>OY829914.1:93623752-94248906 GCA_963691935.1 Nephrotoma guestfalica
CTAAATCTAGAAGAATATAAAAATTACAAAACAAAAAAATGACGTTTAAGTCGTGACAAAAACCGAAGGGAAATCTGCATCTGCAGCTCTAATGAAAGTTCAAATTGTCAATAAACTTGATTTTATTTTATAGTTGTTTTCTTTATCGGCAAATTTCACGATCGTAATTCAAACTACTTGCAATTCAATAATTTTCCACAAATGGATTGATTTTGTTACAATTTTGCGATCGAAAAGAGCCTTTTTATAGAAAACACTGGTTTGGATGCCAATATTGAAAGCTCGATGACTTTTTATTTGTGTAGAATCAAATCTGTAGTATATATTTATGGGTTCCAGTTTTAGTCAACCATAAAACAAGATTTTATTTTCAACAATTTGTAAATGTGAAATTGAAGCCCACAACGATGATATCATCCAAGTATACGTAACAGATCTTTCCTATTAGTCCGTGTAGGACATTATTCATGGCTCGTTGGAAGTTTGCCTGACCGTTTTTTAATCCAAATGGCATCCCGGTAAACTCGAAGTGCCCTTGGTCCGTGGAAAATGCAGTTTTCTCGAGCGAATTCTTATCCATCGGAATCTGGGGGAATCCCAAATTTAAATCTAAGGTTGAAAAATAAGTAAATTTTCCAAGTTTATCTAATATCTCCTCTATTTGAGGGATGGGAAATTTATCATTTATGGTCTTATCATTTAATTTTCTGTAGTAATTCACTACACTGACTTTCCGGGTGCCTGAAGCGTCAGCTTTTTTAGGTACAATCCATATAGGGAAAGAGTAGGGGCTGCTGGAATTTCGAACGATTCCACTGTCTAGCAACTCCTTTATGTGATCTTTTATATCCTTTTTGAAATGGTGAGGGTATCTGTATGTTTTTGTGTATACGGGATCCTCATCTTTAGTATTGATTTTATGTTTAATGATTGGTAGCAGAGAGTTTTTCATTCTGCTTCAACAGAACTTTTTGATTTTCATAAATGGTCTTTATGAGAATTCCTTTTCTTCTTTACTTCTCTGCTGGAGGTGATTGGGCCTATTTTGAAAATTGGCCCTTTTCGGGTTCGCCATTATGGTCTCGTTCGAACTGAATTGGCACAAGAAGGCGTAAGCCTCTACAACGATTGTCGGCTTTGCGGCTTTCGCGTATCCGAAATAAGGTTTTTTAAGCCAGAAATAAATGCGGCTAATGCATCTTCTTCAATGAAGCTGCATATCGCGTGCCAAGAGCCGTTGTACATCGGGTTCTGCTTAACTAGCGACTTAATATTTTGAATAATTTCTTTTGTTTGATTGGAGAAAGTATGTATGGACATACCTTCTTCTTGTTTGTTTATCCCATAGCTGGGATTTATAATATGAGAGCTCTTGTTTGTCTCCTAATGCGTCAATTAAGGTTTGTTTGATATCCGAAAATTTTTCGGAGTTTTCGAATTTTTCTAGTTTTTTATTTCCATCAAAAGATGGAATGGATTTTATTGGATCTGGTATCCTAAATAAGTCTAATTGCATCTGCGGTGCCTTAATACTAGGGTCCACCGCAGGTGTTTCTACTTTTTGATTTAACATTGCGAGTTATTGGTCATATTGAGCCTGTTTCTCACCTAAATGTGTAAGATGTTGGGTAATAGCACCCAGTTGGGCAGATATCTGCTCAAAATCGGTCATGGTCGTAGAGTTTATTTCTTCTATCTGGTTTATATTTTCGATTAGATAGATTCTAATATTTCGATAGATTTTTCCCTCCTCCGCTCGGTTCCGTTATTATGATGAATCGTGAATTATTTTGTTCTTATACTGACAAAATGTTGTTTTTATTCTTTTCGCGTTTAGCGGCGGTTAACGTATTCCTTAATTTTTTTTGCCTATCTTGTAGTACAAAAAAATTATTGTAGTTGATTATTGTGTCTATTGTATAGTGCACAATATCAAGAATTTATCTTACCTATCTTGTAGTGTAATATAGTTCTGTTTTCTTCTCTTCTCTTGTAGAGGTTTCTATAATAAAATTAAAATATAAACAAAAATTCTTACCTTTTGCAATCGTGTTTGAGCTGGTTCCTGTGGATGTTTCAATGAAGTGGGCGGAATCTTGAATCCTCTAAACAGTTGGTTCCAACTTTCAGTTCGAGACGTTGTTAGAAAAAAAAATGTTCGCGATTTACTTGTGTATCACTTAACTCGTAAAAGTTCTGTATTTTTGTTCCCGTAACCGATTCACTACTATTCGCTAGTTTCTTGGCACATCACTTTATATTGTGTGTGATAAGTACACCGCTCGGCTGCGCCAATTATAGGTCGAGCTTTAGTCAACCATAAAAATAGATTTTATTTTCAACAATTTTTAATTTTACAGTTCTTATTAAAAACTTTACTCTATTTTCACTAACCTCTAAAATAAGACTAACTAAAATTATTTAAGATTACATCTATTTATCTGTATCTAAATTGTTTCGTATTACAAGCCAAGCCAGTGGAAATTTATTGGTGCATTTTGATGAGTTCGCATTTCCCACGATTTGTCTTGTTGTTGATCATCGTGTTCGTTATGCTGAGGTTGTGTCTTTCAATATTGGTTTGTTACCTCGCATTCCTTATGAATTCATAACTATATATACTTATCGATAGCTTCTCGACTCTTTCATGCTACACTGAAGGGTTCGCTAAGAACCACAACACCAACCAGTGCAAACATCTTATACTGTACGAAACTTTACACAGACTCACTCTTATTCTATAACATAAAATTATATTAATTATTTGGTCTTTAATAGTGGCTTTAAAATGGCAATCGATTATCTAACCATACAAACAAAACATAAACTCTCATCTACGTACACATACGAGTATATAAACAACATATATATGGCGTATGGCCCAATGATTTATCATTTTCAAACCAAAACCATAAATTAAATTAAAATTGTTGGAAAATCATGAAGCTTGTTTGGCATAACGCCATTAAATTCAACTTTAGCTTTTAGTGAACAGCAACAAAAAGCCTTTTTTGGCAGAAAATTATGTACAATATGCTTAAATACCAAGCTTTAACTGATGCACGTACAATGACATATCATAACCAGTTTAACACACAAAAATTCTAACAACTCAATTTTCTTGCTTGACACAAACGTTTCTCATCTCGAACAAAAAAATGTATAACTTGAAATAGACGGAAAGATACTAATAGAAACTGGATTTACTTGTTACAGGTAGCGTATTTAAAAAATTGAACGAATTCAAATTATTCTAAGAATCGTTTATTAAAATTTAAATTTATCGATACAAACGGGGGTGGGATGAATAACTTTAAAAGTTTTGAAATACAGAAAAATATCACATATAAACCTTAGTAAGATTCCCGCTTGCCGCCAGGCCCATCCGCACACCCTTTTACAATTTTGTCTCTCAAAATATGTAAGAGAATGCATAATAATAAAACTGATACAAAAAATAGGAATTTTGACAATTGCCGTTGTTTTTATAGTCCTTTGTTTTCAGTAGGAGGATAAATATGCATATTTAACTTTGTCGTCGGAATAGGCCAGTTGTAGTTATAGCATTCTAGTGACAAGATATTGCAGTTTTAGTTATTTTTAAAATTATCAATTATTAATAATAAATAAATAAATTTAATAGTAAAAATGGACAGAGGAAAACAATTTCCTTCCAAAATTGAGGCATTCAAATCGGAAGGACAGAGCAGTCGTATTATAGCTGCAAAAATTGGAAGGAGTAAGTTATTAGTGAACAATTTTTTAAAAGATATTGACGGCTACAATATAACAGCCGGCACTTCCAGAGCCACTTCAGCACAAAATAGGCGTATCAACAATACGATGTATCATTAAGTCATTCGGGCATGTTAAATAAATAAAACTTAAAAAATCCACCTCTAACGAGAGTAAAAGAGTCGTGTTGTCCGATAAATAAAAATTAATTTTGATGACCCGGGTGGTTTAAATTAATATTTTCAATGCTGTATAAGATAGCGGAAATTTCTCAGCGGTAAATAAGAGATTTCGCTACTCGCCGCAAGTGGCACCACCATCACAAAAGATAATTTATTTTGTTATATAATTACCAGCGGAAATTTATTATTCATTTTGTATCTCTTTTTTCACTAAATAAAACATCCCAGCAGAATAAAATATTAAAAGTGATCCTTAAAATGACAAATTGATTGATCTCCGAAGTACTCGTAAAGAAGAATTCTAAAAGAATGACGATGAAATTTGGATAAAAGTATTGATCAGAGGTCCAAAACTTATGACAAAATTGTAGGATCTGTTCATGCTGGACTAAACTAGGCCATTTCATAACCAATACTTTTGAAAATTTAAATTTTTTTATTAGTTTATTTTCATGGAATTATTAGTTTGGTCAATATCTCAAAAACTTCCACTAGTAACCAATACTTTCGATTGTTTATCTAATAAAATAAAAATAAAAATCTGCAGAACTTGATCAATAAGTTGTATATCTTAGGCTAAACGTTTCATCGTAAGCATTTGTGCGGGAATAATTCCTGTAATTTATTGGTCCGATTTACTGTTATATACTAGCGGAAACTAAATTTCGATTAATTCGGTATTCGTCATATCATCATTGTGCGAGTTCAATAATTCTTGTATATCTTCGACTTCCATTCCTTTAAATTGTAATGTGGAAGCTAAGCCAACTACCTCTTGAATAACGTTTATCGTTTCATGATTCATCTTGTCTCATCTGGTTATAATTTACGCCAACACTCGGTCATGCTTTTAATGGTTACTTCATCCCAAGATACTGCAATTTGAAAATTTGATTCCATCTAATAATTTTTCCAAAACATTTTCATTGTAATATTATCAATTCCAACAAGCCACTGTGATTGCTGGTGAAAAACCAATTTAATATTCTCTGAGAGTTAGAAATTCACTGAGAGTTCTAAATAACTAGGGTGACTGGAGGCGTTATCCAACAGAACAAGAATTTAAAACTCTAAATTTTCTTTTTCGCAATATGATCTTAGCTCTGAAATGCTACACGAGGACGCCCAATCACGAAATACATTAGCAGTCACCTAGGAACATATCTCCTTTGTTTATCTTTTAAAGCTTTAGGGTTTTCAGAAACGAAAATGAATTAAAAATGGTTTAAATTTATAATCCCCTGCAGCATTTCCACCTAATAGAAGTGTTAGAACAGTTTGTTTCATGCTTGAAATGTATAAATGGTAGACAGGTGTTTCTAGAATAATCCTGTCTCATCAACATTAAAAATTTGTTTCGAACAGTTTTCCGTCTTGAACTATTTTTTTTAAATTTGTCTGGAAAAGCTTCTGCTGCAGCGGAATCTCCACTCTCAGTTTCCTGTTTAAGGCATCATACTTAAGGGCATCCTACGATAATTTTGTTCTTGTGTCCATATTGTTAGATGTGATTCCATTTTAACCATTATAAGGGTAAAGGAGTTGAAGACTTTCTTTTAAATAACTTAATCTTAAATTTTTTGTTCAGAATACCGTAAACAAGCTGATTGCTACCACTGTACCTTTCGCTATATCGCTTAAACCAAAAAAGTGGGTTTAAAAAAAATCTCTGTGTGTGACATCTGTGCAAACTAAAAGTTTGTGGCCTCTCTACAGCCCAGACGGAGCAACCGATCGAAGTCAAACATCATACTTAAGGTTTTTCCATAAAGCATAATGTTTTCTGTACTAATGTACTTTGAAAACTTAACAATTTTTAATATTTCAAATTCAAACATGGAATAAATGTTTTATATTTTTTTTGATTTTTAAATTTTGTTAATCTCTAAAATTACATCTTATTTCAAACTTCTCAAATATATAAAATTTTACAAAACGGATTAACAATATTTAAGAATCTGTGATTTATAATTTATATTATGAAATAAAGGCTTAATCTCAAAGAAGATAGTTTAATTTAAATTTACGATTTAGAAAATGGGCTAAGTTAACTAATTTTCAATTTCCCTCTAAAGCTCAGTACAATTATATTTTAAACTAGTCGAGTTTAAAGAGTATTCAATTCTGAACATTTTGGACCTGCTTTAGTTATTTGAAAGTAAACGGGGTTTTTCAAAAATTCAATCAAAACTTAAAAATGGTAACTGAAAAATTGATAAATTGTATGTAAGCCTTTATTCCATATGCATTAAAGTTTCGTTAAACCCTAAATGTAAAATAATTTTTACGAACATTACTGCCACCTATAGTTCAAAAAATAAACTATATACATAAATTTGATGACGTATGAAGCAGCACTGACAGATTCTCTAGGTGCATTGCATGAATCTAGCTAACATATAATCCAAATTGGTGTAAAGAGATTAGAAGGAGAAACAAATCATAAACCAGACTTATTCAAATAGAATTAAGGTGTTTATAGGAGTATCTTATTTTGAATGGAAAGCAGTTGACCTTATTGGCACCAAAATTGGTTCGAAATATTAAGCGATATTTGACATGGATATTCTAATAAGACTCCGCATCAACGCACATTTCTAAAAAAAAACTTTCAATTACAGGAACTGGAAAGGTAAATTAATCGGGAAATTATTAAAAATTCTTTAAAATCTTTGCCGAACGATATTTTCAAGTTTATTACCAATTAAAACGATTCCTGTTTTGTTAATATGTAATCGTTCAGAGTTTCAAGTACACTACCTGTATTGTAAACTACAGCAAGTATTTTAACGTCATACATTCTGGTTTTTACACGAGCATATAATAAACTTATAATATTTTTAGTTGTAATATTTATAGTGTTATTATGTACAGACTGGTTTACATAAAGCTATCGTCCTTACTCTACGATAGCACAGTTAAGTTAATTTTCTCCCTGACGTTGTATTTATATTACAATTCACGATGCATGTGAGATTTGAACTACATGTACACATCTACATACGTTCAACATTAATACATACGTTACAGAAGCATAATTTATTTGTTTGATATACTTAGTTGTGATGTGTAAATGTTAGAATTAGATTTTTGATGCAACCGATATAAATGTCTAGCGCAGATCAGGGGATTAATAAATTTCTCGTTTTATTTAGCCCATAATCATATCAGCAATAATATCAGGCGTATAATAATCGCTTATGGGATACAATTTCAACTTCGTACTATATGTTATGTCGTATACATAGCCCGTATTTACTAAGAGTACATAAAATAAATCGATTCGGTCGATTCAAATGAATATTTAGATTTATAAAAATTATACATGCATACGGGACGAGTACGGGTAGTTTCATTGCAATAGATACATAAATTATTTTGATATTCACAATTTGTGAGAGAAAAATATCATCATGAGCTATCCCATAAATAATGTATTGTCTATTTAAAACCAAATGGATCTGAAAATTTTGGATACTGGTTACGTATACATATATATTTTGATTTATGTTCAAAGTACATGTTGCATAGATAGTGTTCTATAGATAGATTCATTTTAATTAGGGACATTACGTGTTTTTTTTTGGGGGTAACACACATTTATAATGCATCAAAGTTTTTAACTTTAACAAGCGATATTTTACTCTTGGATTTTTGAACAAAGTATCAAAATAAAAAAAAAATGACTTGTGAAACAGAACATCATTTTCCAATTACTCTATTTAATATGAAATGAGTTTCAATTAAACCGGGAAATTGTAAGTCACTTTCACAATATTTGTTTTAGAGAAACGAACCCTCCGACCCCTCAACTTGTTGTTTTGGTAGCGTGAATTTTCCTACACATTGACAAAAACCTAACAAAAGCTGAAAAGTGTATACTTAAATATCCTCATTAAATGTAACCTAGTCTAAATATGGAGCCCGTGTAGTTTTCCACGAATTTTTCCACGGCTATACGTACACAAGTCTAATTGGAATATCGTTCAATCCAATTAAATTCTTATTGTTTGTATAAGTATTGGTGTATTGTACACTGTTATGATTTTTAAATTACAAAATTTTTAATAAAAATGTAAATTGATCGAATGGATTTTAATTCAAACATGTTAATATAGGAGTAAAGAACATATTTTAATATAAACTAGATCATTAATCGACAAATTTGTGAACATGTAAAATTGAGATAGCAACATGAGACAGATACAGCTATAGCGACCGGGGTATTTGCCTGCAAGACAAAATCTTGTTTTGCCATTCAAACTTGTTTTTTGAAATCTTACTATATAAAATATAGTTTACCAAAATTTTGTTGGACAAAATCTTGTTTTTTTAAATTTTGTTTTCCATTATATTGATTATTTTTTAACCTTTCGATGTCCTTTATTTTAAGGTCAGTTTTTACATGCCGGCTTTGTTTATGTTTACATCAAGATGGTTCAGATTCAATTATTAAAAAACAAGTTTTAGTAATTAGTTTACTTACACACATTTTATTTAAAATTATAATTTCAGAAGTTGGTTTCTTTGAGATAAGTTTGAAAAAAGAGTAGAACATAAATCAAGAAAATCAATAAAGAGTTATATTATTTGTGATGCCTTTAAGAAAAACCGTTTCTTCTTCAGGCTGACGATTTATCATTATATATTTTAGATTTTCTTCTTTTTCTATCTATTTTTTCTTTGGAAATCATTGTTCACCAGACCTCATTTTATCGACTCGGTTTTTAATAAATATTTGTTCTTCTCATTTTTCCAACAACAACTTGTAGCCTGCTATGCCAAGCTTCTAAATTGTTTTGTGTTCGTGGGAAGTTATTTTCAAAAGAGTCAACAATAGACCAAAAATTAGGCCTGTATCGTGGCGGTTTATTGTTTTTACCAGCAGAATCCGAAATATAATTTGTATTTATCTATGAAGCAATTCTTTTTCCATCTTCATCCAAAATAACATACAATTTAGAAAAATAATAAAAAAATGTATTAGGTGGATCGAATGCTACGGCAGCTAGCATTCGAATTTTAATGCTAAAATCTACGTCGTTACCATATCTAGAACCCAATTTTTCTTTCTGAACTTTTCGCCAAATAATTTGGGTAAAATGAAATAAACAACCCTTAAAAATTACATCCGGCAGGAAATTTCTTAGTGCAGAAACCGAAGCTAGTTCAAAATCTGAAATAATTCTTGTGGGATGTAAATTAATAGAATGAGAACAAGCTATTTGGAATAGCTCATAAAAAAAACTCATAATGCGAATTTTTACTTTTTTTCGTCATTACACAAAAAATTAGTGGAAATATCTCGTTATTTATTCGTACACGAATAGAAAAAAACCGGTGTGAAGTTTCTAACAAAAAATAACAAAAAAAAACAAATTATATATGTGTTGGTACCACTCAATATTAAATTTTTATTAGAATAAATTGAGTGAGATTTATTACACGGTAAAATTATTTTCCGAATGAAGATATTTCAAAATTAAATTTTTTTTAAATATAATTTATTCAAAAATACAAAATATTAATGAAATGCAATGATTATTAAAACAGATAAGAAAAACAAATTAAAATCAAGTGAGAATTAGTTAACAAAGAAATAAAAATAAAAGCTTTAACAGAAAAAATATCAGAATTGTTTATTGAAATTTCTCGATCAAAATACTGTGTATTTTATCAATCTGGGCCAATAACAAGCCACTTCCATAGATTAGGGCAAGACACTACAATATAGGTTGAATATGCCAATCTCTAAAGAATATTTCCCGGTATAAGGTTTTTCCTAGCGGAGAAAATAAGTAAATGTTAAGTATTTTATCAATCTGGGCCAATAACAAGCCACTTCCAGGGCAAGACACCACTATATAAGTTGAATTATCCTATCTAAAGAATATTTTCCGGTATAAGGTTTTTCCTAGCGGAGAAAATGTAAACTTGTTAATAGCAATTTTCCACCGTAAATTTTGAGTATTTATCAATCTGGGCCAATAGCAAGCCACTTGCAGGTTATCGTTGAATGAGAGTTACGCATTATTCGTGTATGCTCTTCTTCATCGCCTGATTCATTTTGTATTATCCAGGTAGCACCACGCGGAGGCATGAATCTCGGACTTCGCTCCCTTGTTTTTTTTTGTGTTTGTTCTGTGTTTTTATATTTTTTTGTTTTTGTTTTATTATTTTATAATTTTTTTGGTTTTTTATTTTTTTTTTGTATAAATTTTGTTTTAAATCCATAAAATGTATTCAAAAAAACTTCAAAAATTGAATTAAGTTAAATAATAAGCCAATTTCAATTACTATATTAAATACAGTCGAATATCGTAAACTACTTCATTAGTCTGTTGTATAAATTAGAGTGTGTGGATTAACGGTGGCACTGGATTTTTCCACAGAGCCGGATTTCAACAGGTCGTTGTATAAATGCCATGCATCATCTGGCCTTCTAACATAAGACGTGTAGTGGCCGATAGCACCAACGTTTAGCGGGAAGATGTAGTTTATGATAAAACGTTTTATTTAATACAGAAAATGTGGGTTCGATGTCGCAAAGCTTAATATTAAATTTTATTTCGACATCGTACGGTTGAACATCAACAAACAAAATTTTATTTTCCGCCATAATTTTGTTTATAACCATGTGTTCTCCATAAATACCACATTTCGATTTTGGAACACAAATTTTTTTATGTAATTGTTTGAAATCATTTTCGATGAATGACGCAATATCAATCGGTAGATAAAAAAAATCTTTAACGAAATCAATTTCATCGTTCTCGCAGTGTAGCTCAAAACCGCACGATCTTGAAAAAAAAAATTCGATTAAGTTACTCACATTGCAATCACAATTTAAATATGTGTTATTTACGATTACATTTGCTCGATTTTGGAAACATTCTAATAAAAGCTTAGAACGTTCTATATAGATCGAACGATTGATGTCTTGATGTTCTACTTGAAATATAAATTTCATATATGCAGACGATAATGTGAATGCATTTTTTATTATATTAGAGTCCCTAGCTAAACAATAAATTATTTGACTTAGAGCATCAAAGGCGCATGTATTAACAACTTGAATATTTTTTGCGTCATTGTTTTGCGTCAAAATGTTCTTTAGAGATAAACCAATTCAACCTATATAGTGGTGTCTTGCCCTAATCTCTGGAAGTGGCTTGTTATTGGCCTAGATTGATAAATACTCAAATTGTAGAATTCAAAGGGAGAGTTCAATTCTCAATTTGGTATAAGAAAACCTTATACCAAAAAATGTTTTTTGGAGATAGGGCAAAATTTTCAATAAACATATTTGATATTTTTTTTTGTTAAAGTTTTAATTTTATTTGTTTGTTAATTTTTTTAAAGTAATTTAAATATTTCTTTAAAATCTTTTGTATTTATTATCCTTTTTCTATTTTATTGTGTAAATTATGCATTTATTTAATATGATAATAATTTTTAATAAAATTTTTACTAATTTGCATTTATAAAATATTAACAGTGCAATTCACCAACACTAAAACAACTCAATATGGCGGCTATTGGAATCTATTCGAATCCAATAAGAATTATGGCTCCACCATGTTTTCCAATTGGAGTCGTATACGTAAACGTGTTATTTTTGCTAGAAACGTCACGTGCTCAGAAAAAAGTTGATGAAAAATTGTAGGCACAACTTTAAAAGTTCCGTCCATCAACCAACAATCACATTCACTTAATATTTTCATATATTATATTTACCAAATTTTTTTTCAGATAAACAAATAGTTCCCCTTTTACAAATTTTAAATTATTTGGAATACATATTTGCTCAATTGACTGACGTTGGTTCTTTTAATGAATATTTTTTCCGTATTCTAGCAATTTTCTTTTTCTGCGCTTGATTACTCGGTAGCTGTATCCTTGAATTCAAATCACACTTCACAATCGTTTTTCTTATAATTCGAGATGGTGGTGTGTCCGTTGATTTCGCCTTTCTTTTTAAGTAAGAATTTGCTAGATGAATATGCCTCGAATGTGCTGATGGATCATGGCAATGTTCTACTGGACCCTTTATTACTTGATGTTGATCGTCTTTATTCAACTTAGAGTTGACACGACTTTTACAAAAATTAACTTTATTGTTTTCACTAACCCATCTATTAAATTCTTTGTGTTTTCTGTCTAAATGAAATAGGTATCCGTCGATAACTAATTTATCTTTACCCTTGTTGGATTTAACAATAGAAATATTCATAATAATTTTGTTCTGTGCAACTCAGAAATACCAATTAAACTGAGTAGTGATTAATATATCTTTTTATTATTTTTCAAAATAAAAGAAGTACGAGGAAAAGTGCAAATATATTTTATCAATATTGTAAAATAGCAAACAACACATGCCCAAATTTTTGTTTTTCTTTCAAAATGTTACTAAGTTTATAAAAATATTGTTCATTTACGTTAATAATGTTTTTATTAACCCACGCGAGTTAAGTGTTGTTACTTGGTAAAGAAAACTATTTCGTTTATTTTTATTGTTCTTTATTAGAAGGTTCGTGCAAAACTGATTTATCGTATCAAGAATAATGATTTACATGCTATTTGAAAGTGTTACGTTAACAAAAATTATTTATGATTATAATTCCAAGAATCGTCTACTAACGTGTTAAATAAAATTATCATTAAAGAATTTACCTTACGTTATTAATTTAGAATAAATAATGGGAACAAAATGATGTGGACAAGATAGTAATTTAATATAATTAACTTTAAATGAAATTTAATACATTATGTTGTTGCGATAACGTAACTCCTCCCCTCTAGGAGTGTAGTGGCGGCCATAAAGTCCCTGGGTTTATGGTGTCACTGGTTGTAGCCGTAATCGTGGGTTCATCTTGCTGGATTGGGTTCTTTCTACATTGCTTTAAATTGAATTGACAATATTATAAATTATATAAAATATGATTATTAGAAGAACAGTAAATCCTGCAATTAAAGATTTAAATGACTGATTAGTGGTCTGTTTCAATACAATAATTTCCGTCCAATTTTCTAATGTCCAATTATTCAGTTTTTGAAAGTTGAGCTTTTCAACTATCTCATGATGTTGAATGTCGTTATATATTGTTGAAATTATTTCTATTGTGTCCCAGTATATTGGAGTTCTGCTTTTGTATTCGAAGCCATTTACGGAAATTGAACAATTTTTGAAATGGATTAATAATATTCCTTTCAGTGATTTGTGTTTTATATTGGCACCACACGATGTTTCTATAGCAACTTCATTTTGCGATATGATAAGCAAGTGTTCGGGTTCAAACATTTCTATTGTGTCCCCGATGTCCGTATTGGTTATTAAGGTGCAATTTGCTGGTTGATTATTGATGATATTTGGGACGCATCCATCTACTGTGTTCGGTTGAATGGATTCCTTTTTGCAATATCTTATCTTCTCGATTGCGAGGCATGGTTTATTCACATATTGCTGAAAATATTCACTTAATAAAAGGAACGGGGGTTTAATTTGGATAGCGTAGGAATTGTTAATTGGTAATTCTTTTAAATGGTAGGAAAATTAATTAGGGTGAAACATTGGTATTTTAATAATAAAGATTATATTAGTATGGTTATAGTAAGCTTGGAGTTCGAGAAATTCGTAAATATTTTCGTCGGAAAAAACATTAACACTTTGCTCTCTTAGCATGTCGGAAACGTAATTGATTTCAGTTGGGTGTAAAATATGTTTAGATATAATCCCGACTTTGGCTAAAAGTAATGATTCGGAAATATCACTCAAATGTTCACTCAACATGTCCATGTTGAATAGTATTTGTTCAAAATATTGATTGATGTCATAAAAATTGTCCAAGTATTTCTCTAGATGTTCCTGTTGTTTGTTTATGTGGTTTGTGATATTGTTAAATCTTCTCAACATTTGTGTGTTAGGATAGATTAGATTTTTCATTTGATTACTAATTTCATTCTGAGTTGATTGTAAACTGTTTAATTTTGTGTTAATTTCTACGTGGTCTTCGTAGTCCATGTTTCCAGTTATTACTTTAATGATTCCTCCAAGTCCGTTGATAAGTCCTCGTTTGTTTCTGTATTTCGGTCGAATTAGATCTAAGTCGTTTGATAATGTGTGACATTTCTTGCGTAATAAATTTAGTTTAGGTAAAAAATCAATATATTTCATTGATTGATTGTGAAAGTAGTCAATATTTCTTGTTATTAAATTTAAATTTATGTCGTACACCGTTAGCTTGATTATGTGAAGCATATACATCTATGTGTAATATTCTTAGTGGTCTATCCGTTAATTCGTATTTTATTTGTTTAACATTTCTTTCATATTTATAGGTTTGGCAAATCTCACAATTGTTAATTATACTAGAGATAACATTTTTCATTTTTGGAAAGAAATAATCTCTTTTTAAGTGTAAGAGAGTTTCTTGTATCCCTCTATGGTTGGATTTAATATGGTAATTCCTAATGATATCTTCTTGGTCATCTCTTTCTACTACATCTCTCACTATAAAATTACATCTAATTAATTTATGCTTAGAATAACTAAAATATTTAGAAAATGTTGCTTGTACGAGTTTAAAAGTCTCATCATCCGTTAGTATTCCTGTTATTTTTTTCGGAACAAAATAGTTTTTGAATATTTCTAACATAACTTCTTCTTTCATGAAGCCTTTTCTTCGTATTATAAATCTTTTTGTGTTTTAAATAATATCTTATATTTTATTTCTGGTTTATCTATTATAATATTTTCTAATATAACCTGGTACGTGAATTCGTTCAACACTCTTTCAGATATTGGTATTCCGTCATCTAAGTTTTCATCTCCAGAATGTATGGTTTCTAAATCTCTTATATTATTAGTAATTGAATCGATCGAACTAGTTTCTTATTGTAAATTAATTTCTATACGTAATAACGCATCTGCATTTGTATTCATTTTCCCCTTTTTATAATGTTTATTGTAGTCAAATTCCTCTAGTTTCAGTTGCCACCTTACTAGTTTAGAATTTGGTTCCTTTAACGAGAGCAGCCATACTGAAGGTTTATGGTCGGTCACGATGTTAAATTTCCTGCAATATAAATACGGTCTAAAGTATCTCGTTGTCCAGACGATTGCTAATAACTCTTTTTGGATCGTACTGTAATTTTGTTCGGTTTTTTGTTAGAGTTCTACTGGCATAACACGTTAGCTTATCGGGCTCGTCCCAATTCTTCCTCATTCCGGCATATAAAACAATGCCAATTAGGGCATATAGTTCGTCTACTTCTACGTCATACCATATACGTGGTTGTTTATGTTGACTTGCATTTCGGTGATGATCAAAATAATCCTTCGCTTTACGATTCGTCTCATTCGCGATAATGCGCATCATCGCAGGAGGCAAAACACTCGTCTTTCCTTATTAAAATGTTTAGCTATTCCAATCAATCCCGGTGTCTCACGATATATTTGAAATTCTGAAACTTTATGAATGCTCGGTGGTTGGATGCTCTATTTGCGAGAATACTTCTTATTCTGCGAGTTATAAAACACTTCGCGCTCACTAGTTTCGTTCTCATCATCATTAGATGAGCATTCTTGATCCTGCTGAAAATCATCATTGGATGAATATTCTTCTTCCTCCCGCAAATCTTCGTTACGCATTCGATCACGAGTATCCGGAATATGTTCAGCAGCATCGTCGATATCCGAAAAATCACCATCTAAATCATCACCATCCACTGTTTCGTTATCGTCTTGTAAATCATCGCCAGAATTAAGTATTAGTGAATTATCCGACGGAACTGATATTTCGTCGAACAAATCCCGTAGTTCTTGACTGCTCTGTCGTTTAGCCATTATCTAATAAAAAAATTGACATACATCTAGAACAAAAATTATTTTTACAAAATATTGTAAGATAACTGTACTCACATAACTTCAATATCAACTTGCTTTTGCAAAAATTTTGCAAGACACAATAATAAATGGTTTGCTGAAACTATATCACAAATTAACACATAATTACACATACAAAAATAACACTGTTGTAATTCTTCACTTCTTGCAATTATAATCAAATAAATTATGATCAATTCCTTTACAGGGCCAAACACGAAATGCAATACAAAACTACACAAACGCATTTGTCCATGAATTTCAAACGCCAAAGTACCGGTGTAAATATAATTTCTCTCTCGTTCAGGAGAGTTCATATATATTTTAAAGTCGAGTTCATATCGGTAGCCTGCGAATGAAACGCTTGTAAACAAAAAGATGCAAAGAGAACATTGATTTAGCGTTTTAAAATCATAATATTACGTTGTTTCTACGTCTGGGGTAACTTATTACCCCATGCACAGATCGTGGCATATTTTCTATTATTGTGCCATAGTTCCTTTCAAATGCTCTGATTTTACCGTTTTTTGATATTTTGTTGTGAGAAACATGTAAGAGATAGCATTCCTAAGAGGTTTCAAATTAACTCGTATTAATTCAATTTTTATTTAACTTTTTATATGCCTGGGGTAACTTTATACCCCATGCACCGACGGAAGGTTAAACAAGGCTTTGCAAGTAATGGGATGTTAACTGTATCAGTTTCTAAATAATTGTCTATGAAATTGAGTGGAATTTTTAATTGTTGCATCATTTCTGAACCTATTAATCCGTCAAAGTAACTATGGAACTTAAAGAGATAAAAGGTCAAATTTTCGTTCGTTCTAAATTCTTTCACTAATTTTGGAAATGCCCGATAATAGCAACAATGTAAACCTAATATTTTTTAGACTTATGTCATTTTGAATAATCCTATTTAAAACGAACTGAAAAATCTTAATATGTAATTCGAGCGGGATCCAAAATTGTCCATTGTTTCAATTGGCTCCAAAATTTGTTTGTTGTTGAGCCAAAATTGTTAATTTGTGATTTTTTTGTTACTGTTTTAAAAGTGTTTATTTGCGATTTATAAAATAAATTTAAATTTATAAAGAAGATCATATTTCTCCCTTTATTCTCAACCGTGTAAATTGCGTGGTTAATAGAATGACACACTTTGAAATGCAAAATCTCAAGTGTGGATCCAATAACTAGCGAAATTATGATTTTCCTTATGTATTTCTTATATCAGAAATACATAAGGAATTTTTTTCTAATTGTAGTTTTAAAATCGGTAAGATGTCGTTTTGCAACACTACCTCAATATATCTGTATGTTAATTAGCAAGTAGGATTTCTATTATGCTTTGGTTACTGTAATGAAACAACGTGTGGTGATGTTGAGGTTAAGCATAAAACTGATGTGTTCGTTCTTTATTATAATAATGTTAGGTTAACCCTACCTACACTTTACGTTATATCCTTTTTTTGCATATCTTTTGAATTAACTTAAATTCAATATTGCAATGAAACCTACTAATAACTACATAATAATGAACATAAATTACATAGTTTTTATAAATTTAATTTTTTAATCGGTTTTATTATGCGTCCATATCTTGGTTGTCGTTGTCCCTTGATCGTTATTTGTATTATCGGACGTTAAATTTTTGCTGTTTGTATCCTCACTCATCATACTGTTGGCATTATCTTTGTCGTTCGCACCATTATTGTCATTATTGAGTAGAGGTAACTATTCATACGATTGTGTCTCACTATTACTGTTGTATAGTGACGGCATGACAACAATTTCTCGTTGCGATTGAATTGTAACTCGGCATTTGGCGATATGTTTTGAATTTCTTCTTGTATGTACTCGTCGCTCGGCTATATGTTCTTATAGTTTAACAGAGCTAAATACACATCTGTCCCATCTTTACTACATTTGTTCAGCAAAATTTTCGCTGTTTCTACGAATCTTTCTGCTAGACAGAAAGATCTTGGATCGTGGATACCTCGGAATAGAAAATTGTTGTATTATAGACCATTCTTTCGTAAAACTATGAAATTTTTCTGACGAATATTGCGTTCCGTTATCTGATTTCAGAATTTCAGGAATTCCATTTACAGCAAACCACAATTTTATCTCCTTAATAACCTCCTCTGAACCTATCTTATTCATCAATTTGAAGTGTAAAAATCCAGAATAACTATCGACCAGTAATAGGTATTCATTTCCTTGGAAATGAAATAAATCGGTTGCAACGATTTGAAACGAATACTCCGGCACTTGTTTATTAATTAGTGGTTCTTTTTGTTTTGAATTTTGGTTTTGCTAACAAACTGCACAATTATTCACATACTCTGTAATCGTTTTAGACATCCCATGCCAGTAGAACATTTGTCTTGCTCTACCAAGACATCTTGTTATACCGAAATGTTCAATATGTATTGCTTCTTCTTTTTCTTTGTGACAAAGGCACTATGATTTTCATACCTTTAAAAACTATAACATTGTAATAAGCAATTTCGTCTCTAAAATTATGATATGGTATCACTAGATTGTCCAACTCTTTTGGATCGTCTGGCCATCCTTCTTTTATAATTTTTATTACTTCTTGCAGTTCGTGATCGTTTTTTGTTGACTCAACGAGTTCTTCATTTGCATTCTTCGACATATCTAGCACTAAGTAAATTTGAAATTCTTCTTCTTCTTCTTCGTTATCGTTTTTATAATCCCTACTTAGTGTATCGGCTATATCCATTGTAGTACCTTTTTTGTAAATTATCGTTGGTGAATACTGTTTTGCATCAAAAAGTATTCTCTGTAATCTGGCTGGAGCTGACGTCAATGATTTCTAAAGGCTTATGATCACTTTATATGGTGAGGTTTTTTCCGTATTTGTACTCATGTAATTTTGTACAGGCCCATCTAGTTGCTGCTGCTTCCAACTCGATCGGTGGATATCTTTGCCGAGACTTAGTCAAGGCTTTGGACGCAAACGCTATTGGCTGATCTTCTTGCGACAATGCAGCTCCAAAACTTTTAAAACTGGCATCGACCTGAATAGTAACGTCTTGATTGGTATCAAAAAACTTTAACACCGGCGGTGTTGAAAATGCTTCTTTCAAATCTATGCAGGCTTTATCGTGCTGATCATTCTGAATTTTTTACTAGCAGCTGTCTTTTCACAAGTATGTTGCCATTCCAAGCAATCGTTGTAATTCTGTTATATTGCCTGGTTTATTTAATTGTTGGATCGCTTTTGTTTTTATTGGATCCATTGATAATCCTTCTGCACTAAAAATGTGTCCCAGAAACTTTACTTTTTTTGAACTGAATACACATTATTCTTTGTTCAGCTTAATCCACATTCTAACAACTTTTTAATTACCATTGAAGTAAGTGTTTCGAGTTGTTCCAACGTTTCGGCATGTAAATATAAATATATCATCAATGGAATTGTCTACGTTTTCCATTGATATTAGGACTTGACTCATTACATCCTCGAATACTTCTGGGGCTGACGCTAATCCGAATGCTAACCATTTATAAGAATATCGTCCTCATGAAGTACCCATCGTTAAATATTTCTGTGTTCTTGATGACACTTGAATTTGCCAGAACCCTCTTTTGTAATCCAGTATTGTAAAAAACTTGGACTTTTGGATTTTCGATATTATTTCCTCAGCTGTTTTTAAAAGATGAATCTTCGAATTATATTTTTGTTGACATCCGTCGGGTCAATGCAGACAGGTAGTTTGTTATTTTTCTTCACTATCACCATAGGCGATACTACAGGTGTGACTTCGTGTGTTTTCTCCAGAACACTTAATTTTACCATACTGTCTATTTCGTTTTTTACTTGCTGTTTTATAGCCAAAGTTACTTTGCGAACCAGTTGAATTTCGAACTTAGGATATTACACTAAATCGATATCGTAGATGTAATTTTTTATACATCCCAACCCGTCGAAGATTTCCTCGTGAACCTTCAGTTCCTGCACTCTGAGCACTAATTTTAAATTTTCACAAGTTTGGTTACCCAAACATCTTGCTTTTATTTCACCAAACACGCTTTCCTTTTCATTGTTAAACGCTATCAGGTGTTTCGTACTGGATATGGTTGTATTTGAATGTTTGTTTTGTCCACTATACAGTGCTAGGAAAAAAAATTGGACAAACATATTGTATTGCAAATTGAAGTCTTTTTTTGCTAAAATTACAAAACTTTTGAAAGCAATTGGCTTATTGTTTCATTTTAAATACATGTATGACGTAATTGTTTGAAAAAACAAAATTACCTGCAATTTAGGGGCAAAACCCCGAAAAATGCCAAAATATTCAAAATACGTTGATTTTAGTTAAAGTAATGGAATAAATTAAACACCTATTTTTTAATTTTTATTTTGTTTTTTATTGATTTAGAATAGTTCTATCTTTAATATTAATATTTTGTTGGACCGCCTTTTGTTTTTATTACACCGGTACAACCCCGCTACTGATATGTAAAAAAATTAGTCGAGCAATTATTTTATTTTACGCCTACCGCTCTTGGCCGTCATTAGGGTGCGGATGTTTTATTGAATGTAATTTTTTTTTGAGTATAAATAGTGCATATTTTGTAAGATCTAGTTATTCTGTAAGTGATCCTAGTCAAATAAAGAATAAAGTGCAATTTTAGTTTAAAATAATGGGAAAAGTTAGTGAGCAGCGTAAAAGCAATATAAATTTAACCACGCGTGAAATAGCAGAAAGATTAAACATTCCTAAAAGTACTGTCACGTGGGATATTAACAAAATGCGAGAGTTGGGCAGTACACAAAGAAAGGAAAGCTCTGGAAGGCCCAGAAAGACAACGCCAGTGGAAGATCGTTTCATAATGTTACAATGTCGTTGAAACCATTTTAAAACTTCATGGGACATAAGACGGGATCTTGAGCGAGCAACGAGAAAATAAATTTCAGCCAGCTTACTGTGAAAAAGACCTGTTAAAGCTAGTTTGAGAGCACTTAAACCAGTCCAGAAGCCTGAGTTCATATTACTAGTGAAAAAAAACGTTTGCTATGGGCCCAGGAGCAAGTTTCTTGAACTCCAGAGATGTGGAATGATGTGATTTTCTCCGGTAAATCAAAATTCAAGCTGCATGTCGGAGATGGAAGAATTCTCGTAAGATGAAAACCGGGCGAGAGGCTTAGCAACGAATGTCTTTTAAGACTTCCACCGAAAAATGAAGGAGTTATGGTCTGGGGATGCTTTTCTGGAAATGAAACTGGTCGATTGTGCTTTCTTAGTTCCAGCATTACAGCAGCTATGAATCTGCAGGTCCCACACAACGAATTTGAGCCTTCTGTGTTAATGCTTTTTGGCAAGACTTGCAAATTTATTTTTCAACAGGACAACGCTCCGTGCCATACCGCCAAGCTTGTGAGTTATTAATTTTGAATTGTAGATAGAAAAATTGCCTTTCAGATAAACATAAAAAATTTGTTAAAAACTTGTTTTTTTTCTTATCTATTCATTTAAAGATAAAAAGGTACTTCGAAAAAAGAAGTATCGATGTATTGAGCTGGCCCCCGTATAGTCCAGACTTAAATCCAATTCAAAATATTTGGCCTATAATGAAGCTAGAAGTAGCAAGAAAGCGAACAGAATCGATTCAAGCTTTAAAAAGTTTGTTCATGACGATTTGGGAATCCATACCTCCTACGACTTTGAAAAATTTATCAAATACAATGAATCGGAGGTGTATCGCTGTAATAAAAGTAAATGGCGGTCCAACAAAGTATATATTAATATTAAAGATAGAACTTCTATAAATCAATAAAAAATAAAAAATATATTAAAAAACAGGTGTTTAATTTCTACCATTACTTTAACCCCAATCAACGTATTTTGAATATTTTGACATTTTTCGGGGTTTTTCCCCTAAATTGCAGGTAATTTTTTTTCCAAACAATTACGTCATACATGTATTTAAAATGAAACAATAAGCCAATTGCTTTCAAAAGTTTTGTAATTTTAGCAAAAAAAAAAGACTTCAATTTGCAATAAAATATGTTTGCCCAATTTTTTTCCCAGCACTGTATATTTTGACAGATCGTTACACTGTGCTCTACGTTACACAGCCAATACGAGGAAGTACGGCTATAGGTCCGATTTTATCACCATCTGCACATAGCATATCTCCATGTCAGCCTATAGTGGCATTGGAGATGGCTTAGCCTATCGGGATTCAAACCCGGTACCTCCCGATCCAAACGCTAAAACTTTAACCACTGTGCCGTTTGGTCGGTAAAACAGCTTTGTATGAAGATTATTGGATTATTAAGATTAGAAATTGAGTAACACATCTACTTGAGTCTCTAGGCAGTAAAATAACCTTGTGAAAGTTAGCCGAAAGTTGCCAGGCGAAAGTGAAAAAATCGATAATGCAGATCGTGTTTTGAAGTTAAACAAGCTATATATTAAATTGAAATATCCTAGCCGAAAGTGACTAATCTACAAAATAAGCCGAAACATATATCATAAAAGACAAAAGTACAATTTGCAATTTTAGTTTCATTTCATGTGGCATAGCAGCATATGGTCAACTTTCAAAAATTTTATTATAACTTAACGTTTTAAGTATTATGTTTGGAAAAAGTCTCATTTAAAGAGATTTGTAAGCGGTAATAACTTGAGAAAATATAGTAATAAAAAGAATGCCATATCTGTCTTTTACAGCCGAAAATATCGATAAAGTAGTTTAATAACTATCAAGCAAAGTCGTCCATGATTTGAGATTTTGCCAGATGGACACCAATCTGACTATGTTAATTCGAGGGCACTTGATCATAGCTGGATTTTGATTATAGGTTAGGGGTCAGTTTGATGGGGTTAAAGGAGCGAAATTTTTATTTTTTCCTTATTCTGATGATAAAATCGTTCATCATTCGATATTTTGTCACATGAACACGAATCTTAGTCAGATTCGATAGCCCATAATCATAGGTAAATTTTGATTATAGGTTAGGGGTAAGTCTGATGAGCTTATAGGAGTGAAATTTAGATTATCCCCAGTTTTCATCGATAAAATCGTTCATCATTCGAGATTTTGATAGAAGAACACCAATCTGACTAGGCCGATTCGATCGCCATAATTAGATTAGATAGGCTAGGGGTGGATCTGATGATGTTAGTGGCGCGAAATTTTTAATTTACCCTTCTTCTGACTATAAAACCGTCCACCATGCGAGATTATGCCACATGGGCACAATCTGACTAGGCCGATTCGAAAGTCCTTGACCATAGGGGACAGTCTGGGGTGAAATTGAAATGAAAATTGTGAAAATTTTATTTTTCCCTTCTTCTGACTATAAAAATCGTTCATCATGAATCATTTTATTGACAAAACATAGGGAAAACAAAAATTTTACTCATGTTCTTTCAGCCTAAACTTAGAACTTAAATCTTAGGTCGTATTTTATAGAGTTTTCAGAGACAGGCACTGGTTATTTGGCAAAATCTCGATAGCTGAACAGTTTTATCGTCGAAACAATAGAAAATGAAACATTTCACCAATATAACTTCATCAAACCCACTCCAAACATATAATCAAACTCTACTTAGGGGCATGGTTCATCAAATTGATAGTCAGATCGGATCAAAATCTTGATATACAAACCATTCATCAGCTAAACTTTCCTTTTAGGTAATTGATGATTCATTTGTTACTTTTAAATCTGTATTGCCGGCATTTTTCGATTGAATTTCTTTATCGACAGAATATGCATTATCGACGTATTATAATATTTCTGGTTGGGTGGAAAACTTAATATCTGCATTGCCATCTTTCAGCTGGAAACTTTAGGCTAACTTTAACAGTATAGCAAAATAGTGATGCCCGAAAAATTGGTTTATTAGACTGGATGAGAAAATAATAATATTTATGGGACAAAGTTCAAGAATATGTATGGCGCTACTCGTCCACCTCTTTAAAAGTTATTATACAATTTAGTATTTAATCCTAGATTGAGATCAGAATATGTGAATTTGCAGAAGAATTTGGGCAAGAGATCTACCGTTTAGAATTAATTTGCGGTCATTTCAGGTTTTGGCGAATAATCTCCCAATATGACCGACCAATATGGTACAATTGTCTTGTAAAAATTTCACGTGATGTTAATTTTTTACAATCGTATAAATTGGAGCAATTTTGGCATGAGGCAGTATTTCATTTAAGTTTGCAGTGTTTTCTATTATGTTATTATCTATGTTTGATGTCGAGCATAATCAATAATAATAACGAATTTCCAAACATGAGTATTTATTTTGAGGCGTTGGGTATTGAATGTATATGTACAGGTCAGCTAGTTCACCGTCGCAATGTATTGCTGTGTAGCTATCTATATATGTGAATATCTGCAAAGCAACGAACCAAAAATTTCTGGATTTCGGTTCGAAACCAATTAGTTCATGGTACAGTAGTTCAGTTGAAAGAAATTTAATTACATGCAAAATGAAATTAAATCCGTTGTTTCGAAAAGGAAACGGAAGGGTAGGACGTACATAGCTAACAAATTCCGCAATAATATTAAATTTGGACACTCTTTACATACAGATGTCACCTTTATTTTAATTATAAAAAACTATATTAAATAAATAACCACAGTAAAATAGGAATTAAGTAAATAATAAAATGGTATGAAGAACCCCATTTTGTGTGGATGCTGTTACTTTTTTGTATTTATGTGGAAAAAAAAATTTTCCTTTTTATTGCGGTGAATTAAATATAAAAATAAAAAATTATAATTTTCTTTAACAGTTTTATGCGCTTTGATGCTGCCGCCTTTGTTCGTGTTTGTTCTGAGTTTAATTTTTTCCCTCATCTTATGCACTACAAATGTTTGGCAAACATGAATGCTTAATTCGGAAACATTTTTTTTTTGTCTGTGGTCGGTTCATAAAAACACAAAATGGTCGTTCCTCTAAATGGTTTGCTAGTAGTTTTTAGTGTTTTATAATCTTATTGTGTACATTATACTAGTATATTAGTATTTTATTTTAGCATTACATTATTCTTGTCTGGTTAAATTTTCTTACGGTTGACATGCAATAAAAAATTAAAGTTTTATAAAGTTTTACGGTTTTTTGCCAGTTTATTTCTTGTGTTATGAAGATGTGGGAATTGGTCCAATAAAATAATGAAAATGGTTGTACCTACTCGTAATTTAGGTGATATATTGCAAATTGCCCTGTGTGGGATTAAACGATGACGATACAATAGAATGAAATACTTAGGGTAGTTGATAATAAAATGTCACTGTATTAAGCATTGTGGAGAAATTATTACGAAATTAAGTTTTCACTTTTTTAGCAATGACAAAAAGGATCCTTTTAAAATGATAAATGAGCCTGTCCTAATTCCGTTTCCATGGCAATAATATGTAATGAACTTATAATTTTATTGCTAAACCACCTTGTGCAATAAACTATCGCCTACGTTTAGTTTTATTATAAAAGAGCACTTGAAATTATTTTTAATGGGATCGTACATGGAAGGGTACGCAATAACTGCTCCTTCTTCTATTATTGTTAGATTTTGAACCCTCCCCAAAATTCCTCTGAATCATGAATCGGTTCACGCTCCGTTTATTTCTCTTCTTCTCTTGATGCTAGTGTCTCTGCATTTTATCGTTTCTGCTTTCCCTCCTCACTTTCTTTGTTTTATCAATGTATCTATAATTTTGTGCTGGACGATTTTTTCTAAATTTCAGGTGATCTTAATAATTGGAACTGAGTGTGTGTGTGTGTGTGTGTGTGTGTGTGTGTGTGTGTGTGTGTGTGTGTCACTTCACATGGTAGTGTCGGATTCTTACCGACCAAACCACCACCCCCGATAAACCTTGCCGTTCGGCCCCGTGGAACTACAGTTATATATTAATTCGCGAGGCAGGCTCAGCTTTTGCTGCTCGGCTGGAATTAATTTCTGCTTCCTTCGAGGCGTTTCAACTCTCTCATTATTCGTGAGACGCTTCCGCTTACGGCGTTCCGCCCGTCTTGAGATGCCAGCTTAAACTCCACTATGTTTTCCGGCGTTCGTTGGACGACACGCACACAGATACTCCTTCTCTCCTCAGCAAATCGTGGACACTCGAATATTACGTGCTCTACATTCTCCGTTACTCCAATGCATAAAGGGCAATCTGGTAACTCTTCGTGTTTGAATTTGAACAGGTATGATCTAAAGCAACCATGCCCCGTCAGAAACTGCGTCATATGGTAATCCATTTCACCGTGTCGCCTGTTTAGCCGCACCTCGATGTAGGGGATCAGGCGATTTGTCCATCTACCATTCGTCGACTCACTCCATCTTCTCTGCCTTACAGTGATCGTCTCAGCACGTGCTAATCGGTGGTTCTCCGCTTTTGTTCCTTGACCATGATGCAGGTAAGTGGTTTGGCGCTCTTTGGCAAGTAGATCTATTGGGGGCATTCCCACAAGAACACCAGCAGAATCTTCTGACACCGTCCGAAATTCGCACAATACTCTCAGGGCATTTAACCTCTGAACTGTTGCTACTCTTTGTCTATAAGCATTTTTCTCCAACGAGTTGACCCAAATTGGTGCCCCATACATCATTATAGATGTAACAACGTTGGCCAGCAGAACTCTGCTCATCCGCGCCCCTCTTGTATTCGGCATTATTCGTGCTAGTGCCGCATTAACTCTCCTTGCTCGCTTGCTGGTGATAATCAATGTGTCTTATATGACAATCTGGCATCGATCATTACTCCTAGGTACCTGATGGATGGTTGACTAACACTTTGTTGGTCTCCAATCAGTTGTCCACAGTCTCCTCTCTGTGTTTTGCGACAACTACTATCGCGATGTCGTCCGCAAATTCAATCACCTGTGCATCACTTGGTATGGGCAGTCGAAGTACACCATCATACATCACATTTAAGAGTGTAGGACCTAACACTGATCCTTGAGGAACTCCACCAGTCATCTCGTAAGTTTTATTTCCTTCCTCCGTATCATACATCAAGATCCTCTCGCTAAAGTAGCTGGAAACTAGTCTCAGCAGGTACGTTCATCCGCGTCAGTACGTTAAATATGCAGCTCCAATTCGCCGTGTTGAATGCGTTTTTCACGTCCAGTGTAACTATGGCACAGTATTTTTTACTACCACGTACCCATCGAGAACCGGATATCGCCTGGTGTGCCGTATCTACAACCTCTTTAATCGCATCCACTGTTGAGCGCGCCTTTCGAAAGCCATACTGCTGCTCTGCCAGGTTTCCTGCTCTAACTATAGCCTCTTGTCACATACAACTCTCTCTAGGATTTTGCCTGCCGTATCCAACAGACAGACTGGACGCCAGGACGACGGCTCACCTGGTGGTTTGTCTCCTTTTTGCAAAAATAGTAGTCTCTGTTCCTTCCATTTACTAGGGAACACCCCCTCAACTAAACATGCAGTATATACTTCCGTGAATAAGTTTGGGTATGATTTAAATGCCGACTTCAATACAATATTTGGAATGTTATCCGGGCCAGGAGCTTTATTGTTGCCCACTTTGCCACATGCGTTCAGAACCTCCTCCTCAGTAACTGGTAGTATATCATCCTCCTCGTTGCCTAATACTTCTAATACACAATCGGGTTGCTGCGGGAACAGGTGACTCACTATGTCAGACAGCATTGACGGGCATGTGGGAGCAGTGGCGTAATTGCTTCTGAGTTTTCTCATCACCAATCGGTAGGGTCTACTCCAGGGATCGCGGTCGACCTCCTTGCACATGGCATGCTTAAGCTCTGATCGAGCTTTACAGTATTGTTGTAGAAGGGGAGAGTTTTCGACGTGTCTAACACGCTGGTATCGCCTTCTTGCGTTCAGGTACCTTTTACGCAATTCAGAAATCTCGTCATTCCACCAGAAGACTGGTTTTCTACGATTATCCACCATCCTTCTTGGCATTGCTGCATCACAGGCTCTTGTAACATGCCTCATAAGCTGGACGGCTTTGTTATTTGCGGTACCAGATAGGGTAAGATCCTCCATCATGAAACCGAAAATGTTCTCATCGAACGCTGCGGACTTCCATCCTACTCTCTTCCAGTGTCTAACTATAGTCCTTTGGGGTTTACTATCCGCCAGGCCATACACAATAGCTTGATGATCACTATGCGTATATAGATCGCTCACTCTCCACGCTACTCCTCTATTGACAAGACAATGGCTCACAAACGTTAGGTCAACTATCGAGGTTGCATTTCCTCTACAGAAAGTAGGTGTATTTCCTGTATTCATTAATACGACCGGCAATGATGCGGATGCTTCTAACAATGCGGTTCCTCTGCTACCGTTTCTCTACTTTTTCACTCTACGGCCCAAGCATTAAAATGTCCGGCTATGAGCACCGGGTTGTGGCTCCGTGCATCATCCGTTAATTGATCGAGAAATGTTTTAAATTCTTCAATCGATGCACTAAGAGGTGCGTAGCAACTATAAATATGAACGTCGTTCACTTTGGCTCTGACAAACCCGGGTACAGAACTCACACCAATTTCCTGTAGAGGGTAGGTACCACAAACCCATACAGCAGCTCGATTCGATCTATCTGAAGCCCAACACCGTCTATCAAGGTTCATATATTGCTCACACAATTACAATGTCCGCTTTCACTTCCTGTATGGTTTGCTGCAGTAGGTCCTGGGCAGCCTCACAGTGGTTAAGATTGACTTGGATGACTTTCATTTCCAACGCTCTTGGCCGTTTCGTCGCATAGCATGTATTTTGAACCTTTTTGGCATGTCTTAGCAAAGTGCCCTTCTTCACCACATCTCCTGCAGAGCTTTGATCTATCTGCTTCGCTTCTACAGTTCCATGACCGATGCCCATAACCGTGGTATTTAAAGCATCGAGTCAGCTCTATTTTTCCCCGGATTCGGCAAGAAACCCAGCCGATTCTAACTTTACCCACTTCTAGCACTTTCCAAACTATAGTGTTAGGGAGGCTAACAACCGCTGTCTGCGTTCCTCGGTAGGCCTTCGTGAGTGACTTAACAACACAGACACCTTTCACCCCTTCAAATTGTGCTTCCAGAGCCTCTATCACCTCTTCAGACGTGGTAACCTCGTCCATGTCTTTGATCACCAGTAACGCCTCCTGGGTCAAAGTTTTAACAGCCGCCTTGCCCCCGATCGCTTTCGCTAATTGCTCTTGAAATATTGCGATCTTCGGCTGGTCTCCTGTAGTTTGTAGCTCCAACAATAGGTCTCCACTATAAGTTTGACGTATGTTTGACACCCTTTCACCCAGAATATTTAGCGTCGGGTCCACCTTAACTTTCCGCAGCAGATCGGCAAATGAGATTTCGTGACTCTTCTTTATTAGCAGCGCATCCGGGCGAGCTCTTTTCCTTCGCGGACGTGATCGTCTTTTTGGCGTTCTTTTCCCCTTCACTTTCTGCCATTCTTGTTCTGAGCCTTCCGAGCTCGTAGTATTTATATCTCCATTATCCGACATAGATGCTGTGGTCTTTTGCTTCTTGTTTCCGTCCTCCTCATTAATAAGAGTTTCCGACATTCATACTGCTTGCGGAGGAACTTGCGGAGCAGCCTTAGTATTCCTTCTCTTACTTTGCCTTCTTTCATCACTCTAGATGGCGTGGACAACTTCCTCTTACTGGACTCCACAAGTGGTATATCTTCGTTAGTCGCTGCCTTCAGCTCCTTTTTCCTGCTCACAGTTCGTAGACGACCTAAATTCTCCTTCCCGTCATTATTGATCGGAGAAGTTTGACACTGCTTTTCCGAAGCACTCCTCTTACCTATAGCTGAGCCATAAAGCGTGCTAATGGTGCTTATCATCTTTTTAATACCGCTATGAACATTATTTCGAGGTCTTACGAACTCCACCAGTTCCTCAATTTTTTTCCCAAGCCTGGCTAGCCTTATTTCTTGGGTTTCCTCCTTGTAACTCCCCAAAGAAGGCGATGAAAAACATCTCTCCAATGTACTGGTCATCGCTCCCTTCTTAGGGAACCTCTGCATTAACGCACTTTTACCAAACGGGTTGCCAGGGGTTCTATTCCCATGCACGGATGTAGTGCTTCCTCTCTCTTCGCTTGTCGAAATATCTGTTACATCAACCAAGGTCGCCACCGTTGTAACATTGCAGTCGATGGATATCGAGTATTGGGAGCCTGCTTGCTCACTCCCTTCAGCCGGTACTGGGTTTCCTACTCCCTGCACCGTAACCAAACTCTCCTTAACTGAACTCATGATGGATTCTTTTTCGAGGTGCCGCCCCTAGCATGTTATACTTTCTGCCAAATAGGTACACAGCCGCCCCTCCTGGGGTACCGTCGCTGACCTGGAAGCCGCTCAATGTGAGACAGACGCTCCAGGATTTAAGTCACATAACTCTTAAGCGCATCATTTGCAAGTGACCTATGTGACCCCCCTTTGGCTTCTGCCTCGGCCTACTTTCCTAGAACCTGTGTGTATTTGTGCGTGTGTGTATGTGGATGTGTGTGTGTGTGTGTGTGTGTGTGTGTGTGTGTGTATGTGTGTGTATGTGTGTGTGTGTGTGTGTGTGTGTGTGTGTGTGTGTGTGTGTGTGTGTGTGTGTGTGTGTGTGTGTGTGTGTGTGTGTGTGTGTGTGTGTGAATAGATGAACAGCTTCTGAATCTTCTGTGACGGTTACTGCATGTTCGAAATATTCGTTTTAAACGAATAACGTACTTACTGTTTTATATGAAAAGGACGGACACTAACTGTATTGCAAATGGTGAAAATTCAGTGAACGTGATACGTAATTTAAAAAATTAGAGTTACCGTTTTGTTGTTTTTGCCACAAGAATGAATTCTATTGTTGCGTAAGAAGGATTTAAAATAAAACGACTAGGTCTTGTATTCTAATTGAAACTAAAATTAAAATATTTTTTGGAAATTTGCTAACTTTAGACTTTTGGAGGCCACTGTCGATTTAAAATTGACTTTGTCGATTTGAATTAATCCGGTGCGTCGTTTATAGCAAAATACTTAAATTTGAAAATAAATTTAACATTCGCCTGCGGAATGAATGCCGATGAATGATCAAATGAGAGCGCCTAGCATGTTCGGCCGCCATAAGCTGTATTCCTCGTGGTATTTTTTATTTAAATCTTGATCTCGTTGGTCTTCTATTACAAATGTAATCTAATTTCTTTCTTTCTTACATCGCCCAAGCAGGAGGTATTCGGTATCATTACTAGTACCCAATAATAATAGAAACTAAACAAAAACAGAAGTTTATATTCATAAACCAATTATATTTTACACTATTCGATATATACATTCTGTCAAGGAAGTAGCGGAAATTGGTCAATAAAATATTTATTATTCATTCAAATTTATTGCAGTGCCATCAAAGTAAGGCCCTTCCGAAATAATACACGTATGCCAACGAATAATCCAATCATCAAAATATTTTTTAAACGAATTTTCCGGAATCGACTTCAGTTCTCGCCGAGAATTCTCTTTTATGTCTTCTATGGACTGAAAGCCTCGAAGTGATAATGGGAGTTTTGGAAAGAGAAAAAGTCAGTCGGAGCCATATCAGTTGAATACGGTGGTTGTTCGATGATATTTATTGGATTTTTGGCCAGAAATTTGTTCACCTTGTGAGATAATGCGTTGTCGTGGTGCAAAATTTATGAATTTTTTCCCCTCAAACCTGGCCTTTTTCGACAAATTTGCTCTCTCAAACGCCGCATAACGCCCAGATAATATTCTTTATTTAGCTTTTAACCTTCTGGCAAGAATTCCGAGTGCACAATACCGCGATAATCATAGAAAACAGTCAAAATTACCTTGACTTTTAATCGACTTTAACGTTGTTTTTTAAGTTTTGGCTCAGTACTCAAACTCAGCTCAAACTCGTAAATCCATATCTCATCACCAGTTATAATGCGTTTTATGCGACCTTTACGCGATCTAGTTTTTGAAGAAAGTTCAGGTGTTTCGGAACTAGTCGTGCGGACACTCGTTTTATATGTTTGGTCATCGTGTACAATGGTACGAATTAATTCGTGAGATACGGAAAGTTCAGTGGCTATCTCTCGCCAACCTAAATGACGATTTTTCGTCACAATTTGCTTCACTTTGTTGATGTTAATTTCAGTTGAAGACGTTGATGGCCGACCAGAGCGAGTCAAATCTTCCACCACATCTCCAACGCTTTTGAATGGACTGTATCACTTATATGTACGTGTTTTTGATAAAATAAGTTCGCCGTAACCCTTCTGTAACATTTTCAGTGATTCGGCACACGACATTCCATTTGAAATACAAAATATGAGACAAATATTTGTTCGATATTTTTATTCATTATAAAAATTGCAAAACACACTTGTGTTGCTCTGTTTACAGAGCACTGTAAACGTGAAGATAGAGGATAGTTGTGCTAACTTAGCGACAACAAAAGTTTACAATCCGTTTAAGCAGGCTTTTTAAATGATAATTTACCGTTACTTTTTGACAGAATATACATTATTCGGCGTGTTCAGTCCGACCAAAATGATATAAATTATCTTGATATTTTTTGTGACCCTAACTTCACTCCGTATAGTTTTATGTCAAACCCGAGTGAACAACCAAATCGAATAAAACATTTATAAATTGGTTTTGCACGTCAAAATACTGTAGCTGCATGTCATATCTAGAATCAAAAAATTATTTTGTGATAAATGAGTGCGTTTTATGGCAAAACGTAATAAAAAATATCGTGATATTTTTTATAATTTTTGACCGACTGAACACTAGGATTGAATCTAAAATGTCACCTTACAATCTGAGGCGATGGTATTTGGGATTGCAAACTGTGTTACATGTTTTTGTGTTAATTTGAATCAACTGCAGATGATTCGAAAACGCGTCGATTCTAAGGGTTTCTCAATAGTCGGTTTATGACATATGTTGCAGGCATTAATATGACTTTTAATTTTCTTTACCATATTTGGGAAGTAATAGGGACGCCTAATTTGATTTTCAACTTGACTTATCCCCTTATGTACTCGTTCGTGTTTCTTCACGATAATGGTGTTTTGGCGATGCTCGCTTGTCACGTCCTCGATCATTGTTGCGGGGAAAACAAACTGACCGTTTCTTGGGAAATTTTCTCTGAATACTTCTTGAATTTTTTGGTACAGAGCCTCTGAAGCTAGGATGGCTGACTGTTTAATTTTTTGAATATTTCTTGAAATAACTGAGGATATCTTGCTTCTCGAACATTTCCTTGGAAATGATAATTCTCTTAAAATTTTGAAATATTTGTTCTGTGATTACTGTCGAAGGTGTCTACGTAAAGTGTTTTTTATGCCTTTATTGAAGTTGACTTAATCTATCATGGGTATTGAACTCAGCGCATCCGCTACGACGTTGGCTTTTCTTCCTTATAAACGACATCATAGTCGAAGTTTTCTCCAGACGCCACCTCAGGATTTTCGCATTCATTTCAGAGGTTTTAATAAATGTTAGCGGTTTGTGATCAATGACCAGTGTAAATTTGTTACCGTAAATGTATGTAATATATTTAGAATTCTGGAGGCAAGTGCGATGGGTCGTTCGACATCATCCTGAATTTGCGACAAGACTGCACCTATAGCGCAAAATCTGATGCATCTGTCGTTAATGTGAACAGTATTGTAATATCTGGATATGCTAATATCTGGTCTGTTAATATATTTTTTTGAGGGTTTCAAAATATTTTATGTAGTTCGGATCTGTTATGTTTGAGCGTTCCTTTTTTAAATATTTTGTCACACTTTTCGCTGTTTTCGAGTAATCTTTAGTGAATCTCCTCAAAACACAATTCTGTGAGTCATTCAACAGTAAAAAAATGTTTTGCAAGAATTCGTGACGGAAATTTTAGTCTTGAAGACAATCGACCCCGAGGTACAGTAAAACAATTTGAAGACGAGAAACTTAAAATTTTACTGAATGAAAATCCGTGTCAAACTCATAAAATACTTGCAGAACAGTTAGGAGTTGCTCACCAAGCAATATCACATCGATAATAGCCAGATAGTTCAAGGAATTATCTAATTTATTTTGATGTTCTAGGTAACGGCTAGTTCAATATGTTCTTTACTTTATGAGAATTTGGTTTCACTCTTTCAGAAATTATGTTTCCTTTTTCAGGAACTCACATTTATCAACTTGGATTTTTAGAATGAATTGGGATAATGTTTTGAACACTGTTCAACATGTGATTTTGTAAATTATGTCCTACGATGATGACATCGACGACGTGGCAAATTTTACCTATTAGGTCATGTGGTCCATTATTCATCGCTCTTAGAAAAGTGGCCGGCCCCTTTTTCAGACCGGTCAATTGAAAATGCCCTTTTTCCGTTGAGAAGGTTGTTTTCTCCTGGTATGTTTTGTTCATTGGAATCTGGTGGACGACAGATAGATGTAAGGTCCAACGTTGAAAAGTAAACGGATTTACCCAGACTGTTGAGGATTTCCTCAACCTGAGAGATTAGGAATTGGTCGTTTGGAGATTTTTCGTTTAACTTACGGTAATCTATCATTAGTCGTAATTTCCGAATTCACGAGGCGTCCATTTTCTTCGGGACCGCCCAAAGAAGTGGTTTCTGTTTCGAGTTTTCGTTTTCAAGCAAATGTTCTGTTCTGACTAACTACAATAAAGTTTCCCTATCTATAATTTCGGCTTTTGAGATGGGAATTGGATTGATTGTTTCGAATTTGCTTTAATTATTATTTTCGATACCCTATTTGGAGGTTTCGGATCTCCTGTAAGCAACGTAATCTGTACCAACATCTCTTCGTTTAATCTCTTCGTTATGCTATGATAAAAGAAATTTTTTAAGGGTGCTATCTATCAAAATTATAAACGTAATTATTTAAAGTAATTATGCTGGATTTATAGTCTATAATTCGGCGGACATATTGGCCATGGATGAGTCTCGGATTCCATCGGAAAATTTGTGGAATTTGTATTCATACAATACTTGTGTTGGCATGTTGTCCCTAGCATATTCATTTTAAATTTGTTGCCTCTTTATTAGTAGATCACTTGATTAAATGATTGAACTCGACCATCTACTTGTTGCTGTGTGGCATGTTGCACCGTCCTTTTGAAACCACATACTCTGCACATCAAAATCTTCCAATTGACTCCACAAACAGTTTCTAAGGATCTCTCGATATCTAACTCCATTCACAGTAATTGCATTGCCATTTTGATTTTCGAAAAAATAAGGACCAATTACGCCACCACACCAAATTCCACACCATTCAGTAACCTTTTTTGGTTTCATTGTATTTTTAAACTATTCTCAGGATCTAACGGCGTTTTTAATTCTTGCGAAAATCTAACCGGAGTTGGGTCACTTGATGTAAGTGGGCTGGCGGTTGAAGTTTGATCTTGATACGGGGAGTAACAATTAACTTTTGTTTTTTCAGGCATATTTATCTCATGCACTCGAGGATAAGGCAGGTTACGTTGGATAATTTTTCTGGAATCGTTCCCACATTTCACCATGCATCTTCGGTTATAATACATGTAATAACGAGTTCCGCAACTGAGTAAATAGGCCTTCCAGCAAGGAGTACTTGCAATTCGGTGCGCATGTTTCTTTTCAATATTTCTAGCAGCTGAAGTTCCGAAAATGGGACTTTTGAGGGTAACGTACGTTAATTTGATAATATGGTCGTAGAATTCGATGAACGATTCTCCGAGATGTTGCTTCCGAGCGTCAATTAGCCGTATAATATATACGTCAGTACGCCGATCTTGAAACCGGTAGGTAAAAGCGATTTTAAATTGACTCCAGTCATAATTAGGATGACGTTCTAGAACGAGCCAATAATGTTCACTGGCAATGCCCTTTAAAAGGGAAGGCATGTCATTTAAGAGTTGTGACAACGAAATTTTAGTAGTTGTGACCAAGGTTTCTGCACGATACAAAATAATTTCAACCGCTTTTCTGGTTGGCGTGCCGTCGAATGATATACCCTATTTATGCACAGGAGTACCGGACGGTTTCCGCAATAACGAAGAGGAATCGTATAGTAATGTTTCATTGTGTTTCCTTGAATTCGTTAAGCTGGGATCGACTTGACCTGACTTTCCTAACATTTGCCGCTTTTCATTAGCTGAAATTATTTGAGCATGCGGATCTGTAGATGGTTGATATGTTGGTCTGTAGATGGTTGATATGTTGGATTATTTTGCAACAGCGTAGGGAATGGTGTAGAAGCTGAAAATACATCTGTGTATAGTAAAGCTGTGCCTGCAGATATATGTAATGGATAAGGAGTTAAAGGTTAGTATGGGTAGTTATATGGAAGAGAAAACATGGGTTGTTGCGAGGCAAATTTTTGGAGGGTAGGAAAGCTTGGATGTGATGGTGACGATTGCAACTGTGGCGTACCAGGTAACATTGTATCAAAACGTACGGTTGCTGCAATGTTCTTCTTCGTGTGACTCGGAAATATTTTATTTGTACATCTTCTATTGTAACCGTGCTTGGGCCAATTATAGGATCTTGCTACTGCGCAGGCTGCGGTGCTTCCAATAAACTCAAGATCTATTTGAATAGCACTCAAGTCAAAAATTGTTTCTTGTAACGTTAAGTGTTTAGAATTAAATCGTTCACAGATCACTAAGAGCCTCTCACAAACTCCTACTAAACTATTTGCGGCATTTTTAACCGTTGCGAGACAACTAATTCGCTCCCCTCGTGCTTTTAAATGACTTAGTCTAGAAATTAAGATGCTAAATTCTTTAGGCCTAAACTCGGGATTTTGTATACAATTTAACAATTTGATTAGTACGATTTGTAATCGAAACGCAAAAGTGGTAAGTAACTTCATTGTGAGGATGAATTAAAACTTTTCTGTGTGGCTGGATTGGCTTCAAATCTGGTGAATTATTTTCTTTGCTTAAAGCGTCGTCTAATATTGACTTTTGAACGAAGAAAGTCTGAATGTATTTGTAGGGAAAATATTTTATTGTATTATTTGCAATACCAAAATTAAATTCAACAAATTGCAAAAATATTTAAAAAAATAATGAAGTGAATAAAAAAACTCGGCTAAAAACTAAATTCAAAACCCAAACCAGTGGATGAAAAAAAATATATGAGAAAATAACAAAAAATCATTAAAAAGGAAGATGAGATTGGCAAGTTGTAATCACAGATTTGTCAGGTGCCATTATTGGTTATTAAGTTTAATTCGTAGCTTGGGTTAGTAAATCGGAAGGATTAGGGACATGGAACCTAGTTGCGAACAAATGAATCAACAATAGAATCTATTTGAAAAATTTGCGCTAGATTAAAATTTAGATGTTAAACAATCGTGTACAACGCAGTCAACACGTTAGTAATAAATGAAACCATGGAATCAACATAAAGTCAACGGTTTTAAACCGGAAGAAACGTGATGATGGCTTCATTAAAATTACAGAAAATGAGAAAAACTTAAATATTTAAATGGAAAAAGAAATCCGAATAATGCTGACAACTCATTCAACAGAATTAAAATCTGGATATAACTGCGTATTCGAATTTAGTAAAAGTGAAAAATGAAATGAATTCAATAAATACAATCAAAAAAAATTAAACGTTAATATTGGATGCGATTGAAATTAGAAAGTACCGTAAAAACCTGTGCTTCGGCGCCATCTGTAACGAATTGGAGTGGCCTGAGTAGTGGTCGGTTTTGCCGACTAAAGGCTCACGGATTGGGATGGGTTATTCCGAATTGCTAGTTTGACCATTACAAAATAGAGATCAGAAAAATAAGAAAACAAAATTTGAACTAAACAAGAACGTGACACAAGGTACGGTTCAACTTACCATTGACGACTGTGATTACACTTACCCTCCTCACCCCTCCAACAAATAAATTAGTTTCTCATACTGAAAAATTTAAGCAAAGTGAAGCAGCAACAATACCGAAATGGTAAGAAAAGAGAAAAATTGAATTCGATAAAATAATGGATTAACTTCAATTTTTAGATGAACAAAAAAATAGCATAACAAAATAAATGTGTTATTATAAAGAAGTTAAACCTAAGTGACGTCATGCATATGGACGATGATAACTAAAGACAATTTATACATAGATAGGTTAGGTTAGGTTAGGTTAGAGTGGCTGCTTCCGCACACCTAGGCCAATAGCGGCCCATTGTGATACCACAGGATCCTATTTTCCCTTTACCCCCGTTAAAACCATCCAGAGCTATTTATGTAGCGTAAAATATCTCGCACTCCACAGTTCGCGAGTTCCGAAAGGCTGTTCATCCCGTACACACCTAAGTATTTATTCCTTCTGTATGATAGAGCTGGACACGAGCATAGGAAGTGATCTAAAGACTCTTCCTCCTCTTCGTCCATACAACTTCTACAAAAGTCATTCGTGTGTAGACCCAGCCTTCTCGCATGTTCCCCAAAAAGGCAGTGTCCTGTCAGTATCCCTACGACCAAACTTAAATCCCGTTTCCACAGGGATATGAGTGCCTTGGAGCGCTTCAAGTCCAGTTTTGGCCAAACCTGCTTTGCTACCCTGCACGTGAGAGTGTTGGTCTACTTCTCATTTGTCAATCTCCCGAGCGCCAATTTGAGCGCTGCTATAGGTCTCCCCAGAACTGCCCTTTCCGGCTGCATCTGGAGTGTTGTACCGTACCTAGCTAGTTCGTCTGCCATGCAGTTTCCCGTGGCGTCCGAGTGACCAGGGATCCAGATTATCTGGATGCTGAAATACTCGCTCATCTCATTAAGAGATGATCGGCAATCCAGCGCCACCCGTGACTTCAGACAAACCGCCTCTAGTGACTTGATCGCCGCCTGACTGTCCACATAGATTGCGATATCCCTCCCGGATACCACATTATGCTTCAACCATGTCATGACTTCCCCGATCGCCACCACTTCAGCCTGGTCCACGCTGCAGTAGTCAGGGAGACGAACAGAAATATTGACGTTTAGCTTCTCACAGAAGACTCCGGCTCCTACCTTACCGTCTAGCTTAGAGCCGTCAGTGAAAAATTGCAGTGCCTCGTTTTCCAGTATTGATCCGTTCCTCCAGGATTCTCTCGAGGAACAGATGGTCCCGAAACCTTTATTGAAGCACAACGTTGGTTTACTACAATCTAGATTCGCCAGTTCTTCCCTTTGCGATCTAACTATCGTCGAGTGTCCCGTCTGAAGACACTTCCACTGCGGGACCGCCGAGAGTCTCGTGGCCACATTGGCTGCAATTTGTTTACCAAAAAATTCGATTGGAATAAGGTGGAACATAACCTCTAAAGTGCGTGTAGGAGTTGACCTGAGCGCCCCGCTTATAAGCATACAGGCCGTTTTTTGTACCTTTTCCATCATCCTTATATATGTTACCTTATTCAGAGCTGCCCACACGCCCACCCCATACATCAGCACAGGTCTTACCACTGCGGTATAGATCCAGTGCCCCAGCGGTGGTTTCAAACCCCAACTCTTACCTATGGCGTTCCTACACGAGTAAATGGCTACATTAGCCTTTTTCACCCTTTCTAAAATCTCGCTCTATCAGCAAAAGCCAGTCTAATGCCGTTCACAGTAGGAGGGCTAACTACCGGAATTTTATATTTCCTAGTAAATAGTACCAGCTCTGTCTTGGAAGGGTTGATCCCTAATCCACATTTGCTGGCCCATCTAGTAACAGGAGTGCAGGAGTGAGAGTCAGGAGTGAGATCAGGAGTGCATTTTGCATAACATCCCTAATCGTATCCACATGTTTGCCTGAGATAGCTATCGCTAAATCATCTGCATACGCTACAACTCCTGTCCCCTCCCTCTCCAGTTCCAACAGCAATCCATTCATCACTGCACTCCAAAGAAAGGGGACATTACACCTCCCTGCGGGGTTCCTCTAACCGCCCTTCTTCTAATGGTGGACTTCCCCAGTTTTGAGGTAATGATCCTGCTTACCAGCATCTGACTTATCAACCTACTTATAGGGTAGTCCACCTTCAAAAATAACAATCTTTACATGATCGCCTCCGTTTTTACATTATTAAAGGCACCCTCAATGTCAAGAAATGCTACCATACAAAACTCTTGCGAGTGAATTGACTTCTCAATCATGCGTACTAGATCGTGAAGAACTGAGTCCGTCGACTTCCCCTTACAGTACGCATGCTGCGACACTGCCCAATTCCTGGGCTCAATTTTTGATCGAATACCTACATCTACCAACCTTTCCAAGGTTTTCAGCAGAAAAGATGATAGAGTTACCGGTCTCAAATCCTTCGGGTAAGCATGTGAGCTTTTTCCCGATTTCGGGATAAAGACCACTCTGACCTCCGTCCATTTCCTAGGAATATAGACAAGTTTCAGACATCTCCTGAAGATACCCTCCAGCCAGGGGAGGATGACTGCCGAGTTCCGTTCAGCGACCACTGGATTCGCTTTCTGTCTACAATGCCCTCCATCTCTACTGAAGATGTTACTCGATGAGCTCCGGGCTCTATCGAGTCATCAAAGCTTCCCGGAAAATGGGTCTCAATGAGGAGCTCCAATGATTCCACACTTGAAGCTGTCCACGACCCGTCCGGTCTTATCAAATAACTAGGACTGGTTGGGTTAGAAGCTAGAATTTTCCTAAGGCGAGAAGTCTCAGAAACCTCCTCCATCCTACCACAGAAGAGTCTCCAAGACCACCCTTGTGCCTTCCTCAACTCTTTCTTGTACCTTCTTAGGTCCTCCTTATATGAGTCCCAATCCCGTACCTCCCTTGTGCTTTTAGCTTTATTAAAAGCTGTCCTACACGCCCTTCGATAGGTTCCCAACTCCGTGGTCCACCAAGTCGGTTTCTGCCTACCCCTAGGGTTTATCAGGGGGCACGCGGCCTTAAATGAGAGATTACATGCTCTTGTGACCGTATCAACCATGCGATCCAATTCTTCTACTGTCGACGGAGGTCCGGGGACCTCCAGTGGCAATACTTCCAACCACATCTACCTATATTTGTTCCATTTAGTCCTTCTGGGATTCCTGAAGGGTTTCCGGGTAACAGGTTTAATGTCGAGGTTGTATGTTACATATCGGTGATCAGAGAATGAGTGCTCCTTCGCCACTCTCCATCCTCTGATCATATGAAAGATCGTTCCGACGCAAACGTCACATCTAAAACCTCCTGCCGATTTTTAACAATGAATGTTGGCTCTCGTCCAATATTGCAAACTACAAGGTTGGTATTTAATAAGTAATCAAAAAATAACTCACTCCTCTCGTTAATGTCTGTGCTTCCCCAGATTGTGTGATGCGCGTTTGCATCACAATCGAGTATAACACCTACCCTTCTTTGATCTGCTTCCCGGATCAGTTCCCCCAGGTTATCCGGTGGAACCTCCTTCTCGCGATCCATATAGACTGAGGCTAGCCATAGTTTTTCCCCACTAGCCTCAACACTTACTGCAGTGACGTCTCCACTACTAAATTGAGAAAGAAGCAAAATATTCAGATTATTTTTCGCTAAAATACACGATCTGATCTTCTCAGAGTTGCTTGAGAATAATAACTTATACCCTTTTGTTCTGAGGCCACAGATCCTGTTACTGTTAATCCAAGGTTCTTGGATTAACACCAAGCCCTCATCTGATTTAGTCAGCCTGAGAACAAGAGCTGCCGAAGCAGCCTTTGTATGGTGTAGGTTTATTTGTGCAATCTTAATCATTGCAGTCCAGCTTACTCACCTCCTCCTGCACCCCCTGCATCGGGATAATGCCATCTAGCGCGTTATTTCGGTCGCCATTCTCCTCTTGTCGAGAGTCTGTCAGTACACGCCCATCAGTCTCCAGAGAGAGGAGACTACCTCCCATAACTATGCTCCCCACATCAGAAGCATCACTCTCCTGGCCGGCCTCTGCCTGCTTGACCATATCCCGTTGGGTTCGTTCTCCGTCACCCTCAGGATGGTCTTTCACCCCTGCATCGGCCTCGTCCTTTTTATATGTTTTGAGAGTGATCGACCCGAACCCGAAGTTGATCACTCCCTTTGTTTTAGCAAGGGAAGCCTCTTTATTGATCAGCATAATTGCAAATCTAAAGCCCCCCTTAGCCTCCTCTTGCTTCACAATCCTCCAATCTTGCGTTGGAAGATCTGGATTGCTGGCCCGAACGATCTCGAGGATCTCCTCCGGTTTCTCCGGCTCGGTTGGCAGCCATACGCGTGCCCTCGGTCTGCTTGGGATTTCCTCCCTGCAGACTGCCTCAAGCCTTGCGCCCTGCCACACCTCGCCTACTTCGGCCACTGCCCTTTTGTAAAGGTCGACCGATCTCTGGTCTGAGCACGCAGTTAACTTCACGCGGCCCTGGTACCATCCCGCATCTCTGCAGGACGGGGAGGATCCCGGATTTTCTCTCAGGATCCTATATATGAACATAGATAACTATATATAAAAAAAAATTAGAATATAAACAGACCATCATGACCATAATGAATGGTGGATCAAATTTGAAATTAAGTAGCTGTTTTTCCCCCCCTGCTATCTATTCTGGGGCCAGGGCTCTCCCAACTCTTTCGCGGTTTGCTTATTTACGTCCTTACCTTTACGCCTGTATTGGCCAATTCGAGGACGTACAGACATAGCTCCGATTTTATTACCATCTGCACATCGCATTGCTTCATGTCAGCCTAAACTGGCAATGAAGATGGGTTGGCCCATGAGTTTTGCACTGCGACAGAAAGAAAGTTGACCAACACTAATAATTTCTTAAATCCAACGATCCATCGATGTTTCGTTTGGTCATCTCTACTTCGCTAAAATTCGTTAAAAACCCATCTTCCCACATACCAATTCAAAGGTTTCGAGTCTTGAAAGTTGACCAACACTAATAATTTTATAAATCTAACGATCGGAATCGTTTGGTCGACTGACGTTGAGGATAGGTCACCAGTTGCATTCGTTTGGTCATCTCTACGAAACTTTCGGGTCTGAAAAAATAACCGATACTAATAATTTTATGAGCCCAACGATCGGGATCGTTTGGTCAATTGTCATTGAAGGTTGGTCATTAGTTGTTTTCGTTTGGCCATCCGTACGTAGCGTTTTGTTGAGAAAATTTGTGAAAAACTTCCTAGGAATGCCGAAAACTATTGCTGCTTATACATCAAAACTTGTAAATAGTATGCGTAGTTGAGAATCCAACGTAGTATTAAATTGGTGTTTGAAGACTTTATTGGTATAAAAAAACCAAATAAAGAGCATACAAAATGTCTATTTAAATCAGAAGGTAGGAGCTCTTCTGGCCACCGATGCATGCCCTCATTTTTAGAAACACTCGGAAATTTTCTTAACAACCTAATATTCGACGTTTACGTCGAACTCAATATACATTTTAATAAAAGTATTGTAATAACATTTTTGGTTAAATTAAAATTATAAAAAAGTTGCATTCAGTTTTTATTAATTTCAAAATAATTAACATGATTAACAATTGTAATAAGCACAATGCGTAAAAATATATGGGCCGGATTTCATAAATACATATATACATACTCGTATATTACATAATTATGGAAAAATACTGTGTTGTGTAATTCAGTTACTCGCTAAATTAAATAAATTAACCAAAAATTGTGTATGCAGTCAATTAATTTAAAATTATTGTGTATCAAGTTATTTATATTCATAATGAACAAATTCGTTTTAATTAGTCGGTTATTGGTATTGATTTAATTTTTATTTTTAATTAAATAAGCGTATCCGATTTTTTTAACAATAATAATTTTTTCGATACATTCGGGGTGTTTATTTTTACGAATTTTTATTACGAGCGATAAAATTATAAAAGCCGCCTGAAATCTGAAACCACAAACGTAACCACATTTAATGATATTATGAATTTTTGTTGGTTCTTGATGTGAATAAAGAAGGCTTAAAATTTACTCTTATAATACTATGCGCAAAAAATAATAAGACTTTGTTCATAATTTTAAAATTCTTTATTTATTTCTCCAAATCTATTTCGTCCTACTGTCGGCCCATAATTCTGGCTCTTTTTACGAATAGCTTCGCGCAAACGACGCATAACACTCAAATAGTATTCCTTGTTGACAGATTGGCCGTTCGGAAGGAATTCGGAGTGCACCATTCCTCGATAATCGAAGAAAACTGTCAACATCACCTTGATTTTTGACTTGCCTTGACGTGGTTTTTTCGGCTTCGGCTCACCTTATCGGCTCACCAATATTCGGCCGATTGATCATCTGTTTCCGGGTCGTAAGCATAGATCCAAGACTCATCGCCAGTTATAATACGTTTCATGACATCCATGTATTCGGAAAGCATTGTTTCACAGACGTCAACGCGATGATGTTTTTCCAAAAAATTGAGTGATTTTGGAACCAATCGTGCTTTCACTTTTCTTAGGCCCAAATGATCTTTCAAAATGGGTTTCACTGATCCTTCCGATATTTCAACGATGCCAGTAAGGTCTCTGACTGTTAATCGTCGATTCTCGAGCACCAATTCCTGGATTTAATTAACGTGTTGATCATTAGTTGATGTTGATGGCCGTCCTAGACGTGGTTCGTCGTCAACACGTTCTCGACGCTCTTCGAACAATTTGTACCAATCAAAAACACTTGCTCGCGACATACAATTGTCACCGAAGGCCTTTTGCAACATTCTAAACGTTTCGGCACCACAAAATTGATTCCGCAGACAAAATTTAATGGAACTTCTTTGTTGAATAATTTCACTCATTGTAAAAATCGCCGAATGCACTTTTTGTACTTCAGAAAGACAAGCGTATACTAAACACCAATGATTATTCTGATGTGATATTTGGCGCAGATGTAACTGACAGTCATACCAACATAGAAAAAAATATTTCGACGAATGGTTTTCCGCTCGAAATTGAAATTAAAATGTCTTACTAGTTTTTGTCCACTAGTATACCAAAATATAACTAATATTAAATTTTGTCATTCAATTAAATTTCTTGATGACAATCGCCCCTATGCAAATGTTATTATCAATCTAACATAAGTTCAAGGCTGACACGTTGGAGTGAAGTAAATATCTCTGCTTTGGAAATGAACGCGCTTAGCTTTATGGATTCTCACCATCTTTCACTTCAAATGAAACTGTTCATTGTTACAACAAACACTGTATTAAGGTTGTGATTTTTGGAAGGAATTTGGTATCAAACCGTCCTTAATTTCCTCTATTTCCTCTACTTCTTTATCTCCTCTTGACTCTCTACCCTAAAACTTCCTCCTTTCAACAACAGCTGGCACGAGCTGACAGTTGATCAGTGGCAAAGATTACAAGCCGTAATAGATAGGCTGCCAAGCTTTGAGCGTATGGGGTTGTGTCGAACACATCTGTTGCATCACACTATTGATGTTGGGGATGCTACGACAATTAAACAACGGCAACTACCAGGAGATTGAACGAATGTTGGAGCTCGCCAATGGCGAAAGGGACTAAGGCAGGCTGAAGTGTTCGACTCTGCCTCGATGCTCGACGATTAAACAGTGTTACCAAGAAGGACGCGTATCCATTGCCTTTGATTGACGGTTTGCTCAGTCGGTTGGATCGTACCCGTTATATTTCGAGTCTGGATCTAAAGGATGCCTTCTGGTAAATACTTTTGGATCCAGCCTCAAAAGAAAAGACTGCGTTTATCTATCCGGGGCTTCCATTATAAAAATTCAAAGTCATGCCTTTCGGACTTTGTAATGCGCCTCAGACCTTGTGTCGATTAATAACCAGCGTGATTCCTCATCATTTACATGTTCAAGTATTCGTCTATCTTCATGATTTCCCAAACATCCCAAAAATTTGTGTGGTCTGATGAAGCTGAGTAAGCGTTCAACACACTAAAATATTCCCTGGCTTCCGCACCTGTTCTTGTCACTTCGAACTTCAATTCGAGATGTTATATTCAGTGTGATGCGAGCGCTACTGGTATCGGCGCGGTCCTATTCCAGCGTGATGAAGAAGGTAATGATAGACCTATATCATATATGTCTTAAAAAGTAAATCTCGCGCAACGGAATTACTCCGTAACAGATCAGGAGTGTTTAGCGGCTGTAGAAGCAATCAAGAACTCCCCTTAAAGGGGAGTTCTTTACGGTCATAACAAACCATGCCAGCCTTAAATGGCTGATGTATTTAAAGGATATCTCTGGGAGACTCACGCGCTAGAGCTTGAAGCTTCAATTGTTCAATTTCGAAATTGAAAATAGGAAAGGCTCATCATCTTCTTGATGATTCTTCGTTGCACGTAGATCTCAATTCACCTGACTTTCGAGAACCTGATTACCATCAGTTAGCCACTCAAACAGTCGAACAAAAATTTGAATTTATTTACTAGGGAGAACTTGATTTATCTCAATCCATACCCAAACAGATCCAGTTTACCAGATTACCCTTCTTTCAAAATTTTAGTTCCCACAACTCTGCGTTTAACCCTCATATCTGCAGCCCATCGTCCTCCAACTGCAGTTCACCTGGGAATTAACAACAGCAACAGAGCTCCTCCAGAGATATTATTACTTTCCTACTATCATCGGAGATGTAGTGCAGTCTGTTAATTCATGTGATGGTTGTAAACTTAATAAACCATCTACCCAAGTCTCTAAACCTCCTCTTGGATCGCTACTCATTATGCTCACGCCCTTTCAGAATCTATATCGACTTCTTAGGACCCTACCCACGCACGAAATCTGGAAACACAGGAATACTGATTGCTTTAGATCATTTTTCTAAATTTGTGATGGCAAAACCTGTACGACAAGCCACTGCCATTGTGGAGTGTGGATTCTTGGAAGCCGAGATATTCTTAATGTTTGATGTTCCGGAAGTCATATTAACCGATTACGGTAGGCAATTTGAGCTTCTTCCAGTTAAAAATCTTTGCAAGAAGTGTAGAGTAAAACATCTATTCACGGCTAAGTACTCCCCACAGGGTAATGCATCAGAACGAGTCAACCGTACTCTATTTGCGTTTATGACGCCACACGCTCTTCGGAATTCCGTACACGATTCTTCAAAATTTTCTCCATAATTTTATTATTTTTGGCCAGCACGCGATTTTGCACGGCACACTCTATAAACGTTTACGACAAGGTTTTCAGTTTGGTGGAAATTATGTTTTTAGGGGTGGCAAGCCTGAATATCTACATAAAATTTATAATGATGACCAAAATAATCTCGGGAAACTTACAAACATGATTAAACAGTTGTATGATTTAAGAACACGAAATCCCAAAGTCAAAGTCGGTCAAACTATATAAATATGTTAAAAATTTCAGGTCAAGTAACGCCCCGGATGATTACGCAGCCAAACTAGCGGCAAAATATATAAAATGTGTGGTAACTAAACTTGTAGGTAATGTAGCTTGTGAGGTGGCAAACGAACAAGGAATTATTTTGGGGATTTACGATTTTAAGCATATCAAAACATAATTTTTAGTACATACGTCATATAAAAGTGGCCCTGCTTTTAAAACCATGAATAGGGGGGAGTCGTCCCCACGCTTTGTAACGAATATGTCGTTCCACCCCTGAATAGGTTACCCATACACATAAATAAAATTTAGGGAAAATTTTCAAATAACTGACCGGTTCAAATAATTTGTGATATTTGTGAGGCTATAAAAATCAATAAAATTTTGGATGCACGGACAGTCGGTTAGTAAAATCAATGAGAAAAGTGATCTCTGAATTCGATTAAATTTTGTGTTGATAAAGTCGAAAAAAAATCAAACACAATTGTATACGATTAAGTTAAGTTAAATTTCGACTTGCTGAACATTTAGTGCATAAAAGCTGAATAATTATACAAAAAATAAATATAAATACAGGTATTAACATAAAAATAATATTATTTATTTAAATAATTGAGTGCATTTAAAACTTAAGTTACCTTGCCATACATGCAGAGCAAGAACACAAAAACAAACAAAAAAATTGAGATATTTTTTTTTGTCACGAATGGCTTTAATTTTTGGAGGCCTTAAAATTGGTCATCCTACTTAGGTCACCCCAATTCGTTACAACTTGTTGATGACACAGCAAAATAGCGCAGTGTCAAATTTGTATAGCACAAACTGCATTGGTGCAACATCTGTTGTCTGACATCCGCATTTCATACTTGTACACCTGGTAATCTGTGCATTTCAAACAAAGTTAGAATGTGCTAGAGATATAAACGGAATTCAACCCAACTAAACTCGCAAGTGCATTAATTCAGAACTCGAGATTGAAAAAAAATTTAACCGTGCAAAGGTTTTATTTTAGTTTTAACCTAACCTCAAACCAAGTTCGATAAGCAAACGATTGACTGGTGCAAAATATTTTCTCATTCGCAATCATCTTGTTATTTCCCCCTCAATGTAATTTCTACGAACGTGTACGCACACCTTTAGTAAAGCATAGTACTGATTTGACGCAATACCATGTGCGCTGAAAATATTAAACTTTTTCGCTCATACAAAGCAGTAAAGTTCATAAAATGATACGAGAAAAAAATTCACTTTCATTTAACACAGTTATGTGTTTATCGACTTTTGAAATTACGAACAAAGATAAAAGTAATATACTCATTTCTTGAAATTGGATTTTCAGAAAATATACAAAACTTTTTTTTTTTTGGTTTGGTGTTTTTCTTCTATTCAAAAGCAAAACAAAATGTACAACCAAATGATAATCGGTATGTTAACAAGTTTGTCACCCCATTTTTCATTTCTTGAAATTTAGAGCAAAAACAAAGCTGTAAAATATTGATTGCAATCTTCATTAGTTTTAGTATTTTTTCATACGACACAATGCCTTAACATATCATATGTAATATGTATGGTGTTTGTGAGTATGTGAATAAGTGTTACGATATAACATATCGAAACAACTGAAACTCGTAAAACTTTACATTTACTATTTTTATTTTCTTATCATAACTTTTTATCAACAAAAACAACAACAATTTAGTTTATTTGTCCTTACATTATGACTCGTATACGGTTCAGTTTTGTATTACATCCTCTCCCAAAGTGAAAATTAGGATCAAAATGACAACTAATTTTTATATAACGTCATGTGTTATTCATGTGTGGTGTCGTGTGACTCATTGGCTTTAACCACCATTCACAATAACATTTATAAATATTTCCATGGTTGTAATCTTATTTTTGGTAAATAATTTCATGATAGTCTAGCTAGACTCGACCATTATATGGTAAACTTAATGTAATAATAAAAGTAAAAAACTAAACAAAAGTTTATTCCAAAAATTTCGCACCATCGTAAAAATAAAATACACTTAGCTATTCGAACAGGGAGAGCAAACCCACAAACATACCAAAAATGTTAACCCAGAGACGAAATCACGAAATATTTGGGAATACGTTGGGCCACAAAACAAAGAAAGTTTTCGGTTGTTTATTATTAAACTTATTTTTATTAATATTTCTAGCTACAATTATTTGTCCCTTGTGTCTAAAATTAAAATTACTTAGCTTTTGCTTCAGATCATTGTTATTATTGTTAATAAAAGTATTATGTTCTTTGCAATACGTTCTCTTCGCCCTCCAACAACAACAACAACAACAAGAACAACGATATAAATAAAAAGCATTAAAACCAACAAAACATTTTCAAAACTGTAAATTGAAGCTTAAAGAAAATTTTCTTTTGAACAACAAAGTGTACTCAAACTCTCACTGCTGCTGTTATGTATACGTACACCACTTTATATTTATGTATGTATAATGTTTTTGTTATTGATAAGGTTTTGTGGTTTGAGAATTAATAATCAAAGAAAATTTTTCATTATTACATAAATTTTCAACAAAATATAGAAGAGAAATGGGTTCTTGCTATTATTGTTTTAATTATAAGGAAAGTAAATAAATAAATAAAAACTTTTAATTTCTCGAATTTATTTATTTATTTATACACAAAATTGGTGTATACATTTTAATTTTTGTTTTTCTTTCATCAAATAATAATAATAACGTTTGTACTTGTTAGTGAAAATAATTTTTCCTGTGGTATCAAATTTCTTAATCATACAATCTCAAACGTTTTAATTTTAAACGAGAATCCTTTCATCATTTTCTTGTTAGATACATTTTTAATTTGTTAAGTATTCGAAACTAAAATTGTTGAAAAGTATGTTTAGAACTCTGGCGTTTGTTTAGTAGTAGATTAACATATCTGTCATCCACATAATTCTCTATCGTTATCAATTTTTATCAGACTGTTAGGAATTTGTTAGGTATTACTACGCTGCTTAGGAGGTATTGTTGGTTGGTAGCTTATGTACACTTGGCTGGTACATACAAATCACTATCCTTCTTTAGCGTCATGACGGTTCGAAGCACACGTCTAAACAAACACAAAATTGCATGTTTGTTTATTGAAAATAAACTACGGTAATTATTATACAGGAAAATAAACAGGGTATTTGCCTTAATTTTTAGTGCTAAATAATATAAAGGTTGAATAAGAATGCAAGGAAATCTACAATTGTAGTGTCAAAAATGATGCGTATGCCGTTTTTACACAAAACCACACTATTTTGTATGTGTTAGTTTCACACTGTTAATTCCAAACCTAATTAGAAAACATAGCCATTCCAATTGGAAATTTTAGTTCTAAAAGTTAATCTAATTGTAGTTTTGTACATGTAAAGTAAAAAATTTCTTTGTACGATTTAATGTGGTACGAACCCTGTACGATTTGGACTCAGGTTCCATGGACACTTCTAACAGGCTGCTAAATTGCTCACCTGGGCATCTTGATTGCCACATTCCAACCAGACCAGAAAATTTGCAACGAATTTTTGAATTTATAATTAGAGTTTGGACGAAAATGGTAAATGGTCATTAACACGCCCTCTCAGAGATTTGGACTCAGGTTCCGTGGGCACTTCTAATATGCTGCTAAATTGCTCATCCGGTCAGCTTGTTTGCTGCTTTCCAACTAGATCAGCATATTTGCAACGAATCTTTGAATTTATAATTAGAGTTTGAACCAAAAAGGGTAAATGGCTATTAACACGCTTTCCCATTGATTTGGACTCAGGCTTCGGGAGCACTTCTAATAGATTGCAAAATTGCTCATCCGGCCAGCCTAATTGCCACTTTTCAACCATGTTAGCAAATTTGCAACGAGTTTTTTATTTCTATTATGATTTTGAACAAAATTGTTAAAGTTGGACAGAAATAATAAATCTAATCAGAATTCGCTTATTGTACTAAAATGGTTGTAGTTTTGACTATCCATTAAAATGGTTGCAACTTTGATAATTTACTTATGTAAAATAATTCTTAAACTTAACCAATACAAGTTTTATTAATTTATATCTATTATTTAAATATTTAGTTCTTTAAAACTAAATGAAAATGATGAAATGATTTGATTTAATACTCTTACCTTATTTGTAGATTCATAACAGTGTACTCCATTCACTAACACAAGTAAAATTCAATCAGAATCTCATAAGAAAATAAATATTCCAATAGGATTTGTATATCAGCGAAAATTATGGCGTATGTGAAGTTATCCCGGATTTTATCCTCGAAATTAAAAAAAATAATCAGGCAACACTAACATAATTATATCCCTCTAACTCTTGTAACGAGCTGTGCGTTTATTCGCGCTGGTGGGTATAAAGCACCAAAGAGTGACCAGGGTTCACCACTCGTTAACAGGTTAAATTATCCCACTAGTGGTTCTGGAACGGTCTATTTCGCCAGCTAGAACTCAGGAGCAGATGGGGTGGGAAATCCAGAACATAGTGGAATCAGTACTGACCGTATACGGGAAATGGGAACCAGCTATAGCTACACTACTTACCTAACCTGCATACTCACCTCGATACCAAAAAAACTTTATTTATGGTTCGAAATTTTTATTTTTTTATTTTTTTATTGGATATTATAAAAAATGATTGTCTCCTTTTTGAGACTCAAAACTAGACTGCCTCGCCCTAACTTTTTTTTTTTCGTCGTCTCCATGTCATCATCATTATTTTTTTATCCCGCCAAAATTTTAGCGTACCAGCGAAAATCATCTATTACCTCTTTCTATGATGATCACCAAAAGTAGGTATTGCCATATTCAATTAGAATATCAAAAGCACTCAGCGTTAAACCCTCTAACCGCCATTTCTTCTGACGTTTGCGCTTCAATTTATTCATGGAACGTCCCGCGGATGTAACACTCTTGTGTGAAGTTATCCCCGCCCCGCTTTTATTATATTTTATTCCAAATACACTTCATATGTGAAGTTAGTCCCGAATTTTATTATATGAAAAATTAAAATGTACATTAAAATTATTTTTATTTGCAAATCACACAAAATAAATGTAACCATTTAATGAAATGAAGTAAAATAATTTTTAAATTGGCAAAATTATGATAATTTGGTTATAGAAGGAAAAAACACATATCTCACTTTTAGGAAAACACTAAAAACATCGTACAGTTGCAACCTAGCGAAATTAGGCTCCGAACAAAATGTTTCCTGTTAATTAATATTAATTTGTCGGTACAGGTCTATATGGTTATGAAATACCTAGATCCTCATAACCATATAGCTCTTGTCAGACAAATTATAACCTTTTACATGTCAAATTAAAATATCAATTTTGGTCAAAAATGTATTCCATTGAAATATTTCGCTCTGAGCCTAATTTCGCTAGGTTTCAACGGTACGATTTTGTTCATATTTTGCGAAAAGTGAGGTACGGGTCTGGTTATCTCATAACCATATAGTTCTAATCCGACAAATTAATACTTTTTACATGTCAAATTAAAATGTCAATTTTGGTCAAAAATGTATTACATGGATATATTTTGGTCGGAACCTAATTTCGCTAGGTTGCAACTGTACGATTTTGTTCATATTTTGCGAAAAGTGAGGTATGGGTCTTGTAAAGCCACGCGTAAAACTCTAGTTGTATGACCTTGAGACCACCTGTTTGGAATCCCGTAGCGTTAGCAGAATCTCTAAACCACTATTGAGGTAGCTGCAGCACATTTGCCAGGCTAGGTGACAGGGATGGGCCGAGTTTATGCTACCATCAGTTTAAAGCTTGTAAGTGCTGCCAGCTATGGGTAACCTTGGGATTTATTGAAAAAAAAACACAGAAACTACTTTACCTTACTCATTATCCTTATATTACAACTCTAATTATCATCACAGCCATCCAATTATCATCACTATAGTGTTATGGCCTCAGCTAGTATTGACCACATGCATTCCCCTTCCGCCCAAGGTCACCATTAGCAAACTTTATAATGACCCCAGTAATTTGGCACTAAATCATCTTTTATTAAATTTTCACTTACACATTCATGGTACACTTAAAGAAAAACAATGGTAAAAACGGAAAACGACATCAAAAAATTCGAGAAATTAGCAACGATAGAAAGAAATTTAACTAGAATAGATAAGAAAACACATGATCCAGGTATTCAACGATTACACTGTAATTTTAATTTAAGTATGCTAATATAATAATAACTTTAATTACACTTAAGTTTCCTTAATTAGTAAAAAAAACTAAACGAATCGGTTCTTCTATAACTTAACTATCATGCAAGCGAGAAATTTTAACATAGGGATATTTTCTAAGACATGAATATTCCTTTCGCAATATTCACAGTATCAACAGTAAATTTGAACTTTTCAAATTTAATAATTATACATATAGATAAATAAGTAAATATAATAATTTGAATAAATATAAATAAATAATATAAATATATAAATAAATAGATATGTAGGTATTCAATAAATTAAATTAAACGTAACAAAGAATTTATATGTTAGTTCATATCATGCGTACTTAACTGAATTTTAACTATACTGTTGATGATGAGGTGTAGCTTTTGAACCATCCGATCTATGGCGTAAAGTATACGGTGTGGCCACTTCGCGGTAAATTTTTTATCGATATCACCATTTCTTGGTACGGAATAGACTACCGCTATTTATTCCCTTTTTAACAAAGTTGACCCTGGACCAGAGACTGAAATTCACCGAAATCAAATTCGCGCAAAATATTTTAAACAAGACTATATCATGTTAATTACCTTTCTGCAAAAATTAATCCGTGTAATTATATTTCCGATTCCGCTGCACCAGCTCACGGTATTATATTTAGGCGAAGCTGATTTGCAATTATTTTCTGGTTAACGGCCACCAAAATTTTGTACGATACCAATATTTACACAGTTATCTTGCCTATGGGCGCAACAAAAAGAAATACCCGGAAGTCACGAGTTTGTACATTAAAATTAATGATTTCGATCACACTCATAATTCAAGAAAAGAAAATATAAACAAAGATTACCTAGTCGGGTATGCAGATAACACTAAATTGCACCACACTGCTTTACACTACCGACACGGTTTAATTTTAAAATTTTTATTTTCTGTTCTATGATTATTTTGTAACACACGATTTTACCAGTTTTAAGTCCAGCAAGTACACACTTTTAAGTACACACTAATATTTCAGTCACCTCAGCAACATCATCATCATCTGTTTCGTTGTATACTACAGATCATATTTTCTTAAAAATAAAAGTATGAAATCCATTCTTTTCCTATCCTTCTGCGGAATAACTATACGTCCATCCTTTTATAAGGTTTAAAATTATACTTTCAAAATAAAAATAATTTTGTTCAAATTTTAACAAATTTCATTTTTGTCCAAAAGATTAAAATTCATCTATAGGACAATGAAAATTTTTATTCTTTGGCCGAGTATCAAAAGCACTCAAATATAAATAGAGTTTGCTCTTTGAAAATTACTAAATTTACTCTTCTTGGCGTATAAAAAATAAGTCACAAAGAAGAATACGAGTATTTATTTCATTAAAAGATTAAAATAACTAATCATTACCAGATTTTAAACAATTCAGGGACAAATTGTATTCCTTTTACAAACCAAATTCAACGTTTTTTAAGTGAAATTTGAGTAAAAAAAAGTATAAATTTTGATAATGAAACATAGTTTTTTATTTAAAATATTGGCAATGTATATATACAATAGTTTATGAAAATTACGTAGATTATAACCTATCCGCATGTAATAATCTTCAGATTCATGAAAATCCTATGTTCCTAAATGTTGGGTGAAATATCAAGCCGATTACATTCCATGTTTCTAACTCGTGATTTAGTTCCATCTCTCTTGTTTTTGGTCTAAATAAATTAAATACTTATATTTATAAATTATCAAATACATAAATATTTGTATTATTTATTTACCTACAAAAATTGTGTAGAAAAAAAAACTTACCTCTTAATTCACAGCAGCACCTTTTCAAATGATCGGCAAATGATAACTAAATTTTTAAGTCGAAATTACTTAAACTAAATCAAAATATTTTTACCAAAAATATTGCTATCCCCTACTTCCCCACAAAAGTAATAGAAAAGATAAAGACATAATAATTTATGTTTTTAAAGCTAAATGGTTTGTCCAAATTTTTATGCAAAACTGAATAAAAATGACAAAAATATTTTTATACTAAAAAGGACAAAGTATGTTTTCCTCTTCAATTTTAAGTTAAATAAGTATGAGTATCAGTTATTATCAGCCGTTTTATCATAAGGGTTCAACCGCTGGTTGGCCTACCATTATTATACAAACGTATCGAAGAACGCTTTATGAACATGATTGGGGAAAATATACCATAAAATTGAGAAAATAAACAAGTTGCGCCGCAACTCCAATTAACGTCTATTAATTGCACATCTGATTATCCTTCATTTGCGTTATAGGACTAAAATAATATTGAAAGTTTAAAGCCGTCGTCACGAGCGCGATAATTTTTGCTGTGTTGACTAAAAGTTGTATTTTGCTTTAAAGGTATTATTTGAGCAAAAGGTATTACATACTGCCACTCAATCGCTAAGTGATATATCTTTAATTTTTGAGTTTGGTTGATAAGTTTAAATTTCTTAATGCTTTATACTATTTGTAGGCAAAATGTTTTATCTTTGCAAAACGGCTCTATCAACAAAATCATATCACAGTGATATCAATTTGAGCGGAGACAGCAAGCTGTTGAAAGTAGACTGAACTTGTTGTATGTTGTAGTTTATGATATTATGACATATGGCTAGACATTCTCCTAGCCGTTTTGAAATTTTGATTATCTGGAAAATTAAACTTGAAATGGGTTAGTTTTAAACTGGATGTCAAGAGTTACAGCATATACGTGTTATACTTGTACAATATCAACAAATTTTATCTGTATTTACATTTCCATTTGTTCTACTCGAGACGTCTAATTTCGAAAATCATCCGCTAATTTTTTTGAGATTACCGTAATGATCTCTGGGAAGAAATTTCCACATTCGGAATATCATTTGCTTTAAAATTCTTTATATTAATCGAATTTTTCGCCGGCTACTTAAATCAGTTTTTCAAATTTGTTTGCAAGTTTTCTATTATTTATAACTCCGCATCGATTTACCCACTCGGAATTTTATCTTAGTAGGGAAATAAATAATAGAAAACTTGCAAACAAGTTTGAAAAACTGATTAAAGTAGCCGGCGCAAAATTCGATTAATATAAAGATTTAAAGGATAATATAAAGCAAATTATATTCCGAATGTGGAAATTTCCACCGATTTCAAGAATAAGGCCCCTGGACAGAATAAAGCACAATTCATCGCGATTCAGTTCCGATAAATTGATATACATTTATGATGTGATCGATATTGACATGCAACTTAGTTAGGATGCCCTTTGAATTTAAGAGTAAGATTAAAATTAGCAACTCATTCTTTGTTTACTAGAAATGGAAGATAATAATAAATAAAAATAAATTTATTATTTATACTTTAAAGCTTAAATTATTTTGCTAATTTTTATTCAATTTGGAATAAAATGAACCATTTAGTTAAAATTCATTAATTTTGCTAGTATTTAAAATATTTTAGGTTTAAATATAGATAAACATTATCATTAAAACGACAAATTTTTATTTATGCAAAGAATAACACTAAAGAATAAAATTTGTTTGTAAGAACAGGATAAACATTAAACTAAATAAGAATAAAAACCATTTAATAAGCGAAAATAATGTTTAGGTTTACGAAAATAATGTATTTTATGTTCCAAATTTAATAAAATTTAGTCAAAATAATTTTATACTTAGGCTAAAGGTAATTTTTATTCTTTTATTTTTAACCGTGTAGCGTCATCAATAATCATTTTAGAATATTATCAATAATACCACCATCCTTAATATCTAATCATTCGATGTAAATGTTGTAATTTTGTTTTTCTTCTGCCGCCATATCCGATATAAACAAACACAGTAACAGCCAATGTTACAGTCTGGTTATCTCATAACTATATAGTTCTAATCCGACAAATTAATACTTTTTACATGTCAAATTGAAATGTCAATTTTGGTCAAAAATGTATTACATTGAAATATTTTGGTAGGAGCCTAATTTCGCTAGGTTGCAACTGTACGATTTTGTTCATATTTTGCGAAAAGTGAGGAATGGGTCTGGACATCTCATAACCATATAGTTCTTATCCGGCAAGTTAACAATTTTTAAAAGTCAAATTAAAATGTCAATTTTGGTGAAAAATTTATTACATGGAAATATTTTGCTCTGAGCCTAATTCCACTAGGTTGTAACTATACGATTTTGTTCATATTTTGCCAAAAGTGTTGTACGGGTCTGGCTATATCAAAACCATGTAGCTCTGATCCAGAAATGAATACTTTTTTCATGTCAAATTAAAATATCAATTTTGACCAAAAATTAATTAACAGGAAATATTTTGTTCGGCGCCTAATTTCGCTAGGTTGCAACTGTACGATTTTTTTAGTGTTTTCCTAAATGTGAGATATGTGTTTTTTCCTTCTATAACCAAATTATCATAATTTTGCCAATTTAAAAATTATTTTACTTCATTTTATTAAATTATTACATTTATTTTGTGTGGTTTGCGAATTAAAATAATTTTAATGTACATTTTGATTTTTCATATAATAAAATTCGGTGCTAACTTCACATATGAAGTGTATTTGGAATAAAATATAATATAAAACGAAGCGGGGATAACTTCACACAAGAGTTAGTGGGATATAATTATGTTAGTGTTGCCTGATTATTTTATTTTAATTTCTGGGATAAAATCCGGGATATCTTCACATACGTAAAATTATGGTGTAAGTCACGCCAGAAATTCCATTTTAGAAATCCCAAGGTTTTCTTATTTTGTCGAGTATTGTTTGATTGTGCAGTTTTGTGTGTCTAACGGTAAAATTTGTGCATAATGTATTTTGGGAGATAATGTAGGATTTCTGACGTGATTATCACTCCAGAAATCCCATAGATCCGGTTAATCATTAGAGCATAAGTTTTGCTTTAGTTTAATTGTGCAAAACTGTCCATGCCAAAATCAATTTAGTTCTCCTCAAGAATTGCTCAACGTTTTTCCTAGAATGGCTTTATCTGCTCATTTACATGCGTTTTGCACAAAATCTGTTAAAGTAGACGAACTATGTAAGGAAAAGTCGTAGTTTTTAGCCACAATGTTTAGACTAGAAGTATATAACCTGATAAGACCAGGATTCACTGGTGGCATACGCTATATCAGCCAGAATTGGGAATAGAAAACCCTTAATTCAACCCTAATTTAAAACTGAAATTAAAAATATAATTTAAAACTGAAATTAAAAAAATAAATGAAATCACTTACACTGCTTGTACTGAACATACTGATGAAGTTTCATAATTGTGTCTACTTCCCATCAGCCAGAATCACTCGTAGGAAACCCTCATTCCAACCCTAATTTGAAAATATCATTTTTGTGCCTCATCAGCCAGAATCTCACATACAAGACCTTTCCTTCAACCCTAAGTTCAAAATATAATTTTTGAAACATAGGGACAGAGGGACAGAGGCTTATAACTTGGGACAGAGGGTTATTACTTCGAATTTCACCTCTAAAACTTTTAAATATTAAACCCAGTGTTCCCCTAACTTTTCCGGGAAACTCATGTTTTCTAGTATGATTGGGTCTAGTACAAAGTGAAAACACCTTTCTCAAGAGTTGTAACCTCTTAGAAGTATCTTAGGACAGAGGGTTTTTACTTTTTAGAAAGTATTTAATGAAATCGATAACCTCCCAAAATCTCGACTTGTTTAAATAAGTGAACATGAATAAGAAATAAGTGAAAATAAGTTTAACCGTAATCAGCTTCTTCTATAGGATAAACTATAACAAAATGCTGAAAATCGCCATGCAAATAGTCATCTGATCAATCAAACATGAAAGCATAGTAAGATCGATGACCACTTCACAAAATCATGATTCTTTTGAATTCCAAGCAACTTTTAATAATAACGGGTTATCCAATTCGAGGTTGATAAAGTAGAAATCTGTATACCGACATCTGTCAAAGATAAACGTCAAGTACGCTGTCATTTATTTAGTTGACATTCTGCCATTTAAGAATATGGAGCATTTAACAATCGACCAACGCGTTAAAATTATTAAATCTTATTATAAAAATAGTGATTCTGCCGTATCCACATTTCGCGCTTTACGAGCAGATTATGGTCGTCATAATCGTCCTACAAAGCAAACCATATTGAATACAGTGAATAAATTTGAACAAACTGGATCTGTTACTGATATTGTAAGGTCTGTGCATCATCGAAACATTCGCAATGCTGAAAATATCGCTTCTGTAGCTGAAAGTGTGGAAGAAGATCCAAATTTGTCAATTCCTCGTCGAGCTCAACATTTAGGCCTATCTTATGGCTCATTATGGCGCATTTTGCATCTGGATTTGTATCTTCATTCGTATAAAGTCCATTTGACACAAGAGCTAAAGCCTGCTGACCATGGACAACGAAGAACATACGCAAATTGGGTGTTGGAAAAACAGGCCGTCGATGCTGATTTTTCGAACAAAATTTTCTTCAGTGATGAAGCTCATTTTTCGCTTGGTGGATACGTTAATAAGCAAAACTGTAGAATTTGGGGCTCAGAAAATCCACAATTGATTGTAGAGAAGCCATTACACCCGGAAAAAGTCACTGTTTGGTGCGCATTGTGGTCTGGTGGTGTGATTGGGCCGTATTTTTTTGAGAACAACCATGGACGAATCGTTACCGTCAATTCTGAGCACTATGGCCGCATGTTAACCGATTATTTTTTTACGAAAATCGAAAATTATGATCTTGACGATATGTGGTTCCAGCAGGATGGAGCAACCAGTCACGTAACACGAGCAAATCGAGATCTTTTGCAAGAGAAATTTCCTGGACGTTTGATTTCGCGATTGGCTGATGTCAATTGGCCTCCAAGATCCTGTGATTTAACGCCTTTGGATTTCTTTTTGTGGGGCTACGCGAAAGATCGTGTTGACGCAAACAATCCTCAAACTCTTGACGAATTGAAAACTAATATTCGTAAGGTAATGGCCGAGATACCGCCCGAAATGTGCCGAAAAGTCATTGAAAATTACCGCAAAAGAATCAAGGCCTGTAAGAAGTCCCGTGGAGGACATTTGAATGATACCTTGTTTAACTAAAAATGGCAAGGATCAATCTGTAAAATGAAATAAAAATTACAATACATTCCGAATATTTTGTGTGTTTTTTTAAGTTTACTTTATCAAGCTTGAATTGGATAACCTTATTTATATTTTAAGCTTATTCTAATTTTATACCAATATAATCATATTTTTTTAGTTTTCAAATGCAATTGTAATAATTTTTGATATTGGTAAGACCAATTATTCACAAATTGCACTTTTCAAATATTTATATTTTTTTTTTTTTTTTTTATTTATTTATTTTTTTTTTTAACAACTTTATTGATATGGCTACTACAATCTTAAACATTATTAATTCATTAGTAAGGTTGACATTAGCACTTATGAGATAAGCATAATCTTGTGTGGGTCTGCTGGACCAGTGTCCAGTTCCCTTGGTTTATAATTTTCATACGGTTAGCTCATGTGGTTTGATTCGTTTGAGCCGCCTTACTTCGTTTGTACTGTCCAGTAGTTGTACGGCCTCAAGATTGGTGTGTGTAAGAAGTCTCTTCTCATGTTTTATGGCACATTCGCGGATAACGTCGTCTATCAATTGTATTTCTAAATCATTGTGGATTTCCTTGTTAGTCACAAATCGGTAGGCGTTGGTGACCATTCGAAAAAATTTATTTTGGCTTCGTTGTATAATGTCTCTATTGGATTTATGTGTACAACCCCATATCTGCGCACCATACATCCATATTGGTTTGAAGATAGTCTGATATACCAGTCTTTTGCAATACAGGTTCATTTTAGAATGATGTCCAATTAACCAGTACATTTGCCGTTGTTTCAATCGTATCTGTTCAGCTTTTTGTATCACGTGATGTTTCCAGTTGAGCCTGGAATCTAAATGTAGACCAAGGTATTTTGCCGATTCAGCCTGCGGCACTTGCACTCCATTGAGGTGTATATGAAGAGTGTTATTTTTATGTCGGAGCGTAAATGTCACCTATGTTGATTTGAGCTCATTCAGTGCGATTTTCCAGTCAATTGTCCATTTAGTAACGTTGTCCATTGCTCGTTGAAGATTTTCCACTGCTCTTGGTTGAGATTCGTCTACTGACATAATTACAGTGTCGTCAGCGAACGTGCCGATGAATGTTTTATTCGTTGTAGGTATGTCCGCAGTATAAAGAAGGTAGAGGAGGGGACCCAATACGCTTCCGTGCGGAACTCCCGCAATCGCTGGCAATAGTTTTGTGGTAGACTTTTGCTCATTTTGAATGTCAATCCCTCATGCCAAACCCTATCGAAGGCCTGGGATACATCCAGAAATACGGCGGGGCAATATTTCTTTTCTTCTAACGCTTGCTCTATTACCGCAGTTATTCGATGGACTTGATCTATGGTGGAGTGGTTATTCCTGAATCCAAATTGGAAATCAGGAACGTTTACCATTGGCTTTAGACGTTTTAGTAGCAGTTTCTCGAACAGCTTTGATAAGGTCGGAAGCAGTGAGATTGGTCTGTATGATGTTACTTCTTCATCTGGTTTACCTGGTTTCTTTAGCATAATTATTTGGACCATTTTGAAGCATTTGGGTACATACTTCAATCTCATACAGGCATTAAATAAGTATGTGATCAAGATGATTGCTTTACGTGGAAGTTCCTTGAATAGACCCGGTGATATTTCATCAATTCCTGGTGCTTTTTTATGATTAAGGTTTTTGTCGATTTCTTTAGCAATTTCCATTGGCGTGACCCTTTTAAAGTCCTGATTTCGTTGATAAACAGGTGTTACATCAATGTTGGATTGAATGTCATGGGGTTGGAACACTGCTGCTAGGTGTTGAGCAAAGAGTTCCGCTTTTTCTTTGTCTTGTCGAACCCAACTGCCTTGAGCATTCCTTAAAGGTGGTACTCGAACTACAGGTCGTTTAAATCTTCTGGTTGCTTTCCATAACGAGTAGTCTTTATCAATTTCTGGACCTAGCCCGCTTAAGTAGTTATCGAGGCAATTCTGTTTGAAATTTTTGATTAGTCTATTGACTTTGTTACTTATTCGATTAAAAGTTGTCTTGTCAGCGGGATTTCTGGTGAGGTGCCATATTCTCCTCGCCTTTCTTCTTGCCTTGATTTGTTCCCTGATTTCAGCCGGGTATTTGACTTCAATCTCCGCTTTGTCCTTTGATTCAGGAGTAGCTAGTCTGGCAGCCATTCGAGTATATTCAATAAAATTGTTTGTTTGTTGTTCCAATTCTTCATTGCTTTTAATACTAACTTTTAATTCAACCAGCTCTTCCAATTTTTCTCTGAAGATGTCCCAATCCGTGAATCTATTAGTAAGGTTTTGCCTTTTCTGTTTCTTTGTTACTGTAGCTCTTACTGACAACAGTACGGGAATGTGGTCAGATGTTAGGTCGTTAATTCCTTCGACTCTAGTGTAACTTAGAGGAATACCTTTTATGATGAAGAAATCCAGTAGATCTGGTATTTTTCCTGCATCCGTTGGCCAATACGTTGGCCCCCTGGGGACAGATATTCGCATTTGTTTTCATGAATGGCATTGAACAAGGTGTTACCTTTCCCAGGAGAAATGAGCCTGGAACCCCAATCTGTATGTTTTATATTGTAGTCCCCTCCAATAATAAATCTTGGACCGAGCTTATTGAAGACGTTATTAAATTGTAACTTCGTTGGTGTATGCCGTGGAGGACAGTACGCTGCTGCAATATTTAGATCTGTGCCATTATATTGGATTGAGATAACAGTTGCTTGCAAATAGTTTTCACGAATATCCTCTTGTCGATTGTGTTTGATATTATTTTTGATTAGTACAGCTGAACCACCTCTAGCTCTTTCACTAGGATGGGTTGTCCAGTAGGAATTAAAACCCTTTATTCTGATAAAGCTTTTGTTGGAGAAGTGCGACTCAGAAATCAGCGCAATATCAATGTTGTTTGTATGGAGAAATATTTCCAGTTCGTGGGCTCGTTGGTTGAGCCCATTAGCGTTCCAAGCTACAATGCGTAGGAACGAGTTAACCATTTGTGAGTATGCTGACTTTTTTGCTTGGTGGATAGATATAGGTTTCCAGTTTTGCCACCCTCTCTGCTAGATGACCAAGTGACATATGAATTTGGCTAAGCATTTTAATAATTTCAGTGTTATTTGACTCGTTGGCGATTTGCGCATAGGATAATCCAATGTGGTATTATTGATAATATTCTAAAATGATTATTGATGACGCTATACGTGAAAGAAAATATGATCTGTAGTATACAACGAAACAGATGATGATGATGTTGCTGAGGTGACTGAAATATTAGTGTGTAGGTGTGTTCGTTTCGTTGCATTAGAATAAACAAAATCGATTGTTGATAATAGCAGTTGATCGCTGGACTTAAAACTGGTAAAATGATCGCGGGACTTAAAACTGGTAAAATCGTGTATTACAAAATAATCATAGAACAGAAAATAAAAATTTTAAAATTAAACCGTGTCGGTAGTGTAAAGCAGTGTGGTGCAATTTAATGTTATCTGCATACTCAACTAGGTAATCTTTGTTTATATTTTCTTTTCTTGAATTATGAGTGTGATCGAAATCAATAATTTTAATGTACAAACGCGTGAATTCCGAGTATTTCTTTTTGTTGCGCCCATAGGCAAGATAACTGTGTAAATATTGATATTGTACGAAATTTTGGTGGCCGTTAACCAGAAAATAATTGCAAATCAGCTTCGCCTAAATATAATACCGTGAGCTGGTAGCAGCGGAATCGGAAATTTAATTACACGTATTAATTTTTACAGAAAGGTAATAACACGATATAGTCTTGATTAAAATATTTTGCGCGAATTTGATTTCGGTGAATTTCAGTCTCTGGTCCAGGGTCAACTTTGTTAAAAATGGAATAAATAGCGGTAGTCTACTCCGTACCAAGAAATGGTGATATCGATAAAAAATTTACCGTGAAGTGGCCACACCGTATACTTTACGCCATAGATCGGATGGTTCAAAAGCTACACCTCATCAACAGTACACTGAAAAAAAAATTATTTTCGATATAGATATATTGACTTATCTGCAACATTTGACTGATTTGGAAATAAATATAGAAGCATGTGTATTAAAATTAACCAAGATCGATAAAAATATATCTCAAACAGCCTAATCGGTACAAAATGCATATCTCGTGAATTTTATTACAATGAGGTATTCAAATTGCTACATTAGCAATAATTTTACCTGTTCTATAAGTGAATATTTAGCTATTTCAGTTCTACAGTTTATGTGTAACAGAGATAAATATTTTAACCAAGTCCAAATAAAATGTATCGCAGTAAAGCATATTTATTGTGATGTGGGAAATTATTTATACATCTAAAAGTTACGTATTATTTTTTAATTTTAGTCATAAATATCAAATTCACTAGCTCAATATGCAAATGAGAAATATATATCTCGAATTTAAATTTTTTTAAGACGAACTCTAACCAGAGTTCTGATGAATCAGATTCAGATATGACTTATCTGATCTCTGAGACAATAATTTTTTGTATTGGATTTAGGTTGAACCAATGAAGTAATGGGCAAATTATTACAAACAACAAAAAAATAAAAAATTATTGTCACATTCAGTTGAGTTATAAAAACATCCCAATTGAATGTGTAAGACATCTTAAGTGGCTAAATTAAATATTGAATTTAAGATGAACATACAACTTTGTTCAACAAGTAAAATACCTTGTCCAGTTATAATTATGTAAAATTGGGGAAATTCATATATTTGCTATCGATATATTTTATTGCGAATTTAGTATTTGATTTAGCTTTGAGGATTATATTCCGAGCTAAGAGCGATATGTTTATGTCAACGTTATATATACAAAATTAGATATATTTTTCGTTTTTACAGATATAAAATATTCTTGTCCCGAAACGAGATATATTTTATATCTAAAAATCTATGAAACTATATCTCTGTGGGCAATAATTTCACTCAGTGTATAGTTAAAATTCAGTTAAGTACGCATGATAAGAACTAACATATAATTTCTTTGTTACGTTTAATTTAATTTATTGAATACCTATTTATCTATTTATTTATATATTTATATTATTTATTTATATTTGTTCAAATTATTATATTTACTTATTTATCTATATGTATAATTATTAAATTTGAAAAGTTCAAATATACTGTTGATACTGTGAATATTGCGAAAAGAATATTCATGTCTTAATTTAATTCAGTCTTAAGAAAATATCCCTATGTTAAAATTTCTCGCTTGCATGATAGTTAAGTTTTAGAAGAACCGGTTCGTTTAGTTTTTTTTAACTAATTAAGGAAACTTAAGTGTAATTAAAGTTATTATTATATTAGCATACTTAAATTAAAATTACAGTGTAATCGTTGAATACCTGGGTCATGTGTTTTCTTATCTATTCTAGTTAAATTTCTTTCTTCTTTCTTCTTCTAATTCCTCGAATTTTTTTTATGTCGTTTTCCGTTTTTACGATTGTTTTTCTTTAAGTGTACCATAAATGTGTAAGTGAAAATTTATTAAAAGATGATTTAGTGCCAAATTACTAGGGTCATTATAAAGCTTGCTAATGATGACCTTGGGCGGAAGGGGAATGCATGTGGTCAATACCAGCTGAGGCCACAACACTATAGTGATGATAATTGGGTGGCTGTGATGATAATTGGAGTTGTAATATAAGGATAATGAGTAAGGTAAAGTAGTTTTTGTGTTTTTTTTTCAATAAATCCCAAGGTTACCCATGCTGGCAGCACTTACAAGCTTTAAACTGATGGTAGCATAAACTCGGCCCATCCCTGTCACCTAGCCTGGCAAATGTGCTGCAGCTACCTCAATAGTGGTTTAGAGATTCTGCTAACGCTACGGGACTCCAAACAGGTGGTATCAAGTATCAAGGTCATACAACTAGACTTTTCCGCGTGGCGTTACAAGACCCATACCCCACTTTTCGCAAAATATGAACAAAATCGTACAGTTGCAACCTAGCGAAATTAGACTCCGACCAAAATATATCCATGTAATACATTTTTGACCAAAAATAACATTTTAATTTGACATGTAAAAAGTATTAATTTGTCGGATTAGAACTATATAGTTATGAGATAACCAGACCCGTACCTCACTTTTCGCAAAATATGAACAAAATCGTACCGTTGAAATCTAGCGAAATTAGGCTCAGAGCGAAAGATTTCCATGGAATACATTTTTGACCAAAATTGACATTTTGAGGATAAAATTCGGGGATAACTTCACATCCGTAAAATTATGGTGTAAGTCACGCCAGAAATTCCATTTTGGAAATCCCAAGGTTTTCTTATTTTGTCGAGTAGTGTTTGATTGTGCAATTTTGTGCGTCTAACGGTAAAATTTGTGCATAATGTATTTTGGAAGATAATGTGGGATTTCTGACGTGATTATCACTCCAGAAATCCCATAGATCCGTTTAATCATTAGAGCATATGTTTTGCTTTAGTTTAATTGTGCAAATCTGTGCATGCCAAAATCAATTTAGTTCTCCTCAAGAATTGCTCAACGTTTCTCCTGCTCATTTACATGCGTTATGCACAAAATCTGTTAAAGTAGATGAACTATGTAAGAAAAAGTCGTAGTTTTTAGCCACAATGTTTAGACTAGAAGTATATAACCTGATAAAACCAGAATTCACTGGTGGCATACGCTATATCAGCCAGAATTGGGAATAGAAAACCCTTAATTTAACCCCAATTTAAAACTGAAATTTGTGAAATACGTTTAATGAATGATTTTGTGTCTACTCCCCATCAGCCAAAATCACCCGTAGGAAACCCTCATTCCAACCCTAATTTGAAAATATCATTATTGTGCCTCATCAGCCAGAATCTCACATACAAGACCTTTCCTTCAACCCTAAGTTCAAAATATAATTTTTGAAACAGGGACAGAGGGACAGAGGGTTATAACTTGGGGCAGAGGGTTATTACTTCGAATTTCACCTCTAAAACTTTTAAATTTTAAACCCAGTGTTCCCCTAACTTTTCCGGGAAACTCATGTTTTCTAGTTGTATTGGGTCTAGTACAAAGTGAAACACCTATCCCAGGAGTTGTAACCTCTTTAAGGTATCTTAGGACAGAGGGTTATTACTTTGAATTTTATCTCTACAACTTGTGAATAGTAAACCCAGTGTTCCCCTAATTTTACCGGAAAACTCATGTTTTCTAGTTGGATTGGGTCTAGTAAAAATTGAACACCTTTCTCAAGAGTTGTAACCTCTTAGAAGTATCTTAGGACAGAGGGTTTTTACTTCAATTCTTGCCTCTACAACTTTAGAATATTAAACTCAGTGTTCCCCTAATTTTACCGGAAAACTCATGTTTTCTAGTTGGACTGGGTCTAGTAGTAAGTGAAAACACATATCTCAAGAGTTGTCATCTCTTAGAAGCACCTTACGACAGAGCGTTCTTACTTTTAGAAAGTATTTAATGAAATCGATGACCACCTCCCAAAATCTCGACTTGTTTAAATAAGTGAATATGAATAAGAAATAAGTGAAAATAAGTTTAACCGTAATGATAAGCTTCTTCTATAGGATAAAGTATAACAAAATGCTGAAAATCGCCATGCAAATAGTCATCTGATCAATCAAACATAAAAGCATAGTAAGATCGATAACCACCTCACAAAATCATGATTCTTTGGAATTCCAAGCAACTTTTAATAATAATATTTATATTTTAAGCTTATTCAATTGTAATAATTTTTGATATTGGTAAGACCAATTATTCACAAATTGCACTTTACAAATATTTATATTTTTTGTTGCGAAAGAAAATCTTTATGTAAAATATAGTTTGTAAAATATATTTAGGAATTATTTCATTCCGGTGTACCGAGATATTTCGGAAAATGAACTGTCAACATTATTTGAATGCTTGAGCTTAGAGTTGCGTCAGAATATATGGTTTCAACATGATGGTTGTCCAGCACACTATTCGTCGGTAGCACGTGAAGTACTTGATCGTGATTTCAATGGTCGCTGGCTCGGTAGAGCTGGTCCGGTAAATTCGCCTGCCAGATCGCCAGATCTTACTTCGCCAGATTTCCTTTTGTGGGGCTATCTCAAAGACAAAGTTTACCAACAAACACCAACAACACGTGAGAATAAGATTGAGCGAATCAGAAACGCTTGTGCTGCAATTCAAGCAGACACGCTTATCAGTTGTGTACATTGATTTAAATGAGGATTAATAAGTGCATTGAAGTCGAAGGCCATCATTTTGAGCACTTAATTTAATTAGAAAATGATGAGGCGAAGCCATGGGACGTGAGAGGCGAGGGGACTCATGTTAATCAACCACCCCGAAGGGAACAGACAACTGCTACATCCACATCGTTGTTCTTGGGTTACGCTGAAAGTAGTTTATTCACCAGCCAATTACATTTCTACATGTAACAATTTCCCAGTTATTCAGATATTTTTAAAACAAAATTCAAAAAAAAATATTTTTTTCAAAGCTAATTTTTACGCATATTCCTGGGTAACGATAATAGTAGTTTCTTGCCAAGTCATTTTTCAGTACTTAAAAATTTAAGAAATACAATATGTTTAAGACTAATTTCGAATATTTATATTGAAAACGTGTTAATTTTAATTCAAACAATCGATTTTAATATCGTTATTACAGCGTTATTACGTATCGTTATTACAGCGCCATCTATCATGAATCGAAAAAAAATGATTCAAAGAAATCCTACGTACTAGAATCCGAATCTCCAATACAAAATGGAAATTTCTATTTTAATTTCAAAGTTAGCGCCCTGCCCACTTACAAGAAGCGGAGGAAGGGTACTAATTTTAGCACTAATGTATTATGGATTTTTTTTCGTAGAGTGTTTATTTTCCGAGATATTTGAAAGAATCAGCTTAAAAAAACCACCCGGTATTTAGCTAAATGTTATAAAATTCCAAATAATCATGCAACCATACTCCGCAATACAAACATACTCGTATATATTTGTGGAACAAAAATTTTCCATAAAATTCAAAAGTTAATTTTTAAATGAAAATATACTTTTATGAACCATGAAAAATGTAAATTAAACTTTCAGACAAAACACTACTTTGGCCTAGAAATTATTTAAATAAAAAATTAAACATTGCAAATGACATTTAAGTGACATAGAACCATATAATTCTCGAACGACGAAATTTTTATTTATTACAACTGATTTACAAATCATCTAGTTTTTTGGAGGATTGTAACACTTTGGCTAGTCCCCTTTACAGTTTTATTATATTTTTAGTCGATCCTTATTGAATCTAGTAGATCATGCGGTTTCTTCCTTCGCAGCCGTTTTACTGGGTTTGAATCATCCAACATACGACGTATTTCAGCATTTTGGTGTAGACTAATACGTTGCATGTGTTTTCTGGCGTGTTTGCTTATTTCTTCACTGACGAAATCTATGTTCAGATCTCTATGGATGTTGTCATTTCTTATGTACCACGGTGAATTTACTATTCCACGTAGGAGTTTGCTTTGGAATGACTGGATGATATTGACATTGGTTTTCTTTGTACAGCACCAGAGCTGAATACCGTAAGTCCACACAGGTTTTAGAATTAGCCGGAATAGTAGCAATCCATCTTTATGTATTTAATGTTTAACTCTTCTTTTTTCTTTTTCACATGCTCTTTCTATTATAGTTTCACGTCTAGAGTCATGCCTAGATATTTTGCCGTATTTGCATAGGGAATTTGCTGAAAGTTCAGTTCTACTGTGGATACCAGTGGATCTGTGGATGACTTTTTTGTTGGTGAAGTTTGCTTGAACAAACTTTGTTTCATTAAGTTTTATTCGCCATCTCTTGGTCCAGGAACTGACAATATTAGTAGCTCTTTGCAATTTGCTTGTGGAGTGTTTTATGCTATTAGCAACTGCTAAGATGGCCGTATCTCCCGCAAACGTCGCTATGTTAGTATTCTCTATCGTTGGCAGGTTTGAGGTGTATACAACATATAAAGTTGGTCTCAGAACGATACCTTGTGGCACTCCTGCTGATATTTTCTTTATATCTAAGTATTCGCCATCTAATTTAAAACGATAGAGTCGGTTAGATATTTTACCTTCTGTCAAAGGCCTGTGCTACATCCACGTAAACGTTTGAACATATTTTCTTTTTTTCAAGGACGTCTTCAATAATGTTTGTAATTCGGTGTACTTGTTCTATTGTTGAATGGTTTTCTCTGAAGCCAAATTGATGTGGAGGAATAAGATTTATTTTGTCTACTATTGGTTTGGGTCTCTTTAGAAGTAGTTTCTCGAATATTTTTGAAATTATTGGAAGTAAGCAAATCGGCCTACACGGCTAATTTTTGCCATTAAATGGTTTATTAGGTTTAGAGGTATCATAATTACTTCTGCGAATTTCCATTGACTTGGAAGGTGTTTAAGTCTGAACACTGCATTAATTATTTGGAGTAGTTTACGTAGTACTTTTTCAGGAAGAGCTTTTACCATTTGTCCTCTAATTTAGTCATCCCATGAAGTTTACTTTGCATTTAGGTTAAGATTAATTTTTTCTCTACATTCTTGTAATGTGACAGGAGATATTTTTTAGTTATCCATTTTATTTACTGGTGGTATGTTTACCTCTGCAGTTTGTCTAGGTAGAGGCTGGACGTGTTCTCGAGGTGGGTTGCAAACAATGAAGCTTTTTGGTTTGCACTTATAGCCCATGTGCCATCTTCATTTTTTACTGGTGGAATTTATAGTTTAGGTCGATTTAAACTTTTTGTCGCTTTCCAAAGGGGTATTTTTTTCCCTAGTAAGGCCACTCAAGTATTTATTAATGGATTCGTTTTTGATTTCATTAATTAGCAACTTTAGTTTATTGGATAAAAAATTTAGAGTTGTTTTATATTCTGGCGCTTGACCTGTGTTGAAATGGAACACATTTATGACCCCCTGTCGGAGTGCAAAACTTATGGGGCGACCCATCTTCCTCCCATCTGCCGAGCCATGCAATGTGCAGATGGTGATAAAATCGGTCCTATAACCGTACGTCCTCGAATTGGCTGATACTGGCCTAAAAGTAAGGACATGAAAAGCAAACCGCGAAAGAGTTTGGAGGACCTTGGTCCCAGAACAGATTACAGAGATAATAATAATAGAAAAAATATATGTATTCTGGCGCTTGATTTCTTTGCCAGGCCTTTCTTGCTTTTCGTTTTGCTGCAACCTGTTCCCTAACATCCAGAGTATAAATAGCATTTCCTTTGAACTTTCCTCTAATCCTACTCCACGCCGCTTTTTGTATACTGTTGTTGAATTGTTCTAGTTTTTCTAGCTGTATCGGATTTTTAATCCGATTTAAGATCAATGTTATCCCCCACTAATTTCTGGAATTTCTCCCAGCAGGTTTTTTTTTATTAGTAAGCGAAGGTGGAGCAGTTTTCTTAACAATCGTTGCACTGATTGTCATAATAATAGGATCCCCTCGCTGTTTTCAAGGTATATGTAGTTTTCGTCTACACCTTTGGTGTTAAAGAAGACAATGATATCGGAACTTTTTTTTTTATATCCGTAGAAAAATAAGTTGGTTGATCTCCAGCTTTCTCTTATAACCACCGACGATCCTCCTCTTGCCCTTCCTGCTGGATGAATGGCGTAAATATAAATATGATTTTGAAGTAAATGGGTTACCGATACTAGGCATGCATTTATTTTTCAGTATTTAGGAAAATTTTTAATTCTGTGATACATATGTTGCATTAACCCAATTGCATTCCAGGTTACTATTCCTAATGTTTCATTTGTTGTTGTTTGCATCATTTTAATAGAGCATGCTCATTTCATTTAGAAAGTCTTGCTCATCTAACCTGTTGCTTAGAGCTTGAATGCATTTCTCTTGTTTAGCTAGACGAATGTTAAGAGCTTTCATGCTTCTTAGTATGGAACACTGTATCTTCGGTAGTGCCCTCCGAAATATTTGGTTTTGCCATGACTACTTGCGAGTATAGTTTTGGTTATCCCGTTGTAATAGCATGAAGTTTAGGTTCCTCTTTAGTGGAAGTTTGATAATTTTTTACCGATACTCCTGGACTTTGTTTTCGCGTTTTATTTCTTATTCTTTGTAGCTCCTTAGCTATTTCAGATCCTCGGTAGTTTGCGGGATGTGGCGTATTGCAGTTGACACAATTTGCAGCAATATTTTTACTATCCGGGCATACTGGTGCATGATGATTTCCGACACATTTCACGCATCTAGGTTCTCTTTGGAAATATTTCTTTGTATGATTAAAACCTTGACAATTTTGATTTATCCGCTATTTTTTTAAATGTCTATATTTTAACTCTCATGTTAAGTATTGCCTTGATATTATACACATGTTCGACTTTTTGTTTGATATTAAAAGTGAGTATAAATAGCGGAAGCCCTGTCTCTTTTGTTAATTTGAACTCCTTGTTCAGTTCCGATTTTATCTTTCTTAATGATGTTTACAGCATTTTCTATTTAATAACCATTTTGCTTGAGATCCTCGATAATTTCCTCTTTTGAGCAGATTGGGTGAATACCTTTAGCCGTAACTTTGACCGGACGATCATTTTATCCTCACAGGTAAACCATTGATGCCCCTCGGAATTAAGTTTTGTAACCAAAGCTCTTTAGGTTTCAGAGTCTACAAAATTAATTTTCCAGACGCCATTGATTAGAGATACGAGTTTGTACTCGGCTACCGTAATCGATTTCATAATCTATTGTATAGTGGAGAAATTTTTTACACACGTTTATTGGTGGAGGTGATTTCTCTCTCTAATTTGTTTCTCTTTCTAATTCTTCTTCATTCGTATGGAATGGATTAATATCATCATCGATTGCAGAGATAGATGTCGTCATCGCAACGTGTTTTAACTGCTATTTTGAGTTCTTCATTCTCTTTGTTAAAATTGTAAATTCTTCTTTCAATTTAGTTGTAAATTCCTTTATTTTTCATAGCTGTACTCGGAGTTCGGCATTTGATGCCAGATCCTAGAATTTTGTCCTAAACTTACTTTAAAATCCATGATCTAACAGTATTGAAATTTCATCGTCATTCTTTTAGAATAGCGGAAAGACGGAATATTGTTAAATTTCAAGATTTCATTTACCGAGTTCCTTTACTTCGGAGATCAATCAATTTGTCATTTTAAGGGTCACTTTTACTATTTTATTCCGCTGGGATGTTTTATTTAGTGAAAAAATAGATATAAAATGAATAAAAAAATTTCCGCTGGTAATTATATAACAAAATAAATTCTCGTTTGTGATGGTGGTGCCACTTGCGGCGAGTAGCGAAATCTCTTATTTTCCGCTGACAAATTTTCGCTAACTTATACAGCATGTATTTGATGTCATAAATCCTGAGTCGACTCTAGAACGGATTTTTGATATGTATAATAGACTTGTTCTACAGTTTTTCGTATTGAAATCAGTTCTTGGAAAATAACTCTAATACGAGTAGTAGGATCGACTCCGTTATTTGTAATGATGTGTAGTATCATGATCTTATTGCTATTGGTAATATAATTAATCACAGTTTTCTTCACTTTGTTGATTCTACTGTATCAGCAGCAAGTTGTTCTAGTCAAGGCTCAGATGATTTAAATAAATTTCAGACTATGGGGCCTAGTATTAATTCGTGTGACTTTTAGCCCACTTCCTGCAGTGAAATATCGAATTTAATTTCAACTCTCAGTAATACAAAGGTTCGCCATTTTTTCACAATTACTAGCCGATCATTTAATGTGGTTTTGGGAACCGGCTACCTTTAAGTCTGGAAATTCCAAACTAGTTAATTACTATCGTCCAATTTCAGTTTTGTCGGTATTTAATTTCAGGCGGTATTTATTTTATTTGAATTAATTTTTTCTAATTTTTTTCATTCTCGTCAGTATGGATTTTGACAAGTTTCGGGAACAGATTTGGCCCTAACAGACATTACTGATTTGATCTTTCGCAATTTTGACAGGCAAAACTATTTATCTGGCTTATTTCTTGATCATCGTAAAGCTTTTGATTGGATTGTATAGATCATAGTTTACTTCTTCAAAAATTACATATTTGTGGCTTCCGTGACCAAACAAGCCTACAAACTTTTAGCAAGCTACCTTGATGATAATTCTAAATAGTGTAAAAAGCTTCACTTTAGGTGTGAACTGTGGTGTTCCTCAAGGGAATGTCCTTGGCCCTTTATTATTTCTAATCTACGTAAATGAAATGGCCAATTAACCGCTCACGGGTCATATTAGAATGTTTGCTGACGATACGGCCCTCTTCACTGAATCCAGAATTTGTCAGGTTGCAATGTCACATATGAGGTATGATATTAATTTACTTTTGGATTTTCTTCTTTTAAACAAAATATCAGTTAATTTCAACAAAACTAAATATATAACTTTTCACTCCCCACGCCTGCGACACATAGGTTTACCACCATTTGAAATTGCACCATAGAGCGAATCCAAGTACCTTGGAGTAATATTCGACAACCATATGATGCAGCATGTTAGCAATGTTTCATGGTCCTTAGTAACATAAAACTTAATCCTGAATTCAATTCACAATATTCCAACGCCACTTTAAGGTACGAAAATTATTATTTTTCTTGAAATGGAATTCACTTAGGAAAAATATTTTCATCATCTTGTAGATTTGTATCGAGTTTAACTTTGTTGCCGTGAAAAAATTGGTACCTAACTACCCTGGAATTATAATTAACATGGCAATTAAACTAACTTAATCTACTAAATTACCCAAGCCCAACTTTAGAATTATTTATTCCAGAAAAAATTTAAATCTCTCGTTAATCGGTACAACAAAAATCCTATATACTCGTATTATGTGCTTTTGTTTGTACATAGGTAGTCTTTCGCATAAAAGGAAAACAATGAAAATTTATAATCGCTTGGTATCGCTAATAAAAAATAAATCGGAATAATAAATAATGACTATGTTTAATATTTTAGTTATTGGAAAACCCAATATTGACCGATTAAAATCTCATTAGCATATGGATATGGTTGTATTATTATATCCATACAAATAACACACATATACATGTATATTGCAGATATTGTGTTCGAGAATAGCCACATTATAAAGCGTGTCCCAATTACTGGTTCCAAAGCCACTGTACCGGACAATTTTCACAAATATCACACAGATTGAAGAAAACAGGTTACCATTGTCTGTAGCCATCAGCATTATTTTCCTCAATAAGATAAGAAACGTCTCTAATTTTCCAATTTGGACACCCTCTATAATCCAAAATGTTAAAATTTTGTCATCCTGTAAATATCATCGTATGAAATTCTATTTATTCGATTCAATTTTTGTGTGTGTGTTTTGCGGTTTTTGCATTTAATTTTGAAGTTTAAAACTTTTGATTTTGATTCTCTCGTTAATGCGATCAATTTAATTTGAATTATTTTCCGGATTTGTCTGATACCACAACAATTATACAGTAATCTAATAAATCACAACAATTAGCCAAACAAATAAGGACTATTATTATATTAATTATGCTGAGCCAAAAATAGACTTCGATTTTGATGTTTACGAACGATCCGCCTATTATGTGCTCCAAGTTTCGTAATTAGATTAGTTTCGCAGTTCGCACACTGATTATACGATACCGGGGGTACGAGAGAAATAAGTATACGAGTATTATGGTACGAGTAAAATTATATAAATCATAATGAATTATTATTCTGTATAAGGTGAGCTGTGTATGGTGTGTGCAGTAGCTACATATATTTTAATCCCACACGTTAGTCAGAATTAAAACTAAAAGTTCTATAACGTAACTCAATTTATTAAAATCAACGGACAAAAAGCAACAAACTACGGAATATGCAGTACAAAAAAAGCTTCGGTTTTGTTTCAAAATGTTATCGAAAAGTTTATTTATTCATATTCCGTGTGTTTGTTGGTTATGTTTTTTTTTCTATATCTGGTCGGAAACATATATAGACAGACAAAATCGATATTGAAATATGAGAACTTCTGTGTTCTGTTCTCAAATTGTATTACTGTGGAATTATGGTTTTGTTTTGCTATTGAAAATTAATAAAAACGTTTGGGATAAGACGAGATTTATACACAATTTGAATTTCGATAAATTTGGATTAGCGTCAAAATATTGAATTTCATATTCTCTATTTACTTTTACAAGAATTGGATTTTAATGGATTTTATGACATTTGCCATGTTTGCTTGTAAACCATCACATACATACAAGCACTTTGAATAAGGGTTATTGGTGACACGATTTACACTAGAATTATTAATAAATTGAAAATTCCGGGTAGAAAGGGGTAAAATAATTAATCTCAGTAACTGTTATCCATTAGGATTAAATCAGATATTAGGAGGCTTGCACCATTCCCCTCAATGACTTCAGCATACCTCGAATTGTCTCAGTAATCTGTTTCTAGACAGCTTACTGCGGAAGATGCATAAAATAATTTTTGGGTGCGAATTGGACTGAATTGTAATTCTAGCAAATTTTAGTTTTGCTTCAGTTATAGTGAGTGGAGGAACTGAATAATTCCTTGGCCGATTATTTTCAAATTAATTTTGTAGAAAAATCCAGAACTTCATCCAGGATTTATGTTGGAATCCCGGTTCAGCTCAACATACCAGATTCGAACATAATTAGTTAAGGCACGGCCGAATTCCAGAACTTCTCTAAAATCCATTTTTAAATCCCCACCCAGTTCTGCATAGTTGGTTGCGATATGCCCAAGTTCCCAATTAAAATCCCAATACAAGGTGACCTTAGTTTATTACAATCTTGTTGCAGCTCTACAAACTAACTTGGAGAATTATAGGTTAGGAAACGGTTTAGTTCCATTCCTTATAGCCGAATCCCAAAATTTCGTTAAATTTAGCTTTGCACACCGAATTTGATCATCATTTGTTGAGAGATGGCCTAATTCAATACCAACAACAATGGCGCATACCATATTTGGCAGTAATTGGTTGAGGAATGGCAATGTTCCGTTGAGCATGGCATAAATATGTCCTGTGTAGTATAATTATACTTGGTAGTTTTCCAGGAACTGGGAATGGTGTTATTTATTGACGACAATTATTATTTATTGTGTATTGCGGCATTACTACTTGCCGCAATCGCTAATGGGACATGATGATGATGATGACAATAGTACGGGGTATTGTAATGTTGTTTATGTATGGGAACACAAACTGGTATCGTTACGTGATATTTAAAAGGGTGCACATCAGATACGAGTACATTACACCCCTCCACTCTCGATTAAGAGGCATACGTGGAAGGAGCGGTTTTCGACCTGGACGTTCTACGGAGGGAAGCTTCATCGATTTCAGATGGTATTATTTTTTCTCGCTTCTTCGTCTGTGTTGTTCCATGTGGTGCGGTTAATGATGGACCATCGGTTGGTTGTTGTCTCTCCGATGTTGGTTGTTGAATATCGAGCGGTGATGGAGCAACAATGAGTTGGAATGATTAATGATGGCATTGGTTCAACGCCTTCTGAATTAACAACATCATTCGGATGAATTTATTGCGGTTGTTCTATCGGAGTTATAGTTGTGTCATCAGTTTGTTCATCAGTAGTTCGACGTCGTAACTGATCAACATGATGTCTCATTGATTGGCCTTGTTCGGTCTCTATAGTATATGAAATAGGCCCTGTTGTTCTGGTAAAAGAAGCCGGCATCCATTTCGGACCCGACGAATAGTTTCGCGCCCAAACCGTGGAACCCTCAGACAGTTTTCGTGGTTTCTATGTATCAAGTGAATTTGGCCAAATACGCTTCCACGTGTAGCGTCATATCACCAATCACAACTTGCAAATTGTCTTGACATTTTTTATACACATTTAAGACACCATGCCAAGTTGGGAACACTAAATTCGACACTCGGCACTCAATGTTCCGATGATTTTTTGAATTATGAAAAAATTAAGTGATTCTGGCCAAATACGCTTCCACTTGTAGCGAAATATCGCCAATCACAACATGCAACTTGTCTTGAAATTTTTTGTACTCATTTAAGCCACCACGCCAAGTTGAGAACACTAAATTCCACACTCGGCACTGTTTATTTTTAATAATTTTAATTAAACTCGCATTTCGAATGCAGCTACACTTTTTGATAATTTGCGTATCTACACTTTTGAGTCTACACTTTTCGTTAAAATGTGTAGCTACATTTTTCATTAACGTTAAGTACTTTACACCGGTTCAATTTATGAAACATAAGAAGATCTTATAACACATAATGTTTATGCTTTATCTGAGCGAATTTCACATAGAAAGTATCTCATGTAGATAAGTTCAATGGGTTGCAGTTGATAAAGTGTAAACACAATGTGTGGAAATGGACATGCCGGTCATTTAATCTAGATATTTATTTTGAATGTTATTCCACAAGACATGCTACGTAAATAAAGGAAATTTGATGAGTTGAGTTTGGGAACGGAATGTGATTTCATTCAGTTACACCATGTTAAATAAAGGCCCGAAATAAACGTAAAACTAATCGATTTCTTTTTCCCCAACCTTATATAATAATTCATTAACCTGTACTCATTTCAGCTTTCATCTTCGTTTGATTGATCATTGCACGAATGTACATGGTACATTAGTAATGCGACAGTGCATATTCCATCTTCATTAAAGGCGTATTTTTTCTTATCTCACCTTAAGCAAAATATTCGCGATCTGTCACGTTAAAAATAAAATAGACCAACCAAATCGTATATTTTATTTTACACTGAATGAAGTAAAACGTTAAAATAATCTACTTCAGTGTTATTTAAGTCTCGATTACTAATCTCTTGGTACAGTTGAGAACCTTACTTTCATATAAATTCATTTATATTCCGATGTTTCAGCGTAATTTCACCGTTTAAAAGAAATCCTAATTGAATGATTTACTTAATAGGTGCTTATGATTTGCAATAAACAAAAAATCACATCAAACCGAGAGTAAAATACTTTTGTTTTTTACGTTTCACAGAATCTCAGACGAGACTAGCTATAAAAAGAATGATTATAGACAATAAGACAATATCTGTTTTAAAAAAATAAAATCATCATCCATTAATTACAACAAAAGAAGAATTGTGTTATCGAACGTTGACGATACAATTTCTCCATTTGATTTTTCAACACTTTCAAGAAATTACACGAGAAAACGAATTACGTGATTTTGATAAATCGTGATAAGAGATTTTTATATAACGTCGAAGATGGTTGGTATTTACATTTTTATTATTTTACTTTTTATTTATTTTAGTTGTTCGTTCCCCCGTTTTTATTTTATTATTATACAACATGATTTTCAATTTTTTTTTTACTTGTATTCTACTTTTATTTGTTGAAGAAAATTTTCCAAATTGAATTTCATTTTTGAATACAAAGTATATTTTATAGATATAAATTTGATGATTGTTGATCACACACATATGTTATTAAGTTTTCTTTTATTATTTATAAATAAAATAAAGACAACCCTGTAGCAAAACAACAATCGCTTTAATAGTCCTTCATACTGTTTTATTATTCGGTATGAAAGGCATCAATCCGTATACATATGTAGTACTTTTCAAACAAAGCAATGAAATGGTGCAAACTATTTATTACATGTTGTTGACTAGACGTTGCACACTGGTTTACCACTTTATTTACGTAGTAAGTATGGTTACTAATTAAGTTACAAATCTCGACTTATGTGATAATCTACACTCAAGCCATGCTTTTATACCCTTGGTATACATTCGTAATCGAATTTTTAACATCAATGATATTTTCATAAAAAATTTATTAAACATTGAAATCAGGGTAGGAAGGGCCCAAGCGCAAATTTTATCGATTAAAAATATCAATTAAATATTCATAAAATTCCAAATAAGATTGTAGCAGGCCTTTGAGTTTACTGGGTGGCCAAAATACAAAACTATATAAAAAATATTTCTTGGTGGATTTGATTTACTTCAAAACTAAAATAAGTCTAGCAGCCTTTGCTTTCTCCAGTTTCTCCTCAAAAATTTATTTTATATGTTGATATTTTTTTATCGATAAATTGTGTGCTTGGTTCCTATCCTGTTTTAATATTTAACAATTTTTTACGTTTGAGCGATTAATAATAAAGGAAAATTATTTATTTAATTAATTATTTTATATGTAGAAATATTGGTCAAATCATGGCGGAAATAATGATTTAATAATGTGTGGTCATTCACTTTACGTAAATTCTGAATTTTGTAGCGGGCCCCGTGCCCAGCAATATACGCGAGGACCAAATTTGTTGATTCAACACAAATCGATAAGCGATGCGAAGCGAGAAGCGACGCGACCGAACATTGTCCAAAGTGGATGCGTTAGAAGCCATTTTTAGAGCTGAATAAAAGTAAGAAAATAAAGTGTTCAGTGTACTGTATGTTCATTATTCATTATATCAGTATTAATTCATTATATCATTATTAAGACTACATTTTTTTTAATAGTTGCTATAACCAACAACTAGAATATGGAAAGAGAAATTCCATATGTAAAATAAATTTATTGAGCTCAACATACGGAAAATTTCATCACTGTATCATCATCTGAGAAAAGATTCCATTACATTTTTCGAATATACGAGAAGGCCAATCAAAACATTTGATTATATTTTAGAAAAAATTACTGCAATTTAAAAAAATTGGAGTAATTTTGTTATAGCACCAATATTACCTTGTGAGAGGCTATTGTGAAGTTAAAGTTAGTAAAATCAGGTTAATTACAACAAAAAACCAGATTTATTTCATGGAAAATATTAACATCCCTATGATGGTTCTCACATTTAAATCACTCAGCGACTTCAAGTCGCCAAATTCAAATGTTAGTATTATGATTCTCACCGTGAGAGCGCGGTGAGTGAGAGTAATGTCAAAATTGCTCACATACAATTTGCAAGTGACTTCATAGCAAATTTGTTTTAATTGTAGGCAAATACAAACCAAAATGGAATATATACGCACGTGAGTTTTTCAATTTTAAGTTTTTTTTATTCAAATCAAACCATTTCAAATTAAAGTTAACAGTATTTAGCTCAATTTTAAAAACTAACTTTATTATTTCTTATAATTTCTTGCTTTCGGAACCTTTTCGGTTCCATTCTCAAAAGAATAATAAAACAATTTTACAAAAACAATATTTTCTATACCAAATAAAAACGAAGTCAAGGCTATCTAAAATGAAGCTATTTTTCTGTAGATATCGTTAGCTACTATAGAAAAATATATTTTTTATTTTAGCTAGGCAACAAATTGTGACATCGAATCTACAGAAAAAACACTTTGCAAAATAAAATTTGACTTTAAAACACTTAAATTGAAAATAATTGTTTCCATATTAACTAATATTGGAAATCTGTGAAAGCAAAAAATCAAATGATAAAAATAGATCGTATGAATTGCCAATATAAGCGTAATCGTTAATTTTGTTAATAGAATTTGAACAGGATTTTATATGTAGCATTTCCAAAATAGATCTTTTCCTGAAATTTGGTTATTTTTCTAAAATGTTTACATCTTCAAAAATAATGTTATGGTTGGTGATTCTAATATGTTCCGAAAGTGCGCTTATTTGATTCGAACTACTCGTGGCACCACGTAAATGTTGAAAAAATCGTTCTCGTCAAAACTGTTTTGTTTGTCCCGTGTAAATTACGTTACAATCATTACATTTTATTTGATAGACCAAATTGGACTCTTTCTTTAATGAGATCGGATCTTTTAATTTTGAAAACAAAATATCATTTAAATTGGTAGCTGAACGACCAATAATTTTGAAATTATAATTTTTAAATAAATGTTTTAATTTTTCGAAAAGATTTTTTATGTGAGGTAATGATAAATAATTTGTACTTTCAATTTCAGGATTTATTCTATAATTTGGTACTAATTTCTCTGTTTCCAAATCATTTTAGTTATTAATTTTTTAGGATAATGATTATTTATCAAAGTGTTTTCCAAAAGTTTAAAATTATTGTAATGAAATTTAGTATCGGACAATTTTCGAATTTTTTGAGTCAAAATTTTTATTGTATTAATTTGATAAGAAATAGGAAGCCAAGACGCGCGTGAAGTTAGACCTAACTTAATCCTAACCAACAAAAACAAACGAAAATTTGTATGTAGTGGTTAAAATGTAAAACAAGATCGTCATTTAGGCGAAATATTGAATTTATGAACTAATTCCAATTGCAATTTATAATAAATAGTTAGGTTCAACATTTATTAGACTGAAATATAAGAATTCATTACTTTCTTAAGAATTTGAATATCACGAGACCTAATATGTTTATCAAGAATGGTATTATGTTTTTCTAATAGGTCTAGATTAGGACTATCTGTATTCGAAGCCATTTGAAAAGCTAATAATTTTTGCGCGATCAAATTAATTTTTTGTTAGACTTTATTAACCTGAGAAGTTAGGATTCTCTTAAGAAATTGAATATCTCGCGACCTAATATATTTATCAAGAATGTTATTATGTTTTTCTGATAGGTCTAGGTTAGGACTATCTATATTCGAAGCCATTTGAAAAGCTAATAATTTTTGCGCGATCAAATTAATTTTTTGTTAGACCTTACTAACCTGAGAAATTAGGATTTTCTTAAGAAATTGAATGTCTCGAGAACTAATTTGTTTATCAAAAACGTTAAGAAAATCCTAACTTCTCAGGGTAGTAAAGCACAGCTAAAAATTAATTTGATCACGCAAAAATTATTAGCTTTTCAAATGGCTTCGAATATAGATAGTCCTAACCTAGACCTATCAGAAAAACGTAATAACATTTTTGATAAACATATTAGGTTGTGCAATATTCAAATACTAAATTTCTTAAGAAAATATTAAATTCTTATATTCAATCCTAATAAATGTTGAATCTAATTATTTATTATAAATTTCAATTGGAATTAATTCATAAATTCAATATTTCGCCTAAATGACATTCTTGTTTTACTTTTAACCAATACATACAAATTTTCGTTTGTTTTTGTTGGTTAGGATTAAGTTAGGTCTAACTTCAAACGCGTGAAGCCAAGAGGTAAAATTTAGATAACGACCAGACCAAGTATTTTTGTGGTACCAGTCAAAAGAAATTTGTCCATCCGGTTCCTGAATCAAAAGTAAATCTAAAAATGGAATTTTGTGATCAATTTCTTTTTCAACAGTAAATTTGATTCTATTATCTAAAGAGTTAAAACCTCCAGAAAAATTTCAATTTTGTCTACAGGGATTGCTGTAATAATATCGTCTACATAACGAAAATAAAATAAAGGTTGAAAATCCAAAGAATCTAAACCCATTTTTTCCAAAACTTCCATCATTAAATTTGCGATTATGGGACTAATTGGAGAACCCATAGGAGAACCAAAAGTTTTTTTTATAAATTTTATTGCCAAAAATAAAATAAGAATTAGTCAAACAATTTGTAATGCCGATATAAATTGAACTTTAGTCAATTTAGTTTTTGAATTTTGTTTTATACTCCTCCAGTTTTCTTTCACAATGTTGGTAACACGTTTATTATCAACATTAGTGAATAAAGACTTATTATGACTTACTCCGGCCGGTGTTTAGTAATACCAGAAAAATTCAGGCAAACTCCGACATACGATTATTCTCTAAGGTAATTTTAAAAATCGTAAAACTTATTCAAACGTCGTCAATCTTAAGTGCCTGGGACCAAAGAATTTTCTAAAAGTTACTTATTTTCTGTTAGAGTAGATTGTGACTTGCTCAAAACAAGTTTCCGCTAGGATGGCTGTTGTTTAGCAACACAAAATACTCGGGTAAACTCAATATACAATTATTCTCTACAGATTATTCAAAATTCGGCAGTCCGAGAGCATGAAATTTTTTTTATTTTGTAATTTTCCTAAATAGCAGACCGTTTTATTTGTTAATGTTAATGTAATTTAATTTTTATATGATTTTGAAAATTACAAAACAAATTTTCAGAAACAATAACGTTTTTATGTTTTATAAGTAATATATTTTCCGAGCAACGTAGGTTAGGTTTCAGTGGTTGCTTACTGCACACTTAGGCCAATTTTTAGGCCCATTGTGATACCACTCGTTCACTCCACATCATTAACCCACCTACTTCACCTACTCACACAACTACAGTATACCACCTGCACATTGCAAGCTCCATGTCAACCTGTACATTGACATGGAAGGTGGGTCGGCGCGTAAACCGGAATTCTGCACTCCATCAGAGTGTCTTAGTTGTATTTATTAGCATCACCGATCGTAATCGATGATGAAAATTCGATTTGCATCTAGCCTCTGATGGGATTCGAACCCAGTACCTCCCGGTCCAAGTGCCGAAGCTTTAACCACTGCACCACTTGTCCGGTTTCGAGCAACGTAATAAACGAATAAAAAAGTATAAATTTCTGTTTAATATGGATTTTATATGTTATTTACACTAACACTTGCAAAACTATCTAGGAATTGGAAATACTTCACATTTCTCCAGACACGCCTGAAGTTTTTCCTAAAAATATTCCTAAAATATTTTTTCTTATTTTAGGAAATACTTCACGTGTATAGTTAATGAGTTCTGGAAGTAATTAGCTATTGATTTAAATTGCCTTGGACCACCTATTAATGAAAGTTTGGAATGGAGAAAATTAAGTTAAAATGAAATATTTGTTTAAAATATATTTATATAGATTTTTACGTTAGATGGCTGATTACAAAAGGAATCTCAAACAAAAAACTCCAAAAATTAATGATGAGATTTGTGCGACAGGAGGTTGTGCAAATGCCCAATGCACGCTAACTCCACTCGAACAATAAGTGGATTTCATTTTAAATCTAAGAAAGTCCGATGCTCCCGGTGTTCCCAGCGTCAATAATTTGGAATTAGATGACGATACAGCAACAATATCCCAAAGCAATATTGAAAACGAGATAAACAATCATAATTTGTTATCTGCTACCACCCTTACGAGAACAAACCGTTCACGAGAAACTTCGGAATATAAAGATAAAAACTAACTGGTCAAACGTGTTAAACATGAAATATGAATTTTAAAAGTCTGAATTATTTTTTAGTAGAGTGAATTTTTTTGAGTTGATTTAAGTTATGAAATAAAAATTCTGATTTAAAAATTATTTTTGAATTCAATTTTTTCATTTATTATAAATTTATACATAATTTATAATGAAAAAGCAATATTGTGCCTAAATCGTTTAGCTTGTGTCAACAATTCAGAGTTCATCATTGTTGTGTCCGCCTCGATTTCGTTCTCAGTTTCCCTGAATCCTTTATCTTCTTCTTCGTGGTTCACATTATAATATCTACACATGTTGTGTAATGCACAGCCATTCACCATTTGTTTAGCTTTATCAGGGCTGCAATGGAGCTGTCCCGCCCCAATCAAACAGCGAAAACGTGATTTAAGGACACTGTTAATTCCAAATTAGTTAATTGGTCTTAATTGTTCAGAGTGTTTGAGGTTACCACGGGTGAGGCCTCAAAATACTCTAAGAATGAACTGCACACTTTAAGTAAACTGAACAAAATCACTTTATTTAACAAAACTTTCTAGTTTTTATACAATTTTGTCGTTGATTATACATCGTATTCAAATAAAGTGCAACGCTAGGGAAAAATATGTGAGTTTTGGCCACCTGGGATGGAACTCGATCAATTCTTAACCGATTATGATAGGATTGGGTATGCTGGATGGAAATGGGATTCTTAAGGGCTCCGATAAATTTATAGTATTCTTATAAATAACGACCTCGAAAACTGTTCACGGAAACATGGAATATGATGCCTTCGAAGACCATTAAATCTTCAGAACAAAAAATTTACCTATTTGAATCACTTGCAATACAAGGACTTAATTCATATGACCATATTCCAAAACTTTTTCCAAAAATTATTTAGTAATCTCATTTCACCCAAAATGTCCAATTTCTGTCCTAGTTTGTTATATTCCAGAACTTCTTCCAAAAAACATTTAAAAATTCCATTTCCACCAAACATACCCAAACCCATCATTGTCGGCTAAGAAATGCCTAAGTTCCGTCCCAGATGGTCATATTTCAGATCATCTTCCTAAACCTGTATATGAATCTCAGTTCCATCCAATAAACAAAATCCCATCATAGTCGGTTGAGAAAAGGTTGCGTTCCGTTCCAGGTAGTCTAATTCCAGAACTTTTTCCAAAAATCATTAAGAATCCCATTTCCATTAAGCACAATCAATCCCATCATAATCGGTTAATAAATGGCTGAGTTCCGTCCCAGATAGCCATATTTCAGAACTTCATCCCAAAATCAATTAAGAATCCCATTTCCATCTAGCATAGTCAATCCCATAATAATCGGTTAAGAATAGATCGGGTTCTGTCCCTAGTGGCCATATTTCAGAATTCCTTCCAAAAATAATTTAAGAATCCCTTTTCCATCCAACATACCCAATCCGATCATAATCGGTCACGAAATGGCTGAATTCCGTTCCAGGTGGCCATATTCCAGAACTTCTTCCCAAAATCAATTAAGAATCCCATTTAAGAATCCCATTTCCATCCAGCATACCCAATCCCATCATTATCGGCTAAGAAATGCCTAAGTTCCGATCCAGATGATCATATTTCAGAACTCTTTCCTAAGCCTGAGAATTGGTTGCGTTCCGTTCCAGGTAGTCTAATTCCAGAACTTCATCCCAAAATAATTAAGAATCCCATTTCCATCTAGCATACCCAATCCCATCAGAATCGGTTAAGAATTGATTGGGTTCTGTCCCTAGTGGCCATATTCCAGAACTTCTTCCCAAAATCAATTAAGAATCCCATTTCCATCCAGTATAAACAATCCCAACATAATCGGCTTTGAAATGCCTGACTTTCCCAGATTAAATTCGATCGTATCGATGAAATTAAAAAACATTCGGATTTAACGGACATTCGGATTTTACGGACACCTCCAATTAGTCCGTTAAATCGAGCGTTTACTGTATTTCCAGCTTCTTGTCCAAATTTGTTGCGTCCAGTGCCGTTATTAATTTGGGTTTATCGTTCACTATTCTTCTGGTTTTAATTTGTGAACCGATTTCCTTTAGATTGATGGCTCCGTTTATACGTTTAGAAGACTAGTGAAATTCATTGTTGATATTGTTGCGTGCTGTGGCAATGGTAATAATTTGAAGATTTTCATCTCTTAATGTGCAGCCGGTATTCATCGTCACTAAACCCGATCCGTGAAAATTATATGAGTGGAGTTTGGATTCACATACGACGTCAACCGTTGTTTCATTGGGAACTACGTATATCCAGTGATTCGGAGCGTTGAGTTTTATCCAATGTTTGGTTGCATTTATTGAGTCAACACTGCATAATGTATTAATCGTCGTTTTCGCTGCAGGATTGCTACCTCACACTGGTTTTCGTTGGTCATTTCGATAAAGATCGGTGATATTTTGCATAAAACTTCCGAGGGTTCAAATCTTTGGCAACGATTCACTTCTTCTATTGTTAAATATGCGAAATGTTCTCGATAATTGTCCACTGCTAAGTATTTTGTTGATGTTATGTTGCGCGATTGTATGTTGTTATGGTTAATGTCAGGAACTGGTATTACGGCTAGTAGATTATAATCAACTGCAAAGGACGGTGGTATGATAATTTCATTTATCACATTTCGTTGTGTTACCCTACTACGCACATTCATTGTTTGGAATATGTGCAAAAGATTATGAATATCGTGGCCTGGGATGGTTATTGAAGCTGGTATGAGAAGTCGAATTCCTTGTACTTGATTTTCGAATTGTGTCGGCGTAAGTATTGATGAGTGTAAGATATTATGATGTGCATAGTAAGCGACATCAAGAAGGCCTTGTTGAGTATAATCTAAGTTCTTTAATATTAAGGTCAATTCGATCATGCTCATTAATATTGAGCGGACCCTATCTTCGTATATTCGATACTCGTTCAGCAGCTCCATTTCCAATCTTTGCTTCTGTTGCTCTTTAATTAAATTGTTCAACAATGTCACTGTTAGATTGGAATTCCACTTTACCAACTTGATTGTGTTGTCTATTATTGATGTTTTGTTTCTCATCAGTGCCATTAGATGATTGTCATTGTTGTTAATATTCTCAAATTGGACTTCATATTGGTCAGCTTCACGCTGGGTGAGAAGTCCAAACATGTCTCCAAACATAAGACCTACTGTGTCACCCAAGCCCCGTTTTACTCGCCGCCATTCCTTGTTGATTGTCAGTAGAAGCTCGTTAAATGCAACCGAGTTTTTGAATTGCAACTGAAGTTGTTGTAGGATGACGTCGCATCTTAAGATAGAGAGCTGCTTCCAATTCGATCTGAGCTTCTTTAAAGACTTCTATCTCCTCCCAATAACTCGTCATGTTGTATTAAATTACTATCGTCCACTTCATGGCAACCACTTCAAGTTTGCCTATATCCTCGAAATATATCCCCTTCGAATGGTTGAATGGTGTAACATCGATCTGAGCATGTGTCAAACCTAGTACGCACCAAATTTAAAATACTGTTAGGGCTAGATAATTTGCTTTGGTTGTATACTTCGCATGTCTATGGGGCTGCCATCTCAGGGTTTGGTTGCCCTTCCCAGCATGGCGCTGTGTGGTATCAATAGACTGTGCATTACTGTCTAGGCGCTTTGTTGGTTGCTGCTGTGTTTTGTTTTCATCCTTAATTGTTGCTGAATGGACACATCACTATTTTGGTGATTCATGTTCATATGATCCTCCGAGCTGTTAGTTATGGGTAGGCGACAAACCTTTGAGATATTTCGTTTAAACGTGTTATCTTTGTATTTTCGGGAGACTACTCTGACGAGTCCATCTTGTCCAGGATGCAGTTCGACGACCCTTGCCAGTGGCCAGTGCATTGGGAATAAATGTTCGTCCTTGAGGATCACCAATTCTCCCACTCGAAGGTTAGGTTGTTCAAGTAACCATTTTGGCCTGTGTTGTAATCGCGAAAGGTAATCTGTGTGCCATGTCTTCCAAAATCCATGACTGAGTTTGGGTAGCAGATTCCATCTTGTTGTGATCTGGTTACCATCGGTATCAGGCTGTGACATTGCTATGATGCATCTCCCTGTTAGAAAATGTGCTGGACTTAACCCATCATCTTCTGGGTCGTTTGAGAGAGGAGCAAGTGACCTAGAATTCAATCAAACTTTTATTTGTGCTAGAAGTGTTGAAAGTTCCTGAAAGGTTAGTTCATCAAAGTTGGTTCATCGATTTTACTCCGGCTTCCCATAACCCTCCGAAGTGAGGACTTCCCGAGGGCACAAAATATCAAGCAGTGCCCATTTGTGCTACTTTGCTTTTAATTTAATCTTCTTGTTGTTCAGCCTGCTTTTGTAGTTGTTTGTCTGCTCCGACGAAGTTTGTACCACAATCACTGAATATTTTCAGACAAATTCCTCGTCTTGATATGAATCGTGTCTATGCGGCTAGGAAGGCATCTGTTGATCGGTCAATCTCGAGTTCCAGGTGAATTGTCTTTGTGGCTAGACCTATGAATATAGCAATGTAACCCTTTGTAGTTTTGTTACAGCGGCCTTTCCATAATTGTATGCTGATTGGACCTGCATAGTCTACTTCGCTATTTGTAAACGGTGGTGCTAAATTTACCCTTTCCTTTGGTAATATTCCAATTAGTAGGTTGGTTTGATGCCAACTTTCTTGACCTAATCCAAATACACGAATGTATAATTTGAATTGTGTTTTTAGCATTTATTATTCAATACCGCGCTCTAAGGTGTGCTAATGTTGCTTGATTGCCATGATGTAATGTTTTAAGTGAGCATCCTTGATGAGTAATTTTGATAATTTGTGACTTCTCGGCGCAGTATTATTGGATGCTTTTCTTAATATGAAAGGTCCGAACTTGACAGTCTTCCTCCGACTCTAAGTATATCGTTTCCCTTTTGTAAGTTTTGATTTGTTTGTAGTCGTTTTAATTCTGTTTCAAAGGTTTCTCGTTGGACGATTTTGATTATGGCCCTTAACGATATGTTTAGTTCTTCTGGTGTGAAATGTGAGACGTTTCTGGTGTTTAGCCTTATATTAGATGGAAATCGTAGACTATATGCAACACTGTAAATAAGCCGTTGTATTGACGAGAATCGATTGAATTCAATCACTCGGTTTTCCACTGTTGTTCCATCTCTTGACTATCCACGTTGGTTGTTGGATAGCTAAACCCCTTCCCACCAGATCATGTGGGATAATAATTGGACTGGGTTTAATCCACGAGAATCACAGGCCGCAGGATTCTCATTGGATACTACGTGATACCATTGGCTACGATTTAATTTCTGTTATTCTGTTTGTCACAAAGGTTTTATGATTTTGGGATAAGTAGGTTCTCCGTTGCATCATGAATGCTCCGTGGTACACAAGAAATGAAGATCTTCACAGGGACTTACAGATGGAATACATCAAAGATAATACAAAAAAGTAAGCCGCCAAACACGAAATACGGCTCCAGGAACATGGGAACCCCTATATTCGCCATATGATAGATAACCCTGTCGTTGAAAGAAAACTTCAAAGAACGAGGCCACTTGACCTAGTAAACATTCCAAATTAAAACTAATTTTTTTAATAGGTTTAATTAATTTTATGACTAACCATTAGATTTTACTTCAACAAATCAGAAATTTAAAGCATTCCAACAAAATTGTCAGACACAGGTTCTACCTAGTTGTGCGTCATCGTTCCTGAAGTAAAACCTGAAAAAGTTACCCCAAATGAAAACCATCATAGAAAATTTTTATTCATGTTTATTAAGATTCTCGTTGAATATTCGTAGAAAAACTACTCAACAAAAATCCCATCAACGCATTTCCTTATCTCACCCCATAAAAACTACTTAATTTAGTAGATGAAGAAGAAAGGTATATTTCTCAGTATTACTCTAATTTTTCCGTGCAATAACCAGTAAATAATCTTACGAGTTATTGTTTCAGTGAAAATTGTAATAAAAACTTTTCCAAGAATAATAATTTCATTGTTCCATTTAGGAAGTAGAAGTACTGTTTATTCTCGTACTATAGGCTAGTTTATTTTATGATTTACGTTCATACTCGTAAACTTCACAATCTACTCGCTCTATCGTAAGTAATAAAACAATTTTTGTTCGTTCTGCGTTCTGAACGTGAACTTTTGAACACAGTTTTTGCTTATTTATAAGTAGAAATGGCGAGAAATTTTTTACTATACTCAGAATCAGAATCTGATGGATATTCTAAATATTACTTATTAGAGTCAGGTAATACCTAGCAATATTATAATTTTAACTGTTTTTGTAACCACTTTTCATTTATTCTAAGTATTTTAACTACTCGTTTTCTGCGAACAGGTAAACACATTTTAATATTTTATAAGCGTGGTGGTCTTATTTCCACTTATTAATTTAAAATTAATGAGATTCATAATTTTACTTTACAGAAATAAATTTTTGTTCAAAAGACGAGTATTTTGTACTAAAGTTAGTGACTTGTGAATTCATAGAAAAAAATGTAATTTCATAAGCAAAACTAGTTTCGATACAGCGAACATAAACTTAAATAACTTATTTATAAAAAAATATTGTGTTTGCTTCAAATTTTAAAGTTTTATATAAGAGCATTGCTATAATTATGATATTTTAAATTGTGTTAGTAAATTGGTAAGATATTGTCTGCACTGCTTTACAATTCAATATGCCTGAGTAAGCTGCCGCGAAGAAAATAAACAGCAATAGAATAACAATTTTGAAACTAGGTAATGTTTTCACTGTCTAACTTGGAATGAGTCAAGTGGCGTAACTGGGAAAAATCGTCTTCAACACAAAATTTAAAAAGACCGCATATACTAAATAGAGAGATGAAATAACAAATACTAGAATAGAGTTCATTGCGTTTTGTTCATTTATATGTATTTTGAAAAATTACGAGATTTTCCCAAGTGATTAAGTTCCAACACTGGTAAAATCGTTAATAATATCTGAAACTTTAAGTTTTTCTTTTAAGCTAAATAATGGTAAAGATAAAAATCGCAAATTAGTAGGTGTGTAAGTATGAAACTGGAATTTATTAATAAATGATGCCACCTGTCAATGTACCTTTCGATAAACCACGTCATCGGCGCTATTGTTTTCTTTTGACATATGTGACATATGTCATTTTGGGCAGAATCACATCGAATGCTTGTCATGGTTGGTGAGCATGCCCTTGGTAAATCACAATGGTATGAGTTCAATTCAAGTTTAATAAATTCAAAAGTGGTGATTTTGACGTGAGAAACGAAGAACATGGAAGACCATCAAAAAAGTTTGAAAACAGTGAATTACAAGCATTGTTGGATGAGAATGATGCTCAAACACAAAAACATCGCGGATAAATTTAATGTGTCACGAGAAGCTGACTCCATACGTTTAAATGGGTTCCGCATAAACTGAATGAAAGGCAACAACTTGCCAGATGCAAAAGAAAGTCGTTCCTCCATCGCATTGTGACTGGCGATGAAAAATGGGTCTGTTTTGGGAATCCAAAGCGCAAAATGTCTTGGGTTGATCCAGGACAACCATCGGCATCGACTGCAAGACCAAATTGCTTCGGACGGAAGACAATGCTCTGTATTTGGTGAGATCAGAAGAGTGTGATTTATTTTGAGCTGCTAGAACCTGGTGAAACCGTAAATACTGAACGCTTTCCTGCTTTACGGGGCAACACAAAAAGATTTTGCTTCATCATAATGTACCATCACACAAAGCAAACCCGTTGGAAGCACTTATTGGGAAATACTTTTACACACGGCTTACTCGCCAAACTTGGCTCCATTCGATTATCACCTATTTGCATCGATGGGCACGGGTTTGCTGAGGAGCACTTCACTTCCTACGAAAATGGCTCGATAACTGATTTGCTTCAAAAGAAGAACAGTTTTTTGGGCGTGCCATCCACGCATTGCCTGAAAGATGGGAAAAATGTATAACTAATAACGGGCAATACTTTGAATAAAATACTCTTAATCATTATCATACGATGAACGTGTACTTTTTACTAAAAAAAATCCGGTTCCATATTTACACACCTGGTATACAGCAAGGTTAGGAAAGATACTATTATAGCCGGAGTGATACTTTCAAAATCCAAATCGCGGAGTTTCGAGAGTTTTGGCAAGCAATTGTTGTAATAGTAGTTCTCAAGCGTAATGGTATTTACTATTGCACCACTATTTTACTTTGCTTTACTACAAATATCTCCTTAAACAGTTTTCTGTGGCTACGAAACCAACACAAATTTGTACTACAAGCCATAATGTTGCAACACATTAATAATTTTTGGTCGACTATTTGAAGGTAGTTCGGTGCGCAAATACGATATGTTGATTTACAAAAAAAATCGATCGGTAGGAGCAAATAAAAAACATATTTTCATTGCGTGTATACAGGGTGGCTGAGACCAAGTGTTACCAAATGAAAACGCTGTAATTTTTTTAATTTTGATTATTTTTTATTGAAATTTCGTGGAATATGTTGAAAACATATTACATTTTATGAAAAACATGTTACTGCTCGATATGACCTCCTTTGGCTCTGATTATTTCATTCAGTCTTCCATAGAAAGCATTGCATGCTGACCGAACGTGAGCTTGCGGAATTTTATTCCATTCTCGAACAAGAGCTGACTTCAATGCTTCAACACTTTCGTATTTCTTAGTGGAGACCTTACTCTCCAAAATGGGCAATATGGAGAAATCCATGGGATTCAAGTCTGGTGAATATGGTGGCCATTCTTTCGACGAAATCAGCCGCTGAACGCAATTTTGTAAAAATTGCTGTGTCGCTCGAGCTTTGTGTGACGGTGCCGAGTCCTGTTGGAATGTCCAACGGTTCGTACCAAAGTGTTTACGTGCCCAAGGTAGCAAAGCATCGTTTAGGATCTTTTGGCGGTACACCTCTTGGTTTACCTTGACTCCATGTTCGATGAAAACCAGAGGAGTGCGTCCATCTGCAGTCACTGCAGCCCAAACCATAACATAAGCTGGTGATTGCTTGCGCATGGCAACTCTTGTGTCCAAATTATCGTTGGACTTGTGCTCTAACCAAACACGATCATTTTGTTTATTCACATACTGTTGAATGGTGAAAATTTTCTCATCAGAAAAGACAATTTTTGGAATCTCATCACGTTCGGCCAAGGCCTTCAATACTCGTGTTATTTTAAGCCTAACTTTTTTTTGTGCCTCCGTAAGATCTTGAACTTTTTGACTTTTTGTATCTTGTAGGGCTTCAAGTGTAGTTCATTTTTCAATATGGTTTGAATGCTGTATCGTGAAACATGTAGACGTGCGGCTAATTGATTGGCACTTTGACGAGGATTTCGTTGGATTCGTTTCTTCACATTTCGTATCATTTCTTTTGATGTTGCTATCTTTTTAGGACCGCCTCTGTTGCGTTTAGCGATGCTACCAGTTTCGTTGTATCGAGTTATGGTTCGATACACAAACATTTTATTCACATTCAAATGTTGGAGCTGACGAACTATTGCTGTTTGTGAATTTCCACCCAAATACAGTGCAATTACACTATTACGTTTGAAATCCATTACGATTTTTTTATGAAGATATTAATTTAGAACAATTATTTGTTGACCACATGTAAACAACTAACCAAACTTCAATCTGTCAAAAAATTGATGAGCGAAAATGACAACTACACAAATGACAGCAGAGTGAAGTCAGTAACATTTGGTCTCAGCCACCCTGTATAATTGTTTTAAATTTCTAATCTCAGTCATTGACGTGCATTCTCAAACATAGAGTTGATCAGGCTCTGACTTTGGTATGCGTACACAAACCTTATTCAATTCTTCTTTGAATTTTTCTTCTTCATACTTCTCGTGACTACGTTGACATTTTTCATCGGTTTTAATGTTTTTAAAGATTCTGTGTTCCGCAGACTGTCCTAGACGTCAGCAATGCGTCAGCATTCGTATTTAATTTTCCTTGTTTAAAAATAATTTTAAAGTTATAATGTATTAGGTCTAGTCTGATTCTTGTCATTTTTGAAGATGGGTTTTTGTCTGAGAACAAACTTACCTGTGGCCTATGGTCAGCTACCACTGTAAAATTTCTACCATATAGGTACGGTTTAAAATAAGTTATAGCCCAGTGAATGGCTAGAAGTTCTTTTTCTATTACCTGCTTGTTAAATGAAATTCGATGCATCTGTTGTCAGTACAAATTCTTCATCGAAGTTCGGATATTGAAGTATATTGGTGGATTGATTAGCTTCCATTTTAATGCCTCTTGACATTCATCTGTCCAGATTGTAACGGAATTTTATTATATTCCGTTATCAATCCATTCCTAACAATCTTTACGTTGATCATAGTAATTTCACCATGACCTTGAATATATGGAATTATTTACTTTTCTTTATGTTTGTTGTTGCGACAAACATAAAATTATTTCTTGTTTACGTTATGCAGTTGCAACTTACGTCACTCAAGGTCTTTATAATGTAGTTATTATAAATACAAAGGAGTGAACGTAAATATTAGATTTGTAATTGGATGATGTGTCCATATCTTTTGTGTTGTGCACTTGAAAAAGCAAACATCCTACATAGAGGTAATTTAACGACCTATGTGGCCATTTTAAAACGTTGCAATTTTCGTGGTACATACAATATAATTCCCACAAGTGTATGTAAATTAGATTTATGTCACGTTGTTTCTAATGTGCGGTGTTTGTACAAAAATGTTGCTGATTGCGGGAAAATTACATTAATTGGTTGAAAGAGACGTATATATCCATAACTAAATTTCCCCCTCCCTTCTCTATCAGTCAGTTTAGTGTTGTATAAATACCGCGCCAAATTTTGGGTAGAGCTGGTTAAGTTTTGCAAGGGATAATTGGTTTACACACTGAGCTTTAGCCGTGGTAAATCAATTATAGTTAAGTAGTATTCAGTAATTTATATTAAGTGAATAATTTGTATAGCATAAATAAAGGCAAATAGAAGTTAAGAATCAAATTTTTTTTTCTTGTTATGGAATTTCGTTTGTAGTATCGGTGAGTATGCATAAAAAACCCACAACATACTAACTTAAAGTGGCCCAATTGGTAAAGGGTCTACCAGCCGCTCCATTAGGGGCGGAAATCGCGCAAGTGCGTTAGCACGCGGGTTTCCTTCTGCTGGTAACACTTTACCAATTTAATTCTTACTAATAATTAAGGCCTTCGGCCAAAATATTTAAATTTTGTTTTTTTCATTATGCTTTACTTAGGGTAATTATGTTAACCTAAATTTTTATTAAACAACCACGGTGGGCATGTCAGCGATGTAAGGCATGGGTCTCGCCAATTTGGATCCGATGCCCAATTCACTCAATTTAAACTCCTTGTTTTGACGGCATAGTCTAGGCCGTCTCATCTTTTTCGATGGGTTAATTTTCAGATTATATGATCTTTTTCTAATTCAATTTGATGGAATGAACTGGTCAAGTCAAATGTAGAGAAATATTTTGCTCTACCAATTTTGTCCAACACGTCCTCTAGTCATGTTAATGGAAATTTATCGTCCATGATTTTCTTATTTAACTGTCTAAAGTCCATTTCTTATTACCATCTATTATTACCATTTATTAATTCCCTTTTAAAATGGCTCAGACTCCTTCAGTACCAACCGGTCCGCATTATCCGGGAGTGGACGAAATTACACAGGGTCTCCATCGAGCATCAATATGACATGTTCCTGTTTCAAGTGAATCCCGGGGGTTGTCAATAACAATAATAATAATTATATTCCATAACTGATGCTAAATTACAACAGTCTTTACCGGTTTACAATCAATTTAATTAAAAGTTTTTCCAAAGTAAATTATAACATCATTATCTGATTTCGTGAATGTTAAAAGATAATTTTTTTGCTTTCTTTCATTCGGTTATTAAAATAAATTACTTTAAAAACCAAGTTTAATAATATAATTTTTTAAATTCTCGTATAATCTTGACCTTTGCGTAGAGCAATACAAAAAACTCGTCGTAAAAACTAACCCAAACACTAATAATATTCCTGTTCATAAACGAAAATGCACCGGTTTCTGGGTATTGGCGCAAACTCGACTTGCGCAAATCACATTCAGATGAAATGATTTCCCCTGTTATGAAATATACTTTAGTTATTGCCAGCATCTAAATGTGAATCAAATAAAAAATCTCAGCGTAAAATTGGTGTACCAATTTTCCACGAGATTACGTTTTCTGTATACACTTTTTACAACAAAAAAGGGGAAAACACTGTCGATATTCATCTGCGAAAAATTTAGGTTTCATTTCCTACATAACTGGAAAATAAACAGTCTACGGCAAATATTCATTGGTCGAGGTTATGTGATTTGTTCGATTTTCTCCAAACCTTTCTCTATATAGTAATATTGTGGGTCGAACGGAAATTTAGTATCGGTTTGCGTAAATAATCAATAATTTTCTTTTGTTACTCAAATCTAAATTAATTACCATCAAAATTCTTTTCAAAAGTTTGTTCGTCAATTTAAAGTGAATTTTTTGTTGGTCCCCATCAAAAATGTTGGTGACCTTTTTCTCACACCATCGCGTATTTTAAAATGCTGTGGAAACTTTGTTTATTTTGGTTGGTATTTTTGTTCATTTACCAAAGTACAACAAAGTATTAGCAATAAAATTAAATTTGGAGTAAAAGCTATAAAAAAAAATGTTCGTCATTTTTTCTCGCAAATATATGAACCCGAAACTTTCTAAATTATATTTTCATGTATTTTGTGCAAATAAAAAAATTGTTTTTCCAAACTTTTCTTTTAAATATAAAAAAAACCGTTTTTGCGTTCTATTTTTTCTCTTCAATTTAATCCGATTTTCGTATCAATTACATTGTGAACACATTGAATAAATAGAATAAATATAAATAAACTTAATAAAATTGAATTTTTATTTTTATTTTAATAAGTCAGGAATTTGCTTTATATTTTATTTATTGGCTTGGCTATATACAACACAAAGAAATCGAAACTAAATTCTTCTGAAATGAAATCGAATTTACTTTCGATGATGTATCATCGCATTTCACAACTCCGCAATTTGTCATGACAACTATTATACAATTGATACCAACAACAACAACACCAACACCAAAGTGTCTAAAGTTTGAGCAAACACAAGATAAAATGAAAAATCTTTCCGATAAATAAATTATTTCCAGTGTGTTACACACAACGGAAAGCCTTAGAATTTAGCACGACAACGACGTCTAACGACAAAGAAGAAAATAATCCTCAACAATATTTGAAATGTATTTACGTGACTTATCATTTATTAATCGTTCGATGCTGAATGAAAAATTGATATGTTGTTATTATAGGTTAAACTAGTAAAATTATTAGAACCACTGTATACACTCTCGTTATTACTGCCACTGTACGACTATATAATGTATACGTTTATTGAAAATGGATTAGCAAAAGTTGTCGTTTGTTAAACTTTTCAACAAGTTTCGATTTGTTTCGTAATTTTTTTATACACCCAGAAAGTTTAGTTGAGACTTATCTGTCAGTATAGGGCTTTAAAGGGACAGTTGAGATAATCTAATATGTTTCGAAAAAAGGTTATGAAGGATTAAAGTATTTTGTAATCGTGTCACATATAAAGCTGTGTTTAGGTGCACTAATTTGTAATTACAAAGTTATAATTTATTTTGTTTTTAAGGATTAAACCTTCTTGAAATTATAAGAATTGGTATTATATAGGTGATGTTACGTTGCACCCTAAGTGATACACTTGTCGATTTTTTCCACATTATTCAAAAATGAAATTCATATTTTGTTTCACAGAATCTTATTTCCACTTTGGACACTCAAGAAAAGGATAAAGATTCTGTAACTACCTTACCATGTTCAGAAACCCCTGGAGATAGACGAGCGTGAAGTAGGCGATATGCAGGCACTGGAGATCGACTGGTCGAAACTGGAGAAACAAGGTACACATTACAATAGTTACGAGCCACAAGACAATCTACATATAATCGGGTACTACATACAAAGGACAACAGTACCAAACCCAAGCCTGGGAAAACTGCAGCATGAACAGCTCATTAAGGGAATAATCGAGCCATTGAAAATAACATACATAAATAATAAAAACAATCATATAACCAGCCACTAACTCAAACTACTTTACAAACATCGAGGAACTAACCGGGATAATAAAGTGCCTAAACACGAAAAAATCATTCGGATTAGATAATCTACCATGCGTGGCACTAAAACATCTCCCCGAGAAAATAATAAAAGAATTATGTAGTTTGTTCAACCACTGCCTCAACAACCGCACATTCCCACAAGTATGGAAGACGGCAAAGATTGTTCCAATACCAAAAAAGGGGAAACTGATAGTTCATCCCAACAGTTATCGGGCAAAATACTAGAAATAATAATATAAGAACAAATCCGGGTACACACCTAGGAAATTAAACTAACACCGGACAACCAATTCGGCTTCAGATTTGGACACTCAACAGTCCACGCAATAACGAAGTTGACGTCAGACATTTGCCAGAATCTCAACCAAAAAAAAACGACAGGAGCAATACTGATCGATATGGAAAAGGCCTTCGAATCGGTGTGGTTGGACGGATTACTCCACAAAATGCTAGAGATGAACTTTAACAGCGACATATTACATTTATTATACGAACTACTTTATAACAGACATTTCAAAACAGCAAACGGAAAACACATATCCGATAAAACATTCACGATTCATAATGGACTGCAACAAGGTTCAATAACGGCCCCGATACTATTCAATCTGTACACGAAAGAACTGGTGGAACACGAACGCCTAAACACACACATAATACAAACAGTAGCATATGCGGACGATATAGTCATGTATGGAACACACGACAAAATAAAAAATATCACACAAAACATCTAAGAAGCAGTAGAATTTACAATGGATTACTTGCATACATGGCGGATAAAAATCAACCCCACGAAATGTGGAACAATATTATTTAGAAACAACTACCAGCTAGCACATGAAGACACCCAGGTCAACTAGAAAACATTCGAAATCAAAATAGCTGGTACGACCTGTGGAAAAGCCATCTGTTAAATACCTAGGGATACATCTAGACAACCTTGTGTATCAAACTGCGAAGAGGATATTTCACGCAAATCGGAGGTTATTCTGCGCACCGGAAATCACCCCACGAGTGAAATACACATGCTACAAATCTTTGGTATGCCCAATATTAACTTACGGTTGTCCTATATGGTGGAACGTGGGACCGAACACAATGGAAAAGATGCGGATATTCGAACGGAAGTGTTTAAGATACTGCCACGGCACTTTCCGTAAAGCACAGCTAATACTGGTTATCGTCAATATCTGTCAAACCAAACACAGTACAACATGTTGAGTACTGATAGAATTGACCTACATATATTGACGCTGGTACGTAATCACATTAGGAGAATGTCAGAGAACAGGGAAAACTCTTTAATATTTGCCCAATATTTTACTGAAGACGCAATCAACAAAGTGAGCTGTGAACGACAGAACAACTCGGGACCGGAATGCTTTACATACCTGGACAAAATCGGTTACATTGAATATCCACAAACCAGGTACCCGTTGATCTACCACCTGGAACGGAGGCAGAATGAAAAGGGCTTCAATGACCAAATATTTGGCAATCAGGATGAGTATTTTCTACACAACAGATACAAATTTTCTAACGTACTTATAGATCACCAAATGAAGTACAACAAACCGTGCCAAATATTGGCTAGACCAATCGCCACCCACATCCCTCAATAGCGTACCATGAGAACTACAAGTCTCAGCACACCATTGAAAACCCCTAATAAAGAATAATGAGCCGAAAGTGGGGGAGACGGAGGGTTACGAACACTGAAGCCAGTAGCCCAAAGCCAACCCGCCATCACGTTCGAACTTAATCGAGTAGAAAGAGTTTTGGCATGTTTTTGCGCTTTTTTGGCCATCACCCGAATAAATAAAAACTTGTATTTCACTAAAAATAACGTAACTAATCGATTGAGTTATATAATTATAAATATCATGCAGCGAGACTCTAAGGAGCATACTGCATTTAATCTGTTAATGAATCGGGTAATTTTCTAATCCGCTTTGGCCCGAAACATAATTTATATATTTTGAAATGTAAATAAAGTCGTGGATTTAAAAAAAAATGTTCAGAAACCCGGGCAAACGCTAACGATAATATGCGAAGAAACTCAACGATCTCGACTACAGAGCCAAGATGTACATCCCAGATAGTCCTACTTTCATCAGAACAAACAACATTTTAGATTATGCGATAGCAGACATACGATTAAACATCGAAACTGACGAAAGGGGTAAAATGAAGGCGCACGCATACGACAGTGACCATAAGGCCATTGGGATAGCGGTTAACAATTACAATAACAATACGCACTCAATCCAACTGGACACATTCAACGTAGAACCAGTACGATTCAACTTCCATAAAGCAGATTGGCGATTATGGCAAGGAAAATTACAAACTATAATAATCCCTATAAATCAAAACCTGACGGACAAGGATATAGACACACATATAAAGACGATCACACAATTAATAACGAGCAATATTAGTGAAACAATTCCAAAACTCATACGCAAAAACAATATGGAGTGTTACACCGTTTTATGTGCTACAAAAGAAGGACTTGCGGATATTAAATTAAAGGTAACATCTCGTTGTGAATACAAAACGATTGCCTCGTGTCTAATCAACGGAAATCGGACCTATACGATACAGTTTTTATTGGTGAGTACATGATGGTGCATGCTAGATATATAGGACTAGTGGTTATCCTTAGTAAATGTTCTAAAATATATCTTCTGGGTGATAAAAATCAAATACCATATATTGACAGATTACATCATTTCAACATGCAATTTTCCGATGCAAGCGCATTCGTAACAAAACCGGAATACTTAAATGTGACGTATAGATGCCCAGCTGATGTTACATCTGCTCTAACGGAATACTACTCCTAACATCAGTAGTATGAATACCGTGCAAGTTTCAGCCAAATGTATAACTGCCATCAACATTGATGTCGATACCTCTGGATAACCACACCAAATGTGATATGTATTAGAATTATTTCTCAACCACCTGAGCTGTTCGATAGTGTACCTTATGCCATCGTTGCAATTTCAAGACACACCCAATCATTTAGATATTTTTCATCAGTGGCCAATGATAGACTACACTCACTTTTAATGAGAGCTCGAACCTACACTACTACTCAAAAAGTAAATCAACCCATCAAATTCAATAAATGGTTGGTTTATGAGAAATATGCAATTTACTATCAAAACGTCAACAAAATGACATCAAATGCATCTAAGTTTTATAACTTCGTTTTAAAATCAAACTACCTAATCTATGTAATTTGTGAAACTTCATTATAACCCGGCTTCATGAGCAGTGAATTTTTTGACCATGATTACGTTGTCTACAGACGCGATCGGTCTCTCGGAACTAGTTCAAACAAATCGGGTCGTGGCGTTCTAATAGCAGTACATTCTAAACTCTGGAATGCTCCAGTAACTTTAGCCCCATTGAGAGTCGAACAAATTGGTGTTAAATTCAAAATTAACCAAACCAATCTATTCATTTACGCAGCATATGATACTGAGGGCAAAAAATAGTAAGACTTTTTCATAATTTTCAAATTATTTATTTATTTCTCCAAATCTAATTCGCCCCCCTCAAAGTAATCCCCCGGCCTCAATACACTTGTGCCAACGTTTTTTGCAATCCTCGAAACAGTTGTTAAAATCAATTTCCGGAATAGCCCCAATGCGCGTAGCGATTCACGTCACAGTTTGATCGGTCGGAAGGAATTCGGAGTGCACAACACCTCGATAATCGACGAAAACTGTCAACATCACCTTGATTTTTGACTTGCTTTGACGTGGTTTTTTCGGCTTCGGCTCACCTTTGGCACGATATTCGGCCGATTGATCGTCTGTTTCCGGGTCGTAAGTATAGATCCAAGACTCATCGCCAGTTATAATACGTTTCATGACATCCTGGTAGTCGGAAAACATTGTTTCACAGACGTCAATGCGACGCTGTTTTTCCAAAAAATTGAGTGACTTTTGAACCAATCGAGCTTTCGTTTTTCTTAGGCCCAAATGATCTTTCAAAATGGTTTTCACTGATCCTTCCGATATTTCAACGGTGTCAGTAAGGCCTCTGACTGTTAATCGTCGATTCTCGAGCACCAATTCCTTGATTTTATTAACGTGTTGATCATCAGTTGATGTTGATGGCCGTCCTAGACGTGAACACGTTCTCGACCCTCTTTGAACAATTTGTACCAATCAAAAACACTTGCTCGCGACATGCAATTATCACCGAAGACATTTTGCAACATTCTGAACGTTTCGGCACCACAAAATTGATTCCGCACACAAAATTTAATGGAACTTCTTTGTTGAATAATTTCACTCATTGTAAACATCGCCGAATGCACTTTTTGTACTTCAGAAAGACAAGCGTATACTAAACACTAATGATTATTTTGATGTGACATTTGGCACAGATGTCACTGACAGTCATACCATCATAGTAGTACATCACACAGTAGTATATCAAATGAATAGCAAGCGACATTAAGTAAGATTTAGTAAAAAGTTCAATCGCGTGAATACACTAATTCGCTACACTAAAACAATGCAACTAAAAATACAAATTACCGTTATTTACGTCACATATAACGAGTTGGTACATAAGCGGAGCCATTTTAATGAATTTTGACGAGAACAGAATAGTTTAACCACCTACTGATACAAATGAGTGCAAGCAGTAACGAAAGGATTAAGAACTTCCTAGGCGGGAAATAGTCTAACATGTTGAAACAAAAGTTAAAAGGAATTTCAATGAAAACTGCTTCTTGTTATATTTTATGTTAGAAAAAAATCTATTTACTGAAAACTACTTACGATTATCATAAAAATATTATTTTTAATAAAAATGAAGACGTAGAAAAAATATCGTTGTTACTCGGAAATACACATTTTCATTCAGTTATCGTCCTTGGTATTCGGGCTCGTGTGCTAATTTCGAAAAATCACTCAATTAGCCAACAAGATGCTGTGCGTGCATCCATCATTTGCTTCAGAAACATTGTTTAAAACATTCCAAAAATCAAAATGCACATGTCTGTCTGTACGTTTTAAGCTAAGTCTAGACAAGGTGGCATTTGTCTTTACTACACATGATGTATTTGTTGTATTGGGGTACATGTTCCTCTTTGGTAAATTGTTTTTATTTATATAAATAACGATATTAAATTTATTTACAACAATATAATGTTAGAATGAACTGCCTCTGAAACAAACATACAACGAAACCTATCAGTAATAAATGTACGAGTGTGTAGGTGGAAGATAAATCGAAAAATAAAATAGCACATTTTTCAATAAAAGTAAACAATATAAAAAATACGTACCCCGAAAAGAGCCATTTGATTTCATGCTTACATAAACGAATAAATTTTAAATGTTGATTTTCCTGGGAAACCTTACAGGTAAAACGAATAAAAATAAAATATAACGCAAATATACGAAAATATGAATGATATGAACAATATTAAAATTTATGTTTTTTTGCCAAAACACAACATTTATGTACACACGAGTATACATTATACAATAAATGATTTTGTTAACATGTTTAAAAAATATAAACCTGACGGTGAAAACTGATATGGATAACCATTGAATATTTTTTTAATTATAACAGTTTACATAACTTTTATTACATGCCCGTGGCTCGATAACAATAAAAATAAAATTATTGAGTTTCACGAAGCTCTCAGTTAAGGAAGCAAAGGCAAGGTTAGAGGACCCTAATTTGCGATTAAACTATTACGGCAAATTAATTGTTAAATGACAAATTTTTAATAACGGTGTTTTCGGGTAATTACCAGTCATTAATAAACGTGGAAACTTTTATAAATATTCATTACACTTCTATATCGAAAAACCACAATTTACATGAAAATTGTTGATTTTGGTGGTTTGCAAACTATAAGTAAATTATTATTTTTAAGGCTATTCGTTTTAAAACCTTATACAAACTATGCAAATTTGACAGTTTCTAAAATTGAATATAACAGAAAACATTCGCCAACGTAGACCATAACTGAAAATTCGTTTGATAATTTAGTTTAGTCAGATTGGTTAGATTTGTTTTCGGCACATGTGAAGAACCTACTGAAGAAACAAACCAAAAACCGGAATATTTTTCCAACACTGTATTAATTGCTGTTAGCTGCAAAAAATGAACATAAACAGTGAATATGTTTTAAATGCAACTATGTAAATATTTATTAATTCAAATATAAGCAAAATAAAACTGAAAATAAAACAATTTAGTTTCATTCAGTAAATAAACTAAATAAAATATAACAATATAAAAATATAAAAACACAAAAATATCAAAATATCAAAATATTAAAATACAAAAATATAGAATATATATATATATATATATATATATATATATATATATATATATATATATATATATATATATATATATATATATATATATACATGTATAAATATGTATATAATAAACACATAATCGTAAAAAAATATAAAAATATTAAAACATAAAAACAAAAAATTTCTAAATATATAAATATAAAAATTTAAAAATATAAAATCATGTAAATATAAAAATATAAAATAATAAAAATATAAAAAAAAAAAAATATAATAATATAAAAATATAAAAATATAAAAATATAAAATATAAAAATATAAAAATATAAAAATATAAAAATTTAAAAATATAAAAATATACAAATATAAAAATATAAAAATATAAAAATATAAAAATATAAAAATATAAAAATATAAAAATATAAAAATATAAAAATATAAAAATATAAAAATATAAAAATATAAAAATATAAAAATATAAAAATATAAAAATATAAAAATATAAAAATATAAAAATATAAAAATATACAAATATGAAAATATAAAAATATATAAATATATAAATATATAAATATAGAATGATAAAATATAAAATAAAAAAACAAAAAATATAAACATATAATAATAGAAAGATAAAAATTATTAATATAAAATTATAAAAATATAAAAATATACAAATGTAAAAACATAAAAATGAAAAAAATCTAAAAATATAAAATTATACAAATATCAAAATATTAAAATATAAAAAATATAAATATAAATATATAAAAATATATAAATAAAACCACATAAAAATATCAATATATTTCAATATAAAAAGATAAAAATAAAAAATATAACAACATAAAAATAAATAAAATATAAAAATATAGAAACATAAATAAAAATAAATTTACCATATCTACATATAAACAAATAAACATATAAAAATATATAAATATAAAAATATATAAATATAAAAATATAAAAATATAAAAATATAAAAATATGAAAATATAAAAATATAAAAATAATAAAATATCAAAATGTAAAAATATATAAATATATAAATATAAAAAGATAAAAATATAACAATTAAAAATTATAAAAATATACAAATATAAAAATATAAAAACAAGAAAAATATTAAAAAAAATATGAAAATATAAAAATATAAAAACGTAAAAATATATAAATATATAAATATAAAAATATATAAATATAAAAAGATAAAATATAAAAATATAATAAAATAAAATTATAAATATATAAAAACATAAAAATATAAACATATTTAAACATAAAAATATATAAATATAAAAACATAAAATAAAAAAAATTTTAAAAATACTTATACGCATTAGGTAGAAATTTAATATAATTACGAACACTTGTTATCATTAGAACATTTGACAATCAAATACATTGCATTATACAAAAACAATGCACCTAAATATGCAAACTACCGTTATTTACATCACATATATATAATATATATATATATATATATATATATATATATATATATATATATATATATATATATATATATATATATATATATATATATATATATATATATATATATATATAAAAATATACAAACATAAAAAATTCAAAATATTAATATTTGAAAAAATATAAATATAAATATATAAAAATATAAATATATATAAAGAAAAAAACATAAAAATATCAAAATATTTCAATATAAAAATATAACGTAAACAAAAACATAAAATTATATAATTTTAACATGACTTCATATAAACATATAAACATATAAAAATATAAAAACATAAAAACAAAAAAATATCAAAATATATAAAAATATAAATATAAAACGATAAAAATATTACAATATAAAATTATAAAAATAAAAAAACATACAAATATAAAAATATAAAATATAAAAATACTAAAATATAAAATATAAACATATAAACAAGTAAAAACATAAAAATTACAAAAATATTAAAATATATAAACATAAAAATATAAAAACATAAAAATGAAAAAATATAAAAATATAAAAACAAAAAAACATACAAATATAAAAATAAAATAATACATAAATATATAAATATAAAACGATAAAATATAAAAACTAAAAATATCAAAATATTACAATACAAAATTATAAAAATATAAAAACATCCAAATATAAAAATATAAAATATAAAAATACTAAAATATAAACATATAAACATGTAAAAATATAAAAAATATAAAAATATAAAAATATATACTTATAACCATATAAACATATAAAGCATAAAAACATAAAAATATAAAAATATTAAAATATAAAAATATATAAAAATAAAAATATAAAAATATAAAATACAAAATTATAAAAATATATAAAAATAAAAATATAAAACTAAAAAATATTTAAATATAAAAAGATAAAATATGAAAATATAAAAATATTAAAATATAAAAATATAAAAATATCAAAATATAAAAATATAAAATTATAAAAATATATAAAAATCAGAATATAAAACTAAAAAATATATAAATATAAAAAGATAAAATATGAAAATATAAAAATATTAAAATATAAAAATATGAAAATATAACAATTAAAAATTATAAAAATATAAAAACATACAAATATCAAAATATAAAAACAAGAAAAATATAAAAAAATATAAAAATATAAAAACATACAAATATAAAAATATAAATATATAAAAATATAAAAATATAATAACATAAAAATATAAAAACATAAAATTATAAAAATATTAACATACAGAGTGTCCCAGAATGAATGGATAAGCCTGAATCACCTTATAGTAGAGCTATTGGGCGCTCAAAATAAAATACGAAAAAAATATATCCCAAGTAGTACCTAAGATATATCATTTTTTTATAAAAAGGTCGATTTTTTCACTTTCCGTTACGTTTCCGATCACCCTACAAAAAAATAAACCCTTCGGTTTATTGGTGTTATAATATTTTTAATGGACTATACTAATAGATTTGCATTAAATAGTATGAGGAGCTGTTGCACTCTTTTTGAAAAAAAAAAATTTTAACTTCAATTTTCAGCATGAAATGTGGTAAATATTGTTTTTAGAAAAGTTTGAGCGTCTTTGGTGAAAAAAAAATGTATGAGAACCTAAGTGGTCAACTATTTTAGCGCGTATATATATATATATATATATATATATATATATATATATATATATATATATATATATATATATATATATATATATATATCGGAAGCTTTTATCTCGGAAACGGTGCAAGATAAGTAACGGTTAGGTTAAATTTTGTTTCATATAAAAAACTATCTAAATCAACCAATTCAATTTTTTTTTTGTTAAATATCTTAAGCATTTACAGATGTTTTACTATTTGTTGATTAATGCTTTTCCCAGAAATCCAGAAATGTAAGCAACAAACCGGTACCAAACTGTTCACTTGTATTGACTTCCGGTTGATATAGATAATTTTTTCAAGAGAAAGATACAACTATTTTTAAACCACAATACGAAATTGAAGATGATATTCTATATAAAACAAAACTTAAATTTAATCTATCACGGTCGCAGTCACACATATTGATAAAAATTAGTCAAAATGTTTACTCAAAAGAAAAAATATTTTTTACTTTCGTTATATTACTTTTTAGTTTTTATTTAATATTTACAGTGACAGTAAAGTTCCATTTATACGATGAAGATATATCGATAATCCTATTTTGATTGTTTAAAAAAGGAGAAATAAATCAAAATCTTAAATGTAAACGTTTTGATTTTATATTATTTAATCTTATGTTGGAAATGGAACCCCAACTTGTAATTTTTCGAAAGCGATGATGATGTATGATGGTGGAAATATTTAATACCTTAGTACAAGAATATTATGTACACCCATAAATATATTGCTTATCGATCGGAAGCAATTTTATTATTTGTTTTGTGTTTCCTTCCCGTTACTTGATAAAACAACATATATAACACGTGCTTTTATGATTTTATTTTATTGCCTAACAACTGGGTATTATTTTTTATTGATTGTAAAAATGCTTTAATATAAATCTTGACGTATTTTTTGGTACTTTCCTGTTTAAACTTATTTTGTTCCAGTACATACTGAAATTTTCTGCCAAAATATGTACATGTTTTATATATTTATTAAGTAGGATTTTAAATATATTTTTTTGCCGTGAAGATGATGTCGTTTTTACCTTTTTGCTCATTTTCATTTTGTCCATGCTTGATAATAATAATGATGAAACGTCCATCGACAAACCTTAAATTTTAAATATCGATTCAATTTCTTAAGCACTAGAATTTAATTGATATCTGTAGATAGTTTCATCCAAATATAGTTATACAAATATATACTCGTATGTCTAGTTCTTATCTAGTTATATATATTATTATAGTTATATATAGTATTATAGGTATATAGTAGTTGTATATAGTTATATATATATATATATATATATATATATATATATATATATATATATATATATATATAGTTATATATATATAGTTATATATATATATATATATATATATATATATATATATATATATATATATATATATATATATATATATATATATATATGTTTGAAAGACATATATACGTTTGAAGATAATCCAGAAAAAATGTCGAATGCTGTTCCGCCAGATGTAAAGATGAATTATCCAAGATGGTGAAACAAAAAATTGATGTATTGAAGAAAAAACCAAAGTCACACTATTGAAACTAACTATAGCCAAATTACAAATTTATTTCACTTATTACAAACTGTGTATTTTTTTTAATTTTGAACTTATTTTATCGCCAGGTTATAATCGAATGAATACACAAATTTTACAATATATATTTTTACATATTTTACGTTTGTCTGCTGTCATGATTTGAATTGTATATTAATGTAGATTGTATCACAAAAAAAGTACTATTAACAATACTAAATAAAGTACTAGTGCGAAGTACTATACAACTAATTACATTGCTAAACGCACTCATCATACTACTATTCTAGTACAACTTAATGGTAATAATGACAGTAAGTTGACAGGTTTTGTTTACTAGATGAATTTACAAGAATGTTACTAGATAAGTATAAATTATATATAAAATTAATGTAGATAAAACAAATTATTAATTAACTTCTTAATTTCAGAAAGATTATGTGGATTAATTTAACAAAATTGGTAAGTATGTGAAATATTGAATTATGTCATTAATATGTTTTATTTAATTTTAGGTTTTTTGATGTGATGTTTTAAATAAATTGTGTAGTTTTAAATTTATTGTTTTATTATATTGTTATATATTGTTATTATATTGTTATTATATATTTATTGTTTTTTTATTATATGTTTTATATATATATATATATATATATATATATATATATATATATATATATATATATATATATATATATATATATATATATATTTATATATATATATATATATATATATATATATATATATATATATATATATATATATATATATATATATATATATATATATATATATATATACATGTATATATATATATACTGAGAAAGTTTCGATTAATGTTTTTGATTCTTTTCGAATAGTTCGTATTCTGTTTTCGAAATGCGTGAACAGTTTTGTTGTATTTTTGATTAACTTCTCATACTCTGCTAAGTTGCCCAAGTTACCTGTGATTATTGGTAAATATGATGATATGTTTATAACATGTAGGAATTGAAGGTGGTTTTCGAACATTCTCGCGTTTCCCAGTACAATAGGTATAATCCCCTTATTGTCGGTGAAGTCCATTATTTCTATAGATCCTCCGACCCTGAAATTATACAATGTTGTTTAATATTTCTCTTATGAACATTTCTTTTATTTGTGGTGATTATTGAACCGTTAAGGTCTGTAACTACTTTATGTTTTATGTATAGCGGTGCCGTTTTATCTCGTGTGTGTTGTTTTTCGTATATTATAGCATCTTTGTTTAGCCTAGGTGGTAATGTTTTATTTTCATTTGTTTTGCCTGTTCGCTTTTCCTTTTGTTGACTATCGTTTTCTGCGATTATATTTGCGCGAGTTGCGTATTCGAATATTACTTGCTTTGTGTAATTTTCCGTTGATAGATTTTCCGGTATATTTTTTGTAATAATGTGTGTTCTATGTAGTTCCATCGGTGTTAACTGGGTTGTAGAATGTATTGTATTATTATATGCTAGGAGTACTTCGGTCATAAGACCACCAGTTTTTATATTTTTATTCTCATCATGCGTGATTCGGATAATTTCGGTCATTGTTGAGTGGAGTCTTTCGACTAATGCGTTACTCGTTGATGATTTGGGAGTTGTAACATGGTGTCTGAAGTTGAATTGTTGAGCGAAATTCGTGAAGGTTCTTGCTGTGAATTCAGTTGCGCTGTCGGACACCAGGATGCCTGATATACCCTCCTGCGAAAAGTGTTTTTTCAGTGCAGCGATTACAATTATTGTTTCTCTGTTTTGAAGTTCATATGCCGATGCGAATCGTGAAATGCTGTCAATAATGGTTAGGAACTGTTTTGATCTGATCGAGAATGTGTCGATATGAATTCGATCGTTTGGTCGTTTCGATGTCTCCGTAATTTGTTGTTGCATTTGTATTGGGTTTCGATCATATTTCATTCTATTACATGTGCAGCACTGGTTAACATAAGCGGATATCATTTCTTTGATTCCTGCAAATTTATACGATTTTTTGATTTGTAGATAGTTTTCGTTTGATCCCCGGTGATTTTTATTGGGTATGTATATGTTTGTATGTATACACAATAATTTTATGTGTGTATGTATACACAATAATTTTCAGTTGGTCTACTGGATTTGTAATTGTTTTTATCTCATTTGTTTCTGGTGTAGGATGTATTTTGGGTTGATTACATTCTTTGCATTTTTTAATTACTTCCTGGATTCTTTTCTTATGCTTTGGGAAAAAATATTTACTTAATAACACATTTGCTGTCGTTTCTTCTCCTGAGTGATTTTCCTTCTCGTGAATCGATTTGATTATATCTTCCTGTTTTTGTGCATCCTCTATGTCTTCCAGACATATCGATGATCTTAGTATATTTAGATTGTTCCGGTTTGTGTTTTTGGTCCAATTGTATATATAATCAGACACTTCATCATCACAGATTTCTTCAACATCTTTTATGAATTGATGTAGCAACTCGACATCACCGTGAAATTCGTTTAAATCTTTGATAATGTCTGGGGTTTTTAAAGATGTATATAATCTGTTCATAATATTGTCGCGTTCTGCCATTTTATCTGTTTTGACTTGCCTAATTTTGTCACTAGTAATTATTTCTAAATCTGAATCGTTATTTATATTATCTATGATTTTAGTTAATTGATTTTTAATTCCTCTATACTATAAAATTCTTTCTCACTACTTGATTTTTGGGGAGTACTGGTTTGGATCATTTGACTATTCGTACTACTTTAATTTTCATTAAACTTTATGAAAAATTTATCCAAATTATTGTTTATTTTTATTGCCAATTTAGTGACTTTACATAAAATAATAAACGAAAAATATTTTTGTTTTTGCCCTAATTATTAACGTATAATTAGCGGTATTATTCCTCTGTATACATATGTACAAGGATTGGTGGGTCAGTTATTTAGTGTTGTCGGAATATTTGCATAAATATCTTACTCACCATGTAATAATTGGACAGACAATTAGAAAGTAGAACAAAATTGCTCATGTCTAAGAGTTCGAAACTGTCTCTGTTCTCTACTCGTGTGACTTTTAGCCCGTACACTTTCGATAGATTTTACACTAGTTCACTTTTTATTATAACAAGAGTACGTGTAACTTAACTTGGTGTTTGAAAAATTGAATCAATCACTTTTATCGTAATATGCGATTTGTTCTTGTGATCTAAATTTTTTATTATTTTTTTTTTATTTCACTTTACACACAATTTATTATAATGTAACACTATAATTTTTTTTATTACACTGACTCTAAACTAAACGAATTACGACTTGTCGTGAAACGAGATTTTAAATAATAAAACCTTTGATAACTAATTTATATTTTTTATTTACCGTATTAATGTTTCAAAGTGAACTATAATAATGACAAAAGGGTAAGTATACTTTAGTAGTTTATATGGTTAAGCATTTCCTGCCTCAGCAGTGGAATGCATTATTTCTTTATTCATATTTCTGTTTATGTTTAAAATATAACTGCTGATGTGACGGCAGATGGTTGAATCGTCGGAATTAATCAAAATATGGCATTGGTTTGTTGATTTCGTGTTATCTGCGGAAATACTGCTTGTGTTGAAGTTGTTGTTGTTGCTGGTACAGTATGTAGCTATATATATATATATATATATATATATATATATATATATATATATATATATATATATATATATATATATATATATATATATATATATATATATATATATATATATGTATATGTAGGATTTTATTTATAATTCCAGTAAATAACGAATAGAATTTAAATTATCTTTTAATTTTGCTTTTTATTTCACGACTGATTAACTTGTTATGCCCGCAAAACATTACAATCGGCTTTTGTTTTATATGATCTAAATGACCAACACTAACTCAAGAAAGGTGATTAACAGCTTTTAATACATAAATATAATGGATATATATATTCCATCTTAGTAAAGTTTCGGTTCGATATTCCATCGTAGTAAAGTTTCATGAATTCGGCTGTAGTAGACGTTAGAATAGGACCCTCCGAACTTCAAACTTCTCCTTCACTTTCACAACCTCGTATGGACCCAAATACTTCGACTGAATTTTAGAGCCATTTCCAAATTGTGTCCTCTTAATTGTAACAACATCTCCTACTTTGTAAAGATATGCCTGCTTCCGTTGCCTGTTATAATATTTCCTATTCTCGTCTTGCACTTTGAGTATATTCTGCTTGGCTTCGTCACGTAGGTGTTGTCGCTCTTCGTTAAATAATAAGGCTTCTTCTTGTTCGATAATTTCTTTCAGGTATATATTCTCGGGACATCTCATCTTAACTCCCATTAGCAGATCGAATGGACTCATCGCAATGCTTCGATGAAAAGAATTATTCAGGTACCTCTGTAGTTGATCAACATATTTGTACCAGTTTGATTCGTCGTTTAAAGCAAGTTCTGACAGAACTGGAATGATCAAGCGATTAACACGCTCTACTTGCCCATTTCCCGTTGGTGCGCCTGTGGTGATGGTTGAATGCAATATATTTTCGCCTCTGCAATATTCTGCAAATTCCGCTGATGTAAACTCCGTTCCTCTGTCCGTAATGATATACTCAGGACTACCAAACACTGCCTTCTGTATCTCAAGCTTTTGCAGAGTCTCGCTCGTAGTGACTGATTTCGTAGGGTACAGCCAAGTAAATTTGGAAAATCCATCAATCACACACATGACGTACTTGTATTGGTTCTTAGTAGTAGACAGATTTCCCAAATGATCGATATGGTACGCCATTAGAGGGGTGTCGCCTTTTGGTAAAGGATTTAACAAACCATCTCTTTTACCCGCCTTTCTCTCTGCCACTATGCTGTAACGATCCTCGAGCAGTATGAATGGGTCCGGCTCGCCTGAACGAAAAACCTTTCCGAATAATACTGGACCGTTCTAGATTTGAAGTGTTACTTCATTTACTAAGAGACTCCGAAGGTGGTTTGCTTCTGCCAGCTAATGCTCAGCGGATGGGGGTGGGTTTTAAGTCGGAGCGTTAGTAAATCTTGCTTAACCACCTGAAATGCAGGACATATTTAAAGGAAAGGAAAAACCACTGGGGATAGGGAAAATGAACCAGACAATGATATACCCACCAACGATTACTCACCCGTTTCTGTCACATCCTCCAATGAAGCCGAAATTTTATATCATTTTAATTTATTTCACTAATCACTTTGCACAAAAAGCCATACACGGCCGAGAGAAAATGTATGCAACCCATAGTGAAAACAAAAGTAAGTTTTAAGAGAAAAATAAAAAATAAATTAAGAAAATGCGACATTTAAGTTTCGAACAAAATAAGTAAAAAGAATATTTATTTAACATAAATGAAAAATTAAAAAAAAAATGTATGCTAAAGTAAAAATTAATTTTAAATGAAAAGTTTCATATGTTACGGGTTAGTATTTGTTAATATAATTGATATTCAAGAAAAGTTTAAGTAGCAAATCATTTCTAGACAAAAATTTTTCATAATAGTATCATCTACAACACCGAAATTAATGACTAAAGATTACTTATTTAAACAAGAGAAAAAAAAATGACAAATGCAAAGTTTTAGCTAAAAACAAGTTGCTAATAAACTCTATATTTATAATAAAACATAATTTAGAAATTAAATTTGAAAAAAAAAATCAAAATATAATGAAAACTTAAAAAATATTAGAAAATTGAAATTAATATATGAAATTTTTACTTAAGCTAAATTATAGTTTGATATTATTGGTAAATGACTTGCGCGATTATTATTATTTGTATTATATCAGAAAATGGACGATATTTGTAAATTATTTTACCTTCAATTTCCCACGATGCACCGGTGTATTTAGTAAGTTAAAACAACCGTAGAGTTTAATGATTTGGCTGTTTCGTTGTAGGACGCCAAGTTAGCGTTATTTCACAGCAAAATATGTTTAATTCGCGCACATGTTTTTTTTTTTCACTAAATCGACACAATAGCTTAGTTCACAGATATTCACAAAATAGTTTTTAATTTATTATCCACTAAATTCTAGAATTATAAATTAAGTCGTAATAATTAAGATTTAATCACTAATAACCCAACCAACACCGCAACGTCTGTATTTGGATGGTTATTACCCTGAGCCACTGTATACATTAGTATTACTCAACAATAGGACATACATTAACGTTCATTGAGTATTGAGATTTTAAAGTTTTGTTTTTGTTTTAATATTTCACCGGGAAAAGTTAATTCACAGAATATTATAATATGATTGTAAATGTATTAATGATTTGAACTTTTGATACAATTCGTTTATTTAACTGAGATTGATATTAATAAAATTTACGATCTTATTTCCACTGATTCGTTCATACACTTCAACTCAGATTATACACAATACGGCTTTTGCACGGCCGTTCATTATAATACTCGTACACTTTACATTATTAGTTAGCATAATATGTCCGTTTGAATTTATAGTTGAATTACACATTTAATATTACACATTTAATATTTAATAGTTTATGTAGGTTTATTAATTAGACTTAATTAGATTTACTTTTTTTTTAATGATTATTATGAGTTTTCTTTTAAAATTAATTTTTATTTAATAAATCTTCAACCTTTTAACTCTAGCACATATTTAATAAAACCGATCTGGTTACTAGCAACTCAAAAACTTAACTCCCCCACATGGCAAAAATGTTGCCCTTTTATATCGTTTGTCAAACCGTAAGCAATCGTTCGGTTCACAAAAAGAAATTTTATGACCAACAAGTTCATCGTGTGGTCCGTAAACATTAAATAACATCAGGGGTGTTCAATCCAAAACACGCGGGTTAGAGGTGATCAACCCATTACTCATTGTAGCGAGGATTCGTTACAATGCAACTGATGCAATTTTTTATTGCCTTCTGAACTTTTGACGACAAATTAGGAATGAAGTATTCGCGTTGAATCAATTCCGTGGTCTTTCTCACAGCGAAATGTCCTTGTTCGTGGTATGCTACTATTATTTCTCTTTCCATAGCCCATAGTACGACTAAAGACAGGCTCCCTTGGACCATCTTGAATAGAAGACCATTATTAATTACATAATCATCAAACTCACCTGACTTTAGTAGCTCTAGTATGGGTTTCAAAGAATCATCTTCTCGTTGCGCCGCTCTGATTCTAGTAATTAAGTTGCCTTGGATTGTCAATACTACAGGGTTTCGACTTAATGCATCGACATGGCGCATTCCGCTTCCTGGGCGATGTTCTAATTTGAAATCAAATTCTTGAAGCTGCCAGGCCCACTCAGCAATTCTCGACGTCAACTCCTGTTTTTCCATGGTGGCCTTAAAAGCCGCACAATCAGTTGCAATGGCAAAGGTTATTCCTAGTAAATAAACTCGGAATTTCTTTAGCGCCTTGATGATCACCAACACCTCCAACTCATAACTTGAGTAATTTTCCTCTGCTTTCGTCGTTTTTTTGCTATAATAGAAAACGGGGTGAAAGCTATTGTCTTCATTTGATTTTTGTAGCAAAATTGCACCGATTCCGACTTTGCAAGCGTCCGTATGAAGTTCGGTATCGGCTGTCATCGCATAAATTTTCAAAACAGGATCATCGCTCAGCTTATTTTTTAATTGCATGAATGCGTATTCCTCCTTGTCAGAGAATCTGAATTCGTTTCCCTTTCTCAGCATGTCTGTTAATGGTTTAGCGATAATAGCGTAGCCCTCCACAAACTTTAGAAAGTAGCTCGTTAATCCCAGGAAGCTTTGTAAATTCTTAATATTCGTCGGTTTTGGAAATTTTCTTATCGCCTCCTTTATCCTCGTAGATGGCTTAATAGTGCCTTTTCCAACCTCATATCCCAAATATTCAATAGTTGAGTGCAGAAACTGACACTTGCTCCATTTGATTTGTAAGCCATTTTCTTCGGCCACTTTGAGAACCTCCTGTAGCCATTCTATTCCTTCCTCTGGAGTGCTAGCATGTATCACTATATCGTCCATATAAACACAAACTAGTTTCCGAATACACAGCGGAGCAAAAATCTTGTTTATATACCGCTGGAATACCGCTGGAGAATTACAGATCCCAAATGGAGCCCGTAGGAACTCGTACAAACCAACTGGTGTTATAAACGCAGTGTATTTAATTGATTCCGGAGCAACAGGGACATGGAAAAATCCATTACGTAAATCTAAGGTAGAAAATGCCTCAGCGCATTGAAGCTGGTCAATTTGATCATCGATGCATGGCAGTGGGTATCGATCCTTAACTATGACTTGATTTAGACGGCGATAATCAACGCAAAGTCTTTTTGTACCATCCTTCTTATTGCATAATACAATCGGACTAGCAAAATCTGATTTACTTGGCCGAACAATTTTTTCCTGAATCCACTCATCGATTTGGTCCCTAACTAAATTTAGCTCCAATGGCGAAAGTCGACGACAGTTTTGTGTTATTGGTGTCTCCTGAGTTAACACAATCTTCATTCACGCATTCATCTTCACGCCCTCGGATGGTTGAACGGCTTTAGGACTATAATTTATAACCACATTCTTGATCGCCTTTACATACTTATTTGCAATAACTCCAACATTAAGTGATAAATCTCCATGTTCGATCATCATAGTATAGTTATCAGGAATAAATTTTTTCATCAAAATACTTTCCGGAGTTCAAATCGTAGTTGTTTGGCTTATTAACTCCTTGCCCAAAATAATATCCACTGGTAGTAGATGATCAGCAACAATTTGAAATTGTGTGCAATACACGTCGCCATCAATCAGAACACTAGTAGAAAAGCGTCCTAAAGTTTTTAAATTTTGCGAACCAGCTCCACTGAACGTTGTTGTGTGATTCTCAAAATCTAGGGCACCAAGCAATGAATATTTTGTATGCGTCATAAAGTTCAAGTCTGACCCATTGTCCACCATGGCATACAAAGTTTGGTTGCAAATTTTCATCTCCTTCAGGTCTCTTGTAATGGATGTCATGTTTTCCTTTTTCTCGGCCATTTCCTTTGTACAATTTGGCGCAATATGACCAAAATTACCACATTTGTAACATCGCGGTCCTTTTGCTTTATTTATGCATTGACTTCCTCGGTGTCCTACACCACCACAATTAAAGCATCTTGTGATTCGACGTTCACTTGATGCCGTCTTCTGAATTTCGTGTTTTGGCTTAGTTGCACCTTCAACAGCCAACTCCCTCTCCTTCATGTCAGCATACAAATCCAGTTTCTTTTTGAAATCGACGATGTCTCTAGCACCAAGTAAAATACTTTTATTTACCATGACGTCATTAATCCCAGAAATGCAATAGTCGATTATTGAAGCATCATCGATGTTTGCGGCAAGTGCGATTTCTTGTAATGTTAACAAGCTACGATAAGTTTCTTTTGGTAATATTTTAAGGTCTCTCATTTTTTTATGTATTTTCGAACTAGTCGTGTCCTTCCTAAACTCTGCTCGTAAAAATAGTGCCAGCTTGTCCCACGTACCGACGTCTTTTGTTGTACGTAAGCTTTGTTTCGCTGTGCCACTCAATAATTTTTTAGCATACACAACTTTTTGCGCATCGTTCCACCCAACACCAACAGAAGCTTCATTCACGTCCTCGATCCATTTCTCGACCGCATAATCATCATCTCCACTGAATGAATTTAAAGAACCTTCTATATCCCTGAATGGAAATACTGATCCACTGCTCGTCATTTCAGGGTTATTTATATGCTCTGGAGCTCGTCGAAGAAGTTCATTTTCGCGCTTCAAAAGTTCAACTTCTTTGTTTTTGAGTTCCAATTCCTTTTTAATCAACTCATCCTTTAGATTTGCTTGCTCACGACTTTGGTTGTTTTCCCCTGCTATAGAGTTCTGCATTGTAGAGTTATTCCGACTTAAAAAAATGTCATTGTCCAAACGGAGTCGCAATTGTTCGATCATATCACGATAAAAATTATTGCTTTCTAAACCGCTATTTTGTCTTACAGAGTCACTTTGAGCACTGTTATCTTGTTTTTATTTTTGCCCATTTTTGGCATTCACTATTTGCGGTACACGACACTTAATTATTCCAAAACACCATATGACAGTGTCACAAAAATATTATAATTTGGAATTCGATGCAAATAGCACAAAATTACCGTTTTCTTCCAGATTTATGCAGTACTCGAACAAAACTGTATCAACACTTTCGATTAATGTATCAATAAAATCACTACGCATGTGTAACAAGGTCAAATAGTTATTTAGTTGTCACCTGAATTTTTTCACAATTTAATGTTCAAATGAAAAAATCACTGCTTGAAATGTTCACCACAATTATACACCTTATATCCACGAGATAATAATTTTCTTAAAATACGGTTTGCACAACGCCAGAATTTTCGCGAACATACGCCTTACGATTCGCCAACTCCCGCCTTAAATATTTATGAAAAACACCTTAATCACAAATTTTGGAGTGTAATCCCGGTTGAGCCCCAATTGTAGGATTTTATTTATAATTCCAGTAAATAACGAATAGAATTTAAATTATCTTTTAATTTTGCTTTTTATTTCACGACTGATTAACTTGTTATGCCCGCAAAACATTACAATCGGCTTTTGTTTTATATGATCTAAATGACCAACACTAACTCAAGAAAGATGATTAACATTTAATACATAAATATAATGGTTTGACTATATTTTACAGGCTGATCCCACGTATATATATATATATATATATATATATATATATATATATATATATATATATATATATATATATATATATATATATATATATATATATATATTTATATATTTATATATTTATATATATATAGATATATAGATATATAGATATATAGATATATAGATATAGATATAGATATAGATATAGATATAGATATAGATATAGATATAGATATAGATATAGATATAGATAGTGATAGAGATAGAGATATATAGATATATAGATATATAGATATATATATATGAGCCTGTCAGTGGGGATGGTATAGATGTAGACGAGAATGATAAACCAGAGATAGAAGGCTAAGGGTGTCCCAACTCTTTGGCGGTTTGCCTTTTACCTCCTTACTTTTAGGCCAGTGTCAACCAATTCGAAGACTCGAATTCGATTATAAGTCCGACTTTATCACCATCTGCATATTGCATAGCTCCATGCCAGCCTATACTGGCATGGAAGAGGGGTCGGTCCATGAGTTTTGCACTCCGACAGCGGGTCATATACTCGTATGTGTTCCATTTCATCACAGATCGTAATCTGTTGATGAAAATTCCCTTTGCATCCTGCCTCTATCGGGTTTCGAACCCGGTACCTCCTGATCCAAACACCAAAGCTTTAACCACTGTCCCATTTGGTCGGTACAGAGATAGAATTAAATGTGTAAAAAATAGATGAAATGATTTAAAAAATAAATAACCTTAGATCAGATAAATAGATCAGATTTAAACAATGAATTTACAGATTCGAATGATGGATTATTTGACATTGTAAATATGGCAGTTGTTTTAGTTGAAGAACTACCAGCGCCGCATTTGGAAAATGAACGAACGAGCACTTGTCAATTGAGTCATTTCAATAATATGGAACTAATTTGGAGAAAAAGAGGTTTCACTTTCAACAAGAACAAAAGAGTTTTCAAGGTTCTGATGAGCTTGTCGACAAAATTAAACATTTAACAAGTCCGTACAGTAGTTTCAACTATTTATTCACGAATGATTTGATGAAACGAATTGTAAACGAGTCAAATTTATAAGTTACCCCAAAAAAATCCAAACCTGCCACCAATTTTAAATGAGGAATACTTAAATAAATTGATTGGTATATGTACCATAACCTCTGCAAATATCAAATAGTCGCCAATATTTTACACCTAAAATTGGAAACGGAATTACTCAAGACGCCATGAGTCTGAATAATTTCCAAAAAATTAAACTGTATCTGCAGCCATTCGGATTTTGACAGAATTTTTAAAGTTAGACCAATTGTCAATACTCTCCAATCGACGTCTAGAAAAGTTTCTCCAGAACAACAGTTATCGGTTGATGAGTAATTATGTACTACAAAGACGAGACATTTCAAGAAACTATATATTCCGTCAAAGCAAGGGGTGATAAACACTTGTTGTCCAAACATTGTGAAAGTGTACAATAGTTTTATGGGTGATGTTGACTGTTTAGACAGTAATATTGGCCGTTATAAAGTTCAACTTAGGTCAAAATATGGTATTACCGCATTTTCTATCATTAAATCGATTTATCGGTTGTGAACGCGTAGATTTTGTACAAACGCAACTCATATACTAGCTCATCAACTAGCTTCCGATCTCAATAAAAGGATTGAAGAAAAAAAAGGCCAAACTCAGCACCAATGCCCGTAAAAGAGGTTCGCACGAATGGCACCAGAAATTTGCTAGAATGAATGTAAAAACGTTTAATGCGCAAACTGCTGAATTGTGGTGGCTTTACTTTTATAATACACAGTAAATGTGGGTTCTCTTTGTCTAAACTAAAGACCGCACTGTTTTGTTACGTTTTATAGACACTGATCAAAAGCATGGTGTGATATGGGATTAAAAGAAACTGAAACACGAATCAAATCAATTGTGGTAATTTTCTGTTATAAATTATTTTATTTATTTGAGTATTGAGTTAAATATTTTGTAAACACATTTTTTATATTTTTTGTTAACTAACATTGCAAATAATGTATTTTTTATATTTTACTTTGTACAATAACTGAAAAATACAGTTTTCCAGAAAACTGGGAAACCCAAATACATTTTCTATGAAATCTTAGCAATCAGTTTCAGCTAAATTATAAAACTAAAAAATTTTGTTTCTCCAAAAAATATGGGCTATGAAGGGTTAAACTAGAGCGCCGGGCCATTCAATGAATTTGCAAAAAATTGAACTATCGAAATCTTGTCAAATTACACCCCCGTTTCCTCATCAGTTTTTTTACAATTGGAGAATTTTTAGCAAACATTGAGGCTTATATGAAAAATACCGGCTAATAAACTTCCGGCTCAATTACATACATTGATCAACCCAATAGTAGTTGCTTATTTGGTTTTCATAGCAGTCACACTCTGCATTATCGACACCATTTTTTAAGCTGAAAGCCTTTGGCTAGCTTAATAAGGTGATTATTGTGCCATTGTACAAACAGAACACAAACAAATTTTGCACGACTGCGAGAGCAATTTTTTAATACAAAGAACAAAATAGTGATACTCGTAATACTCCAATTTCCAGCACATGTTAAAATGTATTCTAGGTTTCCGCGATTGATTAAGAAGAGTTATGAAAAAAACTCTGTGAAAATGAAAAATTTAATAATTTTTATGTTGTCACACTATTTTTTACGAAGCCATAAAGTAATTCCGAATTCGTCAGCTTAAGAGAGATCGAGACCTCCGAATGGATTCGAATTAATTGCTTAATTTCAAAACAATCAAATATTTTTCCGATACAGCAATATGTTTTCGATTTTTTGAATCCACATTCCAAAAAACTGTAAATATCTCAACTTTTAAACAACCATAACATAGAAATCTTTCAATAAACAACTCCTTTCTAGTTAATTTAAAGAGAAAAGATAGCTTGTCAAAGTTGAAAACAATGTAATTTTCCAATTTATCTTTAAATAAGATTTGTTATAGAGCACGTTATTAACACCCTTAAGATACAACAAATTGAAAAGAAGAAAAATGATTTTTTTCAAAGGAATTGTTTTATATTTTTGTATGATTACTATGTTTGACTGGTTGTGTTCATGTACATGCAAAAAATGATAAATTGAAAAATCACAGCACAAAATTTGTACCCGGGGTAAATTGAATATAAATCAATAAATTAAACGCCCTAAAGCATATTACCAAAATGAGAAGCTGCACAAAAAATAAAACAATCGGGAAAAACAATATTTGAAACATCAAGAGGACACTTTCTACATTCAATTTGTCCATAAATTTATTTATATTTGTACCGATTTATTTTACCAACAATGCTCGTTGTTTGCTAGGCGACAACTGAGAGGAGAAAAATGATTTTTTTTGTTCACTAAAAATTGAATTTTTTTCCATATTATGAATTTTTCAATTTTTTTTCGTTTTTTGCTCTTTTTTGTTTATTATTAAAATGAATTGTTAGTGTTATTGTTATTACTGGTGTTGATACTAAATGTTGATGTTTTCTATTTTGTTAAATGTATTCATTTTATTTAATGTCGTTTGTGTTGTTGGGGCTTTGCAATATTTTTTTTTTCGGTGCTTTACCGTTTATATAAACAACAAACATTGTGCACATTTATTAAATTCAAAGTAAGGATTTGCTACATAGCTTATTGTAGTTGTGTTTGTTGAATAGTAATAAAAAAAATAAGGAAAATTTGATTAAATTTTATTTTAGTGACCCAATAAAAGACGAACAAATTTATTCAAGAAATCCTAAAACTGAGAAAATCAATTTTAAGCCATATCGATTTTAAAATAAACTCAAAGCGCTACTATATTGAAATTAAATTTGAATGGGAGCTAAACGAGATTTGCAGTATTGATAGGTATAACATTACTAAACGCGGAACAATACAAATCAATAATATACGATACAAATTCCTCTTAGTGGCTTCAATAAATGGTTCATCCACATTCCAAATAAAAACCTAATTAAAGGATTTACGAAATGTTAGTATTAACTTTGTTCACCAAACGAAATTTACAATAAATAATCAAATGTTAAAAGGAGCAAAATTTTTATAAAAGATCGGTCTGGCAGATACGAAGAAATTTTAGAAACAATTGTTTTGGGATTTCCCTTCGGACGTTTTTTTTTCTGACTTCAAACTTAATCTTTTTATTTTTGCCAAAGATTTGTTGAATTTTTCGATTATTGATTATTGAAATAATGATTATATATTTTGTTCGTAGTAAATGAGCGAAATTTTTTATATTTAGTAACAAACACTCAAATATATTTTGCCTATTTATCAATATGAGATAAATACGCTTTATTTGTTTTGTTCAAGTAGAAAATCGGCTCTGAAGTTGGTTGCAATTAAAATATACTTGAACGCATCCAGATCGCCCACCACTTTGGATATATCGTCGCTTGAGTTCTATCTTGGCGTAAGCGCCAACATTTTAGTTTTGAGAAAATCGACATTAAAGTTTTTATGGGTTTATTTTAAATAATGGAAAATTAAATTTTTATTTTAGAGCTATTTGGGTGTATGTTACATAAAATTAAGTGATCATGATTATTACCTGGATATACACCAAAACGATGGAGATACACCAATCTAGAACTAATAAAATAAATCGAGATGTGATATTAGAAGCACGGAGATATATTATTCTCCAGTGGATAATTTCAAAGGGAGTTTGGAGTTCAGATTAATAAGGGCCATTTCAACCAATTTGGAAATCTCATTTATAGATCTGAGTAATAAGGATACCTCGAAATAATATAAAAGTCTCATCGCGTTTCAAAATATTTATTTAGATCGTGGATACACTTCAATTTGCATACTACAAATAACAATATGAGAAATTTCAATTCAGTCTTTTTAAGTAAAAACTAATTTTTAATTAATTCAATTCAAGTCTTTAAGTTTAAACCTATTAGTGCACAAGAACATTATAGCAAATAAATAAAAATAAAAAAAATTCTCTATCAGCTTCTGGCATGTACTGCGACATTGAACGAATATCTTTTTTCTTTTCGGCTGACATTTTATATAGAACGACGAATTGCCCAATTGTAGGTAAATCAAATTTGCTACTGACGCAAATGGCGGAAATATCATACTAATCGACGCAATATTATAATTTTTGAAATCAATCTCATTTGAAATATTTTAAGTTTAACTTTTGCATAGTTCATATTTTTTAATGTTTTCATTAAAGAGACGGGACTATAGATTTCTATATTTCGTAAAAAATTCTCGATCGTACTGTGCACAGCATCTATTTCCTAAACTTGAGAGTGCCCTGGCTCCGAAAATTTTTGTTGCCATTCCATTATATGTTTGTGTTTTCATAAATTTCAAAATCGCAAGTGTGGATACTGTTAAAGTTAGCCGAAAGTTTCCAGCCGAAAGGTAATGCAGATACTGTATTTGCTATCCCAGCCGAAATCAAATGCAGATAGTATCTTTGCTATCCCAGCCGAAAGATTATAATGCAGATATTGTTTTTGCTATCCAAGCAATGCATCCATTGCAATCCAATTTGCATCCACTTAGCATCCATTTTGTTGAGAAATTCTGAAGGTGATGCAGGGGTATAATTTAGCATAATTTCGCTAATTCATCGCTAATTCAATATATCGAAATTGCACTAAATGGCCTGTCTTTCACGATTTACTTGCTTCTTCATTGTTGGCACTATGGTCATTTGATAGGCCATAATATTAGTCAACTTTGGTTTTATTTTGAAAAAACTCTGATTGGGCTACTAGTGCATAATTTGTCACATTTTCGCTATTCAATACATTGAAAATATGGTAATTTGATTCGCTAATTCGGGTTTGGAATTTTCAGTGATATTAAAATTTTGCAGATAGAAATTTTCAGTGCAATTGTGAACAATTTATGCAACTATCTTTTTAATTTTGAATATATCAATATTAACTCTATAAGAGTATATTGAAGTTGACTTCTGTTTGACGGCCTGATTCAATTAGCATTACCCGGAGGAGGTTTGAATCTTGGTTTTTGCTCCCCACACAAACACAAATTCGCTCATACATATACACACTAACGCACAAGATGCATGCAAACCACTTACCTAAACACCTAACTACATACACGCACACACCCGCGCATACACAAATTCACTCTATTTAATAATTTTACTTACTGCTGATAGAAGAATCAGCAAATACTTTCATTTATTTCATATAATTCGTTCTATTCTACGTTTTGCCAAATGTTCGACAGAGTGGACAGTAAAACGATACATTTACATCAATTTCATTTATGTCAACATACACTTCATTATCGTGCATATATCTGTGACAATTCGTGCATCTTACGGAATTTCCACTAACATTCACATTTTCTCCGCAAATCAAGCACAGTTCTTGCATATGATCGCTGTTTTTTAAAATATCTTTTTGAATTTCCTTTCGGTGTTTCAACACGTTTAAGCTCTTGCTCTGAATTTTTTTATGCTGCATACATTCTTTCGCGTGAATTAACATAAATATACCGCAGTCATTGTTACCCGTTTGTTTGCAACAATCGGATGGAAAAAATACTGGCTTCAAATCTGTAAGAAAATTGTTGAACCTTAGAGGTTTCGTCGCGTCACCAAAAATCAATTTGGTAAGAATTTCAACAACTAACACCTTGGTACCGGTTTAATAACTTGTGGCTTCTTCACATCGTACGGCAAAGCGAGGGGGTTTGTGGAAGGAGTGGTTCACACCACAGTATACATCCCTATGCAAGTCATACTTTATTAAATTTTTTACTTTACTAACAAAAATCCACTCGTAGAGGTGCACTACAAATAACCCAAATAAAAGTCAAACTTCCATCAATGAAATAAATACATACAATCACGCTCTGACAATATTCCACTTCAGACACCTTCACCTTGCGAACTATTCTCATTCAATGTTTGTTTCATCACCTCTGAATTAAATTCAGTCCAGACATACATAATTATACCTGATTCATCAACCTCCGTGTTGTAATTGTTGTATTAACAGAACTAAATTAAACTAACCAAACAGTTAAAACAATACATCACAACAGCGTACTAAAACTAAACTCCTTTATAAATAGATTAGAACTCAACCCTGTCATAATTTTTTATGTTGTTTTTTGTTTTTGTTAATTTGTGTAACTACACTTTGGATAAATGTTGAACACTTCACACTGATAAAACAACCAGCAAATTGACACCACGCAAAATACATAGATATGTATGTATGTATATCAGAATAAAATAGTTGTTTCTGATTCGCACATATTAAAAAATTAGTAGATAAAATAAGCAAAAATATTTTAATTCTGATTACAGCTATAGATAACTTGTTTATCTCGTTTAATTAAACAACTACAGCAACACAATTTTATTTCTCAATTATTAAAACACATTCTTTTTTGCAGAATTTACAAAATTAAATTTTTTTTTAAAACCTAGAAATGTTCAACAATTCATTTATTCGATTACAATAAACATACCATGAAGATAATACCAAACCACATTTATTTTCTCAGCCCAACAGAAAAACAAAATACCGAACGAAGAAACCATAACAGCATTAACTTGAAAACGTTCAAGCACGTGAACTTCTAAAAATATGCTACATATAAGAAAATAAATAATTTTTCTACTAGGAAATTTGAAAAATTTGAACACATACACAGCATGAAATGAACATCGAGAAACAAAATCTGTTTTTTAATTTAATTTTGAAAGGAATTACAAAAACACTTATACATAGCAATAATCATAAAAGTTGTAAAAATAAAAAATTTTTTTTTGTTTTCGTTTAATTCAATTTACGTGGGTACAATTTTTATCACTTTTCTAGATCCTAGTATACAACAATTAAGGAGAAACAAAAGAAAAGGAAAACGTGAATTAATGTAATAAGCGTAAAGATAGAATTAAAAACAAAGGAATATACCTTAAACCGTAATGAATGAAAACTTAATGGAAAATATTTTCCATTTATAAAGAATATCAACATATAACTAATTTAAAAGTTCGGGGTTGATGACCCTTGAATTTTTACCGGAAATAAGCGACACTCAAATGTTTGGGTTTGTTGGATTATTTGCTATAGTGGAGGCCTTATCTTTGTATAATGATATTCAAAATTTTTGTACTAACACTGAGCACTTGGGGAGATTCCCGGATAAGCCATTTTACATATCAACTATTTTAGAACTCTTAAATACGGAGATATACTTGTTACCATAACACACAACCAGCAGAACGAGTAAGAGGAGGGTCAGCTAGACTGGAACACTGTGTTAACTTGTTCCAGAAACTAGGTCGTAACTTCATTATCGGAGCTGACTTTAATGCAAAAAATACCTTCTGGGGTTCAAGATTAATCTCGCCATAAAGCAAAGAACTACTTGCAGCTGGCCAATACACAAACTGCGAATTTTACTCAGGAGGGGAACCAACGTACTGGTCATCTGATCCTAACAAAATCCCAGACCTTATAAATATCTACATTCCTAAAGGCATATCGGAACTCTACATCTTCTTAGAAAATGATGAGAGTTTACATCTGATCATTCTCCTGTTATTATGACGGTTAGTGAAAATGTAGTAGATAAAACAAATTCACCACAGCTCACAAACAACAAAATAAATTGGGAATTGTTTAAGCAGCTAGTAGAGGAACAAATAGTACTTCAAGTGCCAATAAAAAGTACAAATGAAATAGAAGAGCAACTAGACAGGCTTCTTGATGTCATACAATGGTCGGTTTGGCAATGCATCCCCAATTAGAATTCTCTCCCAAGAGAATTAGTGCAGGAAAAACCAGAAAACCCGAAAGAAATGACAGACTACGCGTGCCTCCGCAAGATAAAACCACCATAAACAACTTGTACATCAAACTTAAGGTACTCATAAAATCCTTAATAAACACATTATATCACATGTTTAATTATTTCGCAAAAAAATTTTTTTTTTAAATATGTTCAAAAAGTATCTAGTGATTTGTAAAAATAAAAATTTAGTTATATATAGTAGAAATAAGCAAAAAGAAATAAAGGAGGAGGAACAAAAAATAGGCAATAAAAATTAATCTATTGATCGTTCCAACCATCTGTTGTTTACACGGAAAAATTACTAATAAAAAGGGTGGTGGAATAGCAGGTAAGCGATTAGTCATCGGCTGAGTAACAAAATTCAAGGTATATTGAAGTAAATTTAATTACCCGACGTATTAGTCATATGAGCGTGAGAATAGAACAGGGCGGGATCCGAAATTGGTGATAAACGGATTTGTCTTTGTTCGTTAAAGATATTTTTGGTTAAGGAATATGGATTTTCGAATTTCGTAAGATTCTAAGGTATCTAAACGTCTGCTTTTGGGTTGTATATGTAATATGTCCAAATTGTTTAAGCTAGCTGTATGATTTTCTAAAGTTAAATGATTGTGGAATGTTGATTGATTGCAACCAGATAAATGTTCTTCAGCTCTAACTCGAAAATTGCGCCCAGTCTGTCCAATATATGAGAAACTGCAATCATTGCAATTAATCCTATAAACACCAGACTTGCAAAGGCGATCAACTCTAGGTTAATTGTTAAAAATCATTTTCTTTATTATGTTATTATAAAAAAGCAAAACATTAGTATAATCGGACACGATGTTGATAGGTTTAATTGGTTGTTATATCACTAGTACTTAGTTAGGATTATTTGATTATTTTCCATATCATCGATTCGTTTCATCACTATCTGCTGGCGGTAAAATATTTTCAAGGCGAAGATGCGTGGTTAAATTCGGTGGAAATAATATAAGCTTGATGGATTTTAATTTTTCTGCAGTTGATTTGGCATGCACCGGACAATTATCAATAAAAAACAATACCTTTTGCTAGCGTTAGCAATATATTTTACAGGGAGGCTTTTCACGTTTTTGGAACATCGTGAATGTTTTGATTTTGGAATAACCAACAAGGGTATTTTTTTCGATCCTGGGCTATTAGCTCTTTACTGTATTTACTTACCACCAAAATATTTATGATTTTTAAAGTCCACGGTTTTATCGGGAAGACATCTATCAACTAGTGCTGTTTCATCCTATATTGTAAACATTTTCGGGGTCGCAATGATGCAATAAGTTTGGTAAGTTATTCATCCATATATTTTTACATCCAGTTAGCCAGCCACCGCTGGCTTTAAATTTGTGTATATCCATTTTTTCTGCAAATTGCAAAATATTTTGTTTGATGATAGCATCAGATAATAGTATATTTTTCGTCGGCATTGGTAAACAAAACACAAAACGGTGTCTTCTAATCTACCGTGCTTCACATTTCGAATTTTTGTTTACGTTAAAATTTCAGAAGCATTCGCTTTTGCAGTAATTGTTTCCGATTTTTTTAGTATACTGATTAAGGTACTTAAAGGCATTCCATATTTTTCCGCAATGTCAGTTTTTTCTCACCGCTGTTTAATTCTTCAATAATTCCAATTGTTTCTTTTATGATCAATAATTTTAATTTTCTTTTTTCTGAAGCCATTTTTTGTCAAATTATTATTTTTTTGAAAAATGTATTCACAAGTTTTTTCGAGACTCATGGTTGCTGCATGAAAATTGTCTACGAGCTTGGCGCAACATAACAAAGTTAAAAATGTGTGATCTCAAAACGGCGGCACCAACTTTTATTTTTATTTTTTGCTATTTCTACTTTTCTTGTTTTGCACATTTCATAAAACATAATGTAATGTTATATGCGAAGTATTTAATTTCGTGTTTGTTTTTTTTGTTTTATGCCAATTGTTTCAATTTTTCAATTTCGTTTTATATATTACTGCGATTAGAGCAAATTTAATTAATTTCATAATTTTTAACTTATTAAATTTTACTTTGATTTGGAAATTGTGTTTTTGCAATTTTTTGTTAGTAATAAAAATGAGAATTATCACACCAATTGTCTTTATCAAGACAACATCAACTGCCTCATCCAAAGTGTGCTCATAGCGAGAGTAGCATACGAGGGAAGGCCAACACGACGTACACGTCGTTATGGTGTAAATCCGATTAATCGAAATCGTACTCGACTAGGTTACTTCCTAAATCTTGTCAGTGAGATAAAGTTGACGGATGAAGTCACATTCGTCAATTTTCATCATATGACACATGCAGTTTTTGATGAGCTGTTGTCGATAGTGGGCCACTTCATCGAGCCCACGATGATTGCAGAGCATGTAATATCGGCCAATCAAAGGTTATCAATTACTCTAAGGTACACGTAATAGGTGTCTAAATTTAACAGTGAAAATAATGTAATTTTTTGTTGATACCGTGCTATTGAGGACAGTATGGTATCTCTTGGTCGTTACGTATACCGAATTGGGGAGTCGACAACCTCGGTTATTATAAGAAACACATAACAAATATTGTGGGAACAATTAAAATTAACGCGCTTCCCTCAGCCCTCAAAAATGGAATTTCCCAAATTGCTTAGGAGCAATAAACGGGAAACACGTCATTATCCAGGTAAATGTAAGAACTGTTATCAGTTCGGGGCTTATCTCGCGTTTGGTTCTAATACATTTTCAGAATTTTTTATTTGGCCATATAAATTAAGAAAAACAAAATTTTAATTTCAAACAATTTTTAAACTTATAAAAATATTTTGAAATTAAAATTTTATTTTTCCGTTCGAACCAAACACGGAATATAAAGCTTTGTGAAAGTGTCAAGTGAAAGCAGCAACAATAACGTCATATATCAAATTCGTCGAATTCGTCTAATTCGTACTTTTTCAAGGAATTGCATTCCCAATTCTATTTTTAAGTTACTCTATTCAACTTCAGGGGCTTCTCATCAGGATTATCCATTTCTAGATGTTGGTTTGAGTTTTATTTTAATATTTTTATTTTTTATCATTTGACTGAAATTTGAATTTGAATTTTAATTCCTTGGTCAAATAAAATATCCTATTAATTAAATATGATCTGAACACAACCAAATTAAAAATTGAAACATTTATATCACGGATTATAAACTATTCACTATGGTGAATATTGGGACATAAGGGCGACAGTATAATATTTCGCAAAAGTGATTTTGGAAAAGCTCTTTTAAATGGTGGTAGTAAATTATTTCTACCGCCTCCAGCCTGCTTACCTAACACGGCAGAAGAGATCTCATATGTATTTGTGGGAGATGAGACGTTCCCACTTGTGCAAAATTTAATGCGTCCATATCCCGGTCGCAACATTCGTGTTTTACCACCAACCTAAAATATTTTTAATTATCGCTTGTCCCGAGCCAGGCGTGTTGTTGAAAATGTCTTTGGCACATTAGCAGCAAAGTGAAGAATATATCGCCGGCCAATCCTGGCAAGTAAAACGACAGTAATGGATATTATGAAATCTATATACGGTTGCACTGCATAACTGGCTGCGATACAAGCTAAATTCTAATTATATGTCCAATGATTTGGTTGGTTCCGAAGAAAATGGAATTTTTCGAGCGAGAATATGACGTGGCGACGGCAGCTCGGAAGGAATGGATAAAATTCGAAGAGTAGGATCGAATAAGCCGAGCAGATCTGCAGCTGACGTTAGGGCGAAATTTTAGACATTTTTTCAGTGCTGTAAATATTTTGCCCTGGAAAGAGTCGACGGTGCACTAGTGATTAGGCAATCATTAATGAAATAGATGACACATATTTCTATTTACATAAAGAGCTAAACAATTATTTAGATCAACAAGAAATAGCAAAAAATAAAAATAAAAGCTAGTACTGCCGTTTTGAGATCACACATTTTAAACTTTGTTTGTTGCGCAATGCTCGTAGACAATTTTCATGCGGCAGCCTTCAGTGTGCACAAATCGTAATTTAAATAAAACAAAAAGTGAATTAAAAAAGGGATTCCCCGATTTAAGTTAAATTATTGCAGTGACAAAAATAAACAGTTAGGTGTTATAAAGCCGCAGTTATATCACAATATTTAAAAAAATATAATTAGAAAAAGTAAGATCAGTTAAATAATTTTAAAAAACTTAAACGTAATCCAAATCATCATCATTCCACATTTGGATATAACTACAGATTGTTTGGTTGATTTTTTCTCGTCAAGCTGGCTGTTCGCGCAGAAGTAGATAGTGTTATTGGTGATTCTGATGATGATGACGATGTGGTATTTTTGTTTTAATCGATGTCTTCTGAAAGAGGTGTTCGCGAACAAGTTGGTTGTGTTATAGATGATAAGGCGGAAGCTGCTGCCGAGATTATTGTAGAAGAGGGTATACACTACCGCTCATAAGTGTTTATAGGCACCCCTTTTTTCATGTATTATTGATACAGTATTATATTTATGAAAAACATTTCAATAAAATGAAATATTTATCTGAAACGCAGTTTCATTATATAAACACCTATTTTGTAGGGTTATTTTACTACTGTCGGTCTGCGCTTGGTCGGATTATCGTAAATTGTTTATTACGGTACAATTACAATAATAGTCTGTAGGAATTTCCAGAAAAATTTATCAGTCGGGTTTAGCCTAAGTAATGATGTTTAAATTGTTTCTTTTTTTTAAAAAGATTTCAGTGAAATGCGTCAAATACGATCAGTTGTGAAGTAAGCGAAATATCGAGTGACAATTATGTAAGAAGAAAACTTAGAACTGACACGGTTGTCGCCTACACGAAGCCGGATTTCATAGCCGTACTGGTATGAAGAAACCATTACTACTTAACCAAAATAAGCAAAAGCGACTTAAATGGGACCGTGAACACTTACATTGGACTATAGAAGATTGGAACAAGAATTTATGGATGGATGGGTCAAAATTTAAAGTGTTCGATACCTGAAGGTAAATATTCGTGAGAAGATCTGTGGGTGAACGTGCCAGAAAAAAGTGTATTGCCGCTTCCGTAAAGTATGGAGTTGGTTCAGTGATGATTTGGGGTTGTTTTGCTGGTATTAGTGTAGGCGATGTTGTAAAAATTGACGAAATACTAAAAAAAAGTTGGATCCCGTCAAATTTTGGAGAACCACGCATTACCTTCAGGAATTCGACTTTTGTGTCAAAATTTTATCTTGCAACAAGATAATGGCCCGACCCAAAACATTCATCTAAATTATGTAAAGGCTATCTTCGCCAATTAGAGGAGGAAGGAACGATTAAAATTATGGAATGGACCCCAGAGCCCTGACTTGAACCCTATTGAGTTGCTGCGGGAAGAACTGAACCGGGAAGTCAACAATCAGCTACTGTTATGTGGAATAAACTTCAATCAATTTAGAACTCAATAACGCTAAAAAATAAATATTTTCAAAATTTTACTGAATTTTTATATGTTTTATGCTATTTTTGACGGTACCTAAAAAACACTTATGAGCAGTAATGTACCTGCATCGAATATTTTTCTTATATTTTTGTAAAAACTTTTCATGGAGGGTTGTAGTAAATTATTTGTTTCCTGAACGTGTTTCAGTCGTTCCTCTTCAGATTTTTTATTCAGATTAAACTCGTAATCGATGATTTCTTTTTGTTTAATGAAATATGTTATTACCTGGAGATTGTGCCGTAAGATCCTCGTCGTTGGTTTGTACATCGGTGATTGATTCGGTATGTGAAGATTCTGGTCTTGGTGATTTATGGGTTATTATAAAGAATTGTATGGCACATTACAAATATTACAACTTTACATCTAGTGACATTTGAAGCATATGATGTCGATGGCCGATTGCTGAGGAACTCCTCATAGTACTTACAGCTGGATCGTGCTGCACCTGATACTTATTTTTTTTTGCAGCTATAAAGACCTTCAAATTTTTCCACCTGTACTCAATCTGTCTTTCGTCACGATCTGCATTTTAGCATTTCTGACGACACCATCCTGTAGATTTGATTATTTCAGAATGTTTACCAATCAAATAATGCCATCAAACATTTTTCATTAAAAATCTCTTGGAGATCGAATGTTTTCACATCGGTCCAAATCGGTTTCATTATAAAAATAACTAAATTTAAACTTATTCCAATAACACTTAACAACACTTCCAGTAACATTTAAAATAACCAAAATTAAATTAAAAAAATTGATTGAATTTATATTTTTACCTCGTTCTAGATTTCTGCAAAATAAAACGCTGTGTAGTGGAATTGAATATGTCTTTAATATTTTGTAGAAAGGAATTTACTACGGAATTAAAACTATTTTTTCCACACAGTTCATGTACACAATCGAGATTTCTTCTCGTTTAGCTACACTTACTAGAAAAAGTCTCCGTACACTAATCAGTTCTCCGTTCTTATTAAGCAAAACTTACTAATACCGTTATTTTTTCAAAACAAATATTTTTTTATTATTCATAACAAAATTCCAGAAAAAAGGAGAAATAAAAACAAAAGATAACAACGTTCAAAATCTCGTCGAAAAAAGTTTCCGTACATTAATTAAAAATTAAGGAAACTTCTCACAATCTATTTTTCGTTCAACCCACTAATTTTGTCGTTTCTTCTGCGCCAATATTAGTCTACTCTTCTAGAAGTACCTGTTTTAGCATCGGTTTTGATGTTATAACGTGGTTACGAATTGTCCTTTTCAGTAATTTAAGTCCGGTGATTGTGGTGGTGTATGCAATTGCTTAGGTAGATTATAAAATAACCATAACTTAATAATTTGTGCTGTATGCTTCGGGGCCGGCTCTTGTTGAAAATAAAATGAATAATTGAATCCGAATTTTTGAGCGCTGTCTTTTAAATTATCTTTTAAGATATTGAGGTATTGAAATTTTTCCATTGTAGAATCAATGGACAATTCCTACTCCACTGCTTACCATACCGAACCATAACACCACCACCATCATGCATAACGGTAGGAATTAAATTTTCTTTATTGAAAGAACTAAGCGGAACTAAGCGTTGTGACCAAAGCTCTGTAGGTTTCAGGTTCTTCCATATTAATTTTCCACAAGCCATTGTTTAGAGATAGGAGTTTCTACTCGGCTACCGCAACCGATTTCATAATCGATTTTATAGTGGAGACATTTGATATTCCAACGACATTTATTGGTGGAGGAGATTTCTCTTTTGGTTTAGCTGGTTGTTGTTCTAGAGCTAGTTGATGATTAACTCTGGTCAAATTAGATCACTTTGCATATTTGGGCAAAGTCCCTTTTTGTGGTACAGTGATAAAGTTATTTTATGTGAAATTGTGCAAGTAGTTGTAGTGCAACAAATTTGTGATTTATTAGTTAATACAACTTTTGGGAAGCTTATACGCTGAGTTGCAAAATTCATCTAACAACCCTAATTCTTAGCAATATAATAAATAAAGTAATAACTGTTGTACATTTTTATGAAAGTTTTCTTCGTTGTTTCGCGATGCTGAACATGAGTAGTGAGCATGATTACTCTTTAAATCCTGGAACGAATAATTATTTAAATTAAGCAGAGTGAAAACGGAAAATAAATAAAAAAATTAAATTCGAAATTCTTGTAAAATTTATTATCATGGTTCTTTAAACAATTATGCACTCTAAACTTATAATTACACATCGTACCGTACATAAAAAATTTATTGTTCAAAAGAACAATAACCACTTCTAACAAATACTGTTAAAAAAGGCATAAAAGTTTTTTGTTCTCTCGAATGTAAATATGAAATATGAAAATTTCCCATAACACAAATTTGTTATTGTCGCGAATTTTTTTTTTGGCTGGTATATGAATTGGTATAATTATCACTATCACACATTTTTACAAAAACAAAATGTAGCAAAACAATGCCGTGTGTGTGTGCGCAATAGTCTAAATTATATACATTTATTTTAATAACATTTAATTTACGTTAATTTTTAATGAATGTAATCATTTTGCTTTTTTATGCTGGTCGGGGACCCACCTCAATCCCCCCCGGTTATTTTGAAATAAATATTTTACGTACGTTTTTATGGAATTTTATGTTCGGTTTTTGTGTTTATTATTGTAGTGCAAACATTTTTTTGTGGCCTGCAGTATTTTTTCCTATTTTTATTGTATGACAGCAATAAAAAATTAAATTAGTTTGAAAATGTGGAGATTGAAATGAAAATATGTCTACAAAACAAAAAAATTTAAATTTGACAATAAAATTATAAAACAAAAATTAATAAATATTTATGCAGTTAGCTACTGTGTAGAATTTCAATTTAAATATTAGTGCCTTCGTAACTACATAAAGTGGACGATTTAGCTGGCGGTTTCACCAGATATCTTATTCCTATTTAACTAAATTTAAATCAGTCTATATTCAAAGAAAAACATAAATACTTCCACGCTAAAAAACTGTTACTAAGTGAATATGTTGTAGCCAACACTCGACATTCTTTTACCACGAATGCATACAAACATATCGAAACTAATTATTTCTAAAGTGAATAATGAATCTTACTGGAATTTACTAAAACTGACTTGCATAATGAAAAACATTATCCCATCATCCTCATTATTCCCATTATCCTTGAAAATTTAATCGTTAAATTTATTTAAATCTTTGAATTTTGCCGATTTATCTCGATTCGGCGTTTCAATAAACATAACAACCGACCAAAATACACAGTTCGAATCCAAATTGTTCGAATTAACGAAACTCCTTTGTACTCTTCGAATACGCAGGGCTGCTACCATCCGCAAGCGAATGGAATGGTTCAACGATTATATCGACAACTGAGAGCTGTTCTCAAGGCCAAATAAAACATAATTGATTGGAGCTACGAAATTCCCATCGTATTACTTGAAATTCGAACGACGGTAAAAGAAAGTGCTCATCAACCTAGATGATCTATGGCCAAATACTCAAGCGATGACTTCCTTGCTGCAAATTCTCTTTTTCCTTCATCTTCAACTGACACAGTTGGTCACGACTAACTACGAACAACTTACCACGACAGTACGACATATTTATTCAGAAATCGATCGATAATTGCGATTTCAGAGTGGATAATGTTTGAACCGGCTTACAATCTTCCTACGAAGGCCCATTCAAAGTGATCCGACGATTACGAAAACAATTCGTCAGTTCGATCAACAACAAACAGCAATCAGTAGCTAACGATTGGTTAAACCAGCGTTCGGAATTTTCTGTTCCGCTGAAAAGCAGTCCGAATCAACGACTTGCATGGACGTTCAACTGCGTGAGGGTATTGTAGTGGTTAAAATTATCGATAAATAATTTGAATTATAGAAAAGTTAAATTCAAAGCCGAGATTTATTAATTTAACAACCGACCATGTGCCTTGATATTCGTACTCGAAGCGCACCATACATACCAGGGATGACATTATCGATACTACAATACTTTTTTCGATACTTTGACTTGATGAAAAGTGCTTCGATACTTTCGAGTGTGATTTTTAGTACTTTTGAGAAAATGTTAGAAATATCGCTTGTCATTTGATTCGAGACAACTTCTGTAGAAGAAAAGAATATAAATAACGCAAATTCAATGGGTTTCATCTAGAGATCAGGGTGTTCAACAACTCTAACTCGTATAACCAAGATATTTAATCAGTTTTGTGGGTAAAACTACTAACGTAGTTTAATATTTGGAGCGCGTAAAGTTTCTCTTGAATTGAATCTGAAGCCCGGTATATTGATCTGAACGATCACTAAATTTCTTTTCAATTAAAGCTGTTGGTGTCTCCGGATCCTGGAGGCTTCCATTCTAAAAGATCTGCTCTGACCAAAGTGTTGTGTTTAAGTTTTTAATTATTTTTGCTCATAGCACTTCAGAATTTCTTATATAAAAAGATCACAAAATCTACTTTCAGTAATCCTTAAACAAACACAAATTCTTTATATTTTTGCATCGTAATTTTTCGGAAAATTCAAAAATATAAACAATTTTACGAGACGAAATTTCACGAACCCAATCTTTAATTGCGAAACTCGAATAATTTTCAGACACAATGAATTAACGGCCTTAGGCCATATCTAATTAATTATGAATGCAGAAGACTAACATTTGTGCAGCGCTTTTAACAACGGTAATTTGTGCGTTACTGTCTTGGAAGAGGTTATATTCCATTGCGTCAGCTGATTTATGATTCGTCATTAAAATAAGCACTTCAACGTAAATCGCTCAGATAAAGCCAATGGGAGTTTGAACTATGCAGTGAGTCCCAAGTTCTAAGATTAGAAATAATAATTGCTGAAATGACGATAAGATCTTTAACGTGAAGTAATAAAAAGGTTTAATTACAAATGAGCAATTCCCATGGTCTACAACGGCAAACGCATTTAATTAAATCATTGCAGTGTACAGGTGAAGGCTAGGAAACTGGAAAAGGCAGTTTAATTCCTACTTACATCTACTCATTTTTACGTAACCGCAACGACAACGTCGATTACTGGAAGCCAAGTCGATTACTACTTGTAATTCACGTCAGTATAGCGATTTAATGATTCACAATACTTTGAATTTCCGTCGCTGGAGATGTTAGTTAATGCAAATTAATATTACCATAAAATATACAGAATAACCTGTCCAAGTTGATCATGAAAAAAGTAGTTTCTTGGTCAACTTACAGAGGTGTTCAGAAAAATCATGGAAAAACACGCGTAAAATTAACATCAACAACAATATCTTGGATGTTTAGCTACAACCTGCTTGCTAATCTGACCCGTTTTACTTTGTAGATTTGTTCATCATAATTCGCTGACATGGAGAAAACAAGATACAAGTTCTCAATACTGCAATATCGATGTACTTCGAACTACTTCTACGGAATTAAATACTTGGCTGTTTGCTCGGTAACAATGCCATATTTTTATTTGTAGTGGAATCGGATTGTTTTTGGGAAAGGAAAATGGCACATTAGAAAAAGTATATCTTGAGAACACAGCAACATGATATTCATGATATTTAAACTTCCATTGGCAAAAAGACTATAAAAATAAAAATAGAACTGTGGTGGTCCACAGGAATCTTACATCGCGCGCAATGCAAATAATCTGTTAATATATATTTATCAAGGGTAATATAGTATTGGCAGAAAACCAAAAGTACTGAATTTTTATAGAAACAGAGTACTGTATTCAGCCTGAAAGTTCTTTCTGCACCACTACCCACTCCACCAATATTTCAGCAACGTTTAAGTCGGATAGGACACACATCAAAACAAATGTTATTTCGCAATTTTAAATTATCCATTCTTGCAGAGCAGAGAAGTCTAATCAGCAGCAAGTTACCACAATATAAAAATTCTCCACCATGTTCGTGTCAAAAAGTTTTTGTAAATATCGTAATTTTGGGTTATTTGGATACTACTGGTTTTATATCAATTGTTTGTTTGGCAAGCATTGGAATTTTGACTGTAAATTTCCGTGGTGTTATAATTGAGAAAGTTCCAGGAAAAACACTTTTTATGAAAACAACAATTTTTACCATGTTATGTTTCAAAATCAAATGCATTCTCCGAACCCCCGCGGCTATCTGAGCGGTTTAGCTTGGATTCATTAATTTAATGACAAACCATAAATCAACTGTTGTAATGGAATATCACCTTTTCTAAGAAATTAATCCTCAAATTATTTCTGTTAACACTGCTGCACAAATTAGAGCCGGTTATCCTCCGTGTCAAAAAATTATTACTCGACTATCGCAACTAAGGATTGGGATTAAAAATTCTCGCTTCTCGTAAAATTTTTCGGTGTTTGGAAATTTCAGAGAAATTTTAATTTGACGTTAGATCTACGAATTCATTTTTATCTCGAGGCAAAAATCTTTGCCATTTTTTGCAAATGCTAAACTTATCAACATCATTGCAAAAATTTGAAAAGCTTCAATGAGGCTACCACGTCCGGTACACAGATGCTCCAATTAATGGAAAAAGTTGAAGTTTTTATAAAACAATTGAACTAATTTAGGTTTGAAAGGTTTGTTTTTAATCTTTTATTACGAAAGCAAAACTTGTCGATAATGTAGATAGTGTCTTAGATTTCTTAGCCGATGATTGATGCTGATCAAACAAATTATATCAGCCGAAATGTTTCTAATTATATATATCGAAAATGCCTGTCGTTCTAGATTAACATGATTTGTCATTGATGCCAGTATGGTCATTTGATAGGCCATAATGTTGGCCAACTTCTGCCTAATTGTGGAGAAATCCTGATGGAGATGCAGGGGTGGAATTTAGCACAATTTAGCTAAATGGCCTGTCGTTCTAGAATAACATGGTTTGTCATAACTAAAGTTTTTAGCAGGATTGTACTCCCAGCAAAAACTCTCCATTTTTAAACCGAAGTGGGCAATCATTATGGCCTACCAAGTGATCATAGAGACATCCATGATAAAGACGCAGGGCCATTCAATGCATTCTCGATATATTGAATTAGCGAAATTTTGTCCAGTTGCCCACCTCTTGCCCAATTGCCCACTTATCTTCATCAGAATTTCTCCACAATTAAGTCGAAGTTGACCAACATTAAGTCCTATCAAACGACTGTAGCCAGGCAATTCAATACATTTTCAATATATTGAATTAGAGATTTTTTTTCCTAATTACGTATCTGTGTCCCCATTACAATTTGGCCGAAGTTTACTATGATTATGGCCCATCAAATGGCACTAGTGGTATTCTTACAAAACTTTGTGTTTAATCGAAGCGAAGTTTACAATATATCTTATTTAATGGTACGAGGGCGGAGTGAGAAGTCTGGTAAAAATGAAACAAGGAATAATATTTTCGGCCAAAACAAGCTCGATACACTTAGTCCAACGTTTTTCCAATTTGTTGATCCCTTCCGAATAATACGGTTTCTCCAACCCTTCAAAATAGGCGTCTGTTGCATCGATGCATTAGAGCCGTATCTCTTTCCGCCGAGCCATTTCTTCAAGTTTGGAAACAGGAAATAGTCGCATGGGGCTAATTCTGGAGAATATGGCAGATGTGGAAGCAATTTGAAGCCTAATTCATGGATTTTGGCCATGGCAACTACACACGTGTGTACCCGTGCATTGTCTTGATGGAAGAGAACTTTTTATTCGCCAAATGCGGTCGTTTTCCTTTCAAAACGGCGTTGAAACGTTGACTGTTCTCCCTTTTTGAAGGTAATCGATATGGATTATTCCGCGTGCATCCCAAAAAACTGTGGCCATAACCTTGTTGGCCGATAAAATCGCCTTAGCCTTCTTTGGTGTAGATTCGCCAGTAGAAATCCACTGTTTAGACCGTTCTTTGATCTCCGGTGTATAGTGATGGATCCACGTTTCATCCACAGTTATGAAACGAAACAAAACATCCTTTTTATTTCAAATGAACATCGCCAAACCTGCCTCTGAAGTTGTCACACGTGTGCGTTTTTGGTCGATTGTAAGCAAACACGGGACCCAACTCATGGATAGCTTTTTCATATTCAATTGTACGTGAGTAATATATTGCGCACATGTTCATCTGAGATAAATACATTCTCAGCGATCTCACGCACATTCACTCTGCGGTCTTGCAATACCGTATCATGGATTTTGTCAACCATTTTTGTTTTAGGCCTTCTTTGTTATTTATTGTGTGGCGCCTGACTCTGCGTTTTAATTTTATGTTCGGTTTTTGTGTTTATTATTGTAGTGCAAACATTTTTTTGTGACCTGCAGTATTTTTTCCTATTTTTATTGTATGACAGCAATAAAAAATTAAATTAGTTTGAAAATGTGGAGATTGAAATGAAAATATGTCTACAAAACAAAAAAATTTAAATTTGACAATAAAATTATAAAACAAAAATTAATAAATATTTATGCAGTTAGCTACTGTGTAGAATTTCAATTTAAATATTAGTGCCTTCGTAACTACATAAAGTGGACGATTTAGCTGGCGGTTTCACCAGATATCTTATTCCTATTTAACTAAATTTAAATCAGTCTATATTCAAAGAAAACATAAATACTTCCACGCTAAAAAACTGTTACTAAGTGAATATGTTGTGGCCAACACTCGACATTCTTTTACCACGAATGCATACAAACATATCGAAACTAATTATTTCTAAAGTGAATAATGAATCTTACTGGAATTTACTAAAACTGACTTGCATAATGAAACACATTATCCCATCATCCTCATTATTCCCATTATCCTTGAAAATTTAATCTTTAAATTTATTTAAATCTTTGAATTTTGCCGATTTATCTCGATTCGGCGTTTCAATAAACATAATAACCGACCAAAATACACAGTTCGAATCCAAATTGTCCAAATCTTCGAATACGCAGGGCTGCTACCATCCGCAAGCGAATGGAATGGTTTAACGATTATATCGACAACTGAGAGCTGTTCTCAAGGCCCGATAAAACATAATTGATTGGAGCTACGAAATTCCCATCGTATTACTTGAAATTCGAACGACGGTAAAAGAAAGTGCTCATCAACCTAGATGGTCTATGGCCAAACACTCAAGCGATGACTTCCTCGCTGCAAATTCTATTTTTCCTTCATCTTCAACTGACACAGTAATCGACTAACTACGAACAACTTACCACGACAGTACGACATATTTATACAGAAATCGATCGATAATTGCGATTTCAGAGTGGATAATGTTTGAACCGGCTTACAATCTTCCTACGAAGGCCCATTCAAAGTGATCCGACGATTACGAAAACAATTACAACGCGTCAGTTCGATCAACAACAAACAGCAATCAGTAGCTAACGATTGGTTAAACCAGCGTTCGGAATTTTCTGTTCCGCTGAAAAGCAGTCCGAATCAACGACTTGCATGGACGTTCAACTGCGTGAGGGTATTGTAGTGGTTAAAATTATCGAAAAATAATTTGAATTATAGAAAAGTTAAATTCAAAGCCGAGATTTATTAATTTAACAACCGACCATGTGCCTTGATATTCGTACTCGAAGCGCACCATACATACCAGGGATGACATTATCGATACTACAATACTTTTTTCGATACTTTGACTTGATGAAAAGTGCTTCGATACTTTCGAGTGTGATTTTTAGTACTTTTGAGAAAATGTTAGAAATATCGCTTGTCATTTGATTCGAGACAACTTCTGTAGAAGAAAAGAATATAAATAACGCAAATTCAATGGGTTTCATCTAGAGATCAGGGTGTTCAACAACTCTAACTCGTATAACCAAGATATTTAATCAGTTTTGTGGGTAAAACTACTAACGTAGTTTAATATTTGGAGCGCGTAAAGTTTCTCTTGAATTGAATCTGAAGCCCGGTATATTGATCTGAACGATCACTAAATTTCTTTTCAATTAAAGCTGTTGGTGTCTCCGGATCCTGGAGGCTTCCATTCTAAAAGATCTGCTCTGACCAAAGTGTTGTGTTTAAGTTTTTAATTATTTTTGCTCATAGCACTTCAGAATTTCTTACATAAAGATCACAAAATCTCCTTTCTTTTCAGTATTCCCTAAACAAACACAAATTCCTTATATTTTTGCATCGTAATTTTTCGGAAAATTCAAAAATATAAACAATTTTACGAGGCGAAATTTCTCGATCCCAATCTTTAATTGCGAACCTCGAATAATTTTCAGACACAATGAATTAACAGCCTTAGGCCATATATCTAATTAATTATGAATGCAGAAGACTAACATTTGTGCAGCGCTTTTAACAACGGTAGTTTGTGCGTTACTGTCTTGGAAGAGGTTATATTCCATTGCGTCAGCTGATTTATGATTCGTCATGAAAATAAGCACTCCAAGTGGAGTTTGAACTATGCAGTGAGTGTTTAAAGAGATCTAATTATTTTCGATTTATTTAACGTCGCTATTTCCAGTCCCAAGTTCCAAGATTAGCAATAATAATTGCTGAAATGACGATAAGATCTTTAACGTGAAGTAATAAAAAGGTTTATTTACAAATGAGCAATTCCCATGGTCTACAACGGCAAACGCATTTAATTAAATGATTGCAGTGGTATAGGTGAAGGCTATAGGAAACTGGAAAATGCAGTTTAATTCCTCAAATAAAATCGAGCGTTAAGATAAGCTTAGTTTTAATGCTTTTCTTTAAATGTTTTCAATAACAACACCAGAGGCACTCAACAACTACTGCTTGCCAAACAAAAAATTGTTGATCGTTAAATACTTCTTTTAAAATGGGGTTATTCGTTGCTTCTGCAACCGTCCTGCAAAATGCTATTTTGATGTGAGTTAGAAGCTTGCGACACTAGCGGGTGATATTGATTTTAAATATAGCATACGAGTGCTATATAAATACATTAATATACACCGTGTTGTGGTGTTTACATAAAAGTGATGTGCGTGTATATTTATTGAACACGAAAAATAATCAGACATTAAAAATAAAAAGCTTCATACTCAGCTTCACTCAAAATCACGAGACAAAATAGTGGTGCGAATTTTCATTACGATGTTGGTAACACCAACGATTACAATATTTACAATATCGATGAGAAAACAATTGCGATAACCGTAACTGATGTATCAAATGCAGAGATGGGCGTTTACGCGTCATCGACTAATTTTTACGTAACCGCAACGAAAACGTCGATTACTGGAAGACAAGTCGATAACTACTTGTAATTCACTTCAGTATAGCGATTTAATGATTCACAATATTTTAAATTTCCGTCGCTGGAGATGTTAGTTAATGCAAATTAATATTACCATAAAATATACAGAATAACCTGTCCAAGTTGATCACGAAAAAAGTAGTTTCTTGGTCAACTTACAGAGGTGTTCAGAAAAATCATGGAAAAACACGCGTAAAATTAACATCAACAACAATATCTTGGATGTTTAGCTACAACCTGCTTGCTAATCTGACCCGTTTTACTTTGTAGATTTGTTCATCATAATTCGCTGACATGGAGAAAACAAGATACAAGTTCTCAATACTGCGATATCGATGTACTTCGAACTACTTCTACGGAATTAAATACTTGACTGTTTGCTCGGTAACAATGCCATATTTTTATTTGTAGTGGAATCGGATTGTTTTTGGGAAAGGAAGATGTCATATTAGAAAAAGTATATCTTGAGAACACAGCAACATGATATTCATGATATTTAAACTTCCATTGGCAAAAAGACTATAAACATAAAAATAGAACTGTGGTGGTCCACAGAAATCTTCCATCGCGCGCAATGCAAATAATCTGTTAATATATATTTATGAAGGGTAATATAGTATTGGCAGAAAACCAAAAGTACTGAATTTTTATAGAAACAGAGTACTGTATTCAGCCTGAAAGTTCTTTCTGCACCACTACCCACTCCACCAATATTTCAGCAACGTTTAAGTCGGATAGGACACACATCAAAACAAATGTTATTTCGCAATTTTAAATTATCCATTCTTGCAGAGCAGAGAAGTCTAATCAGCAGCAAGTTACCACAATATAAAAATTCTCCACCATGTTCGTGTCAAAAAGTTTTTGTAAATATCGTAATTTTGGGTTATTTGGATACTACTGGTTTTATATCAATTGTTTGTTTGGCAAGCATTGGAATTTTGACTGTAAATTTCCGTGGTGTTATAATTGAGAAAGTTCCAGGAAAAACACTTTTTACGAAAACAACAATTTTTACCATGTTATGTTTCAAAATCAAATGCATTCTCCGAACCCCCGCTGGCTCTCTGAGCGGTTTAGCTTGGATTCATTAATTTAATGACAAACCATAAATCAACTGTTGTAATGGAATATCACCTTTTCTAAGAAATTAATCCTCAAATTATTTCTGTTAACACTGCTGCACAAATTAGAGCCGGTTATCCTCCGTGTCAAAAAATTATTACTCGACTATCGCAACTAAGGATTGGGATTAAAAATTCTCGCTTCTCGTAAAATTTTTCGGTGTTTGGAAATTTCAGAGAAATTTTAATTTGACGTTAGATCTAAGAATTCATTTTTATCTCGAGGCAAAAATCTTTGCCATTTTTTGCAAATGCTAAACTTCTCAACATCATTGCAAAAATTTGAAAAGCTTCAATGAGGCTACCACGTCCGGTACACAGATTTCCCAATTAATGGAAAAAGTTGAAGTTTTTATAAAAGAATTGAACTAATTTAGGTTTGAAAGGTTTGTTTTTAATCGTTTTATTACGAAAGCAAAACTTGTCGATAATGTAGATAGTGTCTTAGATTTCTTAGCCGATGATTGATGCTGATCAAACAAATTATATCAGCCGAAATGTTTCTAATTATATATATCGAAAATGCCTGTCGTTCTAGATTAACATGATTTGTCATTGATGCCAGTATGGTCATTTGATAGGCCATAATGTTGGCCAACTTCTGCCTAATTGTGGAGAAATCCTGATGGAGATGCAGGGGTGGAATTTAGCACAATTTAGCTAAATGGCCTGTCGTTCTAGAATAACATGCTTTGTCATAACTAAAGTTTTTAGCAAGACTGTACTCCCATCAAAAACTCTCCATTATTAAACCGAAGTGGGCAATCATTATGGCCTACCAAGTGATCATAGAGACATCCATGATAAAGACGCCAGGCCATTCAATGCATTCTCGATATATTGAATTAGCGAAATTTTGTCCAGTTGCCCATCTCTTGCCCAATTGCCCACCTCTTTATCTTCATCAGAATTTCTCCACAATTAAGTCAAAGTTGACCAACATTAAGTCCTATCAAACGACTGTAGTCAGGCAATTCAAAACATTTTCAATATATTGAATTAGAGAGATTTTTCCTAATTACGTATCTGTGTCCCCATCAGAATTTTTTCACAATTTGGCCGAAGTTTACTATGATTATGGCCCATCAAATGGCAGTAGTGGTATTCTTACAAAACTTTGTGTTTAATCGAAGCGAAGTTTACAATATATCTTATTTAATGGTACGAGGGCGGAGTGAGAAGTCTGGTAAAAATGAAACAAGGAATAATATTTTCGGCCAAAACAAGCTCGATACACTTCGTCAAACGTTTTTCCAATTTGTTGATCCCTTCCGAATAATACGGTTTCTCCAACCCTTCAAAATAGGCGTCTGTTGCATCGATGCATTAGAGCCGTATCTCTTTCCGCCGAGCCATTTCTTCAAGTTTGGAAACAGGAAATAGTCGCATGGGGCTAATTCTGGAGAATATGGCAGATGTGGAAGCAATTTGAAGCCTAATTCATGGATTTTGGCCATGGCAACTACACACGTGTGTACCCGTGCATTGTCTTGATGGAAGAGAACTTTTTATTCGCCAAATGCGGTCGTTTTCCTTTCAAAACGGCGTTGAAACGTTGACTGTTCTCCCTTTTTGAAGGTAATCGATATGGATTATTCCGCGTGCATCCCAAAAAACTGTGGCCATAACCTTGTTGGCCGATAAAACCGCCTTAGTCTTCTTTGGTGTAGATTCGCCAGTAGAAATCCACTGTTTAGACCGCTCTTTGATCTCCGGTGTATAGTGATGGATCCACGTTTCATCCACAGTTATGAAACGAAATAAAACTTCCTTTTTATTTCAAATGAACATCGCCAAACCTGCCTCTGAAGTTGTCACACGTGTGCGTTTTTAGTCGATTGTAAGCAAACACGGGACCCAACGCATGGATAGCTTTTTCATATTCAATTGTACGTGAGTAATATATTGCGCACATGTTCATCTGAGATAAATACATTCTCAGCTATCTCACGCACATTCACTCTGCGGTCTTGCAATACCGTATCATGGATTTTGTCAACCATTTTTGTTTTAGGCCTTCTTTGTTATTTATTGTGTGGCGCCTGACTCTGCGTTTTAATTTTATGTTCGGTTTTTGTGTTTATTATTGTAGTGCAAACATTTTTTTGTGGCCTGCAGTATTTTTTCCCTATTTTTATTGTATGACAGCAATAAAAAATTAAATTAGTTTGAAAATGTGGAGATTGGAATGAAAATATGTCTACAAAACAAAAAAATTTAAATTTGACAATAAAATTATAAAACAAAAATTAATAAATATTTATGCAGTTAGCTACTGTGTAGAATTTCAATTTAAATATTAGTGCCTTCGTCACTGCATAAAGTGGACGATTTAGCTGGCGGTTTCACCAGATATCCTATTCCTATTTAACTAAATTTAATTCAGTCTATTCAAAGAAAAACTTCCACGCTAAAAAACTGTTACTAAGTGAATATGTTGTGTCTTTTACCACGAATGTATAGAAACATATCGAATAGAACACTAATGATTTCTAAAGTAAAAGTATTTCTAAATAAAACTTACTGGGATTTGACTTATACTGACTTGCATAATGCAAAAATTCCCATTATCGTTGAAAATTTAATCGTGAAATTTATTTAAATCTTTGAATTATTTGCCATTTCTCGTAAATGCTAAATTTTTCAATATCATTGTAAAAATTTAAAATTTATTGCACACATCTTCCAATTAATGGAAAAACTTTAAGTATGAATTTTTCCGAATAGTCAGTCCACCTGGACTGTATAGATGCCGAACAATTGATTCCTAAAACGCAAAATTTAACTCGCCGGCCTTTTGGTAAAATTGTCTTGTTTAATGAAAAAACATTATTCCAGAAAACCAACAAGGTCAACCTTTGTTGGTTGAAAATTTAACAATTAAATTTATTTTTACCTTTTAATTCTTTGTCGTTTTACTAAATACTTTTCAACATCATCGAAAAAATTTGAAAAGCTTCCATGAAGTTGCCACTTCCGGTACACAAATTTCATAATTAATGGAAAAAGTTCAAGCATGAAGTTTTTAAAAAGTTCTGAACTAATTATAAAACGGGAAAGCTCTTATGAAAGCTTCCACTTCCGGTGGACCGATGTCGGTCAAAAATCACACACCTTATTAAAGTTAGCCGAAAGTTTCCAACCGAAAGCAAAACTCAGTATGGTCGTTTGATAGGCCATAATGTTGGCCAACTTCTGCCTAATTGTAAAGAAATCATGATGGGGATGCAGCGGTGTAATTTAGCACAATTTCGCTAAATGGCCTGTCGTTCTAGATTAACATGCTTTGTCATAATCAAAGTTTTCGTCAAGACCTCAGGTCATTCAATGTACAGGGTGGCTGAGACCAAGTGTTACCAAATGAAAACGCTGTAATTTTTTTAATTTTGATTATTTTTTATTGAAATTTCGTGGAATATGTTGAAAACATATTACATTTTATGAAAAACATGTTACTGCTCGATATGACCTCCTTTGGCTCTGATTATTTGATTCAGTCTTCCATAGAAAGCATTGCCTGCTGACCGAACGTGAGCTTGCGGAATTTTATTCCATTCTCGAACAAGAGCTGACTTCAATGCATCAACACTTTCGCATTTTTTACTGGACACCTTACACTCCAAAATGGACCATATGGAGAAATCCATGGGATTCAAGTCTGGTGAATATGGTGGCCATTCTTTCGACGAAATCAGCCGCGGAACGCAATTTTGTAAAATTACTTTGTGTTACGGTGCCGAGTCCTGTTGGAATGTCCAACGGTTCGTACCAAAGTGTTTACGTGCCCAAGGTAGCAAAGCATCGTTTAGGATCTTTTGGCGGTACACCTCTTGGTTTACCGTGACTCCATGTTCGATGAAAACCAGAGGAGTGTGTCCATCTGCAGTCACTGCAGCCCAAACCATAACATAAGCTGGTGATTGCTTGCGCATGGCAACTCTTGTGTCCAAATTATCGTTGGACTTGTGCTCTAACCAAACACGATCATTTTGTTTATTCACATACTGTTGAATGGTGAAAATTTTCTCATCAGAAAAGACAATTTTTGGAATATCATCACGTTCGGCCAAGGCCTTGAATGCTCGTGTTCTTTCAAACCTAACTTTTTTTTGTGCCTCCGTAAGATCTTGAACTTTTTGACTTTTTGTATCTTGTAGGGCTTCAAGTGTAGTTCATTTTTCAATATGGTTTGAATGCTGTATTGTGAAACATGTAGACGTGCGGCTAATTGATTGGCACTTTGACGAGGATTTCGTTGGATTCGTTTCTTCACATTTCGTATCATTTCTTTTGATGTTGCTGTCTTTTTAGGACCGCCTCTGTTGCGTTTAGCGATGCCACCAGTTTCGTTGTATCGAGTTATGGTTCGATACACAAACATTTTAATCACATTCAAATGCTGGAGCTGACGAACTATTGCTGTTTGTGAATTTCCACCCAAATACAGTGCAATTACACTATTACGTTTGAATTCCATTACGATTTTTTATGAAGATATTAATTTAGAACAATTATTTGTTGACCACATGTAAACAACTAACCAAACTTCAATCTGTCAAAAAATTGACGCGCGAAAATGACAACTACACAAATGACAGCAGAGTGAAGTCAGTACCATTTGGTCTCAGCCACCCTGTAATTTCAATAAATTGAATTATGAGATTTTGCCAAATTACACCCCTGTACTCCCATGAAAAACTCTCCATTATTGAACCAAGTGGGCAATCATTATGACCTACGAAAAAAATGATCATAATGACATCAATGATAAAGCATGTCCATCTGAAACGCAAGGCCATTCAATGTATTCTCGATATATTGATTCAGCAAAATTTTGCCCAATTACACCTCATCTTCATCAGAAGTTCTCCACAATTAAATCGAAGTTGAACAACAATAAGTTCTATAAAATGACCGTAGTAGTATTCTTACCAAACTTTGTGTTTCCTCGAAGCGAAGTTCACAATTTACTCGCATCTTATCTTATCTATATCATTTTAATTTACACATTTGTATTTTACAAGTTTAAAAAGTATTATGTTTAACAACCGAAATCAAATTTCTACCAAATAACAAAAACTATATACAGGGTGGGCCATCTAACTTTTTTTTGAACTAGTGGTTATTTTGAGTATGGTAAGGGTTATGTCACTTCTGATTTGACAGAAAGTTAGTTTTATCCTTCCGATGAACGAAAATGGTTGTGTATTCGCTTGAACAACGCTGGGAAATATTGAAACATTAATTCGAAAATCATGATAATGTTGCAGAATGTATGCGAAAATTGTGTGCGGTTTTCGGAAGAAACGAAGCGCCGGGAGCTCCATATGTGCGTTGTTTTGTGAATAAAGTTAAAGAAACGGGCTTGCTAATTAATAAACCAATACGAACCAAGCAGCCAACCAAGCGTACACCCGAAAATGTTGATGCTGTAGCCGAGAATGTGCGTGAGTCGCCGGGAACGTGAACTCGTTATCGTACTCAAGAATTGAACATTTTAAGCACAACATTGCGACGAAATCTGCATAAAGACCTTGGTATGACAAAGTATAAGTTCAATTGGTTCAAGAATTGAAGCAAAAAGATCACCCATTGCGTTTTCGGTTCGATGAGTGGGTTTGCGATCGACTCGAAAAACATACGGATTTTGGTCCGGTGGCATCATTAAAATCCAATTGGAGAAATTGCTAAAATATTGTAGAAGAAAATAATAATATTTTTGTCAAAATCACGAAACTTGAAAATTCAAAAAATCATTGTTAGACCCATTACAATTGACCCATTTTCGCTCCATAGACAGAAAGTATTATAAGTTGTATCAAAATGTAGACGAGATTCCGTGGACATCTCTGGTATCGGCAGTACGAATAAAAACATGAATTATATTATAGGCATAGTAAAACCCACTAAAATCTGATGCCAGTCACTATAACGGTAGAATATTGTGTAATCAATCTATTCGAAAATGTGAGGGAGAACCTGTGGACATCTCTGCGGTCGGTTTTATAAAAATCGTAAGTTTTTTGACCAGGACTTGTAAATATATTTAGCTCTTTCTTTATTAAACTTGAAATAGTTATCAAAATTGTGCAGTTTCTAGTATCATTAAAACATAGTAAAACCCATCATAATTTTTTCATATTCACTATAGACGCAGTAGATTGGATGATCTATTTGAAAATGTTAGTGAACCCCCGTGGACATCTCCAAAATTAGCTGGAATATTATTTGAAACCCGTCAAAAATGCTCAATTTCTAAATATAATTTTCAATAGAACGAAACTCAAAAATATACTTTACTTACATCTTATGCTTTATCTGCGCTAAAATGTCAGCTAAAATCTGTAGATATTTCTAGATCCAACGACACAACATTTAGAATTAGTTCAATTTTATAATTTTATTTTGAAAATAAATTCCAATTGGAAAATTAACAAATTTACCAGTGTAATTTTTTATTAATTTTTTTAGCACAAACTTCAATATCATGCAATTGTGCGGGCAGATTTATGACATAGCTCGTTAACCTGCTGAAATTTAACGCCATCCATGTTTGTATCACCAAAAAGTGTAGGAGTCTAGGACGTTTATGTATTTTTAGGAGTTAATATGGCCCTCACACACGAACATTTCGCCAACTCCAGAATTAGTCATGCAGCTCCAGACAATTATGCTGCCTTCACCGTGTTTAACGGTTGGTACCACTCACTCTGGACTAAATGCTTCACCTACCCGGCACAAAAGGCACACCACGTGTACTAAAAAACTGAAATAAAGAAAATGTATAGAGATTTCGGAAAATTAAAATAATTGTATCAATGAATTTTATTTCAAAATCGTATTATTTAATATTATTAGGGCACAGAATTGTCAACTTACTTCCAAGTGTGACTCGTCTGACCACGCGATATTTGACCAATCTTCTTCGGCGAAACTTTGGTATTTTAGGATCCTAAAGGGCTTTTGTGAGTGGTGCGAGCAGTGATTGTTTTCTTAATTTCTACTGACAATTCAGCAGCGAGGTCTGAACAAGTTTTTTTTCCTATTTTTTAAAGCTTCTCTCACTAACTTTCGGTTCCCATGGTATGTGGTTATGTGTTTGCGCCCGATTCTGTACCTATTACTGTCGGATCACACAGATGTGTGATGTGCTCATATCGTTGTAAGTCATATTGGCAGGGTACCTTGCAATTCCACGTTTTGATCTAAAGAATTTTCAGAATTGTGTTGAACTTGACTTCATTTTGTCTTGTATGCCAGGCAAATAAAACTTGTAAATTAAGTTGAGATACGTATCGAACGCCTTGCTCTGTTGTAAAAATGCCAACTGTTTGTTTCCAAACTTGATTTCCTAATTTTAGTTTAGGCTGTACATTTACGATTTTTAAGTTTTATAAACCGGTTACCGAACCATGGAAGTGGTGCGCCCGATTCTGTACCTATTACTGTCGGATCACACAGATGTGTGATGTGTTGATATCGTTATAAGTCATATTGGCAGGGTACCTTGCAATTCCACGTTTTGATCTAAAGAATTTTCAGAATTGTGTTGAACTTGACTTCATTTTGTCTTGTATGCCAGGCAAATAAAACTTGTAAATTAAGTTGAGATACGTATCGAACGCCTTGCTCTGTTGTAAAAATGCCAACTGTTTGTTTCCAAACTTGATTTCCTAATTTTAGTTTAGGCTTTACATTTACGATTTTTAAGTTTTATAAACCGGTTACCGAACCATGGAAGATGAGTATTTGGTGTTTTATTAAAGAATTAAGTGAATTCGTCCAAAAGACGCTTCCACGTGTAGCGCCATATCACCAATCACAACATGCAAATTGTCTTGAAATTTTTTGCACAAATTTAATTTTTTTTTTTTTTTTGCACAATTTTTTTCTACTAAATTACTTTCTAAACTAATTTAATGTTAGTTCTTATAAGTTATCAATAGATGGCGTTAATCATGATATACTAAAATTTTATAATAATTCTGTAATTTATTTTGAGTTTTATCAATTGTTGAAGTATTTATTAATTAATAATTAACAATTTAGTACGCAATATAGGACTAAATATTAGACCCAATATGTTTATAAATCGATAGTACAAACTAACTACAATTTAATTTAGTCAGTAATTTAAACTGTGTACCGCAGCCCATTTTTGCCTAATTTTCCGAATAACAAAAATGATGGTTAGTTAACCAATTTTCCAGAAATGGCTGTAACCTTGCTTGGGTCGGTAGAATACCACATGGCACACTGTAAAATAGGATACCTACAGTCATTACAAGTTAGACGCGTTCATAGTACAATTTCACTAACTATTACAGAAAAAGAAATAATGATACCAGCTGTGTCATACCGAAATATTACCCCACGAAAGAAAATAATTAAACTAATAAATTAGAAAATTGGAATTACGAAAATGCTATGCTATGTTATACAATCTAATAGAAAATTAACATTAAGATGATGTACAAAAATAATTAAATAATGATTAATTAAGTAGGTAAAAGTAAGAAATAAATCGCAAGCTTAATGTTTAATAGTAAGAACGGAAATAAAACAACAAACAAAAGTTAAAGAAAAGAAAAGAAAGAAAGAGATGTGTTGAGGATATGATGTTCCAATGTCTCATTACGGTTTACAGTTGAACACGGTTCAGCTTATACGTATCGTTGAGAAAATTTCCGTACAAATTATTTCCGTAGCCTCGATTTCTGAAACTCACTCACTCCGTACGCAGTTTCATTCAGAAACCGTACTTATTCACCGCCCAATACATACATATGTGTAGTTTAAGTTTTAAATGTTTGCGTGCGTAGGTAGATATATAAAAAAAATCGACCACTTCGCCAGTTCAGGAAACGTTCACAGCACTTGTAATTGTAACTAGATACAGAGTTTTACCAAAAAAAAGTTACTTACCCAGAATACATAATAACTGGTACCATTGGTACCAAAACAATGTCCGTAGTTTTAATAGAAGAAAATACCACTATTCTTAGATTTCTTTATTTTGCTTTATTATAATTTTTTATTTTTATTTATCAATCTATAACTTTTAATGTTTATACAATCAGTATATGTACATACATTTACAGATTTACATCACAACCAAAAATGGCACAATTTTATTAATTCTTAAGTTACACGAGTACATGCTAACCAATTATTCATTTTGCCACAACCATTTTTTTTATATTATAATTTTAAATTATAATTTTAATTTATAAGTTTAATTTATAATTTTAATTACAATCAGTACAAACAATTATATTTAGTTTCTTTATTTTCTGGGTTACACTCTAATGATCATATCTCTCTTCGTGTATCGTCTTTTTTTTCGTCAAAACCAAACAAGAATCTCCTCTACTCCAAAATTTCCAAACTTTATATAGTCAGCTGATTGCTTCTCCATTGAATATGTTTTTGATTCCATTGTATTATCTACCATTAATTTCTCCTATAAACGATCAATTTTGGCATGTCATCATTGTAAAACCTGATCTATATATTTACAGTGGAAAAATGTTTATTAAAATTAATATTTTATTCAGCGCGGTAAAGCTGAGATCACACCAACGGTAAAGAGACGAAATATTGTGCGGTTCGTTACATGGTGCAAAAAAATCGTGTCTGATATTTAATTAATTAAAATTTTAATTTATTTTAATTAATTCAATTAATTTAATTGAAACTAATTTCGACAATATTTGTAACCTGTTATTGCAAATCTGAACTAAGTTTGTAGTTTAGATGTCAATATCACGCACATTTTCAATTCAGTTAGTTGGCGATTTAGACAAGAAAATCGACGTGTCACACAGTACAAGGAAAAAACGGTACGATGCTCAAAATAAAAATTACTTGGAAATATATTTTATTGTATTAATCAATACTGGCAAAATTTCAAAGGTTGTCGACCTTGTCTACGAGTATTCTACGTTGTCGATGAGTTTTCTATATACTCAATGATGTAATTATTAGTAGATGACTTGTAAACCCCCATTTATATCTGTGAATATGGTCATATTCTGCGTTACATTATAAAAAAATATTTGCAAATTAAATAAAACTGCTGAAAAATAACTTAATATTTTTAAAACCCATATAGAGCGCTATTGCGTCAAATTGATATGGGTAAACAATTTAAAATGTAATAACCCTCTTTATATGAATAATTAGAAAATATTTCGAAAATGGCTTGTCCTAACACCCAACAAGGTTATTTTTTCCTATTATTTGGCACTTTTTGAAAAGCTTGGTACATATATATAGCATATATCCATATAGGTCGCTATCGTGTCAGATTGTTGTGGATATTTAAAATGTAATAACCGTCTTTATATTAATAATTTTTCGAGAGTGGCTTTAAAACGAAACAAGATCTGGTGGGCCCGTAAGGTATTCCATAGATTTTTCCATAGATTTAAATCATATACGTATACAAATCCAATTGGACTTCTGCTAATTCTAGCAGAAGTCCAATTGGATTCCAATTTACAAAATTTGTACATTATTTTAATTCAAAACATTGAAATAAAATAAAAGTGAGATAAAAACAAGAGACAGATATATAATCATTGAATTGACGATATTTAAAAAACAAGCATATCAAGATAAGTTTAACGAAATGAAACAAATTTTATCAGTATATTTATTAGACATATATCAAATTGTCTTAATTAAAATGGCAGAAAAATATTGTAACTTAAACTAAAGTAAAAATTAAAATTTTAATTGATAAATCACGAAGAAAAAATACTATAGTAACATAACCCTAAATTTTCAATCAAAAGTTTGTACCAAACATCCATGCAAACCAAATTTACTGAACTCAAACCATTTATGAATTTCCCACTAATTTATAATAAGAATTTTTTGAGTTTCATATGAATTAACAAAATTTCCAGAGATTTTTCCAGAGATTAAAAAATATACCGAACCAACTTAAAAATTATCTACTTTTTAAGAATGCTCTTTTGCAGCAGTAAAACTTGACGATAAAAACTCGTAGCTCGTAACTCGGCAATAAACCTGAAGCAGTGCATTATTAAAATTAGATGGGTTTAGGTAGATGCTTAATCAACTACTTCACGAATTAGCGGGAATTGAATCACAATCTCCAGATATGGTCGTCAATGGCCATCAAAATATAGTATAAAAACCAAAATTCATATGAATCACGATCTCTGGGAATGTTAACAAATTTGAGTAAAAATGATAACAGTACATCTAGAAGATCAAAATTCGTAGCAATAAACCCGAAGTCGTACATTATTAGCACTAGATGCTTTTAGTTAGGTGACTCAATGACCAACTTCATGTACTAGCCAGACCTGAAACAGGATCTCTGGGAATGGCCGATAATGGCCTTCCAAATTTGAGTAAAAATGACTAAAGCCCATCGAGAATATGAAAATTCGTAGCAATAAACCCGAAGTCTTGCATTATTAGCACCAGGTGGTTTTATTTAGGTGACTCAATGACCAACTACATATACTAGCCATATCCGAATCACGATCTCTGGGAACGACCGATAATGGCCATCTAAATTTGAGTTATTATTGCTACGAATTTTCATATTCTCGATGTACCGATGCCATTTTTACTCAAATTTGGATGGGCTTTATCGGTCATTCCCAGAGATCGTGATTCAAGTCTGGCTAGTGTATGAAGTTGGTCATTGAGTCACGTAAATAAAACCACCTAGTGCTAACAATACACGACTTTAAGTTTATTGCTACGAATTTTCATATTCTCTATGTGCTTTTGTTATTTTTACTCAAATTTGGATGGCAATTATCGGTCAATTCGGCCGATAGTATGAAGTTGGTCATTGAGTCACCTAAATCAACCATTTGGTGCTTACAATGCTTAACTTTTTGATACAAAGTTTTATATTCTAGGTGTTCTTATGTCATTTTAACTCAAGTTTGAATTTAAAACTTTTTCTTGTTTTATTAAAATATTTATTCTTTTAATTTATTGTTTTAATAAAAATCTCGACAATTTCTACACAATACGTGGTTGAGTTTGTTTATATATTTTTTATTTAAATTGAGGTTTGAGTTATTTTCTAAAAAAATCTAATACTTATATGATTGAACTAAAATTTCCAATACGATTGATTTTTTTCCTATTTGAATTTGAAGTAACAGTGTGATACTTATACATACATAACATCTATGGAAAGTCTGGAATACTTCACACCCGTAGATCTGGTCACGTCAAATTTTGACACCAATACGTAATAGCACGATACTAACAAATTTGATCATTCTTTCGAGCATCGTTGAAAAGTTTCGGCATGTTTGTGACTATAGAAAATAATTCAGAATACAGATTTTATATTTTTTGACGTGAATGAATGCACAATGTTTACTGTGACCGAGACATTATTCTTAAATGGCATGAACATACCTTTGGCGTATTCAAACACAATTTAATAACCTCACCAGTCCAATTAAAATCTAATTGCATTCCAACTGCTTCGCAAAAAAATATAACAATATACTATAAATCTGTACATTTTATGTACACAATAGAAATTTTATTATGTGGTTTATTAGAGTCGAGATAGTCTAAAATTTAGCTTTAGACTAGTTAGTTTATTTGTGCACGATCATAAATTCGCACATAACTGTGCTTTGGGTTCACAATAAAAATGTTAAATTATTCAAATAAAATTATTGTTTAATTTACATGCAATGCATAAACAGCGAAATTATTTATAAAATCTATATAAATTACATACGAGCACCCTATATGTGGTATTATGCAGTTACTTTGTATAGTTGCAACTGAGTTTAATTATCATAAATAGTGAAACCAAAATCTGCTAATTTTATCAGTTTCGATGTAAAATATTTTTGAAATTTTATTGGGTTGATGTTTTAAAAAGATGAAAGAAAATTTGCACTTTGCAGACAAACAAAAAATGTGAACTAATTTTTTCTAACGTTTTGAAAAAAAATAGGCGCGCTGCCAAACCATTCCTACATGAAAAACAGCCTCGTATTAAAAATTGATTTAAAAAAGAATCAGTATCCATATATACGAGGTAAAAATTATATTTAGTGAAGTGATTTGTTAAATTAAAATTTAGACGCATTTGCCAAAAGAAAATGTATACATCAAAATTGTAGCTATTACTGACCCACACTGCACAAAACGTTTTATAGCTAAATGAGTACCGTACCTAATTCTTAATGCCAAACCTGTAAAGCAACAATTAGTGATTCTCACCTAAAGTTTTACTAGTAAAAAAATTAGCAAAAACTTCACATGTTTATACAGCAGTGTGTCTATATGTGTTGGTGCATATCAAAATGATACCTGTACAAAGCGGAAACTAACGTAACTTTTAATTTATTAACATTATTTTAACTATTTTGCAGTTATCTGTAAAAACCCCGAAGGAAATTATAATATATTTACCATTTCATTAATCAATATTCACTAACACGAATTTTGCGGTTAATAAAAGTTTTACAAAAATAACTATAAAGTCAGTATCCGAGGCAGATTAGTAACAAACACTACACACTGAACTACATAAGGAAGAATTATTGAAATCAAATGAGATAACCGGAGAAATTTTAATTCATACTCGGGTAAACTGGGTGGGGCAATACACTTGGGTGCAAAAAATACGCACATTGATCAATTTTCAGCAAAAGTTCAAAAATATCGAAAATCCAATGTTTGTTTAATTATCTAGAATGCAGTTTCAAAGTCCGTTTCAGCACCTATCCAGTGGTACTTTATTTGTACTTATACCGTGCGAACAAAGTGAATTTTGAGGTTAACTTCTGTCTGAAGTACACGTTTTTTGTGAATTTGTCAGCATGAAAATTATTGGTAAAAATCGAATTAAAACAAGGAAATTAGCAAAAATAATATTTTTATTAATAAGATGCATTCTCTCCCCCAGCCCGAATAACAGCTTCCATTCAATGGTTCATTGATTTCACCAAAGTTTTCACCAAATCTTGAAGTATCGCCTCTCGTTCGTCTGCGATCGCCTGTTGCAGGTCCTGGAGACTCGTTGGAGCAATAACTTTGGCTTGAACTCATTTTTTCAGTTCGTCTCATATATGTTCAATGGAAGTGAGGTCCAGGCTTCGAACTGGCCCTTCCATCATAGGAACATCCACTTCTTCAAGGTACTGATTATCCTGTATGAACAGGAAGTTTTCACCAATAAACCCGGCAAAAGGTACGACGTAGTCCTCGAGAATTTCCTCAATGTACCGTTGAGAAGTCACTTTATTTGATCGGCGGCCAGTATTTGCACCAGAGATGCACACAAAATCTGTCTTCGCCTCCAGTGACATACCTCCTCAGAAAATGCACGATCCACCACCATACGAGAGACGTTCTTCAATACAACATTGTAAAAATTACTCTCCTGATCTTCTGTACACTCTTCTCCGTCCATCGTTGCCACATAAACACATCCTGCACTCGTCAGAGAACAGGACTGTTCTCCATTGTTCTTCTGTAAAACTCAAATGATCTCGAGCGAACTGAAGGTGGCCTAGCCGGTGGCCTGAGATAATTTCGTATTCTCAATATCAATCTCGTACCTCTGCCACACTCGACGAACGGAGATTCGGCTCAAATTTAGTTGTCAAGCCACTTTACTTTGGTTCTACTCCGCATCAGTTAGTGCAACCATTTGAGCAAGCTACCCCTGGTGTGGCACGCATTTTATTGTTCCGGATGAAGAAAAAAAAATGCAACTGTGTGAAATTTTTGCACACAAGTGTAGAAAAATTAGAAAAAGAACATCAAGCTCCAGAACCATGGAACTCCTATTTTTGGAAATCCTATTTTATTAATGGTATACTGAGATAACCCTAGAGATCTTAACACAACCTCAGGTATATGGCGTGTTAGTTGGGGACTATGTCAGTTAAAAAAAATCAGTTGCTTATCATCCGGGGAACCATAATTATTAGAAAACATATTCAGGAGCTCCCCATTCATCGGTGGAAACAATTCATACAATTTAGTATTATGACCAAATATAATAAAAATTAATAGGCCAACTGAGATATCTCCAGAGATCTTAACACAATCTCAGGTATATGGATATTAGTTGGGAACCATGTCAGTTACAAAAAATTATCAGGAGCCTCCCATCCAAGGGTGGGAACAGTTTAGAGGTTTTTGTATTATGACCAAATATAACAAAAATTCTTAAACCACATGAGATATCCCTAGAGATCTTAACACAACCTCAGGTATATGGGGGTGTTAGGTGAAGGTCTTGTCAGTTAAAAAATATATTCAGTTGCTCTCCATCCAGGGAGGGGATATTTAATAAATGTTTGTATTATGACCAAATATAATAAAAATGATTGGGCCAGCTGAGATATCCTTAGAAATCTTAACACAACCTCATGTGTATGAGGTGTTAGAAGGGACCATAGTTATTCGAAGAAATATTCAGGAGCTCCCCATCCAGGGGTGGAAACAATTCATACAATTGGGGGAACCACTAAATATATTTTTAAACTGACATACTCTGCAACTAACACCCCATATACCTTAGGTTGTGTTAAGATCTCTAGGGATATCTCATGTGGTTTAAGAATTTTTGTTATATTTTGTCATAATACAAAAACCTCTAAACTGTTATCCACCCCTGAATGGGAGGCTCCTGATAATTTTTTATAACTGATAAGGTTTCCACCTAATGTCCCATATACCTGAGGTTGTGTTAAGATCTCTGAGGATATCTCAGTTTGGCCTATCAATTTTTATTATATTTGGTCATAATATTAAATTGTATAAATTGTACCCACCGCTAAATGTCTAGCTTCTGATTATTTTACCAAACTGATATGGATTCTAGCTTTCACCTTATATATCTGAGGTCTAGTTAAGATCTCTAGGGATATCTCTTTTTCAAGAATTCCTTAAAGATTGTTTTATCTACTATATTGTATAACTTGTTGGTTACAATTATGAACACTATTTATTTTTGAGGTCTAAATATGAGCATCTTGAGAATTTTAAATACATATATCTTTGAATCAAATCAAAAATTTAAGTAACTAGTCGGAATAAAGCGGTTAGTTATTATTATTCAATTAATTTTAATAGGATTTAATAAATACATCCATAAAAACGATATTTTTCCGTCTTACTCAGGTAATATTACTAACACAATCACAATTAATGAGGCAAAGATTAGCATTATCTTCACATTCGTATTCTCACCAAGGGGTACAGTACGCTAAGAGTCAAAAAACTTACCATTTTCGGTGTGTTGGGCTCTCGAAAAAATCGACTGGAACTTCAAAAAATGTATACAATTCGACATTGCTTTTAAACAAGTGAATTTCGCAAACCTATCATCCAAAGCAGTTCAGAGTCGTGGTCTCCAAATCCGACATCCAGTTCCATGTAGGTTCAACCACAGCTACTCCCGTTAAAAAGAGTATCACAACAAGAGATGATTTCCAATGACTCGAACACCATTCTTCAAAAAAGTTTGTACAAACTGGAATCTGGTGTGGAATATTTGCAAGAAGAGGAAAATTTTCAAAACATTATAACCACGGGAGTGTTAATAGATTTATCAAAACGTGACAATAGAAGAAAATTTGAGCCTCAATCATGAAATACAACATTCACAGAAGGCATTCCAAAATCTATTCTCGCATCAGATTGGATTGCAGAGATGAACAAACCAAGACAATTATTCATTAAGGCAAATTCAACTTTTTCGTGTTGTAAGGCATATCAGTTTTTTGTGGACCACAGACAGTAGAATCCTATTGTTTTAAATTTTTCAAGTTTTCCAAATCGATGAAATTTTTAATGTGTATAGCTTCTTGTATCTTCCGAAGTATAATCCTATTTTTCTGTGGTCCAATGGATAAAGAAATATTTTATAAAGTTTTTCTTAGAATATTGAAATTATGCAACTACTCGTAAGACTAAGTATAATAAATAAGAAATGAAATCAGTTGTTGTTGGTTTTGTAATTTTTGTGTTGTATCATCAGACGAATGACGTAACTCGTCCCGCCAAAGATTGGACCATAATCGCTTTAGTGATATAGGGCTTCCTCACCCGCTTCACAATGCATTCCGTTTCCTTCCGTTATTCTCAATTAAAACAATTTATTTTTTCTCTTCTCCATAAACCGTATAAGCGACAACATCAACTCAAAATAAATATTTATTTGCGTTTTCAAAATTAATTAATTTCACATCGATTTGGCTGTCCCTTGGTTTTCCTGCTGTATTTGGAATCATTGATAGTCGGTATTAAACACTGCGTTGGTGAATCTTAGTATTTTTCGCAGGATATTCTCGCTCATTGCATTGACCATTTCAGTAGATTTTTGCGACATAAAATTTCATTCTACATATTCGAGCTTGGAGCAATCATAGTCCTTCGAGCCAGGTAATACGACGGAACAAATTGAATTACATAAAAAGCTTCTCCTTTAATTCGCGCGAGATTTTTTCATCATCAGCTCCATCAATTTTGCGTATTCAATATAACGGTTCCAAAAACGGTAAGTTGCGAATAAGTTCATTGAAAAGGTGAATTTTTCTAAGTGAAATATAGTGACATAAAGGAAAATTTAAGTTTCGTTGCAACAGTGTCTTATTCGTATTCGCGAAACATTTTAAGTGCAACATGGCTGCTTTACTTGTGCAGGAACGTGGCCGAATAATGGGTTCCCTGAAAACGGCGTTTATGGTGCGAAGAATTTTACGTTACAATCACTGACGACAACACCACTTTAAGCAATATGTATACTTAATACGTGAATGACACGTCAATGATGTGAAGCTTCTTAGGAGTAGTATACCGCCATTTAACGGAAATTATACACAGTGGCCCTCGTTTAAGGGCTACATGTGGTAGGTACAGTAATACAAATATTTTTAGACAAGCCATCCATCCATCAATTACGAATCTCGCGATCCTTCGATTCTACATTTCTTGCTTAACAAGATTGACGATGGATCAAGGCAGCAATGGGCGTTACATTCGGTTGACATAGATATGCCGAGTGTGGAAAATATCTTCAGGTTTCTTCATCAAAGATGTGATGCGTTAGAAAATTGCAACATAACCACAAAACCAAGCAAACCAGCAACTAAAATGTCACACGTAGTAACCATCAAAGTAGAGTGCTTGTTTTATAATAAGCCACATCCAATTTAAAAATATTTTAAATTTCTAAGATGCAAAATCGACATTCGAAAATCAACCGGTGTGAAGTTCTTGGCCAAAAGTTTTTGGACAAAAATTTATGCGAGTGTTCTTTGTGAAGTTTTTGGACACAATTTTATTTCTTGGACAAAAATTTATGGAAGTGTGCAATTTTAACAGTGTATTTATTTTATATTAAAATAATTCGAAACAATTATTATAATAAATATTCATCAAATAAAAGAAATTGTTTTAAATTAAAAAATGTAATATACTCATTATCATTCTACCGACCGATAGAGGCGCTGTTTTGTTATTGGCAAACGTCAATTATATGAAAATAAAATTACAAAATTCTTGATTTGACAAGCTACAAACCAGTTTGTATGGAACTTAAACTAGGGAACAAGTCAAACAGTGGCGATGATGAGGATAATGTAATAAAATGAATTTGACGAATTTTGTAGATATACATTATTGTATAGTTACCGACGATATACAACTTCGACCAACGGTCGACGGTCGACGGTCAAATATGCACTCTAGAACTAGGCCGTCCCGTCCTAAATAAAAAAATAGAAAGTACCTTTCCTACCTTGCTATGTGTAAACGCGTTGTATACATAGAACCGGCGTTGTCCGGCATATCTTGTCCAGTACTTGATCCTATATAGTCCATTCAATTTTTCTACTTTATCGAATCAATAAAGCTTTTCTGTTTTTCAAAGTCAAGTCTGTAGTTTTTTCTCCTATTGGCTTATACACATTGTGTATTGTCAAAAATGGCGTTCTTCTTTTACATAATTACACACTTTAATATATGTATAATTTAATTCAGCGTACAGGGCTGGCAATCACTCAGTTTAGATTTTGTAACAAATAGATTTTGCCAAATTAAAGAGAAGTAAAGCCGAAAAATGTATTACAACAGAATTGAAATCAAAATCAATCAATTTTGGTGGTCGATGTGATCACACGTGTAAAATTTGCTCGTAAAATTAAAAATTTAATATGTATAAATGGATTACATTTTGTGATTTAATTTTAATAAATTTGTTATTTAGTTTTCAGTTAAATTAACTATTTTTCTAATAACTGTGAAACGGCTAAAAATCATAAATTCATAAAATCTATCAATATCTGTGATATAAATACATAACTGTGATTTTATTAATTTTTTTTTTTTTTTTCTAAATTGAATAATAATGTCTGCGTGCTGTGAATGTAGCGCCAAAGTGTCTGAAAACTTATTTACTTGTGCTGGTGAATGTAATAAACTTATTCATTTTGGATGCACCGGAATTAAAAAACCTGTGTTTGATGCCATTTCGACAATTCCAAATTTTTCATGGCGATGTGGTGTTTGTATCGATGTTTATAAAATTCTCAAGGAAACGAACGATCATACGAGTAATTCGATCAATGCTATATCTGCGTCCTTGTCATTGCTAAATAAAACATCAGCCGTTATTAGTAATAACGTGGAAAGTTTGTTAAAACCAACACCATCTCAACAGTCGTCGTCTGTAAAATTAAAAAAAAAACAACACAAACTGATATGGAATTTGCTACACCAATACTTACAAGATCAAAGAGTAGTGTGAATAATGGCATAACAACGGATTCAACTGCTAAATCGTTAGACGATAAAAAAATTTTTGAACTCTACTTTGCGTACCGTTGAACCGCTACGATGGATTTTTATTTCTCGATTATGCAAGGACGCTACTGATGATGATCTTATGATGCATATCAAAAACAAATTTGAAGTCGAGACACCTGTATTATATTGCTTTCGACGTAATGATGAGCGCGATTATGTATCATTTAAAATCGGTATTCCTGTAAGCAAATTTAATCAAATGCTGGATTCATCGGCGTGGCCTTCTGGAGTGTTGATTGAAGAATTTTTAAATTCACGTCGGAAATCAATGAATAATAATTTTTTAGTCCCACGCTCAGCTCTAACGACGTTGTAACAATATCTACTGCGACCTCAACTGATTTTATACTTTCTTCAAATCCGATGCCGCTGTCTGCACCTATCGCTCAACTGACACTGCCACTCTCAGATGAAACCAACACATTGTCTATTTATTATCACAACGCTAGCGGAATACGATCAAAATCGCGTGAAATGTACCTATCAGTGTTGGAAAATGAATATGATGTCATCTGCATCACGGAAACATGGTTGACAAGCTCGCACAATTCTGCAGAGTACTTCCCTCCAGACTACTATGTTTTCAGACGCGATCGTTATACGGATCTTGAATCGACAGCGAGAGGTGGCGGAGTTCTGCTAGCGGTCACGAAAGATATACGTGCGGATATTATTGACCTTGGGAGTAACGAGTTGGAGATTTTGGCTGTTAAACTTGCTTTCAATGGAAAGCTGGTGTTGATAGTTGCTGTTTACATACCATACGGATCCTCAGTTAATATATATGGTGAGCTATCTTTATTTTTCTCAAACCAACTAGCAGCTGCAGCTCCTGATTTTGATTGTGTGATGATTTTGGGAGATCTTAACTTACCGAAAATAAAATGGCTTACAGTAGATGATGAACTTCTGCCATTCAATGGTGATCTAACTTCAGATCTGGTGATGGACTCAATCTGTTCACTCGGGCTAAGACAGATTAATAACATCGAGAACCAGTGCAGCAATATCCTCGATCTGGTGTTCGTTCCAGTAGAAGTGCATGGCACAATCATTGCTTGTAATGATCTCGGCGGTTCTTCAAGTATTTTTCACATACCACTACATTTCTAATATTTGAAAATTGTGTTAATGTAACGGAAATTTTAATTCTAGTGAGTCTTTCAATTTTAATAAGGGAAATTATAATGCTTTAAATGAGTTTCTGGGCAATATTAATTGGGATCAATATATAACGGGTAGTTTAGACGCTTATATTGATCAGTTTTATAAAATAATGAACTTGGCAATTGAACAATTTATTCCCCGTTCACCTGTAGTTTCGTCGATGCGCGAGCCATGGTTTAATAGTCGCCTCTCAGGATTAAAAAATCGGAAATCTAAAGCTCATAAAAAATATAAATTAAACCCATCCGCCGTAAATCATGAAATATTTAGCGCTCTCAGATCTCAATTTAAAATTTTAAATCGTTTCTTGTATAATTTATATATTGTCGAGATCGAATCGAATATTAGAAACAACCCTAAATGTTTCTGGAGTTATGTTGATTCGAAATGGAATTGTAGAGGTATACCCTCGCAAATGTCTTTCAATTCTTTGACGGCTAGTGATCCACAAATTATCACTGACATGTTTGCAGCATTTTTTGAAAATGTGTATGTCCCGTCTTCGAGAGGGAATGACGAACTTGTTTTTAATAATAATCCAAACATTCAATTTCAATTTACTACCGATGACGTTCTGCACGCTCTTTTGAATGTAAATGTGAATATGAGTTGTGGCCCGGACAAAATTCACCCGCTTGTGTTGAAAAAGTGTGCTTCGGTCTTAGTTCAGCTGCTGACGAACATCTTCAATTTGAGTTTGAAAAGTGGGGTTTTCCCTTCAATTTGGAAATCCAGTTTCATTAAACCAATTTTCAAGAGTGGACGGAGAACGGATATCGAAAATTACCGCGGAATCTCTATCTTATCGGCTATTCCTAAATTATTTGAATCGATGGTCAAGGACCGCATCTTTTTCTTAATTAAAAATTCCATCTCAGTAAACCAGCATGGGTTTTACCCCGGACGGTCAACTGTGACAAATCTTGCTTTGTTTACAAATTTTTTGACGCTAGCATTAGAAGGCGGTGATGGTGTTGAGGTAGTGTTTACTGATTTTAGCAAAGCTTTTGATAAAATTGATCATGTTTTATTGGTAAAGAAACTAGGACAGCTCAACAAGTGTGATGCCCTTCCTTTAAAGTGGATTTTTTCATATTTGACGAACAGAACTCAAAAAGTTTTTTTAAATAATATTTTATCTAGAGACATCAATGTTTTGTCTGGCGTCCCACAAGGTAGCCACATTGGACCTCTATTATTTATTGCATTCATAGATGATGTGAAGCGGTGCTTCAAACATTGTAAGTTTCTGATTTACGCTGATGATGTAAAAATCTTTTGTAAGATTAGAAATGATCGCGATCTGCTAAATCTACAACAGGAATTAAACGTTTTCTGCGACTGGTGTAGCTTGAATAAGCTTTGCCTGAACGTTTCGAACTGTAAAGTTATGAACTTTTCTAGAAGACGTTATGGACGTAATGGACATGATAATAGTTTATTCTTAAATGGCGTTATGATAGAGCGAGTTCATTCTTTTCTAGATTTAGCGGTTTCGTTTTCACGAGATTTATCGTTTAAGGACCATATTGACAGATGTATTAATAAGGCTAATTCAATGTTAGGGTTTTTAATCCGTTTCTCCAAAGACTTTCATGATCCATATACTCTAAAAGTCCTCCTTGCTTCATTTGTTCGATCGCACTTGGAGTATGCGTCAATTGTCTGGAATCCGTACTATATCAATTCCTCTAACCGTATAGAATCAATCCAGAAGCGATTTATGCTGTTTGCCTTAAGGCGACTTCCTCGAGAGGGAAACGCTCCTAAGTATGTGCTTCCGCCGTATCTAGGCCGTTGTTTGATATTGAATATTGAACCATTGTTCGTTCGAAGACAAATTTCTTCCGCAATGTTTGTGCGCGACGTTATAATGGGCCGAATTGATTGTTCACAACTACTATCCTTGTTTTCAATACGTGCCCCAGTCAGATCACTCAGACACCGAGGCTTAGTGATTAATCAGCCCTTCCATGGGTCTAATTTTGGTATGTCGGACCCGGTTTGTAATTCTAGCCGTGTATTTAATAATGTATCTACCGTGTTCGATTTTAATTTGTCCAGAGATGAATTTAAAAGAATTCTAAAAACTTTTTTTATTCAAATTTGATTTATATAAATAAACCTAATTTTAAAAATACCAGATGTAAATTAATACTGTTGGTAAAAAAAATAAATAAATAAATAATAATATGAAAAATAATTCTAAAAATTGAAAGTGATAAAAAGGCGCATTCAAAGTGGATTTAAATAATCTAGCTTATAAGGAATAATTCGTATTTTTAACCTCATTACCATTAAAAATTCATCAAGTAATAATCCCCAGTGCGTGCAAGTTTCTCCATCCCAAAACAAAAGTAATCTAATCCTTAGTTATGATATATCAATGTCACTTTTTATCCATTGATCCAAAAATAAACACTATCATTATTAATTCGGGGAGATTTAAAAGAACAAAATTAATTCCAAAATATAAATTTAATAAAATTAAATAATTACCATTTTTCAATAAATTAATTTATATTTTATTTATATTTGGTTAACTTATAAATGTAAATAAACCAAAAAATACAAAAATTAAATACAAAAAACTTAATTAATTCAAGATGAACGAAAACAAGTTAAATTGAGATAACTCAATTCAGATGAAAAGTGGAAAATAAGACAAACATTAAATCTTTTTTTGGTATTTTTTTTATTTTTGGAAAATATATAAATTTTAACAATCCAAAAATTCCCTTTTGTTTAAATTTCTTAATCTTTTCCATTGTTTTATTATCTAGCACCCATTCTAAATCGTTGTTATTGTTTGAGGGTAATTGGTTAAAATGGTTATGGTTTTTCGCCTTTATTTTGCAAACATAAATAAAAAGCAACAAGGAATGAACGTAAGTAAATAGAAATAATAATATTGATAAATGATCTGTGAAAATGGTTGGACCGGTTTAAAATGTTTTTTTTTTACATTTCAGGATTAACAAATTTGTCATTGTTTAAGTTTCTGAGTAATTTTTAAGTAATGCGGCATTTTTTAAACAAATACTTTAAGTAAATGTAATCGATTATACAAAGAGAATGTACGCAAGAATACTTTTTTTGATTTTTTAACCTTTATACCATAATGGTAGCCCCTTTTGTTCATAAATGAACATTCTTTAAAATAATACTTCTTGTTGGAAATAAAAAATGATAAACCAATAAATAACTGTCCTTCAAGCAAAGCAATGGTAAGATGTGTTATAGGGACTCTACTCCTACGAAAACAACCATTAGACATTGGTTTATTGAGTTTAAACGTGGCCAACACTGATGATGCTAAAGGTTATAGTCACCCGAATTCAGCAGTTATTCTAAAACAGGTAAAATATCTGTAGTAAATCTCTTTTGAAGGCTGTAATGTTAAGTTTCATGAGATAGCTGATGATACCTTGAAAAGTAGTAGTCAAATCGGTTAAAATGGGTGCTGCACTTTCACAGACTGTACTAAAAATAGGACCTGTTGATTTAGCGCGCTGCTTAATCGTAATAAACAGGATTTCTTGCGTCGGTATATGAACATGGGACAAGACATGGATCCACTATACTACGCTACGATATCAGTCAGTCAGCTTAGTGGACAGCAGCCGGTGAAAGCAGTCCGAAGCGACCAAAAACTCTGCTGGCCGGTAAGATTTTAGACTTTGTGTTTTAGCATGCGGAAAGTATTTTATTCATCAACTATCTTGCGAAAGGAAAGACCATCAACAGTGTTATTGTAAAATGGCAATGATAGCAAAATGCACGAATTACAGTTCGAACTGTTTGCCCATCCACCGTATTCTCGGAGCTGGTTTCTAGCGACTATTTAGGTTGCGTGAAATGCTGAAATTATAGCCGAAACAAATGCCTTTTTTGAGACCAAAGCTAAATTGTTGCACAAAAAGACATTGAAATGTTAGAGAAGCGTTGGAATTAATGTATCACTCTTGAAGGAAATTATGTTTATGAATAAAATAGAATTTTGCAAAAAATTGTTGTTTTAAATGTTGTTACGGCAGCCCTCGGCTGTAAAAGTTTTTAGAAAAAGGAACAAAAAATTAAAAATTTTCATCAAAAATTGCTTTATGGCTTTTTAAAACATTCGCCTTTAAGCTCTATACTCTTTTGCATACGCTCAAACCATTTATCGAAACACTTTTGGCAGTCCAAAGGTGATAGATCCAAAACATGGTTTTTGAACGCTTCAATCGCTTCTTCAGGCGATAAAAATAGTTGTTCATGCATCTTATCTTTAATTGTTGGGAACAGGAAGAAGTCATTGACACATTAATTTTCAATTTTTTTTTTATTGTAAAATGAAAATGCCGATTCTCTCCCATTTAATCAAATATCGTTCTTGCGTCGGGGTCCCAGTATCCGATTTGATCAAAAATTGGTGATAAATTATTTTACTTTTGCATTGGTCGTTTTTAAGTGCATTTATTGATGGATGATGCTGGTGCTTGAAAATTCTAGATCTAAATCAAAATTAGATTTTAGACCCTGATTTTCAATTTGTCAATATAAGCATTGCTTGTAATAAAACAACGGCAATATCGCACGGCAATATCCGGGAAAACGATTTGAAATGCGTTAAGTGCAACCCGTTTCAAATCAGTCAGTATACTAATTGGTTTTAAAGATGGTACAAACACTTTCAAGTTTTCTAATAGAAGGACGTATGTTGCATGAGACTTATTTGGTAAAAGAGCATATACCAACGGGGTGGATTTATCATTTTTTATTTACGGTCCGTAGTACAGTTGCTGAAATAATGACGGACAAGTCTTAAATGTTCCATTTGAGTATCATTCTGGATATTGAGGAAGCAATAACACATTCCGCTGTCGTGGTAAATATCATCATGCGGACCTTCGTTGTTGCCCGAGTCAAATAATATTTTTTTCTCCTTTATCGGTAATTTTAAAGTTGTCTGGCACGACTAACTCTTCTGCTGATATCGGAATGTTATGAAAATTTGTTTGTTGATAACGAATTCGTCGAATCGTCCGTTTTAAAGAACCATTTCTATCAAGATCTTCAGCAATAGACGTATATGCTTCTTCGTATAGGGGAGCTATAATCTGCTGTGGACTTTACGCAGTTTCCTTTGCTGATGACTTCATTTTACTTATAAGTTCGTCAGCACTAACTTTAGCTGCGTTTGCTGCATGATCATGCGATCCAATAATTTTTACAATTAGACAATTTTTGGTGCACACTCGAGCTTTACAATTTAGCAATTTACAGATAAGTAGCCATATTCCAGAACTTCTTCAAAAAATCATTTAAGAATTCCATTTCCATCCAACAAACCCAATCTCATCATAATTGGTTAAGAAACTAACGAGTTCCGTTCCAGATGGATATATTCTAACTTTATTCAAAAATCATTCTAGAATCTCATTTTCATCCAACACAACCAGTATCATCATAATCGGTTAAGAAATGGCCAAGTTCCTTCCCATATTCCTGAACTTCTTCCAAAAACCATTTAAGAAATCCATTTCCATCCAACAAACTCAATCTCATCATAATTGGTTAAGAAATTAACGAGTTCTACACCTAGGTGACCATATTCCAGAACTTCTTCTAAAATCATTCTAGATTCCCATTTCCATCCAACATACTTAATATCATCAAAATCGGTTAAGAAATGCCCAAGTTCCTTCCCAGGTGGCCATATTTCAGAACTTCTTCCAAAAATCATTTAAGAATTTCATTTCCATCCAACGTCCAAAATATTATCAATATCGGTTAAGAAATAACAGAGTTCCGCCCCAGTGGCACTATTCTGGTAATTCCCCGGGAATAGGGAACTGGAGAAAGAATTTATAAGTAATTTTTATCAGAAAAAAAAATTTCTGGCATACTGAGGTAGAAAGTTAGTGTTAATTTTTTTGAAAACACAATTAATTCGGGAATAAGTTTCCCTACCAATGGAAAAATTATATTCCCAATTTATAAATATTTACACCAAACTTTTCTCCTCAATATGCCGGAAAAAAAATATTTGAATAGAAATTACATATAAATTATTTCCCCAGTTCCCTATTCTGGGGGAATTACCAGAATAGTGCCACAGGTGACCTTATTCCAGAACTTCTTCCAAAAATCATTTAAGAATTCCATTTCTAACCAACATACCCAACCCCATGATAATCGGCTAAGAAATTACCGAGTTCCGTCCCAGATGACCAAATTCAAGAACTTCGTCCAAAAACTGTTTTAGAATCCCATTTCCATTCAAAATACAAAATCCCATCAATATCGGTTAAGAAATAGCACATTGCTTTGCTGCATTGGTAATAAAATCGGACTTATAACCGCATGTCCTCGAATTGGCTGACGCTGGCGTAAAAGTAAGGACGGGATAAGCAAAACCGCGAAAGATATGGGAGAGCTTTGGCCCCAGAACAGATGCAAGGATAAAAATAAATAGCCGAGTTCCGTCCCAGGTGGCCATATTTTAGAGCTTCTTCCAAAACTCAACTCACTCAATCCCAAGGCCGAATTCAATATAAATTTTATAAACCGAAGACACTTTAATTTTTTATTTACACATAATTTTGTTATACGGTCAATTTTATAAACTACGATAAACTGGCATACGATAAATTGTCCACACGATAAATTGTGTCCACGGTAAATTGTGCCCAAGATAAACTATTCTACGGTAAAATGCTCACGTTAAATTGAAACACTATAAATTGTTTACGATAAACGACCGTCACTCCCATGCAAGATGTCCAATTTTACACCAATTTTTCGAGCATTTCGACGGGTATCTCGCTAATGACACGTTGTCTTCTAATTCTCCAATTCTTTTTGCTTTATTAGCATAGACGTGAGACTTCACGTAGCCCAATAAAAAATAGTCAAGAGGCGTCAAATCGCACGATCTATCTAACTCATTTCTCATTAAGTTCATGGTATCGCATCGTGTGTGGCATGTGGTGCCATCTTTAATAATAATTTATGTGAGATAAATAAATACAAAATGCATGTTTGGAAAAAAAACTACGAAACTCGGACTTTGGAACAAATACGGGCGATGATTCCACCGACCCATAAACCGCAACCAACAGTGGTTTTCTCTAGATGTGATGCCGCAGTTCTTGCCTTGCCTGTGGTTACTTATCACACCAAATGCGGTAATTTTGCATATTAACTTACCCATTTAATTAAAAGTTAAAAGTAAGCTTCGTTGCTGAACACAATTCTTCAGTAAAAAACAGTTTTTCCTAAAGATGTTCTACGTACTTTACGCAATGATTTAGTGGATTGAAGTCCAATAACGTGAAATTGGTGCGAAATGTTGTCACAATGGCTTGAATTGCTTGCTCAGTAGGTCGATTGTAACGACCATAAAAGAAATGGCAATGCTAACTGATCAATTGATTTTGACAGATATCGCTAATTGCGCGTGATGTGTCAAAAATACATAGACGAAAAATCAAAAAGTAAAAAAATCATCCGACATTTACGGATTAGTAATCCCAGTTGGAGTCAAATTTATTCAATGAATTTTTATTTTTATTTGGATTTAAAGGAATTCGGACGATATCCAAAAACTATTAAAAGAGTGATTACATACATTATGAAGCATGGATTGGATCATTATGTTTATACTTGAGTTAAGATCACACCGAAATTAAGAAAATGGTGTCGATAATGTAGAGAATGTAGGCAATGTCGAAAACTATTATTTCTGTTAGCAGAAAGACCTTTTACAATGTTTAACATCATTACCACGCAAAAACTGGTAAAGCATAAAAAGATTTTGAGGCAAATAATGACCATAGTACAAGTTCCTCGAGTTACAAAGCAAAAAATATGACGGAAGGCTCACTTGATATGTGAAGCAATATTTTTCCCTTTATCTTCAATTTAGGAGCACAGGGAGTCTACTGGGCTGAACCATCAAACTCTGTTGGGTTATATTGCTTTGATTTTCACCCACGACTTTCCGAGTTGTTTTACTTCTGCTAGCATCGTTTTTTCCATGTTAGAGCTGGTCGTCCGATTTTCCTTCTCTCTAGTGGGTTCCATTTCAGAGATCTGCTTATCATTTAATTCTGCGACTTCCTCAATGTGGGCAATCCATCTCGAGGGGCTTAATATTTGTTATTTTGTGGGACCAGAAGCACCTCAATATTCTCTTAAGGCATTTATTTACAAACACCTTTACAGCAACACTGATATCACTTACGAATTAATTAGTCTTAGTTTGGTGTTTACGGAATAGCACAGATGTATTCCATGCTTTGTGTAACATGTTCAATGTTGTTCTGGCCTTGCTGATTTGTTTCTTTCTAAAACATCTGTGTCATCTGTTTTTGCTAAACCTACAACCAATGTACCAACCAACTCATCGTCTAGTTTTCCTGATATTTATCTGATATTTATCGAGGCCAATTTCTTTTGCTAGATCTGAATAGGTGCAGTGGTGAATTTCATTCATTAGACTGCGCAATGAAGGTTTTGTTTTAATGTGATAACGTTGGTGTAACTTCTACGTTGAACTATGCTGAAGAGGGATATACCATATACCCTGTCAATTTATATTTTTTTAAGCCACCTTTCTTGAGAATCGAGGTTGATTATTGCACACGCATTGATTGATGTAGTACGCGCGTGTTTTGATCCAGGGCGTTTGCGTATGAATTCTTGGTACTCGACCCGAGTGTGTTGGTAGCTGTTTCGATATATGTTTCTTAGATTTGTTTCCACTGTCGCTCTACTCTGATGGCTGTTTATTCATTGGCTTCGCAGAATGTGTTTCTTGTGCCCAACATCTTTTAATCTGTCGGTGTTTATTTTTTTTCGATTTGATGCGTTTTACAGCGACAGGTTTAATTTTCAATTATGATATTTTACCAGTTGGTGGTCACTGTAAATGTCTGCACCACTCGTTGCACTGACATCTTGTAATGGCTTGAGAAATTGTTTGTTGGTCATTACGTGATCTATCTTCGTGATCTATTTGGTTCGTGATTCTACACTTCTGGTGATGTCCATATGTAGTGTATATTTTTGTCTAGACATTTACTGCTTTCTATGCATTATCTGATTTGTAACGCAGTAGTCGATGAGTCGTTCTTCATTATTATTACTCACAGAGTCCATATTACTTGTTTGCCCATATGATGATTTATCAGCTCGGTTTTATCTGTTCCAATTTGTGCATTGACTCCTTCTTGAATCATTTTGATCTCTTATGTGTTCTTACTATTGTGACTTGTAGGTATTCATATAACTCATTCCTTTCGTTGTTTCAAATACGTCTTTTGTTGGATCGTGTCACTGAATTTTAAAGGCTGTGTTTGTATTTTTGAATATAATCCTGTTACAATGCTACGATTATTCTGCAGCTTTCTATTCAATTAATGTATTCTTTGCTTTAACTGTTGTGCATATGTCTGCCCACGCGTTATTGATGGCGTCCAATACAATATATTAAGTAATTTCGCTTGTGTTTGTTTCACCGCTGGTGTTTCACCACCGTTTCTGTTCTTTCCTTAATTGTTGCTAGGCCACGTTTCTGTTAAAGTTTTGATGTTTCAATTTCCGATTCGTGTCCGTGTACGATAGCCGAGTATCGGATATTTGCCGGGTTGCATTATTTATTCTAGTATTGCTTTCTGTAATCATTTCGAATAAGGAACAATGAATGATTGGTCCATTGAATCCTAACAGCCTAGCGAAGTCATGAAAGCTTCTGAGTAAAGTATACTGGCCAGGGGGGAGGGAGGTTTCATCCCACTTCATTATTCACTTTTTCTATGATGTCCCCAAGCGGTCACCCAACCTTGTAAAATAATCATAGCAATGGTTGCTTGACGTTGGTGGAAAAGTTGTTGTTGTTTTATCTGCCACTCGCCACCCAATTTTAAGAAATATAACTCCAGTGAAAAAGGATCAGGAAATGCAAACGTTGATTGGTGATCAATTGGTGAATCTCTGGGACAGATGTAATCCTAAGCTAGCCTGAGCAAAATGGATATCGTTACATTAAAAGAAACCACCTGTATTCTTTTTCAAGACCAGATCATCATCGCAGCTAATTTCGATCAAAGTACGACCAAAAAAAGTAAACAATCAACAAAACTCGCTTACGCTATAAGTTTTGTTGTAAATCCAACTACGTTGCTAAATAACGGACGTTAAAATCACACATGAAGTATTTGTTTCGAAAATGTTCATAACGGACGTTACATTTGGCACAGCGAAACCATAGCTGAATTAAGCCCTGTAGATCGCTTATGGTTGTACCAATGAAGACGTCGATTGGCCAAGATTGGCAATCTCACCTTTTAATAAAAATTGAATTTTAACAGCTAAAACATAGGTAAACTCCAATTTAATCTGGAAAACTAAAAGATGACCTCGTACAAAAAAAACATGAAAAAAACAAAAAACTAATAATCTACATTGTCTACGAACTTTCTACATACTCTACCAATTCTACCAATTCTCAACATTCGACACCAATATGTAGACTATTCAGAAATATGCGTAGACTCACAACACTATAAGATCAGTCTACAGTGAACTGAAAACAACTACAGCCGAACTTGTATTCGAAAGTGTCTGGTCAACTTTTATCTTTTTGTAATGACAAAATTCTTTAACCCAAATTTGTACTTACGAGTATATTGAAAAACATTTCGATGAAATTAATCAATCTCCTGCAATCAGGCACTGATCCATTTTTAATGTTTGATTGAGCACCGAAGAATTTTTAAACGTTAAAGTTTCTATTGTCTGACGAATATGGTTAATGCCCTAAGGGGTTTAGATGACAGTTGTTAGATTATTAATAAAGAAGCCATAACTTTGACAGATGTCCCTACCTCTGTGAATTTGGTAAATGTATGCATTGCGTTAGAATGCATGCATTTACCGCAGATAATGAATCCAACTAATTAATAGTTGCAGGCAAAGCAGCACTAAATCCTAGACGTTTGTCAGACATAGTGCCCTGAAGTCGACCTAGATATAAATTAACGAACACGTAATTTAGACAAACCAATAGACAAACCAATACCGGCCAATAGAATTTTTTTGATCTTTGCTATTTCAAAGGTGGTTTCATTATAAACGAAAAGTACAGTCATATGTGAGTCGTTTAGAAGCAAACCGAGGTTTACTCCATCTTAGTTGATTTAATATAAATCTCAAAAATTATTTTACATCTAAAGTTTTGACGATTTTGCTATTTTTTCTGAAGAGCTTTAAAAATTATTAATTTCGATTATATTAAATAAATAAAAATGGAATAAAGTCGTTTTGCTACAATGTCGTTGGAACAATAGATGGATTTCGCAAATAATTATTGTATGTATAATAGATTGGATTTGCTATAACAGACTTATAATTCTTAGTTTAGAAAAATATTTTAAAAATGCTTTTGGATTTTCTAGAAGAGCTTTATTTTAAGAATAAAAGATTAACAGTACTTTATAAATTAGTACATTTAGTAAAATCTTAAATAATATATTTTTGGTAATTCATTTTTAATTCAGTTTTTTTCTCATGTAAAAATTATAAATTATCAGTAAACAATCAGTTTAAACAAAAACAAAAATTATACACGAAGGTGCTGTACCTCGGGAACTTCTTCACATATTAAAGATTCATTTGGTTCTTCAGGAATTTCACCCACAGCACTCATAATATTTTTATAAAACAATAAGGCTGGATTTTCCTCCCACTCTTGTCTGAAATGCTTTTTTAATAGCTTGTAGATGTCCATCAATATTTATCTTTTTTAACCGACACCCCTTTCGGAATTTGATTTGATCGCATTGATTGTATTACCTTCCCTCACTTTAGAATCGGCTTAGCCACTCCAATGTCGTTTTTGTAGAAAGATTCTCCTCTTATAAGGTAGGTACCGTTTTCTTTGCGACTAATTAGCATCCTCTTGGATTCCATAAATGTGAAATGCCAACTTCCAGGTGGTTTAATGTGGTTTGATACTTCAGTTTTAAAGTCGAGTACTGGATAATCTAGGCCATCACTAAAGATTGTATCATATTTACGGTATATATTTATATATTTCACAACATCAACATCAATTATACTTTGTTAATAGATTATTAATTTTTCTCTCCGATAGAGCAAAAACTCGTTCCGGTGGAATAAAGGAATACCCAATAACAATAGGAAATATTAGTTCCACGCGCTTAATATTTCTGGGAGCTTGGGACACTAGCCAATAGAATAGCATGCCGACCATAGAACTGTTTTTGTTCTGACCAGCGCAGCCATCTGCAAATAAACGAATGGTATGTCGGTTTTGAAAATTTGTGTTGCATAATCGATGATAAACACACGACGCAATCTCATTGGACCCCTTTGATGTACATTTTCTGTCCAATGGTATAAAAACACATTTTTTGTTGTTAGCTCTGAGTGGCTTGTGCCTACTACTATTCCGAAATTATATAAATTAAGTGGCCGACTATAGTAAGCCGCGTGATCCGGAACTTTAGGCAGCACCATGTTCTTTTGGCAGTCGAACGATATAGTCAGCAACCCGTCATTTTCGGATTTTAGTTGATCGGAAAACGCTTTACGACGCAGCTTGTGAACACGTGCTGCGTCGTAATCATTCGTTTGTTTGCTGCATTTATACCCTATTAAAGTTAGCCGAAAATTTTCAGCCGAAAAATGTCGATAATGTAGATTCAAACTAATCGAACGAAAATGGCAGCCGATAATTGTCGGTAGCATGTTCATCGAAAACTCCAGCTGAAAAATGTCGATAATGCAGATACAAGTTTTATGTCGGAAATCAATTAATTATATTAGAAATTTTTATTTTGCTGTTCCAAAAACAACAACTACAAAAAATAAAGTAAGAATTTTTAATTCGAAACTTTTAAAACAAATTACCCAAAGCAAATTTTTAGTAGTTGTTTGAGGAGGTTTGAGATGTTTTATTAGATGTTTGGGAAATGCATCTATAGTGACATGTCCAGATAATATTTCAAACAAAGTGCCTTCTATTGAATATCATTTAAAAAACGAATATATCGCACACACAAAATTTGAAAATTTCTTAAAATTGACCATTTAAAGTGACATGGCTGGCAATAGATTCAAATGATAGGCCTTTATGATGCTTTCATGTGGAAAAAAATTTAGGTCAATTTTCATGTTGGGAGTCCTGGAAATCTCGATTGAATAAAACATATAAAATTGTTAAGAAATTCACAGAAATATACCCAGCCGAAAAATGCCGATAATGCAGATTAAATTTAATTAAGAATAAATGACAGGCGAATAATAACGATAATGAAGATAGAAATAAATTTTTTCAACATGAAAATTGACTTGAAATTGATTCCAGGTATGAGGATCATAAAGACCTTTCATTTGAATCTATTTTCAGCCATGACACTTCAAACGGTCAATTTTTAGAAACTTTCAAATTTTGTGTGTGCGATATATAGAATCGAATTTTCCCGAACTCCCAACATGAAAATTGACCTGATTTTTTTTCCACATGTGAGCATTATAAAGACCTTTCATTTGAATTTATTTTCAGTCATGACACTTTAAATGGTCAATGAAATTGACAATTTTGAGGTTTTGCTTCATATATTTCTTCGAGTTGTCTCAGTGATAAAATAGTTTTGTATTATAGTTTTAATGCATTTAATGCAATGAACTAAACATTTTGGATTAAAGAAAGAATTACTGTTTAACACCAAATGTATTTATCTGATTTAACGACTTTTTAGGCTGGCTATGTATACAAATCTGTCTTACCGACTTTTGCTAGCTGATAATCCGTATTGTTTCCAATCTGCATTATCGACATTTTTCGACTGATAATCATTGGTATTACCGCCGAATCTGTATTATCGACATATTTCGGTTGATTAATTTTAGTTGTTACAGTCGAATCTGCATTAACGACATTTTCCGGCTGGAGCGAGTCGGCTAACTTTAATAGTATGCATTTATTTATATTTTTAAATTTTCCTTTAATTGCAGACAGGTGGATCACATATCAGTTGCAGGTGATTTAAAACTGATGTTGAATTTGGTTCGAAATACCATTCGAAAGTAAGATTGTTTTACATTCAAATTTGAATTAGCTGCAGTAAATATTTTCCACATTTTTGATATGGAAAGGTCACCACTAAGGTATTGTCGCCTTGAAATTCTACATCGACAGTAAAGCAATTCTAATAGTTTGAATAATTTAATAAATTCAATTATTTTTCTTCTTTTATCTTCAAATTTGATTCCTATTCGATCGCCACTCCGATTATCCATTGGCAATTGCCCCGTTTGGAAATGCAAATTGCAAATACGCTGCACTCGAGATTTGCCGATATTTAAAACTCTTACAACAAGCTTGTAAGAAATGGATACTGATTTGCGGCCTCCATCTTTTTTTGAACGATCACATCGGACTGATGGCTGGATAATACAGTATTTTAAAACAAAAGTCTTGGTTAATTTTTGTCTTATTGGCATAAAATGAATGAGCAAAATTATGTGCATCGTTTCCTTTCATTTCTTTACATTTAAATACGCCGCCCTTGTGGTCGGCGATTGAACGTCGTAAAGGAAAGACGTGATTTTTGTCTCTCCTTTAAATAAATAAATAAATAGTTTAAATATGTGTTAATAATTGATTAATTATACTATTAATCATAATATTATTTATTAATATATGTCTTATGAAATAAATAAATAATAATATTAATAATAATTTGTGTGTAAAGAAGTAATAAGTAAAGTGAACAGTTATACGTATTGTGTTAATATATTAATTTGTGTGCGGTGCGCTTGCAATGGTGTGGGATATGTATATAACAATTTCGTTTATATGTATTTCGACACCGTTGTTTGAATGCATCGTACGCATTGTATGTTAATATTCAATTTGTAGGACTTTTTTGATTACAAAGGATGCTTAAGATAAGTGTTATTTTTATTACTTTATTTTACATTATACATTATATTTTATTACATAATAATCAATGAATCGTATGGATGAGTTATTTGTGTTGTTGTGGTATGAAACAGTTTGTGACGACAGTTGCTAGCATTCATTCTATGTAATCTGTTTCTATGAAAAATACTGTCGTGGTCTCTAATTTTTATAATTTTGTTTTTTCTCTCGCATACGTATTGTTTAGTTTTTTTATGTACACAATGATTTTGTTGAATTTCGTTATATGAGTAGATGGTATTTTCTTGGAAAAGTTGAACAAATCACGACCAAAAAGCTAATTTAAAATTTGGATATCAAGTCTTTATTGCATGTTGTACTGAAATCCTTATTTCTTTTAATTTTTTTATTTAAGGATATACATATAAGTGAAAATATGGTATATGGGAATGGGATGCGCAAAATATAAACAAAATGATCGTATAATATTCTCTGCTCTCTCACGGTTGTATTTATATTTTTGTAGTGTATTACACTAAGACTTCGTATTACGTTGTCTAAATGGGCGAATTTCTTTGGATTTGCACTAAATGTTCTTGAATGTGGATGATTCAATTTGTGAATTGGGATAGTCGATTAGACTTTAATTGTTCTTAATTTGTTGATTTGTTATATGTATAATAATTTAGACTTTTGTTAACTTTGTGAGATTTTTTGCCGTCGTTATGGAGAGGGGGCTGACGTTGACCTCTCCTTGTCGACCTGGGTTCATCGGCAAGGGGTGGATATTGTCGCAGGTCGAGATCGCGCAAAATGAATATTGTACATATAAAGGAATGTATATTTTTGGCGATTGGGAGGGGGTTATACTTTTTCTCTGTGGTGCGAAAACTGGATTAGATTTTGACGAGTGGTGTATGTGTGTGATTGGTTTACACAGGATGTGCGGCGAGGATGTGCTGCAGCTGTATTGCAGTGAATCTTTTTTGATATTTGGAGTGATTTGAATGGGTTTCGTTCATGGTGAGTAATGGCTCGGTGTCTGCGGTTTGTGGTGGTTGTTCGTTGAACGTTGTGTTTCTCAACTTGCGGAGAGTTGTGTTCATGAGTGTTCTGTCGTTACCTGTATTTATAAGGTATTTTTGACTGTTTTGAGTTGTTTTGTTTAGGACTTGAGGTAGTTCTCATTTTTTAGTGTATGAGGGCGGATTTGCAGTTTTGTATTGAATCATTGCCTGAATGTTGGATTTGTATGTCCAAATTGGTTTCTTTGCTGAATGCTTCGGGTGTTTTTGTTGGAGTTTGCCGTCGATTTGGCGGGGGCTGAATCATTTTGGGAGTTTTGGTATGATCGGTCGTACGCTGAAGTTTTTGGGCTGTAGGGTTGCCATGGTTCGTTTGTGATCTGTCATGGATTCGTCACGGCTTTGTGAAGCGTGGTTTTTGTTGAATGGTGGTGTTGGCAGGAGGTCGCTTTAATATAGTGGATGGTAGTGGTTTCATGGTGGGAAGATTCATGCCGTCTGTTGGGATCGTTTCGAGGTAATTTTAGCTCCTGGATGGACATTGCATAATTCTCTTGGTACATTTTACTACGATTGTTTGTAGAGGTGGTTTCTTCCACGCTTTGATTTCGGAGATTTTCGGAGAGAGCTATTTTGGTGATGTTCCTTCATCCTATTATTCAGCGTTTGTGTAATAAATTGTTATATTTTTATTTTGGTTTGATTAGCGATAGAATTTTCCGTTTCCGTATTTCTTCTGTGCATTGAGAATATAGTGTAGGTAATTTATGATTAGCTGTTTTCTATATTGTATTTCCTTCATAATCCATCATTTTTGCAAGATTAATTGCAACTATGTTGGAGTTGGTAACGAATCCTATTATTTACCGCAAAATTGCCTTTTTGTGACACTCAATGGGTTACTAGTATTTTCTCACAGCTTATTAGCGATATTTTTGCTTTATAAAAAGAAATATTATTTGCATTGGATTTGGGATTTTAACAATCTTAACATAAAGAATTGTTTATCGGCAACTTCGTTATATCTATGTAACTGAAAAGCTAGAAATTTTTGATATAATTAATATAATTATTCAAAAGAAAGAGAAGGTTTGTATACTTCAATACACCAACGACTGGATGTTTGTCATAAAATGCAACGTTGCCAATCTTGACTGTTTTAGTACAAGAATTATAATTATTAATTCCCAATTTCAAATCAACCCTAAATATTAATCTACATGTACAGTGCCGAGCTATTATATTAAAATTATTCGGTTCTCAGGAAATCTCATTCAAATATATTTAATATACGAGTACATATTATCCCTCTTTTAAGATACTGGTACGATTTATATTTAATTATAAAAATTATAAAATAAACTTATTTATCATTCATTTTAGAATAATTTTTTTCAAATTTTATCTAGTTGCCTTTACTTAAATATTACCTTCCAGCAGGAAAGCCATTGACGACACACTAATTACTAATTTACGTTTGTTACCAGTCTGAGATGAATCGTTTATGACAAGTCTAATACGAGGTGACAAGTCATAGACGAGTCGCATGTGTCATGTCTGAGATTAATTGTATGTGATATATCCCCAGCAAACGTAGAAGAAGTTCCAGAACTAGTGCAAAAGTAGTGATAAATGTATTTGTTTCTCTTCTTGTGAAAAAGGATGGGCGTCGGGAAAAATTCATCAGTTTTATAATAAAAATTTTTTAGTAAACATACGAAATCTTTGCGAATTCTAATTATTTAGGATATTTTAATGGATGGATATTTTAAGGGATATTTGAATGCAATCCGGTAGTTAATCTAGTTAATCTGTTTTTTTTTTTTTTTTTGCTATTTCGTGTTCGGCCCAATTCAACGGTTAAATACTAATGAATTTTACAGTTATTTTTAATATAGTTCAAATAACTTTGGTTTCAGGAAATTCTACTGTAAGTTGCGGAGTTGCAGAATGATTAAATTAATAAATGTTTCAATTATTTAGGAAGCCGGAAAATATGAATTTAGAATTAAATTTCAGGAAATTTACAGATGCTTGTGAATTAATGCTTCATTGTAATTGCTGATTGTGTAGTTTAGAATTGTTTTGTCATTTTATTACTAACGACTTTACATAGGTGTCTGTAACGGGTCGAGTCAACCAATTTTGGTTAGGAAGCCGAAAAGTATTAATAGAATTAAATTTCAGGAAAATTCCAGATGCATGTGAAATAATAATATTTTTTCTTAGGTTGCCGTTTTAAAGAAGCAATTGTTGAAGACCAATACCATCGTTATCCATTAACCTATTAAGCCTTTATCCTTCATCTAGTAGATTAGAATTGTGTTGTCTTTGTGTTGAACTATAATATTGCATTGTATTACGGTAAAATACCGTTATTTAATGAAAAAAATAATAATAATACAAAGAATTAATATTATAATAGAAACTAGCGCAATTTGTTGGAATAGGCTTTATTTGCTATTTAGTTTTCCAAAATAGTAGAAACACAAAGGAATAGGCGAAATTGTCAACGCCTAATAGAATAGAATGAGTTTGCCTCTAAGTAATACTTGGAATAGAATCGTTTTGTTACCAAATGTAGTTTTTGATTTTAGCACAACAAAGTTAGTTTAGATTGTAGATTTTAACCCATTGAACAAAACCCAATCATTATCTTCATTTTTTGGAAAAATGGATTCCTTCTAAACGACTCTTGTTTTTCTTGATTGTTTACAAACCGCTAACATAGGATTTTTGTATGTAAACTATCGTGTGATATTTTTTCCGGATGACTCGGTAAAAAACCTGTTGACACTGAAAACTGATTTTAGTGTTGCCATCGCATTTTGTCGTTGTATTTTTCGGGCTAACTTCACAGACATGATGTCCCTCGTACCTTTTAGTCCTTTTTCTAGTATGCGATTAAGGATTCTTCTTCTTCATTCTGAAATTACAATATTTTTATTCTTGTTAATTTTTAAGGAAAATACAGAAAATATTTAGTTTCCTTAAGTTCTACCAGTAGTTAAACTTTAGGCATTTGATGATGTTCTAGATAGACATTCTATTGTTTTTTCGAATAATACATCAATGATAAAAACCATTACAAATTTTATAAAATCATCTTTTCAATCGATTTTTACTTTTAGATTATCATCATTAGTTTGGTCAGCTTTCATTCGAACAATAAAAACTTCTTATATCATAAAGCTTTTATCGGATATTTCATTCGTTCGTATATTTTTTAATTGAATTCTACATAAAAATAAAAACTCACTCCAGCAGAATGATATAAAAGCTTGTAATACACAATTAAGAAATATTTATTACATAGCTTTCTGCCATTTCTCATGAGCAATAAAAGTTTTATAGTAGTAAAAAATTGTTTAACTACCTGTTATGGTGTATTTTGCTTTTTATTAATGAAATATTTTTTGTATTCTGCTTTTAATTTTTACACAATGTTAAAGTAATACTGTAGTGCTTTAATGATTTAAAATTTATATTCGCTATTTTAAAAAGTTTTTCTGTTTTTATATTTCGTTTTCTGCATCGCCGAATATTAATAAAATTTTAATTTAATGTGTTGTCTTTCTAGTTTGCGACACCGGCAGCTCTGTTCGGTGAGGTGTCTAATGCGTGGGGGGTGTTTACTAGACTGAAAGCAACAATAATACCTGAGAACACCATTTTCTTCAAATTTCACTCAACCACAATCGATTATTTAAAAGTTACGTAACATGAATAAATACAATTAGAAAATATTTGCAAAATACATTAAAAAAAATTAAAGTAAAATTAAATTAAAATTAAGTAAAAAAATAATAATAATATTTACAATTTTGTTTAAAAATGATTATTCCTGAGATACTTTTAAATCCAATACTGGTCCCGTTCGTTGGATTCCAATTTTTTTGTTTGGACATAAAGGGTTATCCAATTCAAGCTTGATAAAGTAAACTTAAAAAAAACACACAAAATATTCGGAATGTATTGTAATTTTTATTTCATTTTACAGATTGATCCTTGCCATTTTTAGTTAAACAAGATATCATTCAAATGTCCTCCACGGGACTTCTTACAGGCCTTGATTCTTTTACGGTAATTTTCAATGACTTTTCGGCACATTTCGGGCGGTATCTCGGCCATTACCTTACGAATATTAGTTTTCAATTCGTCAAGAGTTTGAGAATTGTTTGCGTAAACACGATCTTTCGCGTAGCCCCACAAAAAGAAATCCAAAGGCGTTAAATCACAGGATCTTGGAGGCCAATTGACATCCACCAAGCGAAAAATGAGCTTCATCACTGAAGAAAATTTTGTTCGAAAAATCAGCATCGACGGCCTGTTTTTCCAACACCCAATTTGCGTATGTTAAATGCTCCATATTCTTAAATGGCAGAATGTCAACTAAATAAATGACAGCGTACTTGACGTTTATCTTTGACAGATGTCGGTATACAGATTTCTACTTTATCAACCTCGAATTGGATAACCCATTATTTACATTTTAAATGTTGCACAATTTCTATATATAGTTTATTAAGTAGGAGATCATATTTTTTTAAATTTTAACCAATATTCTTATATACAGGAACTGTTCATAGAATTATGGACACTATTAGTATTTTGAAAATTTCTACTTTCTGCTATTGTTTCATATTTTAATATATTTCAAAGTAATAAAATGCATTTAGGACCACATCTGTTATTGATTTAAGATAATTTTACGACATTCTTAAAAGGTCGCAATAAAATTATTACCTGAACAAGGACTAAAAAGATCAATAGCATGCAGATTTTACTTTTAGTTTATCCTCTCATTGTATGATTGACGCGCGGTTTTACAAGGCGTTTTTAGAAATTTTGTGACAGAGCTAAAGTAAGAAATAATCCACTTTAAGTGATTTTTATCATGTAGTTAAAAAACTTGTGTTTAAGTTAAAGTGTGTCTGTGTTTTTTGCAAGTTTAGACTGAGACATTTATTTTCAAAATGGGTCGAAAAAAGAGCCTAAGCAGTGAAAAAACCATGCTATTGGAGCATTATTAAAAACAAGAAACCATTTGGCAAGACAATGCCCATAACAGACCGGAACATTATTCAATCGGCCTTAGAAAAGCGCAGAGGAACGACGTGCGAGCAACAAAATCACCTTAGTGAAAAGAGGATAAAGATATCAGCGATGACATTGCGACAAAGGCTATATGAAAATAAGTTGAAACGATAAATCGAAAGGTAAATCGAATTTTAAAGCACTCAATATATATTTTCAAAAATTAAATAAAAAAATCCGAAATTAAAGAGTTTTTCTAAATGTATAGGATATATTTAGTGACGAATGCAAGCTAGAGGCCATTACGGAATTAGCCCAGTTCGTCAGAAGGGGACGAGTGTGTTGTTTTTGTACCAAAAATGACAGCACGACAGCTGGCGTGGTGAGCAAGCATGTGAAGTTATCCCAGTTTTTCATCCCAAGAATTTTGTTTATTATTTACACGAAACTATTCTATTCCTTACCAGTTTTTTCATTTTATACTTCTATAAGACGTTTTAAATTATAAACACAACAACAAATTATCCCATCCCAGTTTTTTTCGTTAAGTTGTTGTTCATGTAAAACAAATTCATACTTGAAAATAGTGAATTGTGTTTTGACAATATTAATTTTATATATTTTAAGTTCCAAATAACAATTCGCCATAATATTAGTTAAAACCATTAAAGGTAACTTATAATGAGGACCCCAGTACCAGCCGTATATTAGGATTGCCAAATCTTTAGGTTTCGATATGGCTACATATAAATTTATATGAAAATCGTTTATAACTTCCAAACCCTTCCATGGTCGGAAATAGCGATTAATATTTTGAAATGGTATGTAATTGAGAGATTTCTGACCAAATAATCAGCACCAGCCTATGTTCAAATTTGAGTAAATGGCCAAGTTCCAAAATCTCTCTCGTCTATAACTTCCAACCCCTTCGTGGACCGGAAATGGCGATTAATGTTTCGAAATTGTTTGTAAGTGATTGCTGACCAAATGACCGGCGCCAGCCGTATGTTCAAATTTGAGTAAATGGCCAAGTTCTAAAATCTTAGGTTAAGTTAAATAAAAGTTTGTATCTCTTTAGAAGATTCTAGTCCGAAAATTATTCCTTAGGTTTTGAGTTGGTAACGATAAGGGCAAACTATGATGAGCACCTCAGTGCCAGCCGTATAAAAAAATATGAAACTTCCAATAGTTTTGATGATCAGGCTGCATATTTTAGCCGACAGTTTAATTAATTCAATTTTAATATTATGCAAGGCTTTTCTAAATCTTGCTTAAAGAAGAATAACATATTCACGTATTTATGGACTGCATAGCGGCGACCAAAGGGATGAAACAGTATTTCATCTGTTGTATTCAATCGGCTTATCAATACAAACTTTTCGAAAAATTTGACTAGCGTAAGACTAATTTGCGATGGATGGTGGAGTGGAAAATAAAAATAGTGCTATGATAGCCATGTACTCATACTGGCTAAAAATAATGCTCCCGAACATATTAAAGAAATACAAATTGTGCCGGGCCATTCATACTTACCGCCGGATCGAGTATTTACGTTTCTCGAAAAACGCACAAAGTCAAAAACACCATCATTGCACCAAACGAATATGAGGAAATATATTCAGAATATGGCACGGTAATTTCAACGGGTAGTCAAGATTGTCCAATATTCGACTGGAAGTCCCAGCCGTCATCATATTACAAAACCACCAGCAACTGGCGTTTTCAATTTAATTGTTCGAAGCGGTTTATAATGAAGATGTTGCAACGCGGAATCGAAAGAGCATACAAATCTGATTTATCCAAAGGATGTTCAGTTTTAAAAAAAGGTTTAAGTTTCCCAGAAGTTCTTCCTGAACAGCTGAGCAATGGCAGGGTTATTAATTTAGCGAAACTGAAAGACATAAAACATTTGTTGGTGAATCACTTCGGAGACGACGGGAAAGCTCGCGATGAATTATCATTTTACAAAAACATGTTGGATGGAATCGAAACTCTTAATATTAACTGAAACGACGACGTATGTGATATTTATTTGGAGGACGTTGATTTAAGAGTTTGATAGAAATAGTAACAGACTGTGTTACTAATAATTTTAAGGTAGTTGAGTATGATTTTTAATTTAATTTTTTGGTTTAATTATATGTTTTTAATTTAGTTTCACTAAAATGTGTAACAAATGTCATACACAAATAAGTGACAATCAACAGTAATTAAGCCGTTTATTCTCTTTCGCTATACACAAAGAAAAAACATCCAACCATTCCAAAACTTTACTAACTCCTACGGTAGTTGTATGACACCCTAATTCAAATGTTGCTCCGTAAAAAAAATTGTTTACGGTCTTAAATTTTGGTCAATCAATTACTACCTATGGCGTTACAACTTCTTTAATTCAATTATTTTCTAGGTTGAACGGGAGACTGTAAATTGATAAATGTTTTGATTAGCTTGTTCTAAGTTGGATAAATAGTTATTGCTGGTTATCAATTATATGGGTGGAGGAAATGGTTTAATCACTCATAATAATGAAGTTTTATTTCAGGAAATTTACCAACTAAAATTTTTTAGGATCTTGATTGCTGATTATTTATATTCAGGAAACAAAAATTAATGTGTCGTCTTGTGCTTGTGCTTTACTAACTATTGACTACTTAGGTGTCTGTAACCGGGTCACGTCTATCATATCTAATAACCTTTCCTATCTCTCCGTATTGTTATATGTGTAAGGGGTGTACGGTAGGCCCGGCGTATCCGGGATCCTTGCTTAGTCTTGGCTGTACATCCTAATCAATCAATCAATAAATTTAAAATTCACCTACAATTTTGATAGAATATTTACTATCGCAAAATGTTCAAATACCTAACAGTAGGAATTAGATAATTATTAAATAGATTTTCTTAATTTTTTCGGATATCGTATGAGTTTCACTTAGATAGGTTATTGTTTTGTACTCTTAATCTTATTTAAATGGAAAAGAACAATTTGTTCATTGCTTATTCCGGAGCAAATAGTTAATCTAATTTATGATTGGTGCTGATTAATGACTAATATTCGGGTGTGATAATATTTTAAAAATGGATTGGAATAATAAAATTAATTTAATCTTAATTTAGGAAAGGATTCCGGATTTAATAGTATCTATGCATCTCAATTTAATAACCAATTTAATTTCTTGGACATTGGTGCGAATTCTAAATTTATTTAGGATATTTTAATGGATGGATATTTTAAGGGATATTTGAATGCAATCCGGTAGTTAATCTAGTTAATCTGGCATTGATTAACATTGATAGTTTCCCAAGAACCATTGCCTTTGGAATGCCTCACATATTTTTTTGCAACTTTTTTTTGTTTTTTGCTATTTCGTGTTCGCCCAATTCAACGGTTAAATACTAATGAATTTTAGAGTTATTTTGAATATAGTTCAAATAACTTTGGTTTCAGTAAATTCTACTGTAAGTTGCGGAGTTGCAGAATGATTAAATTAATAAATGTTTCAATTATTTAGGAAGCCGGAAAATATGAATTTAGAATTAAATTTCAGGAAATTTACAGATGCTTGTGAATTAATGCTTCATTGTAATTGCTGATTGTGTAGTTTAGAATTGTGTTGTCATTTTATTACTAACGACTTTACATAGGTGTCTGTAACGGGTCGAGTCAACCAATTTTGGTTAGGAAGCCGAAAAGTATTAATAGAATTAAATTTCAGGAAAATTCCAGATGCATGTGAAATAATAATATTTATTCTTAGGTTGCCGTTTTAAAGAAGCAATTGTTCAAGACCAATACCATCGTTATCCATTAACCTATTAAGCCTTTATCCTTCATCTAGTAGATTAGAATTGTGTTGTCTTTGTGTTACTAACTATCGGCTATACCTAGGTGTCTGTAACCGGGCCGATTCTGTCCCACTTAACTAACCTATCCAATCCTTCGGTTTTGTTATGTGTAAAAAAGGGTGTACGGTGGACCCGGCGTCATCCGGGAACTCAAGCCTAAGAACTTGGTCGTACATTCAAAATCAATCAATCAATCAATCAACTAAAATGTGTAACAAATGTGAATTTATTTATGTAAACTGAACTGTGATTTTTATGATTTAATAAAATTTTTGAAATAAGAAATTGGACTCTCGAATCTTATGAAATCGACAAAATTGTAACCAAACTTACCATTTCCACTAGATGATGTATCAAAACCATACATTTCGATATAGTTGCTACAAACTGAAACATTTCAATATTTAGAAGAAGTTTTTTAATGAAACAGTACAACTTTCCAATATTTTCTATAAAAAATCTAATTCATCTACAATCTATATATTAATCAAACAATTCGCAAGAAATTTTTTTCGTTTGCCCAAAAATTGACAAAAATGGAAAATTATCGGTTTTGATTCTACTACACTCATGAGAGTTCATCCGAGTCGTTATGAAGCAGATGGGGGAAGATTTGCATAATAAAAAGTCTCCCCGTGATGACGCCATGTTCTTTCAAATGCTACGTAGCAACTGTAGCAGTCAGGACCATCGAGGTTAAATTTTTTTATCGTCCGAAAAAATCACCTTCTGCCAATATGTTGTCCAATTTGAGGTGGCTCTCCTTATGCACGGCAGGTAGACGCGCTTTACTTTTCAATTTAGTCCATTTAATGTTCGGTGAGTTTCTCATAATACGGGCAATGTGTCGAGCCGTCACAAGGTTCAATTTCTCCTTTATCTCTTTGCATGACAGCCGATTTCGAGTAGCCTCATGTCGTATTTGGGCAATTTGATGTGCTGAGATCATGATACGGCCTTTTGTTGGGGTTTTGACTCCATAATTTGGGCCTTTCAGCTCAATTTTTCTTGCAGTTTTCCAGTTGGAATATCCTTTCTCCCTATTTATTTTTATCGATTACTACTCTGTGTTAGTTAAACGATTACCTTTAGACATTGCTATAAAACAGTCCTTTTTTTACAAAATACCAAATTGCTTTGTGTAATTACCTTTGATTATGTATGAAAAAATTAGAAATAAATAAAAACTTGGATAAGTGCGATCTGCAGGGGCTGAGTTAAATAAGTTCAAATGATATGATATATGATATGATATGATAGAGGCGTACAGGCCAGCCATAACGGCGATCCTAGGTACGTTACTATAATCCTGAAATATCAACAATCAAATAACAAATTATATCTGAATGCGAATAATATTTCAGCATCATGCGGGCCCAGGCCCTGCCTGCATCCTTAACAGATAAGGTTAGTTAGGAAAGGATGTTAGTCACAGAAACGACTAGGGCGAACCGCAGCAAAGTCATTTTCTAACTACTTAAATATATTAGAATGTTAGTTTCAATTAAATTCACACTCTAAATTAGAGTTTGTTAGTTAATTAATGTAAGTTAGTTGTGTTTGAGGTAAAGGATACTAATATTCATCATATGTATTCGGCATCAGTCCTACTAGACTGGTTAGGTTATTTAATTCACATCTATGGGTCATCTCATCACATACTGCTTGTAACCTTATTTTGCCCTATCCTCCCATCCAACACCATCTAACCGAGGGACTTCACGTTCGTAATGATACGGCAGTATTATCATACATATGATGACCTAAATATTCCGTCAATAATGTCAAAATAAAAAATAAAAAAATAAAAATAAATAAATAAAAAAAAATTTAGATTCGGTATTGTCATTCAGCTACCTATATTTAAATTCATCCAACTAAAAGCAGGGTTAATTTATATCTAACATTCACACAACTTCACTAAAACATAACCTGAATTCAACCAGAAAGATCGTCGAAAAACAACATTCCATAGCAAAAAGTCTTTGGATCGTTAACATATTTGATTGTATTGAGTTTATGCTCAAAGCGTAAGTAATTAAATAGACCCCCTGATCAAGAATGTTGCAATCACAATCTTCCCTGACCTTCCGGTATGTAAAAAAAAATAAATAAATAATAAATTTTAAATAATAATAAAAATAAATTGAATAAAATTTCAAATTATAGAATTGTTTAAAGTAAGTGAAAATTATTAAAATAAGTTATGAAAATGTAATTAAATTTAAATAAAAACCCTAATGGATAACACAATCCAACATATTTCAGCTCAAATGATAAATTTCCCGTGCCAGAAAACTGTTTCCTCCTTTCATTAACATTTTATATATTTATCAATTTATATTATTCCACAAAAAGTGATTTTTGTCACAATACGCTGGCTACCCATTTTGAGTATACAAATTTTCGCTTATTGGGTAAGTTACAATTCGATCTATGCTGAGTTAAATAAGTTCAAATGTTAAAGAAATTTCAAATATCACTTAATGATGTTCTCTGTCGAATAAAAAAAACTCAGAGATTTGCAAGCATTAGTTCAGAGATTAGTTCAGAACCACTTCGATCATCTCTGTGCGATCCGTAGGGGAGGATATAAATTATTTCATATGTTTAAGAATTTTCGGATTACACTCAATGATGTTCCCACTCGATTAACAAAAATCTCAGAGATTTCCGAGCATGTGGATACATAAGATTTGTTTCTTACATCAAGGATTAGTTCAGAACCACTTCGATCATCTCTGTGCGATCCGTACGGGCCGAGTTAAATAAGTTCAAAAGTTTAAGAATTTTCATATTACACTCAAAGATGTTCTCTCTCGAATAATATACATAATATTTGCTTCTTACATCAAGTAATGGTTCTGAACCACTTCGATCATCTCAGTGCGATCCGGATGGAGTTAAATAATTCCAAATGTTTAAGAATTTTCGGATTACACTCAATGATGTTCTTTCTCGAATAACTCAAATCTAAAAAATTTCCGAGCATGTGGATAAACGAGATATTTTTCTTACGTCAAGTTCTCCTTCAGATCCACTACGATCATCTCTGTGCGATGCGTAGTGTGTTTTGTTGTAAACATTTCTTATTATAAAATTCACACAAAACTTTTCACAAAAATTAAATATTTTCTACTTATTGTGCAGAAATGTTTGTGTTTATTAAAAATTTTCAAATATTATTTTGAAAGTACAATTTCTGAGTGTTTTTTTAATTCTAGGTACTTAGAGGACACAGTATATATTTTGTTATTTTGGCATAAACTTCACTCCAATATATGCGGCAATATTTAATGCATTTTGGTTGGCAACCGCAAGTATTTCCAGCCGTCGGTTCTTAATTTTAATTATTATTCCCACTTTCATTAAATATTTTTATTAATTTATTAGAACTTAAAACTTTTGATACAAATAATTTAAAACAACAGCATCAAACGCAATGTCGAAAACTCAATAAAGTGAGTATGGTCAAAAAAATTAATGTTTAATTATTTTCTGCTACAATTGCTCGATTAAACTGCTAGACAATTTTGAGCTACGTATTGTTTTTGACATTTGAATATTTTTTTTGTGAATATTGTGTGTACACTCACACTTGGTAGTATTTTGCATACACATCAGTTTTCTCTTGCCACTTGAATCTTTTTAAGTTGAAAAAGGTGAGTGTCATAACACCATAACCTCGAATTTTATTGTATATTTTTAAATGAAATTTGAGGTTTGCTTTTAATCTGGGTGGCTATCACCCAGAATACCCCATATTTCATATAGAAATTGCGTCAAATACAATCAAATTCGAGGTTACGAGGGATTGACAATTGCGTAGCGAATCATAATAATTCGCTAAGGCAATGTGGTTATACTTTGTATGTAAGTGCAAAGTATTTTCAATGTTATCGTATTTTGGTTACTGCAATCTGATGGGGCGACCGAATTTTTTAAATTAAAGAATTCAAGTTTCATTAGTTCGAAACCAAACTCACCTAGATATTATTATTTTATTTTTTATTAAAAACAAACCCGGAAAACGAGTGGTTAAATAGTTGTATGGATCGCACTGTATTGTTTTTTCTAAAACAAATGTTGGTTCGTTTCTTGTGCTATTTTGATTGAAACTGAGTAGCTATGTACGTATACATAAGCAAATCAAAGATGAAAAATAAAATGTAAAATATCGCATTTCCAATATATTCAAACGAAACGCAGTTTTTGAAGGATAAAGTCCTACTAAACTACGTACGAGTTAATTAAAAATGTTTTGCTTCATAATAGTTTTCCCCTTCTCCAATATTTTCGATTTCTTTATTGATTCGTTTGGTCTTTAGATGGTCGAAGAGTTGCTTATAAAAAGGATGTTAGAACGAGAAATGTATGACTATGTAGGACCACCTCGTTCTTCGAAAGTTACAAACAAAAACTCAGAAAATCGGGAATGATTTTTTTGTTGAAATCTCTTGTTGTATATTTGCTTTGGTTGTAGTGTACAGTAAAAACTGAAATTTTGTTTTTAAATAATTAAAAGAAAATTACAGCGTAAGTCATGAAATCGGTTAATAAATAAATCCTTTGGTATTCACTCTTTTACATTTTGTACATTCTCAACAGATCAATATTCAACTTTGTACATTTTATGATACCTCCCGTGCACAAACTATCGGTTATTTTGAATAGTTCTTTGAATTAAATAAAAAAAAAAATCTGGTTTGGGTGAATGAATGGCATTTGAAAAGAAAATAAATTTCCTGCTTTTCCAATTTATTTCCCGATCCGTATTGTAACGGAAGAATAAAACATTGTACATAATGTGAAGAAATTGATATAATATAAAAATAAATATTTTACAGAAATGTAACAGTTTGGAGCAAAAAAATAACGAAAGTAATATCTTGAATTCAACATAAAAAGTCTAATATTTTATTAAATTGATACGTCTGTACAGGAGGAAAAAGGTCAGATGCATTCAATTCAGTTGAATAGTCTTTTCTTATTTTTCAATTTATTAAATAACGGTTTTGGTATTTGATTTAAACACGTTCATAGTTATATGTTCTAAATGTAAATCTAATTTCCATGCATATTCCAGTTTCATAAAATATGTAATACTTGAAGGTAATGGTGAGTAGAAAAAACTGTAAATCATATACAGTTAAACCTCTAACATTGGACCCCTCTGTATTTTGGACACTTTCGTTTAGTTCCTTCAAATTCAGATATAAAGGTGAGATCAATCTTTATATGGTAGTCGACAATAAAATGCGCGCTGACTTACATACTCGTATGTATGTTCTTACGTTGTAAATCACGGATTTTTTGCAACGGATTTTAAATTTGTCCGCTTGAATTTAAAAACTCTATGCAAATGTATGGTAGTTAATTTTGTTAATAACACAGAGTGAAAAATCGTTGTTTGCTGTTCCTATAGTGCAATTAAATAAAATTTATATTTTATTCTTCTTAATTTGGACGGTAGGGATACATTTTTATGATAACGTAGATACACACATAACACAAGCGATTTTTTTAAGATAATATGGATAAAAAAGCTACACAGAGTTAACGTTGAAACAAAAATTTGAAGTTATCAATTTTGCCAAAACCAGTAGTTTGCGCTTTACCAGCGTAAAAATTCGAGATTTCCAAATCTACGGTTAGCAATATTATAAAACGAAAATGTGAGTACTTGGATAGGTTTTCAAATGAAAACGAGAATATGCAACGAAAACGAGTGATTGAGTGGTTAAACAAATGCGAGCCGCTAATATGTACGAATTTCAGAGCCAATACTTCAAGAACGTGCCAAAAATATTGCGAAAATTTTCGGGCTCGGTTCGAAATGCAGCGCTTTAACTGAGTGGTGAAGCTAATGAAATTAAAGTTGTCGACGTGGAACAATTCAAGAAAAGATTTGCAACTTTAGTTGAGTTTTTTAAACATCTCTCTGATAAAAGTTTTGTGCTCAAAAATGAACAATGTAATACTGGTAAAATATCGAAGAAGAAACGGCTAACCGTTCTTCTATGTGCCAGTGCCACTGTTGAAAAACTAAAACCGCTTGTGATCGTAAAATCACAGGAGCCAAGAGCTTTTAAAACTTTAAAGATTGTTGACCTTCCTGTTCGAATAATACGGCTTGGATGACGGCGACAGTTTTCGAAGAATGAGTCCGAAGCGTAGAGAACCAAATGAGGAGGCGTATTTTACTTGCAGTAGACGATTGCCTGACTCATGAGAATGTAAAGAATTTGAAGTATGTTAAACTGTGTTTTTACCGCCTAATTTCAGCCCCTTGACCAAGGAATAATTAAAAACTTCAAAAGTTTCTACCGAAATAACGTTCTTAAAAAGGTTGTTGCTACAATAGAACACATTCAGACCAACAATTCCGGTGCTTCTGATATATCAAAAACCATTAACGTTCTTGATGCAGTCTCATGCATTGATAACGCTGGGAACATGTGATTCCCAATGCATTCAACGGTGCTTTTTATTAAGCAGGATTTTTATTTCAAACTTCCATCGAAACCTGTGACGTGAATTAGTCGTAAACGTCGATGAGGCATTAAGATCGTTAAGTGTGGAGATAGCAGACGATTCCGTAGCTGTTTGTTGTGAGACAAATGATGAAGCTATTTTAAACGCACTAATGGAAGAAAAATGTACCTAGATTGTTCAAAATGTCATAAGCTAACTAAGCATGCATACCATATTCGTGGGACATCTCTGGGAGCTGGCCAATTCTCGATACAGTGAACGTCTAAATCCCACTTGTTTTAGTTTTGCAAAAATGGATCAAGTTCGGTGTCAATAACAAATGGGTCTACGTCATCGTATTAAAGTGGGGATAATTTTTATTTGTTCAAAATGTCATAAGCTAACTAAGCATGCATACCATATTCGTGGGACATCTCTGGGAGCTGGCCAATTCTCGATACAGTGAACGTCTAAATCCCACTTATTTTAGTTTTGCAAAAATTGATCAAGTTCGGTGTCAATAACAAATGGGTCTACGTCATCGCATTAAAGTGAGGATAATTTTTATTTGTTTAAAATGTCATAAGCTAACTAAGCATGCATACCATGTTCGTGGGACATCTCTGGGAGCTGGCCAATTCTCGATACAGTGAACGTCTAAATCCCATTTATTTTAGTTTTGCAAAAATTGATCAAGTTCGGTGTCAATAACAAATGGGTCTACGTCATCGTATTAAAATGGGAATAATTTTTATTTGTTTAGAATGTCATAAGCTAACTAAGCATGCATACCATGTTCGTGGGACATCTCTGGGAGCTGGCCAATTCTCGATACAGTGAACGTCTAAATCCCATTTATTTTAGTTTTGCAAAAATTGATCAAGTTCGGTGTCAATAACAAATGGGTCTACGTCATCGTATTAAAGTGGGGATAATTTTTGTTTGTTAAGAATGTCATAAGGTAACTAAGCATGCATACCATGTTCGTGGGACATCTCTGGGAGCTGGCCAATTCTCGATACAGTGAACGTCTAAATCCCATTTATTTTAGTTTTGCAAAAATTGATCAAGTTCGGTGTCAATAACAAATGGGTCTACGTCATCGTATTAAAATGGGGATAATTTTTATTTGTTCAAAATGTCATAAGCTAACTAAGCATGCATACCATGTTCATGGGACATCTCTGGGAGCTGGCCAATTCTCGATACAGTGAACGTCTAAATCTCACTTATTTTAGTTTTGCAAAAATTGATCAAGTTCGGTGTCAATAACAAATGGGTCTACGTCATCGTATTAAAATGGGGATAATTTTTATTTGTTCAAAATGTCATAAGCTAACTAAGCATGCATACCATGTTCGTGGGACATCTCTGGGAGCTGGCCAATTCTCGATACAGTGAACGTCTAAATCCCACTTGTTTTAGTTTCGCAAAAATTGATCAAGTTCGGTGTCAATAACAAATGGGTCTACGTCATCGTATTAAAATGGGGATAATTTTTATTTGTTTGAACATTTCGAATTTTGTATTAATTTTGATTGCGGAATTCGCTAGTTTACTAAATGCATATTAACGAGCAGTTGATTTGCAGAGAAAATTTTTTAAATAATCCTAACATTGCTTTTGTCAACTGTTTTACTAATCCATGTGCATTTTTGTTATTTCGACAAATTTTGTAGTCCGCCATGTTTTGTTATTTTTTAATTTTGTCGAAAACTTCACATTCGTTCATTTCAGTGAGGTAATTACCTACGCATATTTATGAATTGTTAATAAAGGCTGTGATTATTTTATAAATTTATTAAAATTATTATTATTATTATTTCTTTATTTTACAAAATTATTTTGCCAGGTAACAACCCCTACCGAATTAAAATATTTGCAATAGGCATCTCTTCCTACCTTTGCTCGATCTGGAGAGTTTTATTTATGTTTTGCAATTTGGATAATTCGGCATTATCATTTATCCGTAAACCCGGCTCTGATGTGCCATTTTGCTCAATGTCAATATCCACTGACCCTCTAGGCATATATTCATTTGAGTTAACGCTTCTTAAAAAATTATGCAAATAGCAACATGCTAGTACAATCGTTTTTACCTTTTCTGGTGAAACTAGGAATGGTCTATGAAATACGGCAAATCTCGCTGCTGTTATACCGAACGTGTTCTCAACTATACGACGGGTCTACACTAACTACTTAAACGGTAATTGAAAATCCGTTTCTCCACAGTTAGTTCTCCCCCTCCATAAGGCTTTATTAAATTCTCTGGCATGACAAAAGCGTCGTCACCAACAAAACCATAAGGCAGTTTCGTGTTAAATGTTGGCAAAACTTCCTTATCTGGAATGCCAAGGCGGTTTTGATCCAGCATTTTCCCAAATTTGCTGTATCCCAAAACTCCACCATCCGAAACTCGGCCATTAGAAATTTGTTATTCGAACCCACCAGTGCCAACAAAACAACGATATATGTGCCTTTATAGTTATAGTAGAATGATCCAGAATTTGCTGGTTTTGTGATTAGCACAAGTTTCCCGTCGAGGGCTCTAATACATTGCGGGAAATTCCACCAACGAGGGTATTGCGTATCTAAAATGAAAAAAATTAAGATATAACTAATGTCAATTTTGAAATGGTTTTAAATTTAAAACATCTAATTCAAATTAAGCAAACATACAAAAATAGTTTTTTTATTTCAGGATTCAAGATCTCCAGGTAATGAAAGTGATGTCAAACCAGTGAATACAAAAAAATCCGGCGCACATACTCAAGACAAATTAATAATTGATCTGGCTTTTGAGATCCTTAATAATCCCGATGGTAATAAGATCAATTGGGAATTACTTGGGCTAATGAAATAAGAAACATGGAGCCGACTCAAGAGTTATTAGCAAAAAAATTTGTAAACGAAACATTATTTGAGGGGCGGATGGGCACATTACAAAGAAATTCTATAAAAATAAATATCGCACATAGCTTTGCAACCTCGGACAATAAAATATTAATAGACTATGATAATTATATTATCAGCTATCAGTACCAGCCCGATAAAACAAATACAGGGTCTTCATATTTTCAATCATATAAATAATTTTAGTTTACTAGGTTTACTTATTAAATAGATTATTTTATTTTCTTAAATTTAAATTTTGAAATACATGTGTACACATGTACATATGTTTTATTTAATATTAACGAATCAAAACTGATTTTACTTACCTTAAAATATTTCTTAAGGCAAATACAAAGGGCTTTGCACGTCTCCATTACTATTAGGGACGTAAATGCAGAAAACTTTAAGTCTTCAAAAGTTAAATTAAATTAAATTTCATTCACAAATGATTGAAATTGAGAGTTTTTTCATTATTGAAAATTTTTGCGCCATATTTAGCAGAATAATACTGTGCAATAATATTGATAGTGTAAGGGGCCTTTTAAAGGGAAATGTAGTAAATTTTTCTTGTTCGAACTTTAGCAGAGGCTTCTAGACTTATTTTGTTGTTAACGTGAATATTATTTATCGTGAAAAGATATTTTTTTAGGTTTGCTTTATGATCATGCGCTTGGTCTCTATCAGGCTAAAGTGTTTGTTTCATCAATTTGTTTTTTATTATAAATTATTAAGTATCACAATAATCGAATAATTCCAATAATATTGTTTAATATGCAGTTGCTATATTATTTACACTAACACATATATAATTATCTATGAAAAAAAATTTTTGACGGCTCTGAAAAAACGGGAATGTCGATTTTTCCCAAAAATAATCTTAGGAAATTTTTTCGAATTTTAAGAAATGATTCTCGTGCATGAAATATTTCGTTTACTATTTAAATCTGTTAGTTCACATAATTTAATTGTAATTGTTTTGAGTTTATAATGAATTCTCATTAGCGGAGTCTTAGAAAAAGTCTAGTTTTTCACTACTAGTATTGTTCGCACATACTTCCAACCTCGACTGTTCTCTCACTTCCAAAAACATTTTTTTTCTTCATTCGCAATTCGTTACTTTCTTCACTCGTAAACCTATAAAAATCATGGCAAGAGGTTTGCATCACACTTGCTCAAGCAAAGAAATAATAAAAGCGACTAGATGACCAAAGTAATCTGAACAACATGATACTTGATCAACTGAAGAAAATGCAACTCACTCAATGCAATTCAACAACAAATGTTAAGTAAGAACACAACTTTCAAAATAGCAATCTGGAATGCGAATGGCACTATGCAAAATATTCCAGAAATAGAAATATTTTTAAATTTAGAAAAAATCGACATTTTCTTAATGTCTGAAAGCCATCTAGTTAAATCTTCGTTTGTTAAAATACGGGGTTATAACTTATATCACTCCATTCATCCAGCGGAAAGAGCAAGAAGTGGTTTGGCATTACTAATCAAAGAAAATATAAAACACCATTTAGAATCAAATATTGAACAAAACACAATGCAACTCACTAATGTAAGGATTCAAATTACACACAGACAGCTTATTGTCTCTGCAATATATTGTCCTCCCCGGCATAACTTGAAAAGGGAGGACTACCCTAAACTATTTAAATCGCTTGAACGTGATTTTATTATTGGAGGTGAGTTTAATGCGAAAACCACCTATCTAGACTTACGACGTCCAAAGGTAAATAATTGCTTCAAGCAGGGCAGACATCAAAATGTAATTTTTACTCTGGTGGTTCCCAACATATTGGCCCAGTGACGGAACGAAGATACCTGACCTAATAGACTTTTATGTAACAAGAGGTATATCCCAGAACTATATTCACATTGAATACAGTAATTCTCTAGTATCGGATCATTCCCCTGTTATCATGACAGTCAATGAAATGGTGATTCAAAGGGAGAGTGCACCGAGATTAACAAATTGAAAAACAAACTGGGATCTCTTTCCTGAGGTATTAGAGGAAAAAAACATTCTTCAGCTGCCGATAAGATAAGTGATAATCCTAACCAGTGATAATCTCCACCAGTTGGAAGATGAATTAGAACAACTCAATGGAGCAATTCACTATGCTGCTTTGGCAAGTACCCCCATTATACAAAATAAGAAGAAGCTTAACATATCCTACCCAATAGTAATTAGAGAGTTGGTAAGACAAAAACGACGGGCACGTAAAACCTGGCAAATAACTAGAACACCGGAGATTAAAACAATTCTTAACAATTTAGGTAACAGTCTCAAATCTCTTCTTAAAGAAGTTAAAAATGCATCAATTACCTAGATACCTAGTTAGCCGATGAAAAAAATTCTGATTATTATCTGTGGAAGGCGACGAAGGGACTCAAAAGACCCAAAATGCAAGTGCCTCCACTTAAAAAGGAGGATGGAAACTGGACAAGAGGTTCTAAAGAGAAGGCTGATCTAGATGATTTTGATATACGCCCAGTATAAAAGCTAGATGATTTTGATATACGCCCAGTAACTCTCAAAGAATTAAAAGAAGAAGTGGAAAGCAACATGAATGTTAAAAAAGCCCCAGGATATGACTTGATTACTTGCCAAATAATCAAGGCTCTACCAGATAAAGGATTTCGTAAGCTATTACACATCATCAATGCAAGCTTTCGGTTAAAATATGTTCCGTGGCAATGGAAAGTAGCAGAAGTAATCATGATAAACAAAACTCTTTGAAAAATTATTACTAAAAAGACTTAAACCAATAGTTGAGGACCGATAGAATCACCAACGTTATTGAAAGAACGTTAGAACGCAAGAAAGTATGTTCTAGCATATTTCTGCGCGTCGCCCATGCATTCGATAAAGTTTGGCACAGTGGACTGGAATTAAAGCTGCCCAGAGATCTGCCGAGGCAATTCAATGCCATACTAAGATCTTATATATCCAATAGAAATTTTCGTGTAAAATATGAGGATGAATACTCCGAACTAAAGTAAATCTCTGCCGGTGTCCCACAAGGGAGTGTCTTAGGACCAATCCTGTATTTATTATATACAAGGGATAATCCAACAACATACCAAGGAACCATAGCCACCTTTGCAGATGACACAGTAATCATGGCCATTGGAAGTAACGTCGCGATGCAACGAGTAAACTCCAGAAGATTACCAATGCAGTTTGTAACTGGACTAAGCGCTGGAGAATCAAACTTAATGTGACGAAATCCACGCATATTAACTTTACTTTTACTTTTCCTAAAAATAATTTCGTCTAAAGCCCGTACTGAAACTACTGATTGGTCCAAACCCCGAAACTCAACTTAAGATTTTATAAATTCAATGGTAGTGAAGTATATCCCAAATAACACAAATAAACAAGTATTATTAAATACACTTTTAATAAATATAAGAATGAGAAGAATTTTGAGTGAAAGCTAGAAAACAAACTCAGAAAATGTATTTTACATTATTCATAATAGCCCGGAAAATCATTTCATTTTTAGGTAGTTTTACAGAAGATAATATTTCAATATATCGAAATGTCGGGTATAGAAAATTTGTGTATAAAGCCACTATGTGGAAATTAGACGATAAAACGCAATCCAGAAGACAGCTAAGCCAATCAAGTGAGCTAAAGTACATTTCCATTAGAATGGGGTACTTCTGAATTTTGTTCTGGCAAATGACTTAATTTCGTATATTCGTTCGATATGGGTAGTTTTAGTTTAAATATATTACTAAGATCGTGATTTATATGAAAAGCCCTATAAGGTAACACAATGAAATGACCTCAAGTTTCCAAATTGAGAATAGTGGTTTTCTTTTCCGTTCTCCTAAATCAAGTCGATTTTATTAGTTTGCGTAATTCTTGTTAGCTTTAGGTTGACACAATCAAACACGTCAAGAACCATTTCCATATCTAGGGGATAGGTATAATTTTTCGTTCTCGCAATTCAAAGCGATTTTATTGGTTTCAGTAGTTTTAGTTTAGATAGATTCGGGAATCGTAGAGTTTGTCAGAAATTTCCATAGTAGAATTTTCCGGGCTATTATGATATCTTCCGGGCTATTATGTATAATGTAAAATACATTTTTTGAGTTTATTTTCTAGCTTTCACTCAAAATTCTTATAAGAATTTTTTCTACAGTATATTTACTAACATTTGTTTATTTCTGTTATTAGAAAGAAAGTTCTGAGAAAGAAACTCTGTAGTACTGTTTGTGGAATTCAGTGCTTTCTTTTAGGCTTTATAAAAAATGCATACTAAATCCAACTCTTAAAACCCGATATCCATATACTCGCACTTCCATCTTTTACTTGGTTCTTAGTTTACTGGAATATTGCCTAATAGTTAGCAACTCCTCAATATCTATTGGGCGTAGACTACGGATTATGAGTAATATAATGTATTACCACACTAATCCTATTGTATTTCCTTCACCGTCGTCTGCGTTAGCGCAAAATGTGGATAACCAAACAATTGTGTAGGTTAAAAGCAAAACGTCATTCTAAGAAAAATTAAAAAGCCTCCATTTATTAAGGAAACAAAAAATGATGCATTCCAAAATTTTTATTAATCGATTACGATAAAATAACATTACTAAAGTATGTGCCATATCATTTAAATATAATTAATACAAGATAATAATCAACAAATGGATAAGGAATATTTTGCTATGAATCGATCTGGATAAGGTATATTTTGGTGTAATTAAAAATGGACAAATTAATTTTATTTTCTGTAATTAAAGTTTATTTTTAAAAATATTAAAATAATAATAAATATAATACTTCATTACTATCACATTGTGATATTGTAATAAAAACTAGACTAAAATAAAATTATAGCTTCATAATTGTTAATAATTGTTCAAATCCTGAGTTGGACCTCCTCTTCTACCGCTTCACAATTTTCCCCTTCTACCTCTTCTACCATCAGTTCCGCTAACTCAGTTGGCTAGAGAATATTTTTATAAAATTATAGTTCCACATTTAACAGCCAATTTTTCCCAAAGTGTTTTTGCAATAAACCGGTTACGTCTTTAAGCGTTTCGGCTTTTACTGCTACGATAGGAAACAGTACACTTACTGCAATGTTTTGCATTTTTTGTCCTTTCTAAAGAACAGATTTCTCTGGCCTGGGGATAGCCGGATTTGTAAGCTACCTCTCCACGAATGATTGTTGATAGGTTTGGTAGTCGTCTAATCACAAACCTGTTTGAAGCATTAATCTTAAAATGCTTGCAGCCTTTTTCCAATTTCTGACTGAACAATTTGTACTCCAGATGAACAATATACCAGTATATCTGTATAACTATAATTGACAATATTTCTCCGGCTTAATGATTGTTTCTCTGCCTTTTACTATTTTCTCTAATTGAGCAAAAACTCTGTCCGGTGGTATAAATTAATGTCCGGGTACAGGAAACACAATTTCGATATCATCAATGTGATTCGGAGCTTCCATCGTCAGCCAATATAAGCACATAGTCATCAAGGCGCTATTTTTATTCTGGCCGATGGTTTTCGGTCCAAATGTACATAAATTCATTATCTTTCAGTAACTTTGACCGTGACGACCCTTTCTAGAACCTGGAGCAAAACACAATTATCAACAGAGTAGTAATAAATAACATGTAATAGACAATAATTACCTGAAACCGTTTGACGAAACTGATTGACCTTCACGTTTGGAATTAAATTTTGTTGATATACGATCGCCCCACGTCTTTCTATTGTTGCAGTTTTTGTCTCAAAAACTTGCTTTTTTGGCATATTTTGACAAGCTTGGAGTTGTTTTTCCTCATCAAATATTCCACGCTGAGCTTTTTAGGTGGGCCACCTATACCTCGACGACGCTTTGGTATATTTATTTTAGTATGCAACGAAAAACTCAAAGCGTCAACTCCTCTAATCGGTTTGCAACTAAAAATGGTACCTTTATGTGAACACTTGTGCAGTTTCTGTAAACTTTTGCGAGAATACCTAAAATTTACGAGATTTTATATGGATAGTAAAAATAATTAAATTCGTTTACCGTTTTATTTTCTGTTGTTCCCGTTTCCAATTTTGTTTATTTAACAACAATGTTCTGGCTTTTTCACCTTGCGAAAATATCCATTTCTAACGTCTTTTTATAAAATGGGCATAACCAGACTCATTAAAATGCCGATGAATACTAATTACTAATGTCAACAGAAAAATATTAAGCACGTGCAGAAAAATCACCTGATAACGGAATAAAAAGGGATAAGGTACATTTTGCTTTATTAAAACAAATATGTATATGGGATAAGGTGGTTGATGCTGTAAATATTTTTTATCTGGATAAGGTTACCTTTTGCTGTAAACACTCAGATGGATACGGTAAGTTTTTGATTCTAGTACCAGTTTTGTTGACGTTTTTAAACTGGATGAGATGAGTTTTGCCAGATTTGATTTTTACAGTTGCCTCTTTTCATAATGAATTGAATGACATCTAGTAAAAAAAATTTTTTGGTGGAATGGTATTCAACCTACACAATTGCCTTCTGAAAATCGGATCAAATTCATATTTTGAAAGTAAAATAAGATCTAGTATCACGTAATTATAATTTAAGGTAACCGAATCAAAATTAAAAACAAGTGGTAAGCCAATTTTGAACGCAAATCCAGATTTATTGACAAACAGATAAATAATGAGCAGAACCTCATAAAAGTTTCTATCAGAATAATAATATAACCCGATTGCCTAACAATTTCTTTTCTTATATTCATAAATATTTAGCATTAAAAAAATAATGAATTTTATAAATGTTCTCCAAAAAAAATCTGTCACTTTTCAGTCTTTCTCAAAACCAACAAGTTCGAGAAATTAATTTTTGTTTATTGAAAATATGCAAACATAAATCAATCAATTCAAGATAGAAAAGATCATGAGCTACACACCTACCTATATAAATCCGTTGTGTGATGTATGTTTGGTACATATTTTGAAAAGGTAACCTACATACCTGTTTGGCATTATTTATGACATTTATGGAAATAATTGATTTATGACATCATAAATGTATTTTTAGGTAATTTATTATTTACGAAAAATTGAACTGGAGACAAGTGTATAAATTTGTAGAGCAAAAATTCACACCTGTTTGTTGTTTTTTGTCGATTCGATTATTCGAAAGGTGTAAATACGTCAATTAATTATACGTATTATGTGTGTATGTGTTTAAATTGATTATTTCATATATGTATATCGCATAACACTTCCTCATTTTGGTATGTAATGAGAAACACGTTAACAACATTAAAAATATTTATGAACTTTTATGTTCATGTTTTCGTATTCAAATTGTTTGAATACGTAATAATATCGATCGATTTTCATAAACATGAGTATAATTTACAATAAAAGAGTCGTTACTCGATAAAACCAGCCACAATTCACGATACATGAACAGTAAAGGAAACAAGAGCTAGTTGAGATAGAACGGAACTCTGAGTACTAATGCGCTATCCAAGAAATAGTTGCCTTCCTCATTCAAGTTAATTCAAATAAATACAATACAAGAAAGAAAGAACTCTTCTTAATTCACCGGCTCCGGAACGAAGCTACTTTATTTCAAAGAGGAATCGACAAACCGAAAATTTTATTATCTTCGTCGCAACTGCAGCAAGGGCACGTAATATCAGATTATCAAGAAAATCCCGGTTTTCAAACATATGTTCCTTTTTGGCATTTGCTATTCAATTTATCGCATATTTCACTTAATTTATGAGCGCAAACACTTTTATTAATGAAATTAGTATATGCAGGGTTGTATAAACATTTATGTTTTTCAAATTCACTGATTAGGACTAGCGTCTGCGGCCGAGTCCATCCTTCTCTATACTCGTATATCGTTCATTATCATTCATTATTTCCAACTTTAATTTTAAATTTTATTTTATTTTTTACACGGACTTTTACCACAATTAAAATTTTTCTTTTGTAATGCACTACACAGCTGAAAACTAAAGTAAACTAAAAAAATACAAACAAAATGTCCTTGAAATTTTTGAATCTACAAAAATTTAAGTTTAACAAGTGAATCCACGAAAAAAACGGTTTTGTAGGTAAAGGGGAAAGGAAAGGGTGTAAGCCATAGAAGTTACTAGTATCAGGTTACTCTAGTGTGGATTAGCACATTTACATTTACTACATAACCACGATGGTCCGAAGATGACACTAATCCTACATTCTTGTTTCTTCTTCTAAAAAATTCCGTTATTAAACCATCTGTTTTACGACCGATAGTGTGAAGAAACTTTGTCTTGCATACATGCTGCTTCGTATTTTCCGCATCAAGCGGAAGCGTACGTAGATGTACTTACGTTTTTTTGATGCAGCGTGAAATTGCTTTTTGTTTTGTAAAACATATGCTTCAAAAATGAACTGACATAGTGCAAAATTCATGTTTTTTGTTTCAATGAATTTAAAAATTGCATAGTAGCTGATATTTTTTCTTTTGCTTGATGGATCAGCACCTGATGCGCCGGATATGTTAATTCTCCATAATATGAGTTTATCAACGATATTTTCCAATTGGGATGTTTTATGTTTACCAAGATTGCCATCGGATGTGTCAATTGAATAATCCATGACATCTTTAATGGGCTTATACGTAGAATCCGCCAAGGATTCTACGTATAAGCCCAACAAAGTTGGGCTATACGTGATTGCCGAATCTGCATCGACACGAACTGGAGATGTAGTTGTAGTATAACGCCTGAAAATAGTACAATAACAATAAACTCTGTACGTTGATCTTCAAGAAATAGTGACAGTCAAAATATAAAAGATTATTTCTACGAAAATCTTGAAAATATTCCACCCGATTAAATACTATGTTTTGTATAAATTTTCTATGATCTGTAGAAAACATTTCTAAATTTACTTACAATTTTCGGGTCAGCTCAACCATTATTTTCCCTCGAGACAGCATTTTTCGATGGCCGCTGTTCCGGACGATTAATGCACGACTAAACATGTAGCTGATGTATTTAAGCATTAGAATAACAGTGAATTGGAATGTATAAAGTCTCCTCTCTCAAATTTCCGATCTACAGAATGAGAAAAATACCTAGTTGCTAGGTTTTGTATACAAATATTTATTTGAACAATCATTTTAAAAAAAATTACTAGGTTCTTTTTTTCTTCATAAAGTTGCTAAAAAGAAATATGTAGTTGTTTGAGCCTTAGGAAATATTTTTTATTGCGGTTGCAAAAACCGATTAATCACAAAAGCTAGTAAGTCTCAGTTGCTAGGTTTAGTGTTTAAACGGGAGCGCTAGTCAGAGTAATATTATAAATTTGTTGTTACCTAAAGTATCTCCTACAAACACAATCCTAGGTTGGAAAGTCAGATTATATTTTTTTTAATTTCAAAGTATGTTACATGCCCCTTTATGTCCGGCTAACACAATCGAGTCGGGTAGACGTCAGTGGAAATCTGGGTTCATTGCCGACATAAGAATGAGGTGCAGTAGAAACCATTGTGTTGTTTCAAAGATCACTACAAAAAAAATATTAATTCATCCTCCCAATTCCCAACAACACCATTGACCAATATATAAAACAAGTTTAATCCATTATAAGAACAGGACAAAATTTATTTAAATAAAATGAAAACAAAGATCAACATTAAGATATCAATCGTACAAATTTATGGAAAGTTACGAGATATAATTTATTGAAAATATTTCTGATCTAATAAAAACAAATTAATAATATGTATTTTAATAATATAAGAATTACCGAAAAAAATTTATATATTGTATAATTTTGAATATAATAATGTAAAGTAATAAAGTGGATGAATAGAGTATATATAAGTTAAAGCTTACAATTAAACTCACCCAGTTTTACCGCAGATACTCGTTGGTTATAACCGTGTGGCTGTGAAAAAAAATATTGAACCTTGTTCTACCCCTTCACACACTTTCTTTATCCACCGCGCCATCAAGCCATCAATATTAAAGCCATCAATATTAAAATCCAACAAAATTTCAGAAACTTTTAACTTACACTTCTCTAAAATAAAAACTAATCCACGTTTCAAGCCAAAATGCCAGTATTGGCCTGGTGCAACATCGTGTATATCACTGACTCTTTTTGGGGTTTGCAAAAGGGTTCTTGAGTCCTGTGGTACGTTATATCCATCATCTTTCAAAACTTTTAATAAGTCATTAAGACATACGTGTGAGACTTTATGTTTAATGGACCATTCACGAATTTTAAAAATAAATGATTCGGCCTTAATATCGGAGTTAAATTCTAATGAAATATTTAAGGACTTTACACTACTTGCAAGACTATGGTTTACTTCGATTGCGGTTGGTGAAGAACTTTGTATAAGCTCTGGTATTTTGGTTGAAACAGGTTGCACAATTTCACTATTTTGAAGAATTTCGTTAACACGCCGATTAAATGTTCTACGGCTTATAATTTTTTTTTAAATATATTTTGCATTTTAAAATTCAAAATTCTTCTTTATTACACCAAACACTTTATTAAAAATCACCCAAAACAATTTATAAATCTATATAATATAATATTTTACATACTTTTTTACACAAATTGATCACACAGAAAAAACTAACCAGTCACTTTGGAGCAAAATACTATACGAATGAAGTGAAAAATTGAAAAAATAATAATGTTAGGTTGCTTCGGAGTGTCATTTATACTTAAAAGTTATAAATTAACTTATTCGTTGCCAACAAATTAGTTACTTATTTACCATGAATTTACCTAGAAGTTAGAAAGCCACCTATTCGTTGGCAACGATTTAGTATTTTAATAACCTAAAATACGGCGAGCGATCTCACAGTGATTGTTTTTTTAATTAAATGTTTTATTTTCACCAATTCGTTAACAATATGCAACTTTCACGTTTAAGGTAAAAATAATCGTTAATTTATAACGTGGGAACAACGTTGTGTTGATACCTGTACGTTGCAAACGGTTTAAACTTGGTTGAAATTTCACCGATACATTCAAAGTTAATAAATTACTTATCCGCAACTACCAAATCTGTGGTAACTTTGCAACCAAGGTTTGAAATTGTTACTTGGGGCATTAACGGCTCACACATAACAAATTTTTCTTTCTTAAATATTTTTTTTTTCACTTTTTATCAAATTTTTTTTATATACTATATATATATATATATATTTTCAATGACTAACTCTTATATTTTTTTATTAACTAACTTAACTATCAATATAACTATTTTCTAGATTTTTTTTCAATCACATACATATTCGGTTTGCAAAAAAATATCCCGTATAAAACTTCTTACGAGTAGTACCGTTTTAAAAATTTCCTTTTTTTTTTAAATTTTTTCTCAGCGTCGCAACCGAACGATTACCGGTCTGGAAACTATTCCCGGTATCGTCTTATTTAAGCGACGTTTTATTGAGGCCACCAGCCGATCACTCGTCCCCTTTTCCCGCGATTTAGGGATATATAAAAAATATTCACAGCCTATGTCACCAATACAAAATTCAAATTGAAATTGATAAGAATTCCCACAAAAAAAAACCAAGCTTAAATTATTTTTACAACCAACATGAATACCTGGTCATGTATGTATATAAGCCACCTAATGCAAATTACGTTGAGTATATATAATGAAATCGTACGATCGAGAAAAAGAACAATCCAAAGCTCGCCTATATATTACCAATGTACAATATTTATATATATGTTTATAGTTCCACAAATCATACTTCATTCTATTGGTGTGTACTACCGTCCCATTCCATCGTCTCCGTAAAGTATATAAACCATATAATTGTTTTTATACACAATTAATGTTTACGTAGGTGTATATTAGGTATAAAAAATGTTTAATTGGAGTATAGAACTGATACCTTGACAGGTCATAAAGTGCAATACTATTGAAAAAAGCATTGTCACAACCAAAATTGGTCAGCACTCTCCAACTCAATATTGGTTATTAGATAACCGTAACAAGTATATCGCTATTGTTTCATATATTACATAATTGACATCTTAATAAATATTGGTAAAATATTAACTGAAACTCTTGTTACTTGTTTATCCGGACCTAATCAAGATTGTAGTGAGGTTTGGGCCTATTTTTTTTTAAATTCACATCGGGTCGTGCTTTTTATAATATTTTCTTGTCTAGAACGGAAAATAAGTTATCTTATCAGTGGCACTATTCTGGTTTTCCTTGGGAATAGGGAATTCGGAAGAACCATGTCTTATTGCTTGAATAAATTATTCCGTTATAATCATTGAAAAATTGTTGTTCCTAAAATTGTTGTTCCTAAATTTCCCTTATAAAATTAATTTACCATTTAATTTTGTTTCAATAATATTTACACCAAACTTATTTCCTTAGTAAGCTTCCTTTCAAGAAAATACATGTCAGGCTGATATAAATATGTTGTTCCTAATACCCTATTTCCAGGAGGAGGCTTGTTTGATAAGATGAGTTCTACAAGTCTGTTTTTGTTTCTTAAAACAGCAAGGACCAAGAAATACAACTTTAATTGTTTGACATTCTTCGTTTTTTTAGTTATGCATGTGGAAGGTAAAGGAGTAAGATACATAACATTAAAGTTTCCCTAAATTTCTGTAGCATCGCCAATTGGATTTCTGCTGAATTTTCGGAATTTCCAATTTCCAATATTTTTGATTGCACTGTATCCCAATTTTCAATTAGTTTATTTCCGAAATTTAAATACTTTAAATAAAAATCTAATATAGTAAAAGCGAGCTACCAGATTGACATTTTAAAATAGAAAATCTAGTGAAATACTGTGCAATGCTGGTAGACGAGAGGGTTCTCTAGAAGCTTTTATCGTACATCGAAAGTTATTTTCCACTTCTTAGTTATGTATTCGAGAGGTTCAAGATGCGTTGATAAAAATTCCAAATTAAAGACTTTCGTATTATCGGGGTCAATTTCTTTCCTCTCCGTCTAGTATTTGTCTTTATTCCTAACTTTTTTCTTTAGATAATTGTAACTCTCCCAGAATTTGCCTTTCGTGCCCGAACGGGTGACCGGATTATACGGAATAAAATATAGAAACTCCGATTTAGTTTGAAACTTAGTGACGATATAATCACAAATTTGCTTTAGCTTTGCAATTGTTAAACTCTGTACTTATTATTAAAGTTGTCAGTGAATTTCTATTTTTCTTGACTACGTTTGATTCTTCGAATAAGAGTTTTGAATTAGTACACGTTAGTACAATTTAAAAAAGATACGCTGTTTTTAAGTAAACTTATTATAATCCTCTCTTTCAGATACATTCTGTAATTTTAAGGCAGATTTTATTAAAATAAAAGAAAAACCACAACAACAGAAAACGTACCTTAAAGGTTTCGTTCTGAATGATTGATACTCTTCATAAATCGTAACAGCCCTGACCTGGCGCCAAGGGATTATATATTTCGTTGCTTGCCAAACTCTTTGAATGTTAATACTTTTACCAATGATGATAATCTGAAATATAGTTACCAGAAAAGTAATAAAAGATCGTCGAAGAAAATGGAAAATATAACGTTGATTAAAGATTATTCTTCATATAAAAATGAGTTCTATTTAATACTACAAAACTGAAAATCATTTCTTCCCTGTGTTATCGAAGCGAAGTTCCTTCACCTTCTACTCACACATAACGTCTTCTGACAATTTTAGTAATTGTTTTACGTAACCCCGACAATATACGATTCCGTCTCCACTAAATTGTTTGAAAATGGATTCAAGTTTCTCCATTTCCTTCGTCAATTTTTCGGTAGGTTTTTGAAGGCCGGATCAGATAATTGATTGGTTCAGGTAAATGAGGAATCTTGGGGAGCACTGCGGAACTAAGAACTACCAACTCGAGGTTTTTAACTCTATTGCATATGTATCCTGCCAGATGTTCTAAATCGCCGTATTGAAGTGATTCTATTTCATCCTCATTTGGCATACACGTTACATTTAAATTCGACGTCAGGGTACTTAGTTAGTCAATTAGTTAAATTTCCAGCTGTATCCAATTCCGGTGTATCATCGACCATTGTATTACCACCTAAAGATTTACTCCCCTCATTTCGACAAAGTATATATGATCGATCTAGAGATACCATATTGCGCCTTTAGTTCATTGTACAAAATTTATACTTACAGAAAATAAAACTCATTAGCTTGGAGATTTTATTTTGTTAAATCATGTCATTTTGGAATGGAAGCATACTGGATTTATTTTGCGTACGCATGGTGAACATAGTTTCGTTCATTTTCTCGGTTACCCCAAACTGAAGTGTCTCGGAAAGATCAACACCTTAACCTTGCTGCCGACTGTCTTCAATCAAACCAATTTTTAACCTAAAAGTAAAAAAAAGTAACTTCTGAACAAATTTAAAATTATTTTTATTACCAATTTCAAGAGCTCAGAACATTTTCAGACAATTTTATGATTTAAGTTCACCCAAACTGTCAGCTCACAAAATTACGATGGAAACTATGTGTGAAAAAAGTTTCGTCGCCAACTTAACTTGTTGCCGCTCTGCTCCTTTAAATCTGATTTGTTATTAGTTTTCTCTCTTTTATCGATTGCTACTCCATCAATTATAAAACGACTATCAAAAAAATTATTCCTGATGAATTTAGTTAGATGTGGTACATCGGCGTAAAGGTACGAGTATGTATTTTTCATTACAGCAGCTGGATTTTGAAACGACGTTGCTTTAACAGTTATGTTTAATTCTCAAACTAAACCTTGGTTCGATCCACCTAAATCACACACGACCGCTACAGCATGAAAGCCACAGGCTTGAATGGATTTTATAATATCGAACAGAATGTCTTCGGTCATCTTTTGGTCGTATTCGTAATAAATGGGCTGCTTCCAGTTCCCGCACAATAAACATACTATGCCAACTTGGATGTATCTGGCAGCTTTTAAAGTTTCGTCCTGAGATTTATCGTACACAATCTTTGCTTTTTTCATCACTATCTACTTTTTTCATGATGTTTAGCACAAATTTCAATATGCCGCGATACACAAGATACAATTTTCACGCACCATTCATTACTTAAGAATTATCACTGCTGGTAATGGATAATTCTTCTTAAGGAGCAGTCGATATGCTCTTGGTCCTGCTGCGTGTATTGAGATGACGTTAGCAATATCATCTATAGTACATTTGAGCCGCTTTTTTGGGCATTCCAGCTTCATCAATCACTTTATCGTTTTTCAAATGTTGTTTCCTCAAAGCATCGATTTCGCCTTGCGTGGGTATAACTTCTTCCGTGTGTACACTACAATTTTGCTGCACACGGGAACTGGATTTGGAAATGTGGTTTGTGTGGATTTACTAGCATCATCTAATATATTTGTTAAATCGGCAACATCAATGTCCATTTCTAATGTTAAACACAATGACAAATTTAAAAGATGTAACTTCTGCTTACCTTGATTGTAAACTTCGCTTCTACATTCTTGCATTGCAAGAATTGGCCAATTTTACCGTACTTTTCATAAGCAATAAGAGCGAAGGTACTACTTTTGGTTTCTATCTGTGGTTTACGCTGATCCCATATTGAACGTACATTGGGTTTACAGTTATATTCTCTGGTGTAAAATGCATTGAACTTATTCGAGCATTATCGACATTGAATTTATCTTGCCGCCGGCATACAAATATTCACCTGTTGCGTTTAATTTTTTTCTTCGGAAACGAATAATAAGACGATGTTTATCGTGTTTTCACTACAGCCACAAATAGCACAAAGCGTTTTTAAGCAATTTTAATAATATTACTTATTAAAAATTTAATTTTTTACCACAAAACTAATTTCACACATAAACACAGCTTCTTAAAAGAATAACAATACACAACCATCACAATTAGGTCACCATTTTGAGAAATTTTGACATACAGTGACTCACAGTGAAAATGGCCCACGTTTGAAACAGGTCCTTTTTGTTAAAAAATTCTAAGAACCCAATTAATATTAAAAGCAAATGTGTATGTTTTTAAAAATTTATTTTATTCTTGCTTCAACAAAAAAAATTATATTAATTCAACTACATTTATAACCACAAATAATAAATAAGCAAAATATAAAAAATTTCATCTCACAGTGAAAATGGCCCACATAACAAAATGTTCGCAGATAACGCGAATTTTTCATAATTTTGTTTTGTTTTTTTCTTGTTTACTCTGTTTCGTTTTTCACAATTGAATACAACTGCATAAGTCGTTGACAGTCGTTTGTTTAATTAGGCATTCAATATGGGGAAGCACACTTCAATCGAGATGCGAATTTTAATTATTAACCATTACAACAATGGAAAAAGTCAGAGGGTTATTGCAAAAATTGTTTGTAAACCCCGTACAACTATTAAAAATATCATTAATAGGTACAATAATGAGAAAAGAATTGTTAATAAAATAAAAACAAGTCCAAAAAAATTGTTTACCGATCGTGATGACAGTTGGATCGTCAATAAATCCAAGAGCAATCCAAAACTAAGCGCGCCGAAACTTCGGGATACGGTGGAACAACATTTAAAAATGAATTGTAATGCTGAAACTGTTCGAAGGGTACTACGCAGAGCAAGTCTAAATGGTAGAATTGCACGAAAGAAGCCATTCGTTAGTAAAAAGAATAAAAAGATAAGATTGAGTTTCTCCCACAACTACGTAATGAAAGATTTTGATTTCTGGAAAAATGTTTTATTCACGGACGAGAGTGAATATAACCTTTTCGGGTCTGATGGCAGAGTTAACGTTTGGAGAAAACCAAATGCGGAGATGAATCCACAACATTTGCGTCCTACAGTTAAACACGGTGGTGGTTATGTGATGATTTGGAGTGCGTGTTCAGCAGCTTGGGTTGATAAAATTGATGGAAACATGGATAAACACCTATATTTGAATATTTTAAAACAAAGCGCTGAAAGACTCAATATTAAAGACTCGTATCATTTCTACCAAAATAATGATCCGTAACACACGGCCGGAATTGTGAAAGAATGGCTATTGTATAATTGCCCAAGAGTGATCAAAACACCACCACAATCGCCGGATTTAAATATTATTTAAAATTTATGGCAACAACTGGAAATTGCAATTCGAAAACATAATATTTCTAATAAGAATGAGTTAAAAACTGTACTATTGGAGGAATGGGATAAGATTAGCCCAGATTATACCAAGAAGCTGTTTGAACCAATGCCTAAACGCCTAAAATTTGTTATTAAACAAAAAGGATTTCCAAAAAAAATACTAAGAATTTTTAGAAACTAAACTTCGATGGGCCATTTTCATTGTGAGATGAAATTTTTTATCTTTTTGTTTATTTATTATTTGTGGTTATAAATGTAGTTGAATTAATATAATTTTTTTTGTTGAAGCAAGAATAAAATAAATTTTTAAAAACATACACATTTGCTTTTAATATTAATTGGGTTCTTATAATTTTTTCATAAAAAGAATATTTTCAACCGTGGGCCATTTTCACTGTGAGTGAATATTACCTGTATTATGTGCAGAGTTGCCATATATTTTAGAAATAAAAACTTCATGCAAGCAAAAATAAAAGCTTCATTTCAGAAAATAAACTTCATTTTATTTAAACAAAACGGTTTAAATACTTCTTCATTGTATTTAAACGTTTGCTATTATTTAACAAAAAAAAATTTTACATATTCTCAGTCCAATATAATTAATTTAGAAATGAAACAGCCTTCACTAATTCGTGTTTTGTTGATGACTCGAAAAACTGATTAAATAAAAAATCTGAACTGCATCAGTGTCTACTATGACGAGTTCCGTTTTTTATTTACATCAGCTTGTTTTGGTCAAAACACCACTACATTAAACTACATATTCGAATTTCTATCACTTTTTTTTACATATTTTGATTAAGTTTTCTAACGTTGAAACGTTATGCAATTGTTATTCATTTTCCGCATGTAATCTTTTGTTAATAGTATTCCGGTTAAGATTTCCGGATCTAATCTATTTCGTATTTTCGTTTTGTGAGCACAGCCATTACAACAATATTTATAAAAGAAATGGCAATCGTCCCATCGCCGCGCTTATTGTTGAATATCGTATTCCAAAATTCATCAATAACCATTGTTTCCGTCGAATTTCCCGCTACTCCATCAATTTTTTGAACATTTTCTTCTTCAATAATATGCGGAAATAAATTTATGTGAAATTGAATTTTTTTTCCATAATCACATTTAAAGGAGCTATGGCTTCGGCTGCTAATAAAAATGTAGCATTAAAAACAAATTTTTTTGAAAAATGATTGCACAGTTCGATGTAGAATTTTAATCAATTATTTCTAAAATGCTCCTCCTCATTTCTACTTAAAACGTGAGTGGTTGATAAAGCTGTCATTACTTCCATTGCTGTCCTCAATAAAATATTCAAATATTTTTAAATACAACCGACTTACTTCTGACATCAATATGTGTACTTGTGGAGATTCGCTTTGGAAGAATCGGTTTAATTTATTAACATCACCTACAATTATAAAGGGTATAGTTTGAATTCAGCTAAAAATCAAGAAATGTTAAATACACAGATTTAGTGAAATTAACTTACATATGATGAATTTTAGAAATTTCAAATACCAATCAAACAGCGGATTGTGTAGGTTTGTAACTAATTATTCTGTAGAACTGAATCTCTCAATATCCTCGTATATGAAAAATAGTTTAAGCACTTCTAGCCTACTTAAAATTAGAACAACTGTCATTTCTAATAAGAGCCAACGAGTTGTTGACGAAAGAAGCATTTTTCTAGTACAAACCTAGCAAAATTTGTAAATTTTGAAAAAGTCTAATGCGTTTTAGGCTATTTTGTATAAAATTGTAAATGCCACGACAGGGTACTCTCAACAAATTTCGGTAAAAATCCGCAGGGATGATTTGCACAAAGCGCGAATGAATGTAATGTTTTAGTAATGTAGCCACTGAATGGTTTGCCCCTGTCATAACATTTGCACCATCCGCAGCGAAACCAATTAATAATTATGTATAATCAATCCTCTGGTTATTAAATGCTTCGACAATTTTTGTGTATATTGTAAGAGCGTCGCAACTTTTAACTTTAATAAATGCAAAAAATATATCTTGCATTTTTTTAACAAATGGTATTCGAACAACTAACCTTAAAAGTTTCGTCGTTCAAATATCTGTAGATTTATCTATGCAAATAGAAAACGATGTTTTTCCTCATCAATTCACTTACCTCTTGGAAAGTTTCTCCAATTATATTTTTTACTATTGAAGTTGTTTTGGTACTTGCACACGTAACAACACTTATTATTTCAGAATGGTCGATTCTTGTTTTCAACATAGGTACCAAATGATCCATGGTCATAAATGCAATATTGTGTTCTGCACAAAAGGCACTCAGCTGGACTTCAGCTATACATACTTTTTTATTGCGAGTTATAAGCGCCTCAATTTATTTAACATTGAACGAGTTACGTTGATAGGCATTTAGAGTTTCGCTGCTGTCTACATGCTTTTTACTTTTTAAGTGATTATATAAATCACGTATTCCTCCTTTAGTTTTCAGTTCAACATTACAAACTGTGCAAAAAGCAAAATTATTAAACTTTCCAATGCTGATTCTGAATTGGAAGAAAATGGTGGCACCGGTGGTTCATTTTCCGCATTTTTTGAAGTTGAAATTGATGAAATATTGCTTACGACAGCATTGTTCGTGTTATTCGTGACACAAAGCCAGCAATGCGCGAAAAAGTGGCTCAAAATTGGACGTCCAGAATGCGTTTCGTCATGAACAGCCGCGGTGCTTGCTTATATGCCCGAAATCATTTTCAAATATTAACGCCATGTATTGATCTTTCGATAAAAAAAAATTTTTGATTACAATTTAATTTTTGCGGTATGTTTTACATTTTCAAGTTCTATCGGGCAAGTTCTATTCAGTCAACACCCCTTACAAATATAACACAACTTTGACAGGAGTGGTATACGTTTTCCAGTAAAAAAAAGTATACTACAGAAAGCATGTCCCCAGAATGCCATGAATAGCGAATTGGTTTAATTTTATTTTCGTTAACGATCAAAACCCAACATGTATAATTTTTAAAAAAAGAACTTCATTTGTAGATAAAAAACTTGAAATCTTTTTCAGGGTGATAGAGAAGGTAGAGAAGATGCTTTAAGATTCGTAAGGCATTTCCACAGAGGTACGGATTATGAATTTCAAAAAACAGTTAGATTACAAAAGCAAAATTTTAACGTTATCTAAAGACCCGCTGCGTATGCCGTTTGTACACAAATCCTTATTTTTTACGTATGTGTTAATGTAAGTATTAACTAATATAAATAATGATTGTTAAGATAATTTTCTTCTTATTTTTAGGTTTTGATACGTAAACGAAATATTGGACCATCAAGATTTAAGCTAAGTATTTATATAATATTGTAAAAACCATAAATCTAATATTTATATAGTATTTTATGATTCGCAGAAAGTGATTTGCTGATTTGATTCGTAGCTCAACAATCACGAAAGACTTGTTTTCCAAAAAAATCGCTAGTCAGCAAAGTAATATAATGGTTCATAATAACTAAAATTGACATCCCTAAACAATTCTTTAACGCAAGCAATTTAGAAATAATTTGGAGTTAAACATAATTCAAAATGTAAACATGTTTGTAAACAAAGGAAAGAAATTTGACATTGATTCTTGTCGTCGTTTCATTTTCTGCCTTTCGCCATTTACCAGTTTTAGCCAAAGTTTCCTTTTGTCTGTAAAAAATTATTAGCCGAGGGTACACATTAATATTTTTTGTTAGGATTCAATTACCTTTGTGTAAACCAATTAATTTGAAAAACTAATCAATGTCAAAAGGACGTTATCTAATGTAAAAAATTTGCATGCACATATGTATATTGTGCATGTATTGTGTACCTGAATGTAACCATTCGATTAAATCAATTTCTAATTGAATTTTCAATTTTTAGATTTTATTTGTAATTAAATAATTCAAAATGATTAAAATCATTTTATCTATAAAATGAAATAATATTTTGTAGCCATGTATGGTATAATCCTCTCCTGGGCCTTATGTTGTTATAGAATACAAATTTTATATCAAATTTAAATTTTGCATTTGTAATATTTGTGTTCAAACAAAATATTTACTGTTACCGGAATATAATTTTGTTTGGTTTGATTTTTTAGGTACATATTTGTGACAGTCTGAATAGAATAAGCTATTGGCAGTGTTGTGTCGTATTGTCTACACCACGTAGATAATTGATATTCTACATGTGTAGACAATGTATGTAGAAAATTAAAAAAATGGCGTCGATAATGTATAGAATGTAGACAATGTTGAAAATTATTATTTACCTTAGCAATCATTTTTTAAAGGTACCGTTTCAATATGGGCAATACAATAAAAACTTTTGACACATTTACAAACTTGAACCCAAGATTTTTTTTGGTCATGAAACACATTTATGTACACTCTGTCAAGAAAGTAACGGGAATTGGTCATTTAAAAATCCCGTTTAAAGGTATTGTAAAATTTGATTTTGTCGCTAAGTTGGCACAACTGTCCTCTATCTTGACGTGAAATTAGACCGAAGGATTTCTTACTGGATATTTCAAGTAATACTTTTTTGTCTACTAGGCTGGACCATCTAATTTTGTTGGGTGCTATTGCTTTGATCTTACTTTTCGAGTTGCTTCGCTCCTGCTAGCATTGTTTGTTTAAATTTACAGCTGGTCGTCCGTCTTTCCATTCCAGAGACCTTATTGTTATGTCATTATAGGTTCACCTCTTCATATTTCGATGTCTATGATTGATTGACTATTTTGCCTATAAAGAGTTCAACATTTGTTATTTTGTTGGTTCAGCAGCATCTTAGATTGGTGTTACGGGATAGGGCATTTGTATTCCACAGTTTGTGTGACATGATGGATGTTGTTCTGTCTTTATTTATGCGTTTCTTTAAATCTTCATCTGACCCACTTCTTTGCACTAGAGTACATACAACCACCATGGTACATACAACTTAATTGACCGTTTAGTCTAACCGTCTTGGTTTTCTATACTTTATGTTGCCTAATCTATACTTTATGTTGCATTCCGACGTGTTTGTGTGTTAGCAGGCATATATCATCTGCCTCCAGCCTGAGTTAGACTACTTAGTTATAATAGATATTGTGTTAATATGAACGATGCTGCTTCGCTCTGGTCTGGAGCTAGCTTGTCCCTTTTTATTTTCGAGTTGATTGTCTGTGAAGTTCTATCTAAGATGAAAATTGCTAATATCTTGATGGGTGTGTTCTCTCAGGTTACCTTTTTTGGTAATCTTTATAGTCAAGCCTACCTTCCACTTTCACAGTATTCTACCGGAAGTTCATACTTCTGTTATTACTGCTGTTAGAGTCGTTGCACTTGTCGTTTTCCATCCTTTGAATATTTGAGCTCTGGTGTTAAGATTTAACCAGACGCATCCCTTATTGGTAGGATATTGGCAAATTTTCCACTTGCCCGTCGTACAAGTTTATGTGGATCAGGTCCTTGATTTCGCTTCATTTCTTGATTTATCGTACAATAATCTTCATATTGACGTTTCAGCTCCGACGTATTTTGTTGGCACATTTGCAACTTAAGTTGCGAGCGTTCTTCAATTTTCTTCCAAGTTTTATCACTAATTCAGAGTTTATGTCTGTATTCTTGCTATACTCGAGTGTGTTGGTAATTGCTTAATCATTGGTTTGGGAGCAGAGCTTGAGCGCTTCATAGAATGTATTTCTTGTGTCGACATCTTTTAATCTGTCGGTGTTAAATTTTTTACGATTTGAATTGATGCATTTTACTGGCTTAATTTTGAATTGTGATATTAGCAGTTCATGGTCACTGTAAATGTCTGCACCTCTTATTTCCGCGACATCATGTAATGGCGTGATAAAGTTATTGTTAATCATTATGTGATCTTTTTGGTTTCTTGTTCCGCCATCAATTGTGTTTATAGAACTCATCCTTGGTTGTTTCATCTGCGTCTTCTGTTGGGGCATAGTACTGAATCATGATTTGTGTTTCGTATTTTTGGATGGACTCTTGCTAAGATTATTTGGCTTTTAACTGGATTTCATCTCATTAGTGCCTTTTTTGCTTTAGCTGTTATTAATATATCATCGCGTTCAGAGGGAATTTTCTTCGCTTGTGTACTTTGCACTGTTTTTCCCTTTCACTTCCCTGGGCCAAGAATTTCGATCTTATAATGCTTCATCTCAATCTCTCGAAGAAATGGAATTCTAAGCTAACCTGAACGAAATGGATATCGCTTACATTAAAAGCCCCAATCTGTATTCTTGTTCACGTAAAGATTGTTCACAGTTATCAGACAATTTTAGTCTGGAAAAACCTTATGAACAATCGGTTGTGCACAGACTCGTCGTGTGGCCGCCATATCCGTAGGTAACATTTTAAATTTGTTGTTTTTTGTAAATTGGGTCGATACCAAACCTAAAACTGAAAACACTAAAATAAATCAAAATAATCTTTTGTACTAGAACTATTGGCAGTAACCCCGACTACGTTGCTCAAGTTCATGATAGCCAGAACAGTTTATTGGCACAGAGAATTACAGCGTACAGCGTACAGAAAAAACCTTAAAGATTCTCTCATTTTCCGACTTCCTCTTGGAAGTATTACAACGACGCCAATATAGAAACAATGCTGCAAATCAGCAAATGTTACGGGATCGTGTAAACGGTTGGTAAAGTTACGAGACCTACCAGTGTACGCTAAAAAAATGATAACTATTACACCAGGATTTAAAAAATTTATTCCACGAACGCAAATGAAATCGTTTATGGTTGTACAAATATCGAAGACACCGATAGACCAAAATATTTCAATCAAACCAATTTTTTTATTAAAATTGGATTTTAACTTCCAAAATATACCTAGGTATGTTCGAATTTAAAATTTGTAAAACTGTAAGATGACGACTTCGTACAGAAAAACAATGGATAAAACAACAAACAATAATATACATTGTCTACGAATTGTCTACATACTCTACCTGCCCTCGGCATTTTCTACGCAAAAATTAATTGTCTATACTATTTTCGACACCAACCTGTAGACAATTCGGAATTACGCGTAGACGCACAACACTGGCTATTGGTTAATGATCACATAGTACTGACATATTTACCTGGTCGAATAATAAATATTTTTGCTGAATTACTAAGTGAAGCGCTAATAAATTACGTTTATCCAAATTTTAACTATAAGAACATTATGATATGTACGAGTACATACATGAATATAAAAAAGAACATTATTTTTACATTCTTTAAAACATAAAACTACATAACTGTGCATTTGCATATTTTATTTATATCGTATGAAACAAGAATTAGGGTATACTGGATAAAACACTGTGCATTGCAGAGTTATACTTGTGTTACTCTCTCCAGTTAATTCATGGAAATTCGCACTTCTTTTTTATAAAATATTCGGTTTTATTTTTTACAGTGTAAATTAATTGCATTGAAAATTCATGTATTGTAGAATCATGGTAATATTTTCGTAATGAATATTTTTGTACATTATTTCGAAAAGGTATAACTGGACATTGTGGAAGAGCATTTTTTAACTTATGAAAAATTTATGAAACAATTATTTCACTAAAATATCACTTTATTATTGTCAAAATAGGTGCCGAATAATATTAGCAATAAATTATTGACATTCGACTAGAAGAAATAAGCAGTGAAATCCACAATTTTCCTTACAACTACATAGTTGAATCTATCGATCATACCCTGATTGATTGCAATTTGAGCGGTGTTTTGCTCATTTAATTTGACTTGATTTTCGTGAAGATTGCACTGCTTATTACTTCTAGATCGTGTTGATCTAGATTTCCCGTAATATCTTTGATTAGAGAATCCTCTTTTGATCCGTGCAGGTTTCAAAAGGTTGATATTTTCGTGTAACTCCCTAGTTTTATGTTCGAGAATTTCTAGTTTATTTTTAAAGGCGGAAGAATACTCTTTATTACTAGTTATGGATTTTTCAATTAGGTTGACGTATTCCTGGATTATTCTAAGATTTTGTTTGTAATTCTGGATGTCAATTAAATGGATGATTCGTGTATAGCTACAGATTACTCGAGACTGGCCTAGCTTGATCGGTATAAGCCCCTTGTTGTTCCCTAGGTTGGTCACCTTGAGTGTTTGGCTTCAGATTAGAGAGCACCTCTAATGGTTGTTTAATCAGTTTTATATGGTATTTACCGTCTTTAGTTACGACGATGACGTTATTATTTTTGAGAACTTTCCTTACGACATAACCAGGTTTAATATTCCAACGTCTTTTGTTATGGACATGGATTATTTGGTTTGTTTTTAAGACAGGAGTTTTATCCCGATCAATATTGAGTTTATTGATCAGTTTGGTTTTCCTATAGCGTGAGTTTCCTCATAAATTTTCTTACATTCATCATATGATAATGTATGATTGAACAAGTATTCCTGCGCATTTGAGCATGCAGGATTTGTCGATTGCACTAAAATAGTATAATGGCCCGTTAAAAGCTCAAACGGTGTGAATTTCGAAGCCAAATCTATGGTGTTATTGTAAGAGAGAATACAATTATGCATTAGGGTTTTAATGTTTTCTCGAGGTTTGTATGAGCAATTTTTATAAGGTCTTGCAAGGTTGAATGCAATCGTTCTACGGGATAATTTCCTGTCCAAGAATATGATTGTACGACTATTTTGTACAATGTGATATAAAACAAAGCGACTTTAATTTTTAATAAATTTTATTGCGGTTCTTATCAATGCTTTCCCCAATAACTTTACAACACAAAAGAATGATGTGCACAGGTCCAATTCGTCAAAACAACTACCAAGAAAAAACTCTCATTCTAAATTATAACAAAAGAAACGTTGGCAATTATCATTTCAACAAAAATTGTGCTAATAAGAATTGCTCTAATAGCTAAATATATAATAATAATATTCAATGATAGATGGCAGTGATCGTTCATTATACCACTTGGTAAATAATATTAGAAGTAAAGAAGTGAATTTCCCAATGAAGTATACCAACACAAAATTCTACGAATACAAATGTCAAATGTTGATAAACAAGGTTTTGATTGCCGATTGAGATGATAATTCCGCGTAAGAATTTTGCTTTCTTAAATTATAAATAGATAAATTATAATGATGTACATAATTTAAGTTAAATTAGTTAAAATTGATTTTAGATAAAGATAAACAAAACTTAAGTGCTGTATAGCATCAAATAAGAGATATGTATTTACCATTAAATTATTTAACAGATTGCTGATGTAAACAAGTTTTCTATTTTCTAGCTGATGATCTTGAACAACATCTATAATTTGTGATGAGTGAACTCTGAACCGAGTGATTGTCGAATCGAAGTTCAACAATGATGAAGTATGCTGTAATTGTATATCATATTCCTGTAAGAAAGCTCTAAAAGAGGGAGTTTCATGTTGCCGTACAAGTGGATATATGGGGAACATGGCAAACAGGCAAAATGGCAATTTGAATTCGGTAATTACTCCTTAGTCGAGTGCTAACTATATAAACGATCGGAGGCTGTTAGCTACTTAAAATTTGAACGACGCGACGATCGTCGTTGTGTTAGATTATTTCGACACATTTTCTTATTTCACTCAAACTGGCCGGTGTAAAATCACCCTAATGTAAATCACTCAAATATTAATATAAAGTGTACACTGAGTATTATGTAAAGCTGTACGTTTAAACAAAGCTCTGCTTCATAATTCCACTGTACGCAATTTATCACTGGTCGCCTTAATTTGTTTAAATACTATAAATATTTTTCGTTTGGTGTTTTGTAACACCTTTACATTTCACTATCGCTTCAAATTAGTCTTAAGCTGTATTTATAATCTGTATGCTCTTGCACAGTCACACTCTGGACTCAATAAAAAAGTTAAACTAACTTTTTATGATTTTTTTTTCGACTGATCAAAATGGTCACAACGCCCGACAAACAATGTTTCCACATCGGGTCTGAAATGTGTCCAATGGTAAATGTCCTATTAAGTATGGATAAGGGTATCGACTGAGGGAACAACATTTAGTGGAATACGCCGTAAAAAATATTTATGGATAGAAAAATTTGTAATCAATTTGTATTGTTTTTTCTCTTTAAAGAGAATAAAGTGAGGAAGAGACAAATTTGATTATTAATTATAGATAGGGCCACCTTGTCCCGACTTGTGTACTTAATTATTAATCAAAAGTAGTGACATGTGTACTTTATTGGTAAAGGCATGTGTCTTTTTCCTAAAACATTAGTAATCAGATACATTTTTATTTATAAAATTACTCGAACTGTCAATTACCTTTTAATATATGTATTTAATTATTATAATTGTTAATTATTATAATTATCCTACTTATTATGTGTAACACCGATAACGTGTAAGTACCAGCAACTTTTTTTTTTAAATTGCCAACGGCTTTATTCTTGAATCCTTCTACATAAGAAACTAACAAGAATTGTTCAAATCTTAAGCTAATTATATTTTTTAAGTTTTAACCAATGTTCATACTTAATATTAGTTTCACAAATCAATTTAGATCCTACTTATAAGCGTAATCTACACATTTAATGATTTTACAGGTTCAATAGTCCGAGTGGATCTGCTCTTCTCAGTATTTTATATCGCGGCTGTTTTAGTATATCCCGGGCCAATTCGTTGGAATGTCCCTGAAGTTTTGAGTAGCATTTCGAACTGGATTCCTTGATTGTTTTTTTAACGGTTTTAATGCCAAGGTCGTTGTCTATCTTAGTATTTCGGATATACTATGGAGCATTAGCGATACATCGGAATATTTTCGCTTGAGTTCGTTGCAAGAGTTCTCTATTTGATGCACTGGTATGTCCATATTGCCTTGATTAACGCTAAGTATAGTAAGACCTTATTGTCTAATAATAACTTGGATTTTCTTCCTATCAGCCAATACATTTTGGAAAATGTTATTTTTATTTGGTTGCACTTTGCATCAATCCGTTCTGTCCACGTTAGCCGTCCATCTAGGTGTAAGCCTAGGTATTTGACCTTGGTTTCTTGAGGAATATGTGCATCGTTTAATTATACTGATGAGCAGGAGCGTTTGTTCAGCGTGAATGTGGCATGAATTGATTTTTTTCGTTTACTTTTATTCGCCAGATATTGAGTCATTCCTTAATTTTGCTCAGATGACCTTGCACTTCTCTTGAGGCTGTTTGCGGGTTTTCGCGTGATACCAGGATGGTTGTATCATCACCAAATATTGATATTATTACATTGTCGGTAACAGGTAAGTCTTCCGTGTAAAACAAGTATAAAATAGATCCCAGAACGCTTCCTTGTGGGACTCCTGCGCTTATATAATTTAGGGAAGTTGTTGCACCATTTTGTTGGACCATGTATTACCTTTGGAGGAGATAGTTTTCCAGAATTGAGTGAATTTTCTTAGGCAGGAGCACTTCCTCTATAATACCATGTTGGTTTCGGAACCCAAATTGATGGTCTGGAATGATTTGCCTTTCTTCTAACACTGGTTTCAGTTTTGTTATTAACAGCTTTGAGATTGTGTGAAGCATGCTTATTAGACGATAAGTCGAGATTTTAGTTTCGTTTTTCCCAGGCTTAAGTATCATTGTGATCAAAGATATCTTCCACATTTGATCAATGAGACTAGTTCGCATGATTGCTTTAAAAATGTAGGTTATTAGTTTTATGCATTTGTCTGGTAATTCCCGTATCATTTTTCCAGTAATAAGGTCATATTCTGGCGCCTTTTTCTGGTTAATGCAAGTTTTGATTGTGTTTTTAACTTTCTTCCATTAAAACTTTATAGGTTTAAATGATGAATCATCATTCATCTGGTGATGCAGCACGATATTACTAGTTCCTTTGTGTGGTGAAAACACCGTCTTTAGATGTGCAGCGAAAGCATTGGCTTTTTCTTCATCGCTTCTCGCCCAATTTTCAGTTGGTAGTCTAATCGGTGGATTCGACTTTGTAGGCCTTTGTAGGCAGAATAACCAGTCTTCTCTGTTGCCGAGAGTTCACTTAAATAATTCTGGACACATTTGTTTTTTTCTTCCTGCAGTGCAAATTTCCGGGTTTTGATAGCTCGATTTAATTTGCATTTGAACAATGGTGATTTAGTTTGTTGCCATTGCCGTCGAATTTTCCGCTTTTCCTGAATTAGTAACTGGATATTATGTGATAATTTATAAATTTTTTCAGAGTTGTTGATGATTGGTGTAGTCTTTTCAGTTGATATTTCCAGTGCCTCTTTTAACTTTTTTGCAGCCACATCAATATCTGCTGGTGTTTTTAGTGGGATATCAAGATGACAATTTTTTCGATTAGTCTCCTATATTGATTCCAATCATTTCGTTTGTTTGTCAGACGTTTCGCTGTTTCTGATTTTAAGACAACAGTACTCATTGTTATTATTATCGGTGAATGATCAGACGACAGATCACAGCAATGGGTGGCCTTAACATACGTTCGCGCAATGCCTTTGGTTACGCAGAAATCAATTAGATCAGGTACATTCTTTTATCCATGGGCCAGTAAGTAGGATGACCGGTAGATAAAAAATCCTGAGACTGTTCCTCTATAACTTCATAAAGTTGTTTGCCTTTAGGCGTTGTTAGCCTTGAACCCCATTGAGTATGTTTGGCGTTGTAATCAGCCCCCGCAAGAAATATATTACCCAGCTGACAAAAATAATCAATAAACTGCAATTTTTATAGCGTGCTTTGGAGGGCTGACATCACATAGTTTCCAGACCATTCGTGCAGACAGATGCTCGTTGATTGGATATGATCTTTCTCATATTTTGTAAGTTCATAATGTTTTAGTCTCTTCTTAATCAATATAGCTGTGCCACCGTGCGCTTTAACATCCGGATGATTAGTGTCATGAATAGAGTACCCATTAATTTTGAAGTAGTTCTTGTTGGTAAAGCGTGTTTCAGATATTTACATTATGTCAATAGCTAGGCCGTTTCCATTCCATATTGATATTTTGAGGAGAGTAATTTTTGATTTTTAACAACTATCTGCATCATCGTGTTCATATTCTGCATCATTAGATCCATAGTTCTCTCCATCATCGCCATGAAGCGTTACATCAAACCAGATAGCTTGTTTAAAGCTGATGAGATGTTACCTTCCTCAGTTGGCTCCACTTTTGGAACGGCATTCTTAAGTACACTTGTGTACGAAACCCCGAAATACACACTACTGTTTACCTTTATATTCTGGTTTCCATTTTGAACTTTAGCTTCTGAATGTAATTTAAGCAATCGTTGCTCAGCTCGCTGTCTAGGATTAATTCTCCTTTTCAATTCTATATAAACTGGGCAACCTCTATAATTCGCTATGTGGTTTCCATCGCAGTTACTACATTTTCTGACAGAAGCTTGAGTTTTATTTTTATCGCATTCCGTTGGATTATGGGGATCACCACAGATTACACAAACATCGCTCAAAGTGCAGTACGCTTTAGTGTGGCCGTTTTCTTGGCACTTAACACACTGTACACGGTCCAGTTCTTTTTCTGGGTCCGTCGACAGTAATTATTCTATGTAGCAGATATTTTAGATCATATATTTCATGCTTCCCTTTGCTTTTTTTATTATCTGGTTTTAATTCCAGACGGAATATTGGCTGTGGCACCTTTTCCCGATTAATAATATTAGTTATAGATTTAACACGGAATTTTTTTTCAGCAAAAGCAGCCTGTATCTCGTTTGGGTCAACGAAGCTCTCAATTCTTTTCAACATCACAACCACCTCTTTTTGGCTCTTTAGTTGATAAGTATAGTAGTGTTTTCCCACTTCATCAAAATGAATTATCAAAGTCTTGTATACCTCAATATTTGACGGCTGCATTTTGGTTTCTTGTATATTTCCTCGTTTAACCCCGTAAATTTAAAAGTTACCGTCCGTTAAAGTGTCGATGGTTCTTGCTAAATCTCTATTTGATTCTTCCTTCAAATAGATTGGTGGCGGTTTCTCAGTTTTTGAAGTATTATTTTTTGGTACAGCAGCCCAAAATTATTTGTTTGTTAATTGATTTTGTTTTGGGTTTTAATTTCGTTTTTGCTTCTAATTGCTTCTAATTAGCCTAAAATTAACCTTTAATTTTCCAATTGTTTGTAAATCATTTTTTGATATGGGTTCTGCTAACTTTTTCTAAAGCTATCAAAACCTATCGTTTTAGTTGGTTAATTAGCCTATAATTATTCATAATATCTTGTAATGTTCTGCTGTATGGGTTCTGCTAGCTTAGGGGACGTAGAAAATTCTTATAAACAACAGGAGAATTGAGAGGAGGTTGAGAGGATACTGTGTTGCTACAACAAAAAGAACACAAGGAAATCTATTTACAGAGGTATGGTAGACTTTGTGTTCATAATGGGAATATTTACGGTCCCTCGTACTCATAATGTTTGTCGAGAGGTTCTCTCGTCTTCTCTCATAGAAAAAATAAAACGGAAAATAGAGAACAAAATGAGAATATTTTGTTTATTTAGTACCTTTATAGACACAATTAGGCCACAATTATTTTCAAAATTAGAAAACGAAACAAATTTTATTTCAGAGAGAATAAATAAGCAGAAATAGATTTTCTCCGATTTTATGTCAGGGAACATCCACGGTCTATTACACTACAATTATTTGTAACATTAGGCGATTATCGGTAATTGCGTATGTTACAAACTGCAAATAAAAGTGGGACAAATTTTCTTTGTTCAATAAGTTTGTCGGATTATTTCTCTGCCATTTCAATACCGTATTGTTCCATCGAGTCTTTAATGGTTTAAAAGCAGCGACATAGACCGGCTTTAATATTCTAGTAGCATTCACATATTCTAGTTGTATCAAATGTGGATGGAGAACTTTTGATACATATTCGTACAATGTTTCTTTCGTATTTCCTCAGGAACTGAAAATATTAGTGTCAAATTCAATTTGGCTAAACCCTTTGTCAATCTCCTAGACATTGCATAATACTTTTGCAGCTAAAAGATTTTTTTGTCCTCGGGAATAAGAGACAATTGGTCTCGTCAACGTTAATGATTCTTCTTGGAAAAGTTTAATATTTTGCGATAATTATGGTCTGTTAAAAATTTTTCAATAGCATCAAACCACGAATGTATGTCAGAGGTCGTAAATGTTGCACTAAAAAATCGTCGACCGCACGTAAAACATCCTCCTTTCTTTTCAGAAATCGTTTCGTTTGTGACAACTTGATCCATTAGACAATGCGATCTCCTTCTTCATTGCATAGTATTGTTGGTGAGGCCCTTAGGCCCTAGTCTGAACTGTAAAGTGGATCTATGAACTATGATTTTGACATTCATTGTTTCTTCTGATGCTCTTTAACTTTCGGATCCGTTGTAAGTGTTCATGTTCTAGGCATTTTAAAATATAAGTAACTAATTCAAGGCTGAAATGGCAGTGCAATATTACTAATTTATGATAATTATTGGATACTGTTAAAGTTGGCCGAAAGTTTCCAGCCGGAATGATGGTAATGCAGATAGTGTATTCGATATCCAACCAATAGATGATAATGAGGATGTTATATTTTCATCCCAAGCGGAAATAGTGTAATATGACGATAATGCAGATATGCCGATTGTGTAGATATAGTAGTTTAACTTCAATATTCAACCGAAAAATGCCAAAAGTTGCCAGCCGAAAGTGAAAAAATCGATAATGCAGATAGATCAGCCAAAAATCAGCCGAAAACATAAGTATCATAACAAACAACAAATACAATTTGCAATTTAACCGATATTAATTTATTGTTTCATGTGTCTATAGCATATAGCAGCATACAACCAACTATCAAAAATTTATTATGACAACGTTAAAAGTATTATGTTTGGAAAAGTCTCATTTAAAGAGGTTTGTAAGGGTAATAAATTGAGAAAGTATAGTAATAAAAAAATGCCATATCTGTTTCATATACAGCCGAAAATTAACGTTAAAGAAGTTTAAAAATTATCAAGCTTTAAATGGTTTGTATTTGTCGTTAAAGTGGTTTTCAGTTCAAGACTATGTCAGACATACGCCGATCTGACTACGTGAATTCAATGGCATCTCGGATAATGAGACGATTTTATCGTCAGAAGAAGGGACAAATAAAAGTGGCACCCCTATAACCCCATCAAACTTACCCCTAACCTATAATCAAAATCTACCTATGGTCATGAGCTATCGAATCGGCATAGTCATATTGGTGTCCATGTTGCAAAATCTCGATTTTATCGTCAGAAGAAGGGAAAAATAAACATTTCACCCTTACAACCCCATCAGACTTAACCCTAACCTATGATCAAAATCTGCCTATGATCATGGGCTATCGAATCAACATGGTCAGATTGGTGGCCATGTTGCAAAATTTCGAATGAAGGACGATTATATCGTCAGAAGAAGTGAAAAATAAACATTTCACCCAATAACCCCCTCAGACTTACCCTTAACATTTAATCAAAATCTAGCTATGGTCATGGGCTATCGAATCGACCTAGTCAGATTGGTGTCCATATTGCAAAATCTCGAATGATGGACAATTTTATCATCAGAAGAAGGGAAAAATAAAAATATCATTCCTATAACCCCACCAGACTGACCTCTAATCTATAATCAAAATCTACCTATGACCAAGTGCCATTGAATTCACGAAGTCAGATCGGCGTATGTCTGGCATAGTCTTGAATTGCAAACCACTTTAACGACAAATACAAACCATTTAAAGCTTGATAATTTTTAAACTTCTTTAACGTTAATTTTCGGCTGTATGAAACAGATATGGCATTGTTTTATTACTATACTTTCTCAATTTATTACCCTTACAAACCTCTTTAAATGAGACTTTTCCAAACATAATACTTTTAACGTTAATTTATAATAAATTTTTGAGAGATATATGCTATATACCCTGCTAAAGTTAGCCGATACTTTCCAGCCGAAAGTAAAAAAATCGATAATGCAGATGGTGTCTTTGCTATCTCAGCCGAAAATACAATATGTTATGTCAAATATTAATATGCATCAGCCGATATTTTTCAGCCGACATTTCTCAGCCGATATTTTTCAGCCGATGTTTCTCAGCCGATATTTTTCAGCCGAAAGTGGTTTTTACCAAAAATATTTGTTTTCTACAACAACAAAAAAATCAACTGAAACCATTTAAAAAATTAAAAAATGTAGGTCAATTTTCATATGGGGAGTTCGGGAGAACTCGATTGAATATATCGCACACACAAAATTTGAAAATTTCTAAATATTGACCGTTTAAAGTGTCATGGTTGGAAATAGATTCAAATGAAAGGTCTTAATCTATTTCCAACCATGACACTTTAAATGGGTTATATTTAGAAATTTTCAAATTTTGTGTGTGCTATATATTCAATCGAGTTTTCCCGAACTCCCCACATGAAAATTTACCTAAATTTTTTAATTTTTTAAATGGTTTCAGTTGATTTTTTTGTTGTTGTAGAAAACAAATATTTTTGGTAAAAAAACACTTTCGGCTGAAAAATATCGGCTGATGCATATTAATATTTGACATATTGTATTTTCGGCTGAGATAGCAAAGACACTATCTGCATTAACGATTTTTTTTAACTTTCGGCTGGAAACTATCGGCTAACTTTAATAGTATATGCTATATACACATGAAACAATATATTAATATCGGTTAAATTGCAAATTGTATTTGTTGTTTGTTATGACACTTATGTTTTCGGCTGATTTTGTAGGTTAGTCAATTTCGGCTAGGATCTTTCAATTTAATATGTAGTTTGTTTAACTTTCGGCTGAACTAGTCAAGACACTATCTGCGTTATCGATGTTTTCACTTTCGGCTAACTTTAACAAGGTAATTATTTGCACCTCTTTTATGTATATAATTGGCAGCTTTGGGTACAGCATAAAGTAGGACGTTAAAAGCGAACCGCGAAAGAGTTGGGAGTGCTCTGGCCCCAGAACAGATTGCATAGTTAAACAACAAACAAAAATTCTCGACGCACGGAACAAAATATACCTATTGTTAAAATCACGTTTCTTGGTGATCGCAAGAGTGCGCTGTTATTATCTTCGAGCGTTTTCTAAATACCAAACAATAAAACCAATTTGAGTTACAAAGCACAATATTATTGAAATAATAAAATATTACATCTACCAGCTAAAAGGTATATACACAAAGGCTAAGGATTTTTTTTATCAAATTCTTTGTTTAGGTTTATTGTAAATTTATTTTCGTGCGATGCGATAGGCCCAACAAAATTTGATTATTAGACCGTTTGATAATAATCATACTATTGTAAAGTAAAATGTTTATGTGCGGATAACTTGGTGGTTATGTACGTTATCTAAAAATTCACATTTTTACATTGTTTTAAGGTCATGGTCCATGGAGCTGGCATATATTTTAATTTTCATTCAATATTTTATACAACACAACGAAATTAAAATATTCGTATAAGAAAACCCTTGTCATTTCCATAGAACATATTTACATACATATGCACGTATATTTTTATATTTTGTTGGAACTTTAATTTTCCCTTTTTGTGCTTTTGAAAATATAAAAAAAAACGTAATAAAATTGCTAAAAAAGAGATTTCCCATTTTCAATATTTAATTAGGGTTAGAATATTTTGCCCAACAAAATTTTTGTATGGACAGCAAAATGGTAGAAAAATGAAGACCGAGTTTTTTTTCGAGTTTATTTCGAAAACATTCATTTACATTTTGAAGGAAAAAATGAAACTGAAACCTGTGTACAACTGTTCGTGTCAATCAATAATTTGATACGTAAACGAGGGTAATTCAAATTTTATTATTTAAGGAATTTATTATGAATAACGAATTTTCACTGAGTTTTTGATAGTTTTTACGAGTATCAAAGCAAAAAATTGTTTTGTGGAAAGCGATACAGCCCAATTTTTTAGGCACTTAAAACCATTAATTTCAGTTTCAACGCGTGTAATATTTATTGGCGAAACATGCATTAATTTTTGTTCATTGGTAAAGTTTGTTTTGGAAATCATATAATTTATATTTAACGTTATTTAAATTTATTATTTATAGGAAATTGCAGGAACAGGAAAACTCGATAAAAATATTTAGGTATTTTTGATTTATTTAAAATCAGATCAATTTCAGTTTATTTAATTAATTCATCAAAACTCTCCTGCACATAATGGTATCTGTGCAAATTATTTAATAGTTTGGTTTTTAATAAATTCTCCACATGCCACACAAGATAATTTATTGCTCAACAAATATTTTGATAACGACATTTTAAAATAATCAGAAAAAACTAAAATTTGTTTTTAAAGCAAAGATGCGTAGCAACCAATATTGCATTTTGATTGAGAGGTATAGGGTATTTTCGTGGCAACATTTTCCTAAACTATCCTAAAAATAGAAATAGGATTATTTAGTAAAAACTTCACGTGTTTTTCTTAAATCCTAAAAGCTTTATAGGTGTGCGTGAGTATGATATACTTTTTCGGATAAAACGATAAATCCAATAATTTAACCATTTACAGAAATTTATAATAGCCAAGCGGAAAGTTTAACGAATTTTGGAAAAATTTTGTTAAATTTATCAATAGAAGATATTTTTACATATAGCTACACGATGCCGTCATTCAAATTAGTTTATATCTAACACCCGGGGCCCCTAAATTTTTCAATGGAATTGTGTTTATTTGTTAGTTTTGATTCAGAACAACTCAAAAATGCGCTTAGAATTTGGTAGCGGTTTCTCTAAATTTAGGAAAAATGCTCGGAAAAACCATACGATATGCATATTGACGACCTTACAAGTTTTAATAATAAAACACCTTGGGCCCCAAGAAAACCCATACGAAATGCATATTGACTTCTTTACAAATTTTACTTACTAAATCACCCTGGGCCCCAAGATGTTTCAATGGAATTGTGTTTATTTGTTAGTTTTGATTCCGAACAACTCGAAAACGCGCCTTGTTTTTGGTAGCGGTTTTTCTGAAATTAGGAAAAATTCTCGGAAACATCATACGATATGCAAATTGACCTTTTACAAATTAATTTTACTAAAACACCCGGGGCCCTAAATTTTTCAATGGAATGGTGTATATTTGTTAGTTTTGATTCAGAACAACTCAAAATGCGCTTAAATTTGGTAGCGGTTTCTCTAAATTTAGGAAAAATGCTCGGAAAAACCATACGATATGCATATTGACTTCTTTACAAGTTTTATTTACTAAAACTCCCTGGGCCCCAAGATGTTTCAATGGAATGGTGTTTATTTGTTAGTTTTGATTCCGAACAACTCGAAAACACCGCTTGTTTTTGGTAATGTTTTTTCCGGAATTAGGAAAAATGCTCGAAAAAACCATACGATATAAAAATTGACCTTTTTACCACCCCAACACTCCTAGCCCCAAGATTTGTCAATGGAAGGCAATCTGTGTTTGACCTCGCGAAGCAATATTACCGAAATTGCACAAGTACTAAAACATGCAGTACTATTTATAACGGTTTTATATATTCGTATAATCAACCTGACCGCTTGACAAGTTGCGCGTAGTATTGGAATTAGTGTAGTGTTAGTTTGTTTACAAATAAAACAAAATAACATTTTGTTTGTAAAATCACTAATTGACGAATAGCGTATGTATGTCGCGGATTTTAAGCTCTTTGAAGCTCTTCTAAATTTTGAGCTCTTTGTTCCACTTGTTATCACCTAGACCGTCTTGAGGTGTCGATATCGTGTAAGTTGTGGGCTGGTACGGAGGATGCAGAAGATCCCGTCAAAAAATGTGAGGGCGTTAATGCTTCAAACGAATCGTCATCTTCGTAGTGATGGTTTATTTGATACTTTTGAGTATCAATATCAATTGATTCGTTTGAGCAATTAACCTGATACTTTTAACCAGATACTTTTAACCAATTGATATTTTTGAACGGAAATTTAATATGTACCAATCAACCACAAATTTCCGAAATTTAAAACAAGTAGATTAATAAGACAAAATTAATATTAATAACTAATAAGGCAAAGTTTGCATTCATATTTAGTTTTAAATTAATTTCATAATTAGATTTATATTTATAAAAATAAAAACAAAAAATTCCCGGTAAAAAAACAATTTATCATCGAACTTCATTTTTTCATAAGAATCAATACTAAAAAAATATCAATTCGGTCATATTTAATAATTATCAATATCGAAAGTATCGAAACGTTCAAAAGTATCGAAAGTATCGAAACGTTCAAAAATATCAATATCAATCGTATGTTGCTCATTTAGTTAACATGTATTTGGTTCGTTTCCTTCTTCTAAAATCAAATAATACAAATACGTATACATATTATTTTATTATATAGTCAACTCATTCTCGCCAACTAATATATACATTTAAAAAATTGAGTTCAATACTACCTGATACTTTCGAAAGTACTCAATTGATATTTCGAACTATTTGAGTATCAGGTTAAAAGTATCTGGTTAGAATTAGTTCGAACATCACTACATCTTCGGAAATTGGACAGAGTGGCCTGGAATTCAATATTGCTTCAATTTGGCATAATAACGTAGCCATTTCCTCAAATGTTAGATGGAAGTTGCCACTCGGTTGAGATGCGTTTTCACTGATTTCACGGCTGATTCCCATAATCCTCCAAAATGAGGAGCAGAAGGAGGTATATGATGCCAATTAATTTGACGGTAAGTGCAAAATTCTGTAATAGCCAAATCATTAATTTTTGAATTATTAAATAAAAATACCTACATTTCTTCTAGAAGCAAATCTTTTTAATGCTGCTATAAGGTGTGATAAGTTACGTAACTGCTTCTATATGTATCGCTTTGGTCACCATGCACACAAAAATCGCGATGTAAGCTTTGGTCATCTTGGCTCCACGACCCCTCTTGCTGGCTAAAACAATAGGCCCGGCATAATCTACACCACATTTAGAAAACGGTCTAACTGGTATTACTCGAACGGATGGTAAATCCCCCATAAGCTGCTGCGCTGTTGTGCCTCTCGCCTTGATGCATTGAATACACCTCCTCAGTTCGCTTCTTACTAGTGCTCGGCCTTTCACAATCCAATATGACCCGCGGATAAGATGGAATGTATGGGATGGGCCTGGATGAACATATTTTTTATAGAAAAAGGAAATAATTATTCTATTTAGGATATGGGAATTCGGTAGAATGATAGGGTGTTTAAAATCATAAGAATTCAGCGAATTCTTCAGTCTACCACCAACACGTAATAAACCATTTTTATCCAAAAATGGTGTAAATGCTGCCAATTTATTATTGTTGGCCAACGTTTGCCTTTTGGCTAGCATTTTTATCTCGTTTGAGTACTCTTTCATCTGTACCCATTTTAACAGTCCTTCAGTAGCTCAGTAGTAATCTCTACTATAGTCATCGCTGTTCATTTCCTTGCTTCCTTCTTTAATTTTATGTTTTCAATGAATCTATGTATGAAGAAGAATGAAGAAGAATGAGCTGTCATCTTTTGAATATTGTATATGATAAAATAAAAGTGATAAAGGTTTCTCCCTTTTTTTCTCACATATGGAATCATCATAATAAACTTCTGCCTTCGTAATTGGCCAACGCTGCTCTGAATCAATTAACCATGATGGCCCATGCCACCATTGATGAAGTAGGACAAGCTTGGAAGGAAGAACCCCTCTTGAAGCGTAGTCAGCAGGATTATTTTCAGACTTCATATTATTCCAGTGATTTAATGGCAGCAATTCTTGTATATTAGCAACCCGGTTGGCTATAAACGTTTTCCATTTAGCAGGATGGTCTGATAACCACGCTAAAACAATCTGTGAATCGGTCCAACTATACAAAGGCACATCTTTAGGGATGGGTTTTCTTACTTCACAAATTAATTTAGCGAGAAGATGAGCAGCACACAATTCTAATCTTTTAAGTGATACTTGCTTGATGAAAGCTACCTTGCATTTAGATGTGATGAGTTCAAACCGTATTTTGCCATTCTCATCTCTGAATCTGCTATAGACTAATGCTGCATATTGTTTAAGTTTATATGTCGACGTATTTAAAGTCGTTCGAATTGTGGAAGCTCTGCCTTTAACTGATTTCATACTAACGCGATATCACTTGGTAACTCATCGTCCCAGTCCACATTTTTTAACCATAATTTTTGATACAGTATCTTAGCCATTATAATCGAAGGAGATAATAATCCAAGCGGGTCAAAAACTTTAGACGAGTTTGAAATTAGTGTTCGCTTCGTTGCGATTCTTTCTTCAGGTATGCTTACCTTGAAGGATAATTGATCATTTAGAGAACTCAATTGAAGACCTAATATTTTGGTAGTTGAATTCGCTTCTTCAATGGGAACCAGTGATTCTCCCTCCTCATGTGTAGGGTGGTCACGCAACTCGGTAGCGTTCGATCTCCATTTTCGTAAATTAAATCCTCGAAGTCGTAGCAAATGAGTTATTTGGTTTTTCAAATCGTTTGCTTCAGTGATGGTATTTGCACCAGATATTTAATCATCTATATACAATTTGTTAATGATTTCGTCCGTTATTAATGGATACTGTTGTTTGATACAAGAGATCCCAAGCTATAGCCACAGCACTCACTGAACAAGGTAATGACTGCTAAATCTACGAAGATGAAAATAGCCGAGAAATTAAGGTTATGGCCAGAGGTCTTCATCCCACTCGTAAGCCGGAGAATATAATAGAAGACTTCAAAATGAAAGAAATTGGAAATTGAAAACGCAGTAATCATTCTTAAACGAGGGAAACTTGAAAACAGCCAGGAACGATGTTCATCAAAATAGGGCTCCTGCTATTCGTGCTCACATTTAACATGAGCGAAAAAATTTTAAATATGTTTAATATCAAAGCAATCCTCAATATAAACGGTTAAAACAGAACCACTAAAAAAGAACAATAGATTAATCCCTCATTAACTCCAACCTCATCCAAAGAGATGCCGACAGACAAACGCGGGAGACTGCCCAGTTAGCCGAAACGAACCTGCAATGTGTATAAACTGTAAATTACAACACCCAGCCAACTATATAGATTGCGAAGTTGCTGTACAACTGCAAAGATTACGAAATAAAACACGGCAACCAACTCAAAACACTAACGTTATAGGAGAAAGAATTCCAATTACAACTAGAGTGCCGCCACAATCACATCCCACAGAAACAGCGAGGAGATCCTACTAGGAAATAACGCAGCAGTAAATTAATACTACTAAAGAACGTTTCGGCAGATATCTAAGTCATAAGTAAATTAAACCAAGAAATAATCCAAGCTAAACCACTTTTAGAATTGTCTTCTGACCACTCTCCCGTTTTTCTACATTACTGGGCCGACCAAAAGCCATGTTATACAAACAACTATCTAACGAACACCTTCACTAACTGGTTGAAATTCAAGTTGTACACCAGTTCATATGCCGATTTGACAGCTACACTGCAGACGGCTAATGATATAAACATTTCAATGGAAAACTTTAATGATTTACTGGCCAACGCAGTTAATTCAGCCTCGCATAAACGGAAGTGCAAACATACAAAACACACCATAACACCTGCTGAAACAGAAAAAATGTTAACAGAGAATCGTCGCTTAAGACGCATCTGGCAATTAATCGATCACCAGATGATAAACATAACTTTAATCAGGCAAACAGAAAACTACAAAACCTAATACAAAAAATAAATAAAAATAAGATATGGAAAACTATCTTAAGGAATTGGAAGGCCACTAAATACCTTAAACGGCCTCAGCAACCAAACCCGCCAATTCGTCTTTCTAACGGTGAATGGGCTACGAGTGACGAGGAAAAGGCTAAAGCCTTTGCTGATCACCTTGAAAGTGTATTCACTCCAAACCCTGGATTATCGGTGGTTAAAACAGAAAATGTAGCAATCAGACCTGTGAAGAAATTTAAGTTAAAGGAACCACTGGTAAAGTGTATTATTGCACATCTAATGCAATTAAACAAAGCCCCTGGGTATGATCGGATTACAGGTGAAATGCTTAAACAACTGTCTGAGTGTGCCTTTGGACGACTGGGTCAAATATTCAATTCAATTTACGAATCAGGATATATCCATGAGTGCTGATCTTGAAGCCTGGCAAGGATCCTACCAAAGTCTCGTCATATAGACCAATTCATCAATTTGGTTTCAGAGCTGAGCTCGGAGCCATCGAGCAAGTGCACCGCGTAGCTACAGAAATAAGGTCAGCTTCTGAAGAGAAAAAATACTGCTCCGCCGTCTTCTTGGATGTTGGCCAAACATTCGATAAAGTTTGACACGATGGTCTGCTTCATAAAATTAATCTTAAATTGCCAGAAATTTACCAAGTTATGAAGTCAAATTTATTGTTATTTGTCAAATCGTAGATATTATGCAAACACAATACCTCTAAATCAGGCGAGAAAAACCGACAAGGTAGTGTGCTTGGCCCAACGTTATATTTAATTTTCACTTCAGATCTACTTTCGCAGATGAGAATCGGCAATCGTATGTAGCATAAAAATCCACAAACGCCATCCGAAACTCTGCAACAACATATTTATGACATCGAAATATGGCTAAAGAAATGGAAGATATAGGTCACTGAACAGAAATCGACCCAGGTTACATTCACATTAAATAAGATTACTGCCCGCCTACCACAATGAACGGAATACAAATCCCTTAATCAAATAGAGCAAAATATCTAGCCGTCCATCTGTTGAACATGTTGAAATGAAGCGAGACCATATCAAATTAAAAATTGATAAAAGTCTCTGGTTGTTGGGGAAAATTTCAACCATTGACCTAGAGTACAAACTTCTCCTGTATGACACAATGATAAAACCAATTTGGTCGTATGGGTGTCAATTATAACAATCAACCTCAAATTCGAACATTGGATTCTGGCGATTGCCCAAGGAACACAGTCAATAATTCTCAGCATCATTAAAGGAGCATCCTAGTTCGTAAAAAACGAAAATATACATAAGAACCTTAGGATCCTAACTATTAAAGACGAATTACAAAAGATGCGGATCAGCTGCAGGGAAACTAGCATCTCATCCGAATTTGCTGGCGCGAAATCTAAAAAATATTCCTTTGTCTTCACGATTAAAGAAGAAAACGATGGCTGTAACAACATAGATTATACAATTATAAAGTTCCGCAGATTTACATAATTACCTGAGTGATTAAGAATTGACAACTTATTGTTATTTTCATGTTTGAAAGATTCAATAAATAAATAAAATTGATAAAAAAAATGTAAAGTTTCAGTAATTTGTGAAACATTTATGTAAGTAACATGAATTTTCTGGAAAACAAATATATGTATCTTTGAGGGGCGAATGTGATAATGAAAATAATTTATCGAAAAAATCATCAAATTCCGACTTTTTGAACGATTAAAGCTAGTGGCCTCTGCTAATCTTATTGAAATATTTAGATTTATCTTCAAACAAGCCCAAACCAGTCTACCTACGCCAGCTTCTTTATTTTTACCTGATGATGTGGGCATGGGAATACCATATTTGTTTGTTAATACGGAATTCTACTAAAATATCTTCTTGCTCTTTATTAAACATCTCGCTTCAACATCTCATCAATTAGATTTGTATCCAATTTCAATGATTGCCTCACTATATTTGCAATCCTTTATTTTCTTCAAATAAAGGAGAGCCAAACTTTTTCACAGTTTTCTTCACGAGTGGTTCAGAAAATTAAAATACAAAGGATGAATAAAACTCAAATATATGGTCAGGCAAATCGGTACAAGAAGCAGACAAAACAAGGCAATAGGCAACCATTTGGTCGCCATCTAAGAACTGAAGGTGTTACAAATGCCGAAGCAATGAGAGGCTTATTGACTACGCACCAACAATCGATAACATTACAAGATATTCCCATGAAACTAACAAAATTTGATGAGAAGCTACAAAAATTAGGAGCTAAACCTAAATCCACACAAAAATGAACAGCACAATGAAAATCTAGTCATGGAATGCTAATGATCTGCTCCGGCATCAACAAGAACTACAAGCAGTCCTCGATATTGAGAATATAGATGTGTGTCTTATTTCGGACACACATTTTACTAAGCAATCTTACATAACATTTAAAGGCTCTTACCTATATCACATCACTCATCCAGATAATTCAGCCAGAGGAGGAAGTGCAGTCATCATAAAAAAAAAATTAAGAACATTTTGAAGAAGCAAAGTATGAAAACGAAGAAATTCAGACCACAGTGGTTTGTATGAAAAACAACAACTTTCCTATTGTTGTGACAGGATTGTACTATCGTCCACCAAGCCATCTTATTAAAACCAAATAACACTCAGAGTTCTTCAAGCGTTTGGGAAAAAGGTTCATAATAGGTGGTGACTTCAAGGCGAAGAATGCTCACTGGGGTTCTAAATTAAATTCAACTAAAGGAAAAGAATTACTGATTGCCATTAAAGAAAATGGATGGTGACTCTATTTCAACAGGAAGACCAACATATGGGCCAACTCACCCAGGAAAAATACCTGACTTGATCTATTTTTTGATAACCAAAAAATATTTCTAATAATTTTATGAAAGTCGAAGAAAGCCAAGATATGAGCTCAGATCATTATCCGATAGTCCTAACCCTAAGCGAGTATATCATCCAAAAAGGAAATAATTCAGTACTAATCAACAAATATACGGACTGGGAAAGTTTCAAAGTACACCTTGAACCAGGAATAATTTTGAAAATTCCTTTAGTTAAAAACTATGGATAAACTGGATAAAGAAGTAGAAAAGTTCATCTTTAAACATTGCAGGCATCATCGAAGCTTTCTTATTTGATCGCCAATGTACGGGAAGGCTTTTTTTATTTACGCCTTTCATTACTCTAGGATTTTCTAAGTTATAAATAAGAAACGGTTTAAATTTGAAATCTCCTTCCGCGTTGCCGTCTAAAAGAAGAGTGAGTCTATTTTTGCTCGTCTTACGGCTTGAAACTGATTTTTCTGCTTTAGAAATATATGTTCTGCTCGGCAGCCTTTTCCAAAACAATCCCGTATCGTCAACGGTAAAAACTTGCTTAGGGATTTGTCCTTTGCTATGAACAATGGCTTTTATAGTATCGGGAATTCCGCAGCTGCAACAGTATCGGCGCTAGCTGCTTCTCCTTTTAATTTTACATTATGAAGGTTTTGGCGTACTTTAAATCTCTCGAACCAGCCTTGGCTCGCTGAAAGCTTTGGTTGCCTTTCATCAGCATTCCGGTTCTCCATATCATTTGGCATTGATTGTATCATTGATTCATTATATAATTTCTTTGCTTTTTCCTGAATTATGCTCTTACTTAGTGGAACTTGGTCGTGTACTTGTTTTTCAATCCATAAAGAAAGTAAGGATTCCATTTATACTAGCATAAAATCGCTTGCACGAGATATTGCGTCTGACACAGTAGCAGCTTTCCAAATTTCTTTAATTTTACTGCCATCGCAATCTCTTATTGTTTTCACAGTTGATTCTGCTAGTCCAAGTGCTTTAGCTATTTTAACAACTCGTTCTCCTGCCTCAAAACGCTTCAAAATATTTAATTTAGTTTCCAGTGTTATTGCCTTCCTCGATTTCTTTTTTTCAACTTTTTCACTCATGATTATTATCCTTCCGACTAAAAAAATAATGATATGAATAATGAAGCTACAAAAAACGATTACAACTTACGAAAACAGATTCCAAAATAAAAAATTTTCCTAATAAATTTTATTTTTCAGTACTCGTATCTACGAAAAACTTAAAAAAAACACTTCGTTTCAAGAACTTTTATCAAACTGAAAACAAATGTAAATTTCTTACACAACAAAAATCAAAATAAACTAGCTGGGATTTCCCTTTTTATATGTACATATATGTAATTTCTTGTTAGACATTAAAGGCGTGTTTACACTGCATATTTCAATCGCAATGTGAAACGACGCAAACTGAAACATCACAATGCGAGGTATTGTACAATAAAAAATTTCTAATGTTTCATGTATCAACAAATCCATTTAAGATTTAAATATTCGCAACACTTGTTAATTTATTTCCCACGTTTTTATACCTCTAACAAATTATCTGTGTTTGTGATTGTTACTACTAGGGAAAGTGATAACAACCTTCCTGTGGAAGCGAATCCCCATTGTGACAAGTAAATAATAATTAGGTGTTTTCTTGAAGATCGTTTTTTCCATGTAATGGTGCTATCATCTTATGCTTATAATCTTATGCTTAGCATGTTATTGTTAATAAAAGAGCAAAATACTTTGAGCTGTCACAAACTCGAGTAAGCAAATTTTGTCAAAGAAAAACTCACTATGATGACGAAAAAATTTAAATTTAATTAAGTTCAACTTGCTCTTGCTAGTAATTTTTTGATGAAATGACCGTATTAAATGAAGCAGTTATATAAAATCTCGCTGATAAGGTAAGGTAAGGTGGGTCGTTCGATGGGATGTGAATGATTGCACCGTTTGACTTTCTTTTTTATAATAAATTCTAGAATTAATTTTGCAAACAAATTAAAAATGACTAACTTTGCAGTGTAAAAAAATGATAAGCAAGTGGCACAATATAATACAGCAACTGCATGATCGACTATATAACCCACTTTAAATATGTAACTCTTGTTCGAACTTGAAATTTGACATTTAAAGTTTTGCTGCAAGTAATTCAACAGAATTAAAATAATTAGAATTATTCATCTATGAGTGTTATGCCGCATTACACTGGTTTGCCAATTCCATGATGGCACAAGATTCCAAACAGTGATTCTATTTGAGCGGGGTACATTTTACGAGCCTGTAAACTTGTGGTGTTTTCACACCTTGTATCGAAATTCATTTTGTAAATTAATTTAAATTGACTAGCACCCTGAATGTTTAGTTGGGTATAAACCAACTTTTTATAAAAAATTTCAATCTCAGAAGCCAATGTGTATACAACGAAAAATAGTTTTAAGTTTTTGTTTTTTCACATAGAACAATGTGACAAACAATTTCAAATAGAATAATTGAAAGATTAAAAATTAATTAATTATTAAAGTAAAAATATCCTAAATATTAGTGAAGCTTAATGCCACCAAAAACTGGTGACCCCGACGTGATTGACGAGCATACAATGACGGCCGATTACAAAGCATCAATAATAAAATTACGGCCACTCTCAATTTCGGCCGCTTTTAATAACGGCCGCTTACAAATACGTTTGATTTTTAACGAATTATACAGTGCCTTTTACATCTTCAAAGGAGTCTAGTATTACGTTAACTCCCACTGAGCTGGCTGGTCTTAATAATGATGCTGTTGCCAAGGCTGTCTCACGTGTTAATATTAATTCAAATGTAATTCCGGAGACTGCCGATTCTGGAACTGTTGCTCGAGTGGCTTTCAAACCCCCACAACCCCTGCACTCTCAAAACCCTAATGTGTGGTTTGAGATACTTGAGCAGCAGTTCGCTTTGGCAGATATCACGGTTGAGTCTAATAAATATGCTCATGCGGTGGGAGCGCTGGATGCACGAATCCATGACACATTCTCATTTGTTATCACTAGTCCGAAGGGTAATACACCTTATTCTACATTTAAGGCGGAGATGATTCGGGTACATGGTGAATCTGAAACATGAAGCTCACTAATCTGATACATGGCTTGTCACTTGGAGACAGAAAGCCGTCACAATTATTGAGTCTAATGAAATTGAATGCTGGTACAATATCAATGAAGCGACACTTCGTCAATTTTGGATGAAGAGGTTGCACCAGACAGTTCAAATGGTGCTTACACCATTCGAAAACGACGTCCCTCTGTCAGTCCTTGCAGAACGGGCTGACAATGTGCATGAGACAAAGACTCAGGTGCAAATAAATTCCATTGAGACTTCTGCATCTCGTTCTTTTAGTCCAAATTTAGCTTTTTCAATTGACAATAAACTTTCGGAATTTAAAAAAACTTTGTTACCGGAGATTTCGGAAATTTTTAATCAAAATTCTAGATCGCGATCTGGGTCAAATTCACGCGGGCGTAACAATTCACGATCGAATTCTAGAAATAATTATACACGGAATAACTCACCAAATTTCCGAAATTCATTCAAGCCTTCATATGGTGAACGTTCGGCTGAAAAAATTGTATATGCTTTTATCATCATCATTTCGGTACAAAAGCGATAAAATGTAAACCAAATTGTAAATTCGAATTGAACAACTCCTATAACAATGTTTCAAAAAAATAAATAGTCATTCACAATTGGCGGTGTGTAATGACGATTCTAAAACTCACGGCCTTTTAATTTACGAAATTTTTCTTCAGACTCATTTTCTAATTGATACAGGTGCAGATGTCTTAGTTTTGCCCGCCCGGTTTGTTCGGAATCCAAGTACGGGACTAAATTTCTAAAACTTGACATCGGACAGCGCCGCGAATGCTCCTGAGAGTTCATAGTTGCTGATGTGTCGATGCCTATCATCGGCGCGGATTTTTTGAGGAAAACTGGTTTACTTGTGGATATAGAGAGATAGAGGCTTATAGATCCGTTGACCTCTGTGTATTCAAATGGCAACCCTTCCTCCTATGATGATACTACTGTATCTAGGATCGACAAGTCAGCAATGGATCCAAGAGTTTTCAATGTGATATCAACATTTTTAACAGTCATTCACGGTAACATTAATAATGACAGTAATAGACATAACGTGACTCACAAAATAGAAACGAATGAACCACCACGGACATACCAAAAACAGTAATTTTGACACCTATCGGACTATTTGAATTTTGTAGAACGACTTTCGGTCTTAGGAGTGCAGCACAGTCGTTCCAACGTCTTATGCATTCAACATTACGCGGAACCGATTTCTCTTTTGTATATTTGGACCACGTGCTGATTGCCTCTCAAAATAACAGAATAACATGGACTGGTTGTAAATGTGGACAAATGCGTTTTCGCAAAAAACCGAAATTATCTTTTTAGGTCATTTGGGAACTGGACAAGGTATGTTACCGTGGCATGAACGGGTTCAAGTCATCAAAAATTTCGAACGACCACCGACTGTTAAACAACTGAAACGTTTTTTAGCATGATTAACTTTTATCGACGCTTCATTCCGGGTGCTGCTGCTGACCAGCAATTGTTGAACGATTACTTGAAAAGTTACATTAAAAACAGTCGAGTTCCAATACAATGGTCAACAGCTAGGCTATCGAAGCGTTTGATAACTGTAAAATTAAACTAACGAACGCTACTTTACTTATTCATCCACCATCATCAGCACCTCTGGCCATCATGGTTGACGCTTCCGATACGGCGATTGGAGCGGTGGTCCAACAGTTTGTATCGGACACTTGGCAACCACTCGGTTTCTTTTCAGTACGTCTCAGTGATACGCAAAACGATACAGTGCTTACGATCGTGAACTTCTCGTGGATTTTTCGGGGATTAAGCATTTTTGACATCTTCTCGAAGGTCGTTTATTCACGCTCTGCACCGATCATAAGCCACTTGTCTATGCTTTTAATCAGAAACCGGAAAAAGCATCTCCTCGTCAATTTCAACACTTAGATTTCATTGGTCAATTCACGACTGAAACTCAGCACATCTCTGGTCTGGATAACGTTGTTGCAGATACTCTTTCTAGAAATTAATAAAATTTCTTTCCCTGAAAGTATTAATGCTATCATCTCAGATGCTCAGACCAATGACGAAGAAGTTCAAAAAATTTTAAGGAGTAACTCTGTTCTCAAATTCGAGAAATTTCCCGTTTTTTTTAAATTTTTTAGGCCATTCATTCCCCTAAATTTCCGAAAACAAGTTTTCGATGCTTTTCATAATCTTTCTTATCCTGGCGTCTAAACTTCCATCAAACTTTTGACTCAGAGTTTCATCTGGTTATCAATTAAAAAAGACGTTCAGAAAATGGCTCAAAGTTGTGTAGCTGGCCAAAAAGTTAAAATCTCTCGGCATACAAAATCTCTACTTGGTAACTATAAATTAACTTCTCAACGCTTTTCGATTATTGTCCTCGATATCATTGGTCTTTTACCAGTTTCTGATAATCAGCGGTATTGCGTTAAATTGATTGATAGATACACTCGATGGCCCGAGACGATTCCTGTTCCGGATATAAGTGCTGCACACTGTGGCTTTCGCTGTTTATTCTCATTTTATAGCTCGCTTTGATGTGCCAGAGTTCATTGTCACGGACCAAGGCTTGCACTTCGAATTACAACTTTTTCACGAACTAGCTAACTTACTGGGTTCCTACTTACGTAGAAGAACAACTAGTTACAATCCAAAATGTAATGGCATGATCGACAGATGGCATCGGGTCGTCAAATCTGCCATTATGTCCTACGACCGATCTGATTGGGCTAGTATTCTTCCTGCAATCTTACGAACCACTTATTGTGACGAACTAAACGCTACTACAGATGGACTGGTTTACGGTTGTACAACTCGAGTTCCTGGTACATTTTTAGATACTTCGAACGATCAAATTTTACAATCAGACTTTATTACGAATTTAAGACGACACTTTGATGAAATTCGACCTGTAACAGCTTCTCGACATACTTCGGACAAAATTTACATCAATAAAGATCTGCTGACTTGCTCGCACGTTTTGTTACGCACGGACGCAGTACTCAGATCACTGCAACCACCATATACTGGACGGATTTGGTTATCGATCGTCCAGGCAATTTTTTCACTTTGTATCTCAACGGGCGACACGCCAAAATTTCCATCGACCGCAAACCGTGTTACTCTGACAATCAATCAGAAATTACGGAGGCACCAACTATTCAAATTGGATTACTTTTACCGACTCACGAACCGGAACTTATTATCGGCTGACGGACCTAAATTGTCTACCGAAGAACCGAAAATTCGCAAATAGGTTCGTTTTGATCTTTCGCCAAGTACTAAAATAACTACAAGATAGGCTCGTGTATCCTGGACTCCTACCAGATTCTAAAATTTTCGATAGATCTTCAATCTCTCTGGGAGGGGAGTATTGTGGCGTTTTCACACCTTGTATCGAAATTAATTTTGTAAATTAATTTAAATTGACTAGCATCTGAATGGTTAGGTGGGTATAAACCAACTTTTTGTAAAAAAATTCGATCTCAGAAGCCAATGTGTAAACAACGAAAAATAGTTTTAAGTTTTTGTTTTTTCTTTGAATATAGAAACAATTTTAAATAGAATAAATAAAAAATGAAAAAATAATCAATTATAAAAATAAAAATATCCTAAATATTAGTGATTGTGTTTTATTATACTAAAAGCTTGGTGAAGCTTAATACTACCAAAAACTAATAAAAAAAATTGTTGTTATTTCTACTCATGTTTTACGTGTATGACATATTCCAAAAATATAAATCAAAGTTGCCCTAATCACCAAAAAAGTTTTAAATTTTCCTAATTTGTGTTAAAAAGCGATTAAAACACAAAACAATTTGTATTCTTAATTAAAGCAAACTTCATTACATGGATATATTACAAATAAGCACAAGCACAGTAGTACGTTTTCATCATATATTATATATTGCAAGAGCACATCACAAAATTTATATTATTATTTAGTTTAATTTCCTGATTATAAATTCTTGTCGCAATTCTTGATTACAGAGTAATATTATTTGTATGGTGTATGCTAGTAACATTACGAATTGTATATACGGTAATGATAAATAAAATATAAATACCATTTTCCAGAATAAAAACAGACAAAGGAATTTAATTCCCAAACATCATAAAATAAATGGAAACCCAGCAACCCAACATAAGATAACATAAAAAAATGACATTCGAAAATAATACGTTTTTAGTTTTTATTTTGTATTTCATAAAAATGTGAAAATGAATTTATTCCTAATTCCCGTTTGGTATTAGAGATAAGAAAATACTAAATTCAAAAATCAATAAAATTTTTAACGATTTTAATTTTTTGCAAAATGTATTTAAATATATTTTTTAACTTTGGACAAGATTATAATAACATAATAAATTGGTGGTATCATCGATGTATGCAGATATTCAAATATCAGATATCCAAAACAGGCAACAAATTTTATTGCAAAATAATTTCTATATCATCGTCATTCAACGTGTGCAGATCTTTGAGTAATTTATTATAATACGATTTATGGTTAAATTATCAGTTAAAATGTCAATCCAGAAGGTACCATTTCTAAAATTTGCCTAAATAAATTATTAGCATACTCGTTGACGACTTTGAAGTTTGTCCTAACTTGTACTAGATTTTCTTGTATTGTGAATGTATTAGTAAAATAAATTTGAATGAAAACATTTAGGCGCACAAATTAAAATATATACCTAATAACATACCAGGGTTAACTGCAGCAGGGAAACTTTCGCATTTTAAAATGAAACTTTGCATAACACTTAAGCCCAATTATTGGCCCTAGTCCAGGAGCCAAAAAACGAGAAAAAAAATTTTAAATTTCGCCTGAAAGACGGAATAAATAAAACCCGATTTCTAAACAAAACCTGAAGTAATTTAAGCCTAATTTTAAAACTTTTTAAAGGCCGCTAAACTGATAAAATTTGCGCTTATCATAAAAATATAATTTTCATACATTTTCATTCATAAATCGAGGAAAACCAAACTAGCCCCTGAAAGATACTATATTAAAAGAACAGAGATATATCGTTCAATAATATTTGTGTTGAACAACAAATTAAACAATAGAAATACAATTTTCTGAACAATTTTCTGTTAAAAAGTGTTCTAGAAACCAATGAAGTTGGTACTTCCGATTGTATATTTTTTTTTTTATTTAAAGAAATCTGTTCTGTGATTTACATGTATGATTTCAGAATTTAATTTAAATCAAAAATATTAAAAAATCAAATAAAGCACTTTAAAACACAAAAATATAAATCAAATTTTGATTTAACAATTAAAAATTTAAAAAATAATTCTTCAGTATACTTTTGAACTTGCACTTTGATAAATTAAAGTCACATAGGTCGTCGACGATGTTGAACGATTTCGACGACCTATTAATGGGGTTATTTTCTCCATAGTTTGTGGAATGGTGTTCTAGTGGTAAAAACTCATGGTTTCGAAATGTTCAGCAAGGCACGTGTGTTGAATAGATATGTTTTCCAGAATGTATGCTAACTCAATGTGACCAAGCAAAACGTTACCAATGAAATCCGCACCTAAGAGAAGTCGTCTATTTTCAAGCGTCCATATTTTGTAATCCGTGCATCTTGTTGATTATGGAGGTCACCGAGCCACATTTTCATGGCCGCGCCAAATTATTACTATCAGGTATGTCCACTGCCATCCGAAAAATATAGCGGCTGAGTTTGTGCTAATTCAGAACTGGCCCATTTCCAATGAGCAACAACGACCGAATGAACAACTTTCTAGAAACAAGTGTTCTAGGAACCAATGAAGTTAGACTTCATACATACCTAATCGGAATATGCAATCAGAAGTGCCAACTTCATTGGTTTCTTTTTTTAGAAAACTGTTGATTCAACAATTTTTGTTTTTCATTGGAATTTGGGCAATTCTGGATCAGCACAAATTCAGCCACTATATTTTTCGGATGGCAATGAATATGCGAGATAGGAATATGCAATCAGAAGTGCCAACTTCATTGGTTGCTAGAACATTTCTAGTCAGAAAATTGTTCATTCAACGGTCGTTATTGTTCAATGGAATTGGGCCAACTCTGGATTAGCACAAATTCAACCACTATATTTTTGGGATGGCAATGTTACCTGACAGGAATATACTATCTGAATTGCTTATGACTTGGATTTTAGAACATTTTATTTCTATTGTTTTATTTGTTGTTCAACACAAATATTATTGAACGATATATCTCTGTCTTTTTTTAAATATAGTATCTTTCAGGGGCTAGTTTGGGTTTCCTCGATTTATGAATGAAAATTTATGAAAATTATATTTCTATGATAAGCAAAAATTTCATCAGTTTAGCGGCCTTTTGAAAGTTTTAAAATTAGGCTTACATTATTTCTTTTTTTTTAGAAATCGGGTTTTATTTATTCCATCTTTCAGTCGAAATATAAAATTTTTTTTCCCGTTTTTTCGGCTTCTGAACTATTACTAAATGTTTCCCTTGAGCACTAATTACCACAAATTGGGCTTAATCGGTATGCAAAGTTTCATTTTGAAATTCGAAAGTTTCTCTGATGCAGTTACCCACACTAATCACATATATACCAAATAATCTAGCCAATATTACGTAAAAATATTATGCAAATAAATAAAATGTATAATAAAATTCGAATAAGTATAATTTATCCTTTCAACTTCCCCTTCCCTTTCAGATTCAACTATAGAAAAATGCAAAAAACACCGATAAGATCATTAAAATACGAATGATTTGGAAGTTCAGGGATTTACTATGAAAAATATATCCTGTTATCCCTCTTCTGATATCAATTTTCATTTAAGGTATTGAGTTTTACCTTTACTACCTTAGTTTCATCCTTCTATCTGGGATCCGTGACATCCAGATATGGCAAAATGCGATAATACACCGATAAAATGACTAAAATGCGAATAATTTGGAAGTTTAGGGATTTACCATGAAAAATCTAGCCTGTGATCCCTCTTCAGATATCGATTTTATTTTTAGGTATTGAGTTTTACATTAATTGGCATTTTATCTTTTTATTTTATGGATGCTAACATCAATTTTATACGAAAACTTCTCGCAAAATATATTTTAAAAATATAAATGTCGCCTAAATGTTTGCTCAGTCAAGATATATCGTATATGGTTTACCAATACATCGATAATAATTATAAAGGTAGTATAATTTTAGTAAAAACTTCATTACCTTATATAGGCGAATGAAGTCGATCCTAAAATTTTCAACTATAATGACGTTATTTAGGACAAACTTAGGACATGCTTGATTATCACTCTCGTTGGTTGTATTAGTAATTTGAAATATTATACAGCACTATATTTTAGTCTTTAAGGCATTCGGAAAATTTAAGCAAATTCCATTGAATAGGGGGGAGTAGGGGCACATTGATAAATGGGGTACATTTATGCACCCAAAAAACTCAGCATCTGAAATAACTGAAAGATTTTTGTACCCACTCATAGATGGTGTTACACCTGCAGTTACTGTGTGATTGTCAATTGGTTCAGTCAAATTTGGCGTTCTTCGATCTAAAATTTTTTAAGTTAATTGCAAACGTTTTTTTCAGTTTTGTTTTTATTAATAGTTATCAGTGGCACTATTTTGGTAATGGGGGGAATAGGGAACTGGAGAAAGAATTTATATGTAATTTCTGTTCAAATATTATTTTTCCGGCCTACTGAGGAGAAATTTTTTTTGTAAATATTTATAAATTGGGAATAATTTTTCCATATCTAAATTGGCAGGGCACATTATTCCCCATTTAATTTTGTGTTCAAAAAAATCAACACTAACATTTTACCTCAGCATGCCAGAAAAAAAATGTTTAAATAAAAATTTCATATAAAATCTTTCCCCAGTTCCCTATTCCCGGGGAATTACCAGAATAGTGTCACAGGACTGTCATCTGAGGTAAGAAATATTTTATATTTATCTAATACACATCGATTTTTGATCTAAGTTAATTAAGTTTTCTAATAGTGGTGTGTTGATTAAATATGACGATGTGGGGCACATTGATACAATACTTTCTGGGTGCTATCTCTGCAATAACAGACGTGCTCGAAGGGGGACTGCCAATAAGAAGAGCAGCTGATAAATAAAATTTAAAAGCAACTTCTTTGTAACACCGGAACAAAAAGAAGGTTGAGGCAAATAATGAAGAACAAAAGGAATTTTCGTGGAAATATAGCTCAAATCAAGTGTTCACCGCAGCTCAAGAAAAATAACTCAACGAATACATCATAAAATGTTGTAAAATGCCTTATGGTCTGACTTTAATTCAGGTTCGACAACTTGCTTATGAATTTGCGAGTTAGAATGTGGTATTGCTCATCTTGGGATTTAACAAAATGTGTAGGTGTGGTTTGGGCTGTAGATTTCGTAAAAGAAATAAAAACATCAGTTTGAGGAAATCAGAAAATACAAGGCTGGCAGATCATCTTCATTCAATAAGACGCTGTTTCAGGATTTTACGAAAATCTTGAAGATGTTTTGAAAAGATACATCTTCACCGCTGATTGGTTAATAAATTTTGATGAGCCAGATCCTCAACACGCCTAAGGTTTGTGGTGGAAAAACCCAGTGGCAGGTCGGCCAGATTGCGTCAGCCGAAAGAGGTGAACTCGTAACATTTTCGGGTTTTATAACAGCGATTGGAAATACAATTCCGCCCGTTTTCATTTTTGCGAGAGTCCATTATAAGAATCACTTTCTTTCAGGAGCACCAGAAGGATTGGGCTTGGCGTCAAGAACCGGTTTAATAAATTGTGATCTTTTTTGGAGGTATTAAAACACATGAACAATACAGAAGAACGGCCAATCCTGCTAGTTTGTGACGACCACGAATCTCATATTTCTTTGGAGGCAATGAATTAGTCACGTGAAAATGGAATAGTGTACTTGTCTTTTTCTCCTAATATGTCACATAAGTTGCAAACTTTGGATGTGGCAGTGTTTGGCCCGTTTAAAAGCAAGTTAAAGGTAGCGTTCAATGATTGGCACATCAACCATCCTGTAAAATGTTTATCAATTTATGATATCCCAGCAATCAATTTATGATAGTCCATTACTCGTAAAAATATTATAAGTGCCTTTACCAAACCAGATATCTGGCCTATAAATAAATTAGCTTTCTCAGAAGATGAATTTGCTTCATGCGATATTTATAATCTCGACCAATCGCAAGATGGTGCAGCAGATTTCAATCTTCAAACCATAGCTTCCAGTACAAATGTTAGCGAGCCAGAATCGGATGCAACATCAATACAAAATGCATCCAACACCACTTCATTGCGGATGTAAAAGATGAGGCGTCAGTGAACATATCAGACATACTACGGTTGCCGATGCCAACTATGACCAAGGATACTAACAGAATAGTATTGCTTTTTACTTTTAATAGTAGCAATCTTCCTTTTTATAACTTGTAGGTGACTTACAAAAATAACTTATTTGCGATTAATTCTAATTTATCTACTTATAGTTAAAACTATTTTAAATGTGATTTTTGAGATTCCAAAGATTAATTTTACAACTTGAAGTATTTTATCCCTCAGTTATTGTATGCTACAGGATTTAGGAAACTTAAACATAAATATATGTTATTACAATTATTGAAATAAATGTTATACAAAACATAAACACTAAAACAACAAAAAATTAAATACTTTATTCATAAAACATTATTAATTATTTATCTACATTATCGACACATGATAGTCCTCAGGTTTATTGGAATATATTCACTGCTATATAAAATTTTACGATTTTACAAATTTCGGTAAAATTCGTGCAGAAGGTCGTCTGATGAACTGCAGGACCTTTTTATTTTTATTCGGCCCGCACGATTTTTCGAAAATTAGAGCCCCTGTCACTTTCTTTAATTTTTTCGACTCGTACCGATTTTAACAATAATTGCTGGAGGACCGTTTTCCTTTCCTTCCTAATTTTGGGGATATCCATTTAGAGCGTTATCCGATAGGGGCCTTGTTTCATTTTTTTAGTTTTTTCGACACACTATTTTGATAAAAATTGATAAAGGAGGGGGATCAAATGCTAAGTTCTAATTTTGGAAAAATTTCGTATAGAGGTCCTTCGGTAGGGCGCGAAATCCTTTTCATTTTTTGCGGCTCGATGGATTTTGATAAAAATTGCGATGATAAAAGTTTTCTAATGGTATGAATGGATTGCAATTTTCATAATTTCGGGAAAAATCAGTTGAAGAATTGTTATATGGGAAATTTCGACTGCAAGGAAATGATTACAAAGACTTCTGAGCCTCTATATCTGAATACGAATACGAACAAGATTGGTATTTCTGAATACGATTTAGTGCAATTGTAATACGACAAATTTCCCTTATCTGACAATACAAATTCGAACAATTTGTATACGTCCATGAACGAATTTTTGTAATAATAATAATTCGCTAAGGCATTGTAATTATACTTTGTAAGTAAGTGCAAAGTATTTTAAATATTTTTTCAGTTTGGTCACTGCAGTCTGATGAGACGACCGAATTTTTTAAATTAAAGAATTTAACTTTCATTGGTTCGAAACCAAACTTCCCACGTCTTGGTAACCTCACCTAGATGTAAAAACAATATCTGGATATCACCCAGATTAACCCAAATTTGATATAAAATAATTTGTGAACATATATTACATCTAGCCACATATATGCGGCCGTAACATTTAAATTTATAAATGAGCACCAAGGAGAAGGAATAGATTCAGAAAGGGCCTCTTCAGCAACAACAAAAAATGCTTGGAATTAACACAAACACGGCTAAATTGTGTATAATTGTGATGAAAAACAATTTCTTATCGCCACAAATAAATTCTGCCATTCAAATTCAAACATTTTATTTTCGTTCATAACAACAAAATTTGCATGTAAAATATTCGTAATTATATTGCAGCGCAAAGTTAAAATTCACAATGCAAATTAAATTATGTATTCCACATTATAATAATCGAATAGCATCATGTTAAAATTAAAAGAACATTAATAAAATATAATAAATTATATCGAATATCCATTTCAAGTACAAATGAAACCAAAACGTCAAAATATTTACATAGCATCAAGTTGTAAAATGTTATTAAAGGTAGAACCGTTTAACAAAAATTTCCCTTTTACCAACGCAAAAGGCGTGTACGTTCGTATTCACAAACACCAATTTATTTGCGTACCGAATAAAACTTTCGTATCGTTTGAAAAAACGTATCGTATTCAGAAACAGGGCCCCTGACTTCTGGATAACTCATTTAGGAGTCCTCTGAATGGGCCACCATATTTCACCGTGTTGCGTGATGTTGCACCATGTTATACGATTCTTGTGTTATTTCGCCCTGTTTCACACATCATTGTGAAATGTTGCATCATACTATGATGCGTGATGTTGCACCTTGCATCATATTGCTTGAAGTCGCATGTTGTCAAAGGATGTTGTGTGATGTTCCACTATGTGGCGCCATGATGAGTGTTCCACTATGCGGCGCCATGATGAGCTCACGCGGTCTTAATATTTTATTTGACTTACCTTATTATTTACGACGCACCTTTGAATTGTTTCTCTAATATCACGGATTTTATCTTTCATGAACCATTCTGTTTCAGCCTCCCTAGCTTGTACTGCCATGTGATATATGTAATTCTTAGGCATAACTATATCCTCTACTAATCGCAACTCACTCTTAATCCCTTCTTCCTCTAATTTGCTATTATTTTCTTTTCCAACGTTAATTATGTGTATCCTCGCTTGTCACTTACTATTTTGATTTGTGGCTGTTTGGTAAACTGATGGCCCTAGAGCATAGAAAAATGTTGAGAGTCGTCTGGTATGATCTTTCCTTCACACTTTGCTTTTATATCGTCTATTTTAAATAAAATATGCCTATCGGCACAATCTTACCGCCACCATAACTTTAGCGTCGCTTTCTTGGATCAGAGTCACGCTACTCCCTAAATATTGAAAAAACAAAATTACGAGAATACCAAAAAATTTAAAAAAAGCATAAAAAAAACACACAAATTAAAAAACTGTAAAAAAATTAAAAATTTGGAGAACGAAGTCCTAAATTCATACCTTCTCGCGGTGTGCTCTGGGTACTTCTAAATGGATCAGGTGGCTTAGCGGAGGCGATGCAGGGCACATTCTGCTTATAGTCAGTGACATTACATGTCACAGCGAGCTATTGGCGCCATTAAACCAATACCAAATCATCGCCTATTCTCCAGGTCAGGAGAGCTAGAGAAAGTGCTATATAAATGTGTTCAAGGTAGGACTAGGTGCCATAAGATTATTATTTGTGCATTAGATCCAAGCGGGTTCAGCAACAAGATTGTCTCTAAAAGTTTACCAAAGACCTCGGATTATCATATCAGATTCATCACAAATACCGCCTGGAAGTTGTACACAAACTTAAGGAGGAAACAAACTAAAAACAGCGCGACAAATTCGAAGCAATCCACGTTATCGACTGGGTATGGGGGTGCACACCAATTACCGTAGCAGTTTATTTGGTTTTAGTTAATCGAATTGTGTTAATTTTATTGGGGTTATGAGTAGCAGCAGAGAGAAGTAAAGTAATGATCCAGGGTATTTGATTGATGCCCTGGGAAATACAGCTTCATTCAATATAATTTCTTTAAAATAAAATGTTTCTATTAAAATTACAAAATATGTTGTTTTGTTGGAAATACCTATTTTCCACTCAAACTATAATTATGTACTATTACACAGGCGAATAGGCTAATATTTATATATGTTGCTCACGGCTGCTGCACACCAAGCATTCATCTTTAACTGTAACATTCTGCTTTACAAACTCCATCAGAATGGACAAGAAATTGTAGTTAACTTTGTTTTTTTTTAACTTTGCAATTTGTTAAGGGCCACCACTACTCCCAATCCATTCGCGGTTCTTTATTAACGTTCTACCTCACGCAGTAGCCAAATTGAGGGCGTACAACTATAGGTTCCATTTCCGTTGAACCATCCACACATTGCATGCACACCACCATGCCACTCTATAGTCCGGACATGAAAGGTGGGTCGTCCCATGTATTCTACACTTCGACAGGGGGGAGGCTGGGGGGGTTAGCTTACTTTCATCGACAGAACGCAGCTAAGTAATTTAATACCACGCTCGTGACATATACACACGCATTTTCCCGGACTCCCCACATGAAAATTGACCTGAAATTTTTTCTTCTAGATGTGACCGTCACTAAAACCTTTCATATGAATCATTTCTCAGGAATAACACGGACACGGTCAATTTTTAGAAATTTATAAATTTTGTGTGTTCGATGTATTCAACCGAGTTTCTCCCGACTCCCCACAAGAAAATTGACCGTACGTATTTTAAATGACAATCATTAATAGGCACTCCATTTTAAATATTTTCCAAGCACGTCACTATAGATGTATTTCACACCTTACCACAAATATCTAACAAAGGACTTACAAAAATTTGGATTGGTATATTAGTTTTAATTGTTTCGTCAGAATTTTTAGTTGATTTTAAGAAATAAGAAAGTCATAATTTATAATAAAAAAACTGAATTTCCGACACAATGTACTATCGACATTTTTGCTGCCATTTTCAGCATGATTAGATTGAATCTGCATTATCAAAAATGTCTGGGTATTTCTGTGCATTTCTTAATCAATTTGTATGTTTAAGCCAACCAAATTCACTAAGCCCGTTCATTTGAATCCTTATCCAGCCCTGGCCAATTTTTAGAGATTTTCAAATTTTGTGTGTGCGATATATTCAAATGAATTTTTCTGAACTCCCCGAATGAAAATTGCCTCTCCCAAACATATTTCGAATGAAAAATATTTATTTAATTTTTTAGTTGCTTTTAGGAACAACAAAATAAAAACCGACAATCATCAGCTCTCATTTTCGTTTGATTAGCCTGAATCTGCATTATCGTCATTTTTTGGCTGAACTTTTTTGGCTAATTTTAATAGAGTGTGACATGTCATATTACGTACCCTATATGACGATCAATACGCTCCAGTCGGATAACCATTCAAAGGATATCGACGGCTCTTTGCCGAAAAATAATTAAAATTTGACTACACCATATATCTCATATGATCATACAAATACAAAGCAAGCCAAAAAGTAGCAGCTTTTTATATTCAATTACAATTATCTCTGCCACTGTACCAAATTAGATATGTTTGTTTCACTTGCTGTATAAGATAATCTATAGATTATGTTTATGTTGACACTAAATGTATTATCATTACCGACACATCGAATACGGATCAGTTTTACAACAGCCCGATATCCCAGTTTATGGAACCAGGGCTCGGATGCAGAGCGATGATACTCGATATTTGATCGAAAATTATGTAGCAATAAATCTGTCGATCAGGTATTTCAGATATTTTGTCGAATGTTGGGACTACATCTTTTAAATCGAACTTAGGCCTCCAACTCTAGCTATTTAGCCTAAAATGAAACGTAATTGTAGAGAGTAAAACATCTGGATTACATCAGCCAATAAATATCCGGTTTGTGAATGGTAAAGATTATGACGGATACAGTAAATCGCACGACCGACTTCAAAAGGGCAGCGACATCCAACAATAACGAAACAACAACGAAACTGCCAAAAGCAACAAACCTAGTACTTAACAATTTACGTAATAAACAAGCATTTTATAATTCATGGATTTAAAATAGACTGTTAACGCCCACATATCGTAGAGTTATTGCACCGAAAAATATTTAACTGGACATTCCACAACCTAGTACCCTATTTCTGTCTAGTATGAACAAAGACGAAGATGAGAGTCCGATTCTAAGATTTAAAATTCCACTTAAATGATTCGAACATATCTATTTGGGTACGACGAGTTCACTTCCATCCTAATAAAAATGCCTCGTAATTTGTGACACCAATTCTATAATCATAAATTACAGAAAACATTTCGTTGCTAAGTTAGTTCCGTATATCTTTAAAAAACTAACCTCATTATTAGTGATATAGGTCAGGAACCCACCGTTATTAGAAATAGGCAGGAGGTTCTGGATGTTACTCTGGTCTACGATTTTATTTCACCTATGATCAGGGAATGGAGGATTGCGATGGAGCATTCCTTCTCTGACCATCGGTATTTAACGTTTAAGCTTAATCTCCAAATTACAAATCAGTAAGTCTTCAGAAATCTCAGGAGGACAGTATCCAGAAGTGATCTGGATTCAATGGTGGATATTCTTACTAGGGCTTGCAATACCTCTATGAAGGAGGCCTGCACATTAACAAAGCTGAGGGGAAAACGAAACCACCCTGCTCTCTGCTTCCAATAGGGCGAAAAGAACGAGAGGAAAGTCAAGACTCGGACTTCTATAAGGAATGCGTCAGAAAATAAAAAAGGGAAACAAGAAAGGTGCAAAAGAATTCGTGGTGGTTCTTCTGTGATATAATGGAAGGGATCTCGGAAATCTCGCACTTAAAACAGATTCTCGCTATCAGTCCAGCTGTTCCAGACTATCTGGTTAAACCGGGTGGCGAATGGACGGCTTCTAGTGATGGGACTCTTGGTTTTTTGATGGAAACGCAATTCCCGGATAGTGAGGATGCGTCGATTGCGGGGGCTTTGAATGACTGCGGGTCTATCGATGACTGCGGGTGGATGGATGACTGCGGGACCCAACTGTTGTGTACAGAGTATATTCTGAATAAGCGGAAGATAAAATGGGGCATTAAAAGTTTTAAGCCCTTTAAGTCAGCTGGTCCGGATGGGATTGTACCAACAGAATTTCAGAAGAACTTGGAGGTCTTGCTCCCCTAAGAAGCTCGCGCAGCAATTCTAAGGGTTTAGACGTTAAGACCAATATCTCTGTCATTCTTTCTGCTGAAAATCATGGAAAAGCTTCTGGATGTCCATATTCGTTCGAGAATTGTACCCAGAAACTGAGGACAATTTCAACATGTGTGTCATACGGATAAGTCCGTGTACACGGCATTACATGCCTTGGTTCAGGAAAATGGGAAGACACTGGATTTTCAGGAATTCTCGATGGTGGCGTTTCTCTATATCGAGGGCGCTTTTAACAACGTAAAGGTGGAGGCAATTAGGGAAGGGTTGTTGCCACTTGAGATTGAATACCTAGTAACCAGGCTAATTAATCACTTGCTAGGAAGCCGAAGGGTCATAGTAGGGATGGAGGAAGTCTCCGTCAGAAATCTGGTTGTTCTTCAAACACCTCAGGGAGGTGTCCCTTCTTTGGAATGTAGTGATAAAGGGATCACTATTTGAACTGGAGAAGGAAGGAATAGGTGTGGTTGCTTATGCCGGCAAAGCACCTGGATACAATCTGCGATGTGATGCAGAATGCGTTATCAATAACTGCGGGTTGGGCCAGTAGATGTGGATTGGCGGTCAACTCATCTAAAATCAAACCACCAAGTTTGAATGATACCATACTGGCCTTCACTGATAACGCGAGATTCCTAAGGATTCTTTTGGATAGTAAGCTCAGTTGGAAACCAAATACGATATAAAGAGTGTAGAAGGCCACTGTGGCACTATACTCTGGCATTTTTACATGCCATCGAAAGAAAATGGGGTCTGAAGCTGGTGCACTGGCTTTACACGGCAGTAGTAAGGGTCGTACTGGTGTATGGTGTTAGTGTATGGTGGCCAGCTCTGGAGAAATTATCATACAGGAACATGATGGAGAAGGTGCAGAGGGCAGCCTGTTTGCTTATTAGTGGGGCGCTGAAAACGACATCCAAAAGCGCCTTAGAGGTCATGCTGTACCTTCTCCCGCTGGATATTATCGGTAAGCAAATGGCGGTCAATACGGCCCTCGGGTATCAACGGCTTCAGAGTGGAATTGCCTGCAAGAAGGGCACTCAAATAAGTGCCTTCTAGGCAGGATTGGAAGAGTGGTCTCATTACCGATACCGAGTCAGTTAATTTCTTCACCGACGGCTCTAAACTCGATGGTAGAGTGAGAGCTGGTGTGTTCTGTGGGGAACTAAATGTGTGTCTATCTTTTCGTCTCCCTGATTACCGCAGCGTGTATCAGGCGGAAATTATAGCGATTGAAGAGGTCATGAACTGGTTGAATCATATAGTGTAATATCGTTGACTGATATCACTATTTATGTGGACTCGGGCGGCCATTCTTTCACTGGATTCAGTTACCCTGGCTGGCATAATGGGTGGCGTTGGATTGTCACACATCTCTTAACGAGATTAGTGAACATTTAAATATCCAGTTGGTCTGGAATCCGGGCCTACCAGTCCCACTGGTAGAGTAGCGAAGCAAGTATGGCCTGAGCTGAACATGAAGCGTTCCAAGATCTTAATCACACCAAGGAAGCGTGATTTAGGTAGAATTGTAACAGTATACTTACCTGACACTGCCTTTTCGGAGACACGGCCTTTTCGGACATGCGAGAAGGGTGGGTCTGGATGCAAATGACTTCTGCATAAACTGCAAGCACAAGGAGGAGGAGATTCTAGTTCACTTTCTATGCTCATACACTATGGATAGCCTCTCTGATATCGAAAGCTGTATTGTGCGAAATCTTTTACGCTATGTGAATAACACTAGATGGCTTTAAAGGGAGTTTAATGATGTCGGATCCTGTGGTATCACAATGGGTCAAAATTGGCCTAAGTGTGCGATAGAAACCACTGAAACCTAACCTAGTGTCGAAAAAATTAAGACTTGCGTGTCTATTCTGTTGATTATAAATTGCTTCATGAATTAAGGTTAAACATTTAGAATACTGTACTTTACAATGCCAGGCAAAAGTATTTACCGGATTAAAATAAACATTTTTGCTTTTTTCTCAATCATTTTATTCATGTTACAAATAAAATTGTTGTTGCTTAATACGATTATCACAATGTTGCATATTGTCATTCGACGTAACATTTTAATTCTTAAACTAAACACGAATTTTATTATTATTTAAAATTATGCTTTAGGAATGTAAAATATGCGTACGTCAAACTTCCGATTACACTGATATTAATGCCGACACAGTTAAGCCACGAAAATATAAAATCACCGCCAATAAACATGCCCAAGTATGTAACCGCTACATTTTTAATGCAACCAACAATAGCTGTTGTTAATGCTGAATTATAATGCGTTGACAGAATTGTACTGTACGATAATATGAATCCCATAAAACATGAAAATAAAAACTGTGCCACAAATGCAGGATCATTCCAATGTTCAAATTTAATTGCTTTATGCAAATCGCCCATAAACCATGCCAACACAAATGTTGGAATAAATATAAACATTGAATTATAATACATTAAACCATATTTTCCAATTTCGTTGGTGTTTAACAATTTTTTAACAAAAACCCCATTAGCCGCCGTTAATGCATTTGTTACCATTATAGAAAAATATCCAAAACTATTATAAGATAAATCATCCATGGTTGCTAATATAGCACCGCCAACCATTGAATACACACTCAATTGTACCGTTATTGAGGGTTTAATGGCTAAAATGAAATATTCTAACATCATTGTCATTAAGATTGAGATGCGCCTTAGTGCAGCAAACATTGGCAGCGAAACGGTTTGTGTACCGCCGATTCCAAATATCATATTTCCCATAAAAACTATCGATAACGGAAGTAGTTGACAACTTTTCGATAATCCAACATCTGGAATTGATACAAAATTTAATTGTTTTCCTGCGCTCAGCATTAAAATAGCCGCGCATTGTTGACCCAAACATAATGTTAAAATTGATGGGAATTTATAAGATGATAAAACCGTTTTATTCACAATTGTTATTAGGAATGATGTTACACCATACAATGTTGCACTTGATATTTTTTTAAAAATCACTTCGAGATTACTATTCTCAGTTAGAACCATATTTTCGTAATGTGCGCAAATTATAATAACCACATAACATACGAGTAGCAACACGCGACTACTTAGGTTAGTAAAAAAATATTTTTATCTGAATTTTGTTTGATAAGAAACTAAAAAACAATTTTTTGCTGATTTGAATTTTGTTTTGTTTTCATTATTTTTGTTGTAGTAGGTATAGTTTTTTAATTCAATGTCAGCTAAATGTAGCAGGCGGGAATGTAGTTTATAAAAATTACGAGGAGGCGTATATACTGTACTATACCATTTAGAAATTGTCAGCAGAGTAAATTTAAGTTTTACTTTTAATGGTGTTTAACGAGTCATATTCGAGTATGTGGCAATTATTCGAAATGTTTATTTAGGCAAAGAACATTTTATGTTAGGTCATAACTATGTGTAATCTATACAATTATGTTACGTTGTAGTGAGTCCAAAAACATTATAATCTTTGAGGAATATTTAACACATACTATTGCTAACTGGTCTCTGTTTCTTAACCAAATATTAAAAGTTTAATACGCCTGTGTAATTGAAGCTTATGGCATTACGAAAGAAGTACTTTCATAACACTACTTAGAAGGTACCTTTTGCGCACGATATACTAACTATAAGGTAATATATTGTATATACAGGTAACCCTCCTACAACACGGTATCTTGCAACACGGCTCCACTGTAAGACGATATAAAAATCGCGGAATATGTACCTACATACAAATTGACAAAATTCAATTGGGGAAAACCCATCAAATGCATTTAGAGGAATACCCAAATTTTCTCTATTTTATTTTAATGGACCTACACATCGTAATAAAATAAATCTATGAAAAAATAAAATGGGTGTAAAAACGTATACAATCGTCAATGGTGTAGTTCATTTCGTTGCTATAAAATATGTGGGAATACCCAAATTTTATTTCCTTTCTATAAATTTCGTTAATGAGGGACCTTTGTATTGTTCATTGTTTGGCAATTTATTGATTGGTCTATTGGCAGTTTATTGATCGGCAGATCATGAAGCTGCTCAGTCATATCCAGAAAAAATAAAAATAATTATTGAAGATCGAGGATACACAACACATTAAGTATTCAATGCTGATGAAACTGGGTTTGGTGGAAAAAATGCCCAACAGGACATTTTTATCAAAAAATGAAAAAACTGCATCAGGGTTTAGTGTTCTGGGGATCGTATGTTAAAACCCATGCTAATCCATAGATCTTTGAATCCCCGTGCACTAAAAGGCGTAAATAAAAACGCATTACCGGTATATTGGAGAGCGAATTCAAAAGCTTGGGTAACTGCAGATTTATTTAGAAATTTGTTTCTAAATTGTTTTGTGCTAGAGGAAACTTATTGAAAGCAGAAAAATTTATATTTCAAGACGTTATTACTAATAGATAATGCGCCAAGTCATCCACAAGCCTTGAGTCATCCTAACGTTCAAATAGTATAGGGTTTTCCAATAAGAGTGATATGATTCGCAATAATTCAATTGTTGCACTTGCTGTGTGGCACGTAGCCCCGTCTTGTTGGAACCAAATGTTGTCAAGATCAACTTCTTCCAATTTTGGCCATAACAAGTTGGTTATCATCGATCTATACCGATCTCCATTGACAGTAACGGTGTTACCAGCTTCATTTCGAAAAAAATACGGACCGATGATTCCACCAGACCAAAAACCACACCAAACTGTCAATTTAGGTGAGTGTAATGGTTTTTCATGAATAATTTGTGGATTTTCTTCGCACCAGAATCGACAGTTTTGTTTTTTGTGAGCCTCATCGGCGAAGATGATTTTCTTAAAAAAAATCGTTATCGTTTTCAAGTTCAAATGGAAAACATGTATTAGCGGCCATTTGACCCACGCCATCAAGTATAAAGTGAGTAATAAAACATTTTGAGAACCATTACTTAATATAGGGCCCCGTTTAATAAAGTAAATTACATATCGTGCGTGCTCCATTTATGCGAAATATTTGTCGCTAATTAAATTATAAACATTTTTAAATAATTCTGTGCAAATAATAGTTGAAGCGTGGTGCCAAGTGGTGAGTTTTAGTTCCATCCAAACCGCAAGATCATAGCGCATCGTGCATATTCAAACCAAGCGGTATTTGATAAATCCTTCGACAGTTGCCATTTAGTACGGTTTCAAGTGGGTGTAGTTAATCTAAAATAAATAAAAAATTCTCACGTTAAGTTGAATAATAATAAGGGCGTACCAATGGAGAGCCTCAAGAAGCATAGAGCAATAATAAAGGAATCCATGACCAAGCTGCTGACATTCGTAAAGGGCAATATGGACAATGTTAGCTTTGACGATGTTTCAGTGAAACAGGATAGGGCAGTGAAATTACTCTGTGAATTTCAAGCGATCGAACGGGAAATGTTGTGTTTGGATAGTCAGGCAGAGTCAGATGTCTCCGAATTCAAAGACAATTACTATCTATGGTTGTCGCCAGGCTGAATGCTACCATGCGTAAAAGGAGTCTTATCAAACGAAAGGGGTCACATCCGGACAACACTATGAATGTATTACAATACCATCCCATAGAGGTACGACTACCTAAACTCAATATAGCCACATTCGATGGTAACTATATAGAGTGGCAAGCATTCTTCGACATTTATACGTCCACTATTCACGAACTAGACAACTTAACAGGGGCACAAAATTTCCAGTACTTGAAGGGCCTGCTAAAGGAGGAGCCAGCATCGCCCATCCGGCACCTGTCAGTAACAGATGCCAGTTATAATGAGGCGTTGCAGAAGTTGGTTCGCTGGTATGATCGAAAGCGGCATACAGTTAACGTCTTCATCAAATCATACATGGAACAACAAAGCATTGTGCAGCCAAATGCGTCTAATATAATTAAGCTTGCGGATACATTAGACGAATCGATCAGGGGATTAAAGGCTCTAGGTCCTGAGGCAGAACGCAGAGATCCCTGGTTAATATACGTGACATTGAACAAACTAGAAAATGAAACCAAATCTCTTTGGGTACGTGAGATAACCGAAAATGATTTCCCCACAACAGATTGCATTACTTGCATTCCTGGGACGAAGAGTAGACATGATGGAATTAATAAAGGGTTATTCGAGAAAGGGCGATCCGGTTCATTCAGTTACACGAACATGTGCAGTAGCTACATCGCCAGGAATAATGCGTCTTTGAATCATTGAATGCAGTGTTTATGAAGCCATGACAGCAACTCAGAAGGAAGGAACTATTCAAAGAGGTAACAGGTGTTGTTTAAATGGCAACCATCGAGCACGGTGCCAATACTGCCATGCCAAACATCATACATCTCTGCATGCAGTGAATAAAAAGGAAATCGAGAATGAGCCGCAACCGAAGCTAACAGCGCATGAGATTAGCGTTTCCCCAACAGAAGGATTAAAGGAAATCATAGTTGAACCAAAGTTACAAACACACAACACAGTCTATACAGCTGCGCAAGGTATACTTCCGACCGCAATAATCAAAATCAAGGATGGCAGTGGTCAATATCAGACGTGTCGAGCTTTGCTAGACTCCGCGTCACAGGCATCGGTTATTTCGGAGGAGTGTATGCAAGGTTTACGACTTAGACGCACTAACGCAAGGATTATGGTGAAAGGACTTGGCGAAATGGGTATTGGCACAACACAAGTATCTACTGAACTGGTTATTACGTCACAGGCATTCGTTGTTCGTAAGTTGTCTGGTGTATACAATGAGTTTAAGCTGTCAGAGCAAGATGTTCAAGCGTTAAATGGATTAGTACTGGCAGATCCAGCATTCAATAAGCGTGGTCGCATTGACGTGCTATTAGGTGTGAACATTTTCTTCAAAGCCCTACAATCTTAGCAACACACATTATCTAGCGGGCTAACAGCTGTTCGTACCATGTTTGGTTGGGTAGTCGCCGGTCGAAGTGTGGAGCAAGCCCATATAATAAAAACAGCTGAAAATTTTAATATTTTAATCGATATTGACAAGTCACTCCGTAGGTTCTGGGAGGTAGAAGAGTTGCCGAGAAATACAAAAGGATCACCAGAAGAGCAGAAATGTGAAGAGCTATTTCATACAACTTCCAGGCAAGACAAGGACAATAAATTTATTGTCAAATTGCCATTAAAGCAACCAGACACAATGCTTGGTACTTCGTACAACGCCGCACTGAATCGTTTGAAGTTCATGGAGAGAAGGTTCGAGCGCAATTCAGAATTTGGGAAGTTATATCGAGCATTTATGGCGGAGTATGAAAAGCTAGGACACATGCAACGAGTAGAAGGACACGGTAAATCAGGTCGGTACTATCTTCCACACCATGGAGTACTAAAGGCGAGCAGCACAACCACGAAGCTCCGAGTTGTCTTCGACGCGTCCACAAAGTCGTCAACTTCAATCATTGAACGATATTTTGTGTATTGGACATACCGAGCAACCACCGTTATTCAATATCCTTTTAAAATTTCGACAGCATAAGTTCGTGTTTTGTGGAGATGTGGAGATAATGTACAGACAGGTCTGGGTGGCCGCAGAGGATCAAGAATACCAAAATATTTTATGGAGAAGCATTATAACCGAGCAACCAAGTACTTTCCAATTAAAAACCTTAACCTACGGTACGGCATCAGCAGCTTTTTTGGCAACCCGTTGTATCAAAGAAGTTGGCATCAAGCTACAAGCAAATTAACCAGAACCAGCAAATGCCATACAACAGATATGTATGTGGACGATCTGATGACGGGAGCCAGTACGAGAACACAAGTCAAAACTTTGATGAAACAAATTACGACGGCATTAGATGACCATGGATTTAAGCTGCGAAAGTTCAAGGTACAAGTGGGGATACAATGGACATCAAAGAACATGCCGCGCCACAAAAGGTATTAGGTCTTCAGTGGGATCCTTGTGCAGATGCATTCTAATTTAAAACCGAACTACCAGATCGAGGCACGTATACCAAGCGAACGTTACTATCGGATGTTAGCAGAAATTTTGATCCGCTTGGCTGGCTCCCACCGTGTATAATACGCATGCAAATCCTAATTCAAGCAGTGTGGATGCGGGATTTAAGCTAAGACGAAGAATTGCCATCGAATATATCGGAAATGTGGAATGAGTGCAATTCGAATCCCAAGTTGGATATAGACCAGTACCGAACTGAGCTTAATTGGTTTCAGTGACGCAAGCGAATATGCATACGCTGCCGTGATATATGCAGTAGTAAAGACAAAGGATGGCCTACGATCCACGGCTTACAATACCACGGCTGGGCTGATGGGTGCAGTATTATTAGCCATTCTTATGAACTTAGTGGAGTCTGCGTTAACAGTCAAGGTATCAAACATTCTGCTATTCACCGACTCAAAAATAGTATTGGATTGGTTGTCGGCACATCCCAGGCGTTGGACAACATTTCTAGCCAACAGAACGAGCGACATAATTCAAACATACAAGCGAGAAAATTGGAGGCACGTGGGATCCAAGGACAACCCGGCAGACATCGCATCTCGAGGCATGAACACGAGGGATGTAATAAAAAGTAAACTGTGGTGGCATGGACCACCCTGGTTAGTTGATGCTGAAAGAATCAAGAAGATCTATTTGACCAACTTGCTAGACCAGAGTGTGACGATAGAAGAATTGCGTCCTACAAATATTCAGGTGCATGTACAGGTACTCCAGTTTTTATAAGATGACAAGGGTATTGGCATTAATAAGGCGCTTCATCAACAACTGTAGGATGATCTAAAACTCCACGGAAACCAAACGAGAAGAAATGATAGCTGCAGTGATGATGCCGATACGACTCATACAACGGACCGAGTATAAAGTAGAAATAGATGCATTACGAAACCGAAAGGAGCTATCGAGATCTACTAAGCTTATCAGTCTGAATCCATTTTTAGATGATACTGGGGTGCTACGAGTAGGAGGTCCAATTCAAAGGTTGATAGCATCGTTTAACGTGAAGCATCCTATTATCTTACCGAGGCAAAGTAATATCCAGATTAATTGTGCACAGATGCATCAAGTGCATAAGATAAAATCCTTCAATAGAAAGGCAGCTGATGGTGAACCTACCAGCAGATAAAGTACTGTATTCACATCCATTTCATAAGGTTGGACTAGACTACTGTAGACCGTTCAAGGTGCATCCCATAAGACGCAGAAGCTAAATACAACATAAAATGTACGTCTGTATATTCGTCTGCTTAAGCACAAAGGCAGTTCATATAGAGACAGTAGGAAACTTAACCACAGAGAGTTTTCTGGGAGCATTTTCGAGAATCAAATCAAAAAGAGGAAATTGTCACCCTATATACAGTGACAATGGCACAAATGTTTTCGGCGCTAATAATCAATTACGAGGATTGTTCTAATTTCTGAAATCAAAGGCATCAGACATACCCGCAGCTGTAACTGAAATAAACTGGAAATTTAATCCAACAGGGACTCCTCATATGGGTGGTATATGGGAAGTGGCAGTAAAGCAGGCAAAATACAGCTAGCGCGGGTGGTCGGCGAAAATATACTCACCATAGAAGGGTTTAGCACGATGATGACAAAAATGGAGGCCATCATGAATTCGAGACCGATAGCGGCCAACGAAGCAGAAGATATCGACTGTATTACGCAGGCACATTTTCTAATCGGGCGTACTTTCACGGACATCGCAGACCAGTCACAGACATCAAACATATCGCCATCGGCCAGATGGGGCATGGTCAAACATATGCAACAACATTTTTGGAAGCGAAGGCATATGGATTATCTTAATATCCTTCAAAAATGAAATAAATGGGCAAATGAGTCTAAGAATCTCACAATAGGAGATATTGTATTAATAGCCAGAGTTGTTGAAACACATGCTGCAGATGATGTAAAGGTTAGGGTTGTATCCGTCCGAGTAGCAAACTCCGATAAAATCGACCAGAGATCTATCCATAAATTATGTAGACTACCCATTACAAACAATGAATCAGATGATTCATGGCCGGCGGAATGTTAACACAGCATCATTTTGATCACATCAGCTAAATTGTACCAGCAAATTGCGTACCTAAAATGAAAAGAAGATACCACATAGCATCACGATGTATTTATAATTATTAGTATTTATACTTACCTGATTAGTCGTATATTTATCCATTTTTGTAGCACGATTACTTTGTTTATATGATTTGTTGTTGATATGTTATGTTAAACTAACTTAACTATTGTCAATTAGATGTCACTATAAAACTAATTTAACTATTGTCAATTAGATGTCACTAGGAAATTTATTAGCAGTTAATAGAAACTAGATTTTGTAGGTTTTTTTACGAAAGAGATATAAAAGCAATCAAGACACCATCGAGGCAACATCAAGTAAATAAAACCAATATTTATAACGTTTCATACTTTTTTTATTGTGAGATTGCAAGAAAGTAAAAATAGGCTACAAAGCCATCAAAATTTGGAGACAATTACGGTGGATTATCAAGTGCATCCATCCCGGATTCAACGGCATTGTCTTCATAGAAACAATACTTTTAAAACTTATTACATCAGAAGATCATTGTAATGGATTATCGACAAAACTGATTCAAAATCTATTGATGTAACTGAAGCTTGGAAGCAATTTTCAATTAAGTATGTTATCGAAATCATATCCTTATCGCTAAAAGACCGGAAAATTACAACAATAAATGTATGTTGGAATAAGATGTGGCCTGCTTCTGAGATAGAAAACGTGCATGATTCAGTAGAAAATAAAATTGGTTGCATATTAGAACTTACCAGATCGATCGGAGGAGAAGGTTTTGTGGATATGGTTAATAAGGACATTCAGGATTTATTAGTGGAAGAAGAACTTGGTGAAGCAGATTTAGTAGAAATGGCATCACAAACCCTAGCAAATCAAACCGATTCTAGCTCTGACGAAGATAGTGGTGTTGATAATTTTACACTAAAAAATTACAAGAAGGTAAAAACTTAGCCGAAAAGTTGGAATCGTTTTTCATGAATAGAGACAATTCTACTGAAAGAAGTCGAAAATTCAAAGGGGAACTACAAAAATGCTTATCACAATATCATCAAATTTACAACGGCCTTATAAGGACACAGAAACAAAGCAAGATTACAAATTTTTTAAAGATTGCAGAAGGTGCGCCAAATCTAAATGATGCAGAAAAAACAATGAAGAGAAATACAGAAAAAACTTCAGAAAGTGAAGATGATATCGTCCAACCAAATAAACGTTCTCGTTTAATCCTATTGAGCAGCGCAGATGAGGAAAATTGTTAATTAAAAAAACAATTTTTAATGGGTTTTAGAACCTAACCCCCTTTTGCACTAGCTTCTAGTCTCTTATAGCACGGTTTCACATAACACGTCATATTATAGGAACCTATCTACCGTGTTATAGGAGGGATACCTGTATGTCGAAATTTACAACAACAAAATATTTAAAGATGGCGAGAGTAAGAGACTTGTTTTCGTTTGCAGATACATACATACAAATAATAACGAACGAAAAAGCCTAAAGAATTTTTAAATTAATTAAATATTTTTAATACTAAGTTACGACATTACGAAATTGCTGCATTCATTTTTTTTTTTACGGTACTCTACCACAATAATATCATATCGAAAATACATTCTTGACCGAAAAAAAATGTCCTTTACTTGGTGATCGCACAATATATCTTTTGAAGAGGTAACCAATTTTCTGACGTCGTCTTTACAATATACAATATTATCCTGGTTAGCTTGATTAAAAATGGATTCAAGTTTTTCCATCTCACACATTAATTGTTCAGAAGGTTTTTGAAGAACACCTTTGGCAAGTGTAACCAGCCAAATGTTCCAAGCCATCGTATTGCAGTGATTCAAGCTCATCTGTTGATGGATCGGTCTTTATTCCCGACGTCAATGTCCTAAACAAGTCCCCGATTTAATTTCCAACGGAATCTAGATCTGGTGTGTCGTCTACCAATGTATTTCCATTAGCTGATAAACTTCTCTCATTTCTGACTAATATAAAGGGTGTTTTTTTAAGAGGTTGCCGATTTTTTTTTTGAATAAAACACATATAAAATTATGAAATGACCAAAATTTTTTTTTATTTGGTAGATAATTTTTTGGCATTTAACATTTAAACACAATTTCTGGCATATGGCTACCACGACTATTTTTCACAAATGTCATTCTGGAGGTCCAATTTTCCAGCACTTTTTCAAGCATTTGAGGGCGTATGTCAGCAATGACACGTTGAATATTGGTTTCCAAAGCGTCAATCGATTGAGGTTTATCCACATAAACCAATGACTTCACGTATCCCCACAAAAAGTAATCGAGTGGCGTCAAATCGCACGAACGCGGAGGCCAATTCACCGGACCATTTCTCGAAATAATGTTGTCGTTGAAAGTTTCTTTCAATAAGTCGATTGTTTCACGTGCTGTATGGCAAGTGGCACCATCTTGTTGAAACCACATTTCATTCATATCCATATCTTCAAGATTTGACAACAAAAACTCATTTAACATGGTTCTGTATCGATTTCCATTCACGGTAACGCGTCGTCCTTCCTCATTTTTAAAGAAATATGGACCGATGATCCCACCAGCCCATAGACCGCACCAAACAGTACATTTATCAGGATGCATTGGTAATTCTAGAACGGCGTGTGGATTATCTTTGCTCCAAATGCGACAATTTTGTTTGTTGACGTATCCATTTAACCAAAAATGCGCCTCATCACTGAAGAGAATTTTACGGTAAAAAAATGGATCTTCGTTCAATTGATTTAACGACCAATCACTGAATTCACGGCGCAAACGATGGTCGTGTGGCTTTAATTCTTGCACCAATTGAATTTTGTATGGCACCAAACCCAAATCTTTACGTAAAATTTTCCATAAAGTCGATGGACAAAGTCCAATTTGCTGAGCACGACGACGAATCGATAAATTGTCGTTTTCTTCGACACTGGCCTCAACGACAGCAATATTTTCTTCTGTACGAACTCTTCTCATTCTTGTCGGTGGCTTGGCATCCAAAAGAGTGAATGTAGACCGAAATTTGGTAATTACGTTCTTTATGGTGGTCTCTGACGGACGATTATGTGCACCATAAAATTCACGAAGTGCTCTATAAACATTTTTAATTGAACACTGATTTTGAAAATAAATTTCCACGATTTGAAAACGTTGTTCTGGAGTTAACCTATTCATAATGATTTGCCAAACAATACTGAGTAGAAATGCCACTTTGAGCTGTCAAAACAACTGTCATAAAATAAAACGACATCTATCGGAAAAACAAACCTCCTAAAAAAACACCCGTTATAAGAGCATAGGCGATGAATAAATTTCAGTCGGTCTGGATGGTGTTGGAGTCCGCCTTTGCACGGATTACGCCGAAAAAATTTTCCAACACATCCTGGTTAAGTCGATATGTCGAATTCTATACTACAAGTGTGATATAACAGTACAGTGACCGTAAACGTACCGCAGTAAGCCGTTCGTGACAGGGAAAACCTACAGCTAAAAAGGAAACCTACGTTCCATCCGACACACGCCCGATTGATCTCTCGTGCACACTCTCCCGGAGTGCGCGCTCATACTTAATGAAAATTCAAATAATTTTCCTGTAAGTAAATTCATTTAGTGAAATTATCTAAAAAATAAAACCAAAACTTAATACGGGTACTTTAATATTAAAATATAATAAATCACCGCATTTCCACTAGTGGAATAGTGGAGTCACAAGAATTACAAACGCCCGAATTATAATGGCAAATTTAGAATAAATTCAAGAAACACATAAACAGATCACTGGAGCTTTAAATGTCCAGATCGAAATATAAAAAAAAAATGAAAGACGATTAGATAAACTGGAAAATCCTGAGATTTCCGCAGCAGCTCCAACAACGCTAGTTACTCCAAGAAATGAAGAGGAATTGAAAGAAATAAGTCGCTTGCCTGATTCTGTCAATGAACTACAGATTTTTGATGGAAATCCCACCCAATACCTTTCATGGGCGCATAATGTTGAGAATATATTGCACGACTACAACATTCTGAGAAATAAACCAATATACCGGGCTATACTTCAGCATATCCGCCAAAAAATGCCGACGCAGCGTTGATCTCCCATAATATTTTCAACGAAGAATGGGCATCCATTAAAAAATGCCTGTCGTTACATTAAGCCGATAAACGAGATCTCCGCACATTGGAACACCAACTAAGTACACTATATCAAAAATACATGACGGTGGACGAATTCTTTGCCAATGTAAATCACCAATTCTCCTTGATCGTTAATAAAATCAAGAGAGAAGATTATTCAGTGAAGACAATCAAAGTTTTGATCGAAACTTATCGTAATCGAGCACTGGACGTGTTCATCCGTGGATTAAATGGTGGCCTGTCCAAGATGCTGATCATCCAGAAACCACCCACATTACCCGCGTACGCATCCTGCTTAGAAATTCAAAACCTGAATTTCAGGAACATGGCCATACACAAGAAAAATATCAACAATGTTGTGACAGCCCCGATAAATCAAATTTCATACACACACAGAATTCAAACAACTTCCCGCCACCAAGGCCGATCTATCCTAAACCACCAACACCAATGGATGTAGACCAATCAATGCAAGCGTGACAAATAAATTATATCAACCGTCCCACTCCTCAGGATAACCTGGTAGCAAAACGGGAACATTCTCAGCTTCACGAACCAAGAAAACAGCAACGAAAGAACCATTTGGAAACGCAAATGGAAGAGGACTATTATAACCAATTGGCATACGACAACGCCGAAAACGAGATATCCATAGACGAGCAAGATATAGAAGATTATTCGGAGGGAAATTTTATGACGGAAGCTAGAGTACCGGCTTAAAAACGGAAATATACCTAAGTTCCTCATCGATAAAGGAGCCAATAAAAATTTTATAAAATCCGAATTAGCCGTTAATGTCAAACCAACCGAAAATCAATTCCAAATCAGATCTGCTGGAGATGACATCAAAATTAGTCACAAAATTAGTGGACCATTCTTTAAAAGCGTGGACATCGACACTACCATCGACTTTTTCATTCTATCAGGATTGAAATCATTTGATGGCATCATAGGAGATGATACATTGAAGGAACTTGGAGCACTTATTGATCGAAAACACAATGAATTGATAATCACACCCAACATACACATTCCATTACAAGAAAAACCATCATTCCAAGTTAACAATATGGAAATTCGGGATGGTCATCTTTCACCTGACACAAAACAAATATTACATTCAGTCATCTCGAGATTCACAATGCTATTTGGACCTGCTAATAACTTCGAAACCATCGATACCGATGTGAACCGATATACACTAAATCATACCCGTACCCACACAGTATGAGGCAGAAAGTGGTCAAGCAAATGGCTCAACTCCTCGCAAACGGGATTATACGACTCTCCAAAAGCCCATATAATTCTCCAATTTGGATTGTGGAGAAAAAACTGGATGCCTCGCAAACGAAGAAATATCGAATGGTAGTAGACTTCAAGAGGTTGGACGCTGTGACAATATCAGATTCCTATCTAATTCCGGATATCTCAAATTCACTACTTAATCTCTGTAATTCCAAATGTTTTAATCGATTAACGTGCATTCGATGTCGAAAACTAGCAGACGTTATCCTGTCTGCACCAATCATATCACCATACGCTCAACCTCCAGCCACGACAAGCGCATACACATGGAATTCAACGAACTTGTTCTCAACCAAGATGATATATTTGGAATTGTCAAAAAATATCATACATTCGGCGAGACGAGTATTTGGAACCTAAGCGGACTAAAGAAAATACCAATGAATCATTGTATCTACCAACTGATCAAAGGTTCCAACGCTAGATGCGAGTACCAATTCCACAATCAACAAATCATTGAACCCCTCAATGATCATACATACTATATTTCTAAGCAACTTCGATGGGAAAATTTCGTACAACAATACGAGTCAACACTTGATAGGAGATTTTTTGGTGCAATATCCTAACGAGACGGTCCAAATCAACAATTCCACATTCGTGAGTAAGGAAGCTAAGACATTCCAAGTTTTACCCTCCGCCTCCGTGTTACGATAATAACGTTTCATATATTTTTTATGCAAGCTAATTTGGTTTTAGTTTGGATTTTGCTTTTTTTTTAATTCGATTTCTAAACGAACTCGTTAATTTGTATGATTTCAGAATTTAATTTAAAACAAAAATATTAAAAATTCAAATAAAGAACTTTAAAAGACACAAATATAATAAATCAAATCTTGATTTAATAATTATTAATTTTAAAAATAATTCTTGAGGATATTTTTGAAGTTGTCCTTTGACAAATTAAAGTCAAAAAGGTCATCGACGATGTTGAATAATTTAGACGACCTATTAATGGGGTTATTTTCTCCATAGTTTGTGGAATGGTGTTCTATAGTACTAAAAACTCATGGTTTCGAAATGTTCTGCAAGGCACATGAATTGGTATGTTTTCCAAAATATAAGCTGATTCAATGTGACCAAGCAAAACGTTACCAATGAAAGCCGCACCTAAGAGAACTCGTCTATTTTCAAGCGTGCATATTTTGTAATCCGTGCATCTTGTTGATTACGGAGGTAATCGAGCCACATTTTCATGGAATGGTAAAATGTGCTCGTAATCCCAGTCACTTTTCTTTAACAAGAAAACCAAAAACTTCTTTTGAATGATTTTAATTCTTTTAATGTGTACAGCAGGGATTCCAGACAGATACAGCGTATGCCAGTTGAGATCGAACGTAAGCGAAATAGAGTGAACATAAGGTTTGAATATGGCATTCGCTTTCGCAATACATTTTTCAATATGCCTATTGAAACTGGCATTTTCGACAAATGTAACACCTAAATCTATGTCTATTTCATTGACTCTTTGCAATACTCTGTTGTTGACTTTGTATGAAGTAATTAACGGATTTCTCTTACGAAAGACAAGTTTTTGCATTTTTTAATATTTAGGTAAAGCGACTAATACACAATAATTCAATTGTTGATGATTACCTGTTTGAATAACTCAGAACATATTATCCAATTTTTCGAGGTGAGTTCTCCTAAACTGCCTGCCCAGAAAATTGCACTTGATACAGTATGCGAAAATAATTGCATCGCAATCTTTACCTTTTGCCGTTCTGCGCCTCTGACATTTAAATTGGTCGCCGAAATTTTGTAAGCTATACTCAAATCAGATTTTTTGTTTCTTATGGAAATTAATTCTTCAATAACCCCTTTATGGATGACTTCTCCGTCTATTAAAAACCCATTATCAACAAAATTAGTCCGAATTAGTTTAATAAGATGAGGCACATCTGCAAATACATATATATTTTTTAATTGGTCCGCCGGATTTCGAAAAATAACGATTTCACAGTTATTTTAAAGTCACGCAATAAACCCTGATTTGTTCTACTGAGATCACAAATTATTTTAAAAATAATTTCGTGTATCATTCGGGTATCGAATTCGTAATATATTGATTGCTTTCAATTACCAAATACTCCTCGTACCATCGCCATTTGAACGTATTTTGCTGGTCTTAATGTTTTTGCCTTATCGTAAACGACGTTCTCCCTAATTTTCATTTCGTCGAATGACAAAATACAAATTTTATCCAAAGGCTTCATATTCACTTTCATCATAAAGTTCAAACCACATTGGCGTATCCCTGGATACACTTTGATTTTAGCACAATATTTTTAAGGGTTATCACTGTTGGTAAGGGATATTTTCGTTTCAGAAGTAACCGATAAGTGGTCCTGCCGAATGAATGGAAATGGCAATATCGCCGATTGGCCACTTGGCTCGCTGTTTGGGACATTCTAATTTGTTTAACTGGGTTTAAGTAAAAATGTTATCTAAAGAATTGATAATTTTTGCTTGTTTATAACAAGTTTTTTTTAATATTGCGATCTGTTTTTGCAATGGAATAATCTCTACTGTTTGTGATGCCTGTTCAGAGCATCCGACACATTGATAAACAACTACTACTATTTTGATTCGGACCTTGTGCTGTATTCAATGCTTCTACACATATCTCATCTTCAGGCCATTCAACCTTTTCTAGAGTTGTATTTCTGACCTCGTTTGTAAACTTATCATCTAACTCCATTAATGAACTACCGCACAAATTTGGTGATGAACTGGATTCTTCGATTTGTTCTAATATTGATTTGTCACTATAAACATTACTAGTTTGATGGTTGGTTATAGTTGCGCTTTTTTGGCACAAATACATATACTAACCTTGATTGTAATGCTCGTGTCTGCATTCTTACATTCCTTGGAGTTACCAATTCTTCTGCCGTTTGTGACACCAATAAAAGCGAGGGAAATTCATCCTTTTTAAGATATCGTTTTAATCCTTCCAATTTTTTCTCGATATGGCTGAGGTAATCAATTTAAGGTCATGAAACGATTTTCGATGAAGCGTCGGTCACAACTGGACGTAACATGTTAACTGGATTTTTGTGGCCAAAATTGGTTTAGATGATTTTTTGTTGGAACAAGACTCGTCAACTAAGTTTGGTGATTGCACAATTTCCAGAAATTCTAATGTGAATTGGCCACCATAATCGTGTGATTTGACACCGTTAGATTATTTGCTTTGTGGTTTTATGAAAAGTAAAGAGTATAGCAATGATCCACAAAAAGTTGAAGATCTTAAGAAAAACATTCTATCTGAAATTGAGGCCATTGAACTGCATTTATTGGAAAAAATCATTAAAAATGTTGATGTTTGGAAGCAGACCTGTAACAGGAGCCGTGATGGTCATATGAACGATGTTCTATTACATACACAAATGGCACAGAACCCTTTCAACTAAAAAGTTTAGAATTTACAACAAATATTTAGTTTTTTTATTAATACAACAAAAAACTACCAGATGGAACACCCAACAGTGATTACATAATTACATCCTCGTGTAAGTGTTATTATCCCCACCCATTATCGCGCTCGTCTACTAATATACTATTATCAGCAAAAATTTTGCATGCCGTGTCTGCTAGGATACGTGATGAACATTTTTTTTAGAATAAAATAAAATATTGCTTTTGTCGTCTTGAGATTCAACCAAATAATAATCCATGAGTAATAAATTATTCACAGATTTTATTGCCGATGAATTTTCAACTATATTTTTGAAACTGGTCATAAATAGGATAGCGAACACCCACTTGAAAAATATTTTGAAACGCAGTTTCACTTTTAATAAAACGTAACTAAAGAAAATTTTCTTCATGAAATAAGTGTAGGAGTAACCAAAGTAATTACGAGTATCAATCAAATCTTAAACGTAAAGAGGAGGGATGAACCCTTAAATCTAGATGTTAAAAACATTTTTTAAAATTTGCTTACTTTTATCTGGAAGCAATTAAATAAGAATGTCTCATTAGAACAAATGCTCAAAACAAGATAATCAGGTAGAATACGATACATAACAAATGGTAACATCTACGCCTACTATTTAGTTATGAAGTCTTTTTCGGTTAAAAGGATTTTTGTGTTGATATCCGTTAGTCTTAGCCTTAAAAAAAACTATAAATATTTGAACTTATAGAAAATAATTTTCAGAAATAGTCAAACATCAACAGTGAAAGTTTAAATCAAAGTAAATATTTAATTAGATTTTCCAAAATGTCAGTTTTGGGAAAAAATAAGCTCGTCATAGGGAGTAAAAGCATCTCCGATTACTTTCCGGAAATTGAGAAAAGTTCGAATGTAATTAAATCGGTAGTTACCCAGGATTCAGAAGATGCTAATCCAGAAACAGAAATTTTAGTAAAAGAATGGGAAAAACAACTCGAACAAGAATTCAAGTTATGGAAGAAAATATTAGTTCTTAAGAAGACACAACTACAAATATGCAAAAGAGCGATAGCAGATCATAAACTAATCATGATGGAATTATTGGAAAATCCGGAGACTTAGTTTTATTCTACTATTTTTATAAAATTAACATTATTTTTAGTTTAATCTTACTATAAAATTTATATTGGTCTATCTGATATACTAACCATCTAAACTTACTAATTTTCAAAATAATAAAAACTACATCTTAAAATAATTTTGTCACTTTACTTTAACATTTAACAGTTAAATTTTTAACTGAAATTACATGATGGCCTTATACAGCCCTTTTTATTAATATAAAACCCATTTCCTTGTTTAGAAAATGAAAGAATTATTTATTGAAAGTGTGCTCCAACTGCAGCTACAACAGGTAATTTACGGATTCGCTCTCTGAAAAAATGCTGGTTTTTGGAGGCGATCCAATCAATAAGCCAATTTTCGATCTCTGCGCGAGAACTGAACCGCTGTTCAGAAAGAGACGACTGCATCGACAGGAATATAAGTAGTAACCTGATAGAGCTATGTCTGAGAATTCGGTGTGTGGGGTAGAACTTTCCATCCTTTCCTTTTAAATAATTTTTCAAAACGTTTGCAACATGTATATTTGCATTTTTGTGCTGAAAAATTAATTTGTTGTGGCTATTCACTCATTCTAGTCGTAGCTCGCTTCAAACGTATTAGTTGTCGTCGATAGACATCGTCATTGATAGTTTCACCTGATTCCAGTTCATAATATAACACACCTTTCTGATCCCATTTAAACTAACCAAATTAACTAAAATTGGCCTTAATGGTTAGTTGGGTATAAACCAACCCTTTGTAAAATTTTCGATCATAACAAGCCAGAAAAAACAACAAAAGATAGTTTTGGGGTTTTTAGTTTTTTTCACTAGTCAGTAAAAAAAATATGAATACCAAAAATCTTAATTGCTGATATGTGTGAGATAAAATAATTATTAGTTTATATACAATTTGTGAATGTATAATAGTAAAAAATAAAATAATAAGAGCCTTCTAATTTATAACTTTCAAACGAATCTTAGTGGTGCTGTTTCAAACCCCTCAAAACCCATACCATACACAACTAAAACTGGTGATTCCGAGCAAGCACGAATTGGGACACATACCGCTTCCAACACGTTGGCCGCTTTCTACACCGGCTACCATATATAAATTAAGTCGGCTGCTTTCAACAACATTATCAGAGACCGAGCAGATACCGGCTGCTCCTCGGAGAAAAACTTAAAGAAAATTATAAGTACCCAAATAATTATTTAAGGTGCTAGCAAATAAATTATTCTAAAAAATAAGTGTTTTTTATCTTAAATGTGTTTTGCTTTCGCTTTATCCGTGTTTTCGATCTTATTTCTCATTTTCGCTTTTTTGTTTCGGCGCGTTGTACAAGGTGTGAAAGATCCACCAACTACTCTTTTACCGACGAGTGAGGCAGACTGGACCCATCAATGATGCTGCTGCCGGAGCTGTCTCACAGGTAAATGTAAATTCATATTTACATTCATTCGCGAGCAAATATTAATTTGCCTTCTAGCGCGGAAATGATTGCTCGAGTGACTTTTAAGCCTCCACAGCCACTTCACTCAAAAAACCCTAATGTGTGGTTTGAGATACTCGAGCAACTAAATATGCAACGAACTAGTTGAAGCAACTAAATATGCTCATGCGGTGGGAGCGCTGGACTCACGACTCCTCAACACCTTTGCGTATCTCATTACTAGAACAAGGAGCAATACACCTTATATTACATACAAAGCTGAGGTGATCCAGGTTCTCGGCAAATCAGAGAAAACGAAACTTAAAAATCTGATGCATGGCTTGATACTTGGAGACAGGAAGCTTTCCCAACTATTGAGTCATGAAGTTAAATGCTGGTAACAATCTAAACGAACCAACACTTCGCCAATTTTGAATGAAGAAGTTGCACCACCATGAAGAGGGTGCTCACAACATTTGAAAACGACGTCTCTCTGTCAGTACTGGCAGAACCAGCTGACAACGTGCATGCAACTATAACTCAAGCACAAATAAATTCTATTGAGACTTCTGCCTCCTGCTCTACTAATCCATCTTTCGTTGGATAAACAATTTTCGGAATTCAAAAAATAGTGTTACTGGAGATTGCGGAAATCTTTAATCATTTAAGGCATTTAAATGTAAACCAAATTGCAAATTTGTTTCAAATAATTCACAATTGGCGGTGAGCAATGACGTAACTAAAACTAACCGCCATTTAATCTTCGAAATTTTTTTCTTCAGACTCATTTTTTAATAGATACAGGTGCAGATGTCTCGTTTTTGCCAGCTTGTTTTGTTCGGAATTCAAGGATCGATCCGTCATTCAGGTTGTTTGAAGCGAACTGTTCTTCGGTAAACGCGTATGGGATTAAATTCGTAAGACTTGGGTTGCTAGTTGATATGTAGAGACAGAGGCTCATAGACCCGTTAACCTCTCTGTATATAAATGATACCCCCTCCTCCTACGATATTACTACTGCATCTAGGATCGACCGGTCAGCAACGGATCCGGGAGTTTACAACTTGATTTGAAAATGTTTAACTGTTATTCAAGGCAACATTAACATTGACAATACAACTGTACGCACGAAAATGTACGAGCCACCGGTTGTATGCAAACCAGGATTACTAGCATCGGATAAATTCATCATTGCGAGCACAGAATTCGAAAACATGAAGAAACTCGGAATTTGTAGACCTAGTAGCACTCCTTGGTCCAGCCCGTTACACTTAGTAGCTAAAAAGAATGGAGAGTGGAGACCGTGTGGAGACTTTCGAGCATTAAATAAAGTCACGTTTCCAGACAGGTTTCCGATTCTACATCTCCAAGTCTTTACACAACAACTCGATGGCTGCACCATATTCACAACGATACACCTTGTCCAGGCCTACCACCAAATTCTTATTGAACCGACTGACATTACAAAAACAGTAATTTCGGCACCTCTTGAACTATTTGAATTTTGTAGAATGACTTTCGGCCTTATTAGTGCAGCACAGTTATTCCAACGTCTTATGCATTCAGCACTACGCGAACTTGACTTCTGTTTTGTATATTTGGACCATGTTTTCATTGCCTCTTGAAATTATGACGAACTTCTGGAACATATTAAACTTAGTTTTACTAAATTAGAAGAACATGAACTTGTTGTAAACATTGACAAATGCGTTTTCGCAAAATCTCAAAATTATGTTTTTAGGCCATTTGGTAACTGGACAAACGCTTTTAAGGCATGATAAACTTTTATCGACACTTCATTCCAGGTGCTGCTGCTGACCAGGAATTGTTGAACGACTACCTAAAAGGTTACAGGAACAGTCGAATTATTACAAGAACAGTCGAGTTGTTACATGAACAGTCGAGTTTACACCGATCATAAACCACCACCATCACCATAACTTGTCTAAGCTTTTAATCAGAAGCCCGAAAAAGCATCTTCTCGTCAATTTTGACATTTAGATTTCATTGGTCAATTCACGACTGATATTCAGCACATCTCTGGACTGGATAACGTTGTCGCAGATGGTCTTCCACGTATTAATCAAATTTCAATTCCCGAAAGTATTGATTATGCTACCATCGCAGATGATCAGACCAATGACGAAGAGCTTCAAGAAATTTTAAGAAGTAATTCTGTTCTTAAATTCAAAAAATTTCCCGTTTCAATTCGAGAAAAATAATTTATTGTTATATTTCTACTACTACCCTGGCGTCAAAACTTCTATCAAACTTTTGATTCAGAATGTCATCTGGTCATCAATTAAAAAAGACATTCAGAAGCTGGTTCAAAGTTGTGAAGCTTGCCAAAAGGCTAAAGTCTCTCGGCACACAAAATTTCCGCTTAGTATTTATAAACTAACTTTTCAACATTTTTCGATTATTCATCTCGATGGCCCGAGGCGGTTTCAATTCCGAATATTACAGTCGCTTTCACTTTTTACTCCCATTGGATAACTCGCTTTGGTGTTCCAGAGTTCATCGTCACGAACAGGCTAACTTACTCAGTTTGTTACTACGAACGACTATAAGTGACGGACTAAAAGCTGCTCCAGCCGAACATGTTTACGGATGTACGACTCGAGTTCCTGAAACATTTTTAGATACTACGAACTATTAAATTTTGCAATCAGACTTTATTACGAACTTAAGATGACACTTTGATGAAATTCGACCTGTACAGACTTCTCGACAAACTACGGACAAAAGTTTAATTACTAAAGCTATGCTGACTTGTTCGCACGTTTTTTTATGGACTGACGCATTACGCAGATTTGGTTATCGACCGTACAGATAAATTGTTCACTTTGAATCAGAACTGACGACACGCCAAAATTTCCATCGACCGACTCAAACCGAGTTACTCAGACAATCAATCACAAATTACGAACGCACCAACTACGCAGACTGGATTAGCCAATTTTACCAACTCATGAACCAAAACTGATTATTTCAGCTGATGGATCTAACGTACCTAAACCTACAATAACTACAAGGGCGGGTCGTGTATCCAGACCTCCTACTAGATTCTTGCTTATTCAATAAGCAGCGAATTGATCTCTCTAGGGAAGGGATCTGAAGGGTTAGTTCGGTATAAACCAACTCTTTGTAAAATTTTCGATCATAACAAGCCAGAAAAAAACAACAAAAAATAGTTTTGGTAAAAACCCCGCTTTATTCAGTAAAAAAATATGAATACTAAAAATGTTGATTGCTGATATGTGTGAGATAAAATAATTATTAGTTTATATACGAGTACAATTTGTGAACGTATAATAGTAAAAAATAAAATAATATTAAAATAAATATTAAAATATAAGTATAGTGCCTTCTAATTTATAACTTTCAAACGAATCTTGGTGGCGCTGTTTCAAACCCCTCAAAACCCATACCATACACAACTAAAACCTTGGTTGCGATGGATCACCTTCACCAGGCTTCAACCAAGTTTTTTTGCTTTTGGGTTCTAATAATAAATTCATTGTTCATCCCAATAACTATTCGATGGAAAAAACCTTTTCTTTGTTATCTTTGAAGCAGTATTTCACAAACGGGTTTTCGACGTTTGAGGTCTCTTTCTTTTAATTCATATTCAACCCAGTTGCTAGCCTTTTGAATCATTCCGATTATTTATAAACGTTTTGCAACAGTTCATCGATCGACATTTAATGCTACAGCCAATTTTAATTGTGTTTGAGAGGAATCTTCAGACAATAACGTTTCCAATTCGGCATCTTCAAATTTGTTGGGTGGTTTTTCAATCCTTTACCTTCAATGTAAAAATCATAATTTTTAAATTGTCGAAACCATTATTTGCACGTTGTTTTCGATCGAGCATGCTCACCGCAAATTTCCACAATCAACCGATAAGTTTCAGCTACAATTTTCTTTGCAATGAAGTAATATAATAAAACTTCCCGCAAATGTTGCGATGTGTTTGACAGCTGACATCAAGTACTATAGAATACTAGTATTGCCCATTTATGGAATGTTTAAGCAGCACTTGTAATGACAGCTATTGGAAAAGGGCGGAGTCATATTCACACACCAAATATATAAATTGAATTGGAAAAAATCTCGCTTTGATCAATTTTGGAAAATTCTTATCAGATTTACAAAAAGTAAAGTAAAGAATTTTGAGATGTAAAACCCTGCCTTTACTCGCAAAGTTTTATCATGACAATTACAAAATGTAATATATTGAAGCAAAAGCGCAACACATTACACCTGGAAACTAGAGAATTAATAAAAATGAGACAAAATGAGAAAAATATTGAATTTTATTCTTAATTGAGTACTAAAGGAAAAGTAAAATGATTTTCCGATTCACATGCTACATGCTCAAACAAATATCAAGCACCACTTCCCTCTCTTCGTTTCGTAATACTCAAGTGGGAAGACTTGAGCAAAATGGATAGGAAAAATTAAATTTGAAAATTGTAATTGGTTTTGAAGTAAAATCTAAAATTCTTCAAATCTGCTCAGGCATTTATTTTTTGTCAAAAATCACTTTGATCCGTACAAAAAACAAAATTATGCCAAATGCTTTTATTGTTGTTTCGCTTGTTAGTGCGTATGCAGCAATACGAAACTTTGATTGTTGGTGGAACAATGGTTGGTGAAGCAAAACAGGAATAAAAAAACAGAGTGTTGCGGGTACTGTGAAAACTGGCACACAATTACGAGTTAATTGTGAACGCGGCTTCTCTCAAATATTTTTGGTTGTGACAAAACACAGTTATGACGAAATGCTTAACATTTACACGCATTAACAGTCAATTAAGATTGAAAATAAATTTTATTCTCCCATGAATTTTACGAGAAAAAATGATGCATCGGTAATTTTTGTTTTTTTTCCAAACGGAGAAAGAGTAAGTTTTGGAAAAAAATGAAAAAAATCGGGAAAAGGTGAAAATATGTAGAATAATCAAAAAACGAAAACGCGGCTTACCAAATTTGCAGCATCGGCATTTGTAGTAGAATATCGTGGTAAATGAAGGAAGAAGTGTCAAAGATCTTAAAATAATATTTGACAACTAAATAAACCTCTACCAAAAACATTATTTACGAATGTCCTCAACCAATATTAGAGATAACTCCTGTCGAACCTGCCCTGGAACATCAATATGATCAGTTGCATGTGATGTAACAGCTGAACCACCACCATTAATTAAAGAATTTTGGAAATGCCTAAATTGTACATTAAACAAATTTTGCAATTGCGTAGCGGTGATCTGAATGAATGTATATTATCGGCCGCTACATCAACAAGTTGATCCTCATTCATCGGAGATTAACCGGCATTAAATTATTGTTTGGTTTCAAAATTGTGTTTATTTCTTGACTTTTTGTTGTGCCTAAAATGTCGAACAAAAAGATGCCGGTTAATCTCCGATGCATGAGGATCAACTTGTTAATGTAGCGGCCGATAATATACATTCATTTAGATCACCGGTACGCAATTGCAAAATTTGTTTAATATCTCAAAAACTTCCACTAGTAACCAATACTTTCGGTTGTTTTAATAGCTTAGGTCATATTGAGATTACGAGGAAAATTTGGGGAAAATTGATAGTGAAAATTCTAATCAATCAATTTTCCCCAAATTGTCCTCGTAGTCTAAGTATGACCTAGGCTATTAGAAAAACAACCGAAGGTATTGGTTACTGGAAGTTTTTGAGATATTGGCCAAAAACTAAAAATAAACTAATAAAAAAATTAAAATTTTCAAAATTATTGGTTATGAAATGGCCTAGTTTAGTCCAGCATGAACAGATCCTAGAATTTTGTCCAAAACTTACTTTAAAATCGCTGATCAATACTACTATCCAAATTTCATCGTCATTCTTTTAGAATGACGAAATATTGTTAAATTTCAAGATTTCATTTACCGAGTTCCTTTACTTCGGAGATCAATCAATTTGTCAAAGTCATCAAAAGCGATCCTTAACACTTTTAATATTTTATTCCGCTGGGATGTTTTAACTAGTGAGAAAAGAGATACAAAATGAATAAAAAATTCCCGCTGGTAATTATATAACAAAACAAATTCTCTTTTGTGATTGTGCTGCCACTTGCGGCGAGTAGCGAAATCTTTTATTTAAGAGATGAGAAATTCCGCTATCTTATACAGCATCTCATGATCCTGCTTCTTACGAAAAGGCGACACTGTTGCCTTCCCAAAAAATTAGAAATACGATATTTAGAAGGAGAACTATTTGTTTTATCAGACAAGAGTTTTGATGGTCAAAAAATTATTGTATTAGGAACACAATCAAGCCCTAAACTCCTTGGAGTTTGGCAATGTTGACTTATGGAAGCGACGTTTGAGGTTGTTCCAATATTTATGCCACAACTTTTTACCATTCACGGCAAAATCGAACGGGCCATTGTACCATTGTTGTTTTGTGTGATGAATTCTAAAACTCAAGTTGAGTATTTCGAGACATTCTATAAAATTTGTAAATTGGCATGTGAATTGAACGTACCTTTGAAGCCAAAAGTCGTAATTTCCGATTTCGAAAAAGCAAGCGTATCGGCTTTAAAAATGTTTTTCCCAGAGGCCCAATATGCTGGTTCCACTTTGGGCAAATCATTTGGCGCAAGGTTCGAGCTCAAGGTTGTGTTACCAAATATGGAAACGATGAGAATTTCAGTATAAATATTCGAATGCTAAAAAGTTTAGCTTTGGTACCAGAAAATGAAGTTTTTGGCTATTATAAAGAACTGATAAAATCGATGGATCCAGATAGTCGGAAAATAGGGTTATGGTTCGAAAAAAACCGTTTAACAGGGATTAAAAGCAAAGCAGACAAGAACCAAAATCCATATATTCTTCAAATTTTTGGACAGTATCGGAAGATCCTAATGACATTTTCCCATGTACTCAAAACTCCGTAGAAAGATGACATCGGCGATTGCAAATAGTAATTGGCAAAGCACACGTGTCAGAGTTAGAAAAGGAGCTGATATGCGCTAAACCACGAGTCCAGCAAATTCGAGCCGGAGTACCTTGTCAAGTTAAAAACGAAACATAAAAATTTCCAATGTTATATTAAACAAAGAAAGAAGAATAAACTAAGTTTCCTAAAAAATATCGCACACAAAATGGCATTGCAGAAATGAAATGGATTTTTTTTACTTAGTTTTAAGTTTGTTTTATTTATTTAACTTTATTATGAATTTTAAAAATTGAAATGTTATGTTGGTTTATTTATTTTAAACTTTGAATTATCATCCGTCCTTTTCAGGACGGATTCTACTTAAAAGAAGAAAATTTACAAATACATTTAATTAGAGGCTAAAATAGGAAAATTTCATACTTTTATCCAACCCTCTCATAATTATTGTTTATACAAATATTTTTAATTCTTTTAACAAACTTTCAGAAAAACCAAGATTTAAAAAACTCAAAATTTTGCTGTCTGAAAAACCAAGATTTTAAAAAACCAAGATTTTGATAACATGAAGATTTTGAAAACTAAGATTTCGGTACGCTCCCATTCAACTGCAATCTACAGTATTTCGGTTGGGCGTTTTCGGAGATCAGCGTGTACGAACATCGTGACACGTGATTGTAACATATACAGAGATTATAATACAAATTCTTTTTCATATTTTACAATATGTGCGCCAGAATATAAAACAACTCTAAATTTTTTATCCATTAAACTAAAGTTGCTTATTAGAGAAATCAAAAACGAATTCATTAATAAATACTTGAGTGGCCTTACTGGAGAAAAAGAAACAGAGTACTCCCTTTGGAAAGCGACAAAAAGTTTAAAACGACCTAAACTACAAATTCCACCAGTAAAAAATGAAGATGGCACATGGGCTATAAGTGCAAAGCAAAAAGCTTTGTTGTTTGCAACCCACCTCGAGAACACGTTCCAGCCTCTACCTAGACAAACTGCAGAGGAAAACATACCACCAGTATATAAAATGGATAACTGCAATATATCTCCTGTCACACTACAAGAATTAAAAGAGGAAATCAATCTCAACCTAAATACAAAGAAATCTCCAGGATATGACTTAATTACAGGACAAATAGTAAAAGCTCTTGGTAAAAAAGGTCTACGTAAACTACTCCAAATAATTAATGCAGTGTTCAGACTTAAACACGTTCCAAGTCAATGGAAAGTAGCAGAAGTAATTATGATACCTAAACCAAACAAACCACTTAATGACAAAAATTCGTATAGGCCGGTTTCCTTACTCATAATAATTTCAAAATTATTCGAGAAACTAAAACCAATAATAGCAGGAAGAAATCTTGATCCTCCACATCAATTTGGCTTCAGAGAAAACCATTCAACAATAGAACAAGTACACCGAATTACAAACATAATTGAAGAAGTACTTGAAAAAAAGAAAGTATGTTCAAACGTCTTCTTACCAAAGCAGTTTTATGAAATTCTAAAATCTTACATATCTAACAGACACTTTCGAGTTAAATTAGATGGCGAATACTCAGAAATAAAGAAAATATCAGCAGGGGTACCACAAGGTAGCGTTCTGGGACCAACTTTATATGTTCTATACACCTCGGACCTGCCAACGATAGAGAATACTAACATAGCGACGTTTGCGGATGATACGGCCATCTTAGCAGTTGCTAATTGCATAGAAGAATCTACAAGCAAATTGCAAAGAGCTACTAATATTGTCAGTACCAGGACCAAGAGATGGCGAATAAAACTTAATGAAACAAAATCTGTTCACCTAAACTTTACCAACAAGAAGGTCAACTGGATACTAGTAGAACTAAACTCCCAGCAAATTCCCTATGCAAGTACGGCAAAATATCTAGGCATGACTCTAGACGCAAAACTAAAATGGAAAGAGCATGTGAAAAAGAAAAAAGAAGAGTTAAACATCAAATACAGATAGATGAATTGGCTCTTAGGAAGAAATTCTGAGGTAACTCTACATAATAAATTGCTACTATACCAGTTGTAATAAATAAATATAAAAAAAATTATTTTACAATTCAATAATTTTTTTACCAAACTGAAATAAAACAAATTTTTATTTTTCAGTAATTGTTTTTCCAAACCTACTACAAAAACTATAGAGTAAGTGACACTTCCCTAATTTTACTGAGTTCTATCAAAATTTAGGAAACGCTAAAAAAAATTTTTAAATGGCTTATCTTTAACCTGAGTTACAGGTAATTCATTTAAACATTTTGGTTATGTACATATATTTTTGCAACTCGAAATACACCATTCCGTTTAATTTGTTTTAAATTTCAGTAGTTCGAGAAAGTTAAATTTAATATATAGTTAGGAAGCTGATAATAATGCCAATTAGCCAGATATTATAGAGACACCTGACAAACTCATTAGAACTGTGTTGGTTGTCTGGTGCCGCACGATCGCTAGGTGTCTGCAATCGGGTCGTTCTGTCCTTAAAAAAATTACTTGCTTGTTATATGTTAAAATGCTGTGGGAAGAGGCCCGGCGTTATCCGGGAATCTCGCCTAGTGCATGGTCGTACATGTCCAATCAATGAATCAATTACACCCACAGCAACCAAGGCAAAAGAAATTCACATGCGAAACCTTTTCTAAAGGTAAGACTAATTTAAACAACAAATTACAACAAAGTCCATAAATTGGAAAAATTTATTTTCGCAATTAATATTTGTAGGTACCATCAAGCACAAAGCCAAATTACCAACCCGAAAACGAATAAAATGGAAAACAAACGAAAAGTTTTTATTATTCAGTTTTTTGTTTGCTTTTTTCCGAATCTATCATAAAATAATTTATCACAGGAAAAATATTTGTGTTGAATAATAAAACTGAATAACAATGAGCAAAAAACGAATAAAAGAAAATGTTATCAGTTCTCGATAATGAATTTAAAATTAATTATTTTATGAGATAATAAAATTGATATTTTTTGCCGTTTTATTGGTTTTCATTTTCGTTTTGAGAAATATTTTTTTAACTAGTTGGTGAAAATTAATTTTTATGCAATAGAATTTAAAGTCGGCACGAGGACTGGGTTTATTGTTAAATGTTGCCGTAAGAATAATTTGTAGCAGTCTGGCATGTGGTCATGTGACAAATTTTAATGTTACTTTCAGAAGGAGCAAGAGCGAACAAGTTATTCCTATTGATTCTTATGTACGTCTTTGCGAGTTGCTTTAATTACTTTTAGACTGGCTCCGCCATGCAGCAATATCACTTCCGCCTTCCTTGACTCGTAAATGATATTTTTTCCTCCAGAACATCACTTAATTTGATCAATCGTGCCTGGTAACGTTCAGCTGTAACACTTTGACCCGGTTCCAGAATCTCGTAGTAAATGACTCCTTTTCAATCTCACCAGACACACAGAAACACTTTCTTCTTCACACTAACTCTTTCTGTATTTTACCCATTGCATGCAATTGAAGTGGTATTGCTTGGTGATTAACTCCTGATTTTCATCCAGTAAAACTTTATGTTATTCGTCTTCAAATTGTTTTACTGCAACTGGACGTGGATCGTCTTCAAGACTACGATTAAAATCACGAAGTCTTGGTAACCAATTTTTTACTGTTGAATGGCTCACGCTTTACTATTGAAGCTCAAAGTCGAATTAATTAATTCCAAAGCTTGAACAGATTTTTTTTTTCATTTGAAAACAGAATAGAATGCAATGACGTAAATGTTGCTTATCGGGTTTCTACTTGTACTCCTAATATAAGGTTTGCTAACCTTCCACCAAACAACAAAAATCTAAGTAGTAAGTAGCCAATCTAGGCAATTGGAGACATCATCAATTGCGTTACACAGCTATCCTGCAACCCACAAAAGGTAAAACCACCATCAACCATTACACTAAAGAAAGACGACGAACAACGAGATGTGTGTGATAGAGCAGCCAAAATGAATCAATCGAACGTCGGATCCGATGAGCCTCTAAAAACTTTAGAACAGGATAATACAATTTACTCCGACACGCTATCATAACGTCATCCACAATACAACATCAGTCAGAGTATGTCAAAATCATCGGGATCCAGATTCAAAAGCATACCGTGGACGACCCACACAAATCAAAACAAATAAATAAAAACAAATAATAAATATTGTTCAGTTCATTGAATCTAATTCGAAAGCTTTTCAAACAACAAGATGTCAGCATGCGTCTATTATACCGAGTAATAGGCGGTATTACCGCGAAATTAACAGCAAAATTATACTCGGAGGAGTATCTCAAAATAAAAATCGGTCAGACAAACTCTGACTTCAAAGAAGTCAATCAATTGCACAAAAGTATCCTCATGAGACCCAACAAGATAAGGTAGAGACACTAGTAATCAAATTGCACTAGAAGATCAACCTGTAGGAGATCAATCAAACAGTCATATCATCATTAAATCTGCCAAAGGTGGACATACCAACGTTCTATGGTGAATACGAAAACTTGTATGCAATCATAAGAATATAAGAATAGTCAACTGTCGAATACGCTAAAGCCGCGCAATCGTCAACCACTTTTCAACCATTGGACACAACTATGACGAGCTGAGTACGAGTCGCTTCTCTGAAGTTAGAGAAGCCATTTGAATCGCACGGCTAATCAAACGAAAGAACAGCATGACACGAAATAGTTTCTAAAACGCTAAGAACCTCCATTTTCAAAACATTTCCAGTAAACGAAGAATTGATTTTGTGGATCGAGCCGAAATTTGCACGAACTGTTCTGCACATAGTCCAAAGATATCATGCGGCGGGAAACCCGGTTGCACCAGCTGCAGTAATCGACAACACCAGTTGTTGCACGAACCAGATCCACGATCTACAACAACGGTGTCTGTCAGCACGTGGGATGGCAATCAAACATAACCGTTAGCAACGGCCATCGTAAAAAGCAACTCTATCTGCGGAACGCCGTTCAATGTACGGACGTTAAAAGATTAAGGATCCTTGGTTTCTTTAATTACGGAGGAAGCAGTTAAACCACTACAGCAAACAACGGCTACAATCTCAGAAATTGGGACTAACACAACTAAAACGGAAAAGGCAAGTGTCCACATTTGCCTTCAGCATCATTTTGATTCCTCGTACAGACTAACGGTCCACGCATATGTATGTGTAACCAAGAATTACCACAAACATGCCAACCGATCGCCAGAAATCATGACGACAGGTGGAGTGGATTAAGTTTAGCGGATTCAAGTTTTAAATCGCCCGGCGCCAATTATACTATAGCTAGATGCGAACGTTTACAGCGACTTTATCGAAAACCGAATAATTAGAGGCAGACAAAGCGCTACAAGCACCTGTTTGGGATGAATAATCTCAGGCCAGTCACAAACCACAATGCAACAGTAAACCGTAGCAACTCATACTATCAACAAGAAGGAAGGAGGCTTTGAGAAAATCTGGGAATTAGAAAAGATTCCGAAAGGCAACAAGAGATGGTTTTTAGGAAACTCTTCAGGAGAAACACACTTCCAACAGACCAACAAGCGAGGTTAAGATGGCCGATATACTGAACCAATTATCATTCAAAGAAAGCCAATTGGATCTCTTCGGAAGTTCTCGATAGCTAGCATTACAACGATTTCTAAACCTATAAGCGAATTTGGTAAAAATCTAAAGAACATCTGCTTCACGCTATCTGGCGATTCGCACGTCACATCAGCTCACCGAAGATGAACTCAGCAAATATCTCAAGGCAAGCCATATTCTACAGCACGACTTTTATGCTGACCACGTTTTGACTGGCACAAATAGCATGGAAGAAGCGGTACAAGTGAAATCACAACTTATAGAACTACTTCAGCAAGGGGGAATGGAATTGAGTAAGTGGTCAAGGAGTGGATGAGCAGTCATCTACTACCCAATGACAAGAAAATAACAAAACGTCAAGTTTTGTTAGAAATGTTAAAAATCGTTGATTCTTTGGGATGGCTATAGAGTCTCGATCTGGACTAAGACGAGTGGCTACCAGCAGAAACAGATAAACGCTGGGATCAACTCAAGCTCGAGCTGAATGCTGCTTGGCAAATTAAAATACCTCGCTACATTAACTACTGCGAAGATAGCTGTACGTTTGAGCACGCTTACGCAACTATACTGGCAAAACGCAATCCGTATTTTAATCCGAAAACCAGGATATAACCGGTAAAATCAAAAGTAATGATCCCTCGACTCGAGTTATGCAGCGCGGTACTGTTGATTCAGTTAGATCAACAAGCAAATAAGAGCCTGGAGGTTAACATAAATGATTCCGCGATTACGCTGTCCTGGATTCAAAAACCATCATCATCTTGGAAGCCATTTGTCGCACATCGAGTAGCAGAGATGAAATAGAATACCAACATCGATATCCAAGGCGAAGACGCGGAATACAAAACATCTGAGGAAAAGAAAAATATGGTTACCACACATCTGCAAGTGGAAAGCCTAATGATGCACTGAACGAAGGGGATAAATCGACCAGCAAGAGTGGGACTTAGCCTTGTCACGGCTAGTGGTAGCGGTTTGAAAGCTGGAATTTGCACAAGAACATTCGCTACTGAAACAAGGTAAACTAACCAATAAATGAAGCGGAATTATTTCGCTCAACCCATTCCTCGACAAAAAAAAAACATAATTCGGGTTGGTGGAAGGTCGAAAAACTCGACCCTGCCCTACGAGGAAAATATCTCGCCCTTTACAGTAGACCATTCATCAATTTAGTATTGGATTGGGTACACAAAGAAACGCCGCACGGGGACAACGTGTCAACTTTGGCTTTCTGGTTAAAATTCTGAATCATCAGAGGAGTCCAAGCAGTAAAACATAATAACCATCAAGACGTAGAACAACTAATGGGAAATCTACCAGTTTCCTGCGTTACTGTATCACCCCTTTCACCCACACTGGAGTGGACTACGCCGGCCGGTCCATATATGAAATCAAGCCAGGTGTTTAGCCACCAAAGCAATCCACATCGAAGTGGTTTCAGGTCTTTCAAAAGAAGGATTTATAAGCGCATTCAGACGTTTCACCGCTCGTCGAGGTACTATTGGGAGCGCAAAAGCTACTACAACTGCTTACGTGGGATTTCCTTCCATAGCACGGGTGATCTTTAAAAACCCAGATAAAAAAGCGTAAGTGACACCAAGCCTGTCTGAGTTCAAGGTTGCTTTGCCCTCAATCTGAGGATTGCGAATCACTAGTCCTACTAATTTCAGTACATTTCCTGATTGGAGATGCCTTACTAGGACCAAAAGAAATAGAACAGTTAACCCAACATGGAAATGTCTTGTCCCGGTGGAAGCTCATTCAGAATATTCGTCCCAATTTTGCAAAAGGGGGTATCAGGATATTTACATAGTTTGCAGCTACGTCTCAAGTTTCAACAACCTCGGACAAATCTGAAAGTAGGAGATATCGTCCTGTTACGAGACAAATTAAAACCACCAACAAGATGAAAACTCGACCGAATTGTAGAACTGCGCACTGGCAGCGATGAACAGACCAGGGTAGTAACGCTCAAAACAGCGGGCAATTTGAATGTCAAAAAATGTCCTATCAAGGAAGCACTTTTGCCCAGCGGAGTGTCACTAAAACAAGATGAAACTCAAGAAGAACAAGATCCTCTAGCAGAAGACCATGCGTCCACAACCCAAAAGAGAAGGCATCAACCCAGTAGAAAGGCGAAACAAGCCTGAAGTATAAATCAAGTTATTCACCATACCTGCTTATTACTGAGAATAATAAGGTTGGTTTGGTCGAAAGCAGTCCATTCATCACCGCCACTACATGGAAAAATTCTGGCATTTACTTTGACAATATTCTTTCGACTAAATGGGAACTGGTAATTTGGTACAATTTCTTAGTTTTTGACAAGAAATAAAGGGTGTCCCAATAAGAAGTTCAGATTTTAAAATTTAATAAAACAATAACGGCTTAATATATTTATGGGAAATGATTTCATTCAAATGGGAGCCGCGGCTGTCCGTGCATTCGGTCGGACCAATTTCTGAGTACATTTTGGATTGTGTGCGGATCTATTTCGGTAATAATTGCTTCAATGTTGCCTTTCAAATGCTCAATTGTTTGTGGATTGTCCGTATAACACTTTTCATTCACGGCACTCCACAAATAAAAATTCAAAGGCCTCACATCACAGCTCTTTACCGGCCAATTCACGTCTGATAATACGGCCATCGAATTTTTGACGCAGGTTAGCTATTGTAACACAAGATGTGTGGCACGGCACACCATCTTGCTGGAACCGAAGGTCGTCCAAACCAATATCTTCAAGATATGGCCACAAAAAATAAGTTAACATGTGGCGGTAATTGATTCCATTGACCGCAACGGTCGTGCCGGCCTCATCGCCACTCCATTGGCTTCTCCACATATCCTTGCGGATTTTCCGATCCCCAAATGCGACAATTTTGTTTGTTTACGAACCCACCGAAATGGAAATGCGCCTCGTCCAAAATGTGCTCAGAAATTGGACCGACCAAATGGAGTACGTCGAGGCCAGCCGTGGCTCCCATTTGAATGAAATCATTTTTCATAAATTTCAAACAAAAAAATAAATTTGGAAATATATTAAGCCGTTTTATTAAATTTTTAAATCTGAACTTCTTACTGGAACACCCAGAAAAGAGCTTGAGCCTGCAAAGATGTACAACCAATCAAATGTGATCTCACCATACAACAGCTGCATTGGCAATTTAACAACATTATTCAAGACAACGAGTTGGTAATGTATAATGACTATAGCCAACGTGCATTAGCTATTATTCTTTTAACCCTGCAATTAGACCTGGTGATCAAGCACCATGAAGATATACAAAGAGGAATAGTGGACATATTTACAGGTGCAAATCACCCGATTATTCATCCATCGTTATTATCTCCGTTGCAGGTGGATCAAGGGATATCCACCATACTTAAACATCGTCCGAAGGCCTGCGCCATTCCAGCGCATGGGCTCTTAGAGTTACACAACTAGCATCGTCTAATGACAATAAGGACAAGATTAACCAACACCAATGCCATAATCATGATACAAATCCCTTGGTGCAATTAGGGGACGAGGCCAACTCTGTCCCATGACCCTAATGCTGCACCAGCACTTGTAGCACAATCCAATGAAAATGGTACTGGAATTTTTTACAAATTAATTACAACATATCGGCATAGTTCAACCCGAAAAAACTACCTCTAAGGGGTGCAATTCTTCAAAAACCATATTTTTCGTTACAACATGCTTTTGGCATTTCAATTAATATTTTTTGTATCGTTGTATCGTACTGGGGGGGGGGGGTATATTGGAATAGCTAACCCCCAAAAACTACCCCTAAACCGTGTAATTTTTTAAAAAATATAGTTTTTATCACACCACGCTTTCTGTATTTCTGTGAATTTTTGTTGTGTAGTACAGGGGATGGCACTAGAATTTTTTTACAAATTAATTACAATAAAATGGCATTATTAATCCCCTACAAAACTACCCCGAATGGAAGCAACTGATTAAAACCATTGTATCGTACTTACGGTGATACTAGAAATTTTTACAAAATAAATTACAATATAGTGGAATGGTTAAATTGGCAGAATCTGCCCCTAAAAAATAAGAAACAATATTTCTCTGGAAAGGTCATACCTCTTAAATTTATCACAACAGCCCACAAGCATAAAAAATGATCGTAATGCATCGAACTTCTTTCCTATGCAAGAAATAGAGATCCCTGAATTTATTACAACAGCCCACACCAACAAAAGTCGATCAAAATGCACTCAACTGGTTTCCTATGCAAGAATTAGGTATCCCTGAATTTATTACAACAGCCCACACCCATAAAAGTCGATCAAAATGCGCACAACTGCCTTCCTATGTAAGAATTAGGTATCCCTGAATTTATTACAACAGCCCACACCCACAGAAATCGATCGTAATGTATCGAACTTCCTTCCTATGCAAGAAAGAGGTATCCCTGAATTTATTACAACAGCCCACACCCACAAAAGTCGATCAAAATGCACTCAACTGGTTTCCTATGCAAGAATTAGGTATCCCTGAATTTATTACAACAGCCCACACCCATAAAAGTCGATCAAAATGCGCACAACTGCCTTCCTATGTAAGAAAGAATCCCTGAATTTATTACAACAGCCCAGATCAACAAAAATCGATCAAAATGCATCGAACTACCTTCCTATGCAAGAAAGAGGTATCCCAGAATTTATTACAACAGCCCACACCCACAAAAATCGATCAAAATGCATCGAACTTCCTTCCTATGCAAGAATTAGGTATCCCTGAATTTATTACAACAGCCCAGATCAACAAAAATCGATCAAAATGCATCGAACTACCTTCCTATGCAAGAAAGAGGTATCCCAGAATTTATTACAACAGCCCACACCCACAAAAATCGATCAAAATGTATCGAACTTCCTTCCTATGCAAGAATTAGGTATCCCTGAATTTATTACAACAGCCCACACCCACAAAAGTTGATCAAAATGCATCGAACTACCTTCCTATGCAATAATTAGGTATCCCTGAATTTATTACAACAGCCCAGATCAACAAAAATCGATCAAAATGCATCGAACTACCTTCCTATGCAAGAAAGAGGTATCCCAGAATTTATTACAACAGCCCACACCCACAAAAATCGATCAAAATGCATCGAACTTCCTTCCTATGCAAGAATTAGGTATCCCGGAATTTATTACAACATCCCACACCCACAAAAGTTGATCAAAATGCATCGAACTACCTTCCTATGCAATAATTAGGTATCCCTGAATTTATTACAACAGCCCAGATCAACAAAAATCGATCAAAATGCATCGAACTACCTTCCTATGCAAGAATTAGGTATCCCTGAACTTATTACAACAGCCCACACCCACAAAATTCGCTCGTAATGTATCGAACTTCCTTCCTATGCAAGAAATAGGCAGTTGTAATAAATTCATATATCTTTCTTGCATAGGAAGGAAGTTCGATACATTTTGATCGATTTTTGTGGGTGTGGGCTGTTGTAATAAATTCAGGGATACCTCTTTCTTGCATAGGAAGGTAGTTCGATGCATTTTGATCGACTTTTGTGGGTGTGGGCTGTTGTAATAAATTCAGGGTATGACCTTTACAGAGAAATATTGTTTTGAAGAGCTTCACTTTTTAGGGGTAGATTCTGGCAATTTAACCATTCCACTATATTGTAATTTATTTTGTAAAAACTTCTAGTATCACCGTAAGTACGATACAATGGTTTTAATCAGTTGCTTCCATTCGGGGTAGTTTTGTAGGGGATTAATAATGCCATTTTATTGTAATTAATTTGTAAAAAAATTCTAGTGCCATCCCCTGTACTACACAACAAAAATTCACAGAAATACAGAAAGCGTGGTGTGATGAAAACTATATTTTTTTAATAATTACACGGCTTAGGGGTAGTTTTTGGGGGTTGACCTATTCCAATATACCCCCCCAGTACGATACAACAAATATGAACAGAAAATTAACAGAAATGCAATAAGCATGTTGTAACGAAAAATATGGTTTTTGAAGAATTGCACCCCTTGTGCTACAAGTGCTAGTGCAACATTAGGGTCATCTATGCCTAATATTTCACAGATAAAAATAAACCCCACCACAAATTACATGCTTATCGATCTGTATCGAGAGCGCTTAACACCCATCACGTTCCAGGAACTAACCAAGAGCCCGACAGCGAGAGAAGTGGTCAAATAGGCGTGTGTCTAAAATTAAGCATTCACGCCACTTGTTGATAGTGAACACTGTTTGACGTTTGCGCTCCAGCTAAACTTCACCATCACCACACCCAACACTACGCAATTGGAGCAGAACATAAGAGCTACAACAAGCATACGACCTTAGCCTTACAACCTACAACCTACAATTAATTCTACCAGATTTACAACTACAAACAAATAAATGTCCACAAAATCAAATACACAATAAGCATAATCATAATGTACTCCTGTACACAATAAAGATTTCTCTATAACTCTTCATAAATCCAACCCGCTTTACCATAAATATAATTAAAAATAATAAAACTAATATTTCACAGCACCACTTAAATCACTTTCATAATAATGCCAATAATAAAAGCGCTGTAATAACATTTTAACAGTTTTTTTTATGTATCCCCAAGTCAATCGTAATCTTTTCACTGTTCAAGCCATAAATTACACCACCGCTTCATTGGTTAAATTTTTATTCCATCTTAGATTAATCTAATAAAAATGAAAGAGCAGACGATTAAATAAAAACAGGAAAACAGCTATGTACTACTTGTACTCGTACACACATACAGACACAATTGAAAAGCTTATATTATGATTTTTAAGCAGTTAGGATTTTAATATTTTTAATTAATTCTCAGTAGAAACATTTTCGTTTTCCGTTCACATCGAATCAATTGTGTCCCGTAAGTAAGTACGAGTAAATAGAAAAAGAACGAGAGACGTACAAACACGGTCGTAATCGTAACCGACATAATTTCATGTCCCTCTTAATAAAATAAAAATTATGTCACATTTCTTCTGTTGTAATTTTTTTTTATTGAGAAACATTTGCAGCGGATATCATAAAAAGAAAATTCGAGGAAAATTCATAAATTTTATTGTGTTGGAGTGCGATCAAACGGGAGAAAATTTGTTCTTCTTCATAATGGTTTAATGCTATACTATCTAAAAGGAAATTATACAATCTCGACAGATTTTTGGCCTATATAAAGCATAAAGGAATCTAAAACACAAAAAAAAATTTAATTAACAAAATTATCTCGAAAAATCAATTTTGGTTTGATGCCACCAGAAACGGAAAGTTTTTATTAAGTTAATTTGATTCTTTTAATATTTTTATTTGTTTTGCGCCCGAAATGCTATTGTGTCGCAAAAGCATCTGGTCAAAGTGGATATGGGCACGTGGCACATCGTAACATAGTAAATTTTGTGCAATTTTAAAGAATTGGATTAATATTAAAATTATATGAACTTAAATAAAGAATCGTAAAAGCTTAATTGGCCAACAAATTAAATTAAAATTATTTGCAGTACTAACGAGTAATCTATTTCGACGAAATATCCAGAACGGTAACAAAGAAACAACCCATTTTCGTATAGTGTCATCTACCAAAAAACATAAAAAAGTAAATCATTTTTTGTACTAAAACATATTCCGTAGACACAAACCATTAGAATTTGTAATGTTTTTAAATTTTTAACAAATTGGCTGCCGTGTTATTCGTTCGAAATATATCATTCGATTTTTTTAGTTCATTGGAAAAGCGGAAAGTTAATAGTAAATTATAATGTAATTAATTTTTTATTTAAAGCTTAAAGCGATGTTTGTTTTGAAATAAAAATTTTAAAGCGAATTCAAAGCAACATAAAAAAATTTAGTACTCTAAACCTGCACCGACCAAATTAGCTCGCCTCAATGAAACCTGTACTATAATTTGTTACAACAAATACCGATTAGCATACGAGCTATTATATCGGGATGGTTTTTGGGCCAGAATTTATTACAAATTAATTACATTGACTAAGTTAGTTTAATGACTTAGGCATAAGGGTAAATTTCACCCCAAAACTATCATTTATTTCAAAATCGTCAATTTAATCAACTGCCAGGTTTTGGGAAAAATGTTGCTCTAGAAATCTCCTCGAGTGTAGGGCATTCTTATCCAGGTGTGTAATAAATTATTTTTGTGTCAGGTTAGACGGAATTGGCTCCAACCGGTAGAGGCTTCAAATATGTTATCGATTTTACTAAATTTTAATAATTTATTACACCAGACCGCCACCAGATATTTAGTCCATTGTTACTTCTTGGACATTGTGGTGAGCAGGTCAATCTTATCCAGATGTGTAATAAATTATTGTTGTGTCAGGATAACTGGAATTGGCTTCAAACTGTAAAGGCTTCACAAAGGTAATTTATAGGTTGGTTTTACCATCTTTAACGATTTATTACACCAGACCGCCACCAGACATTGAGTTAAATGTTAGTACTTCTTGAAAATTGTGGTAGGAAGATCAACCTTATCCAAGTGTGCAATAAATTATGTTTGAGTTAGGTTAGGCGGAATTGGCTTCAAACAGTAAAGGCTTCAATTTCTAATTTATAGGTCGATTTTACAACATTTAATAAATTATCACCAGATATTACTCCTTGGACATTGTGGTAGGCAGGTCAACCTTATAAAAATAATTTATTACACAAGTGAATAAGGTTGACCTGCCCTTCACAAAGACCACAAAGTAACATTTGACCTCATAGCTAGTGGCGGTCTGGTGTAATAAATTATTATAGGTGGTATAAAATCGACCTTTAAATTACCTATTTGAAACCTTTACCGTTCACACCTGGATAATTTATTACACACCTGGATAATTTCGATCTGCCCACATCAATGTTCAAAGAGTAAAATTTGATTATATATTTGGTGGCGGTCCGATGTTATAAATTATGAAGCCAATTCTGTCTAACCTGACACAAAAATAATTTATTACACAAGTGAATAAAGTTGACCTGCCCTTCAAAAAGTCGACGGAGTAACATTTTACTCAATATTGAGTGGAGATCTGGTGTAATAAACTATTAAAATTTAGTGAAATCGAACTTTAAATAATATATTTGAAGCCTCTACCGGTTGGAGCCAGTTCCACCTGGATAAGGTTGCCCTACTCTCGACAAGACTTCTAGAGCAACAGTTTTCGCAAAATCTGGTAGCAGTCTGGTGTTAAAAAGTTATTAAATTTGGTTAAATTGACGTTTTTGAAATAAATAATCGAATTGGGGTGAAATTTACCCTTAGGCAAGTTATAGGAGTGGTATTGAACTAACTTAGTCAATGTAATTAATTTGTAATAAGTTCTGGCCCAAGAACCATCCCGATATCATAGCTACATCGTAAGCTAATCGGTATTTGTTGTAATAAATTATAATAAATGTGTAACAAATTATGGCACAGGTTTCATTGAGGCGGGCTAATTTGGTCGGTGCAGGAAAAAAATCCACTAAAAAATTTAATGGAAATAAAATACTGGTTGAGGATGTGTAGAAAGAAATTTATTACAAATGGGGAACCAAATGCCATCTCTTTCATATGTGTAATGGTATACCATGTATACTGGTAATTTTGGTGGGTGTTTGATGTAATTGCTGCATTTTTGATTCGCCCACCAGCTCGCAAAATTAGTGATTCATCATTAAATGGTTTTAGATGTTTTAGATCGCTTGTGATCGGTAAAACCTTTTTAGATTTTAGAGCATCGATTTCGGATTGGAAATGTTTGCATGTCGGATGTTTGGTTATCGGATAACGGTCAATCTATGTTTAAGGACTTCTGAGCAGAGAAGATATGGAGACAAGAATTTTTTAGGTACAAGTTCTCTAATTTTGAGCCAGAATTCGTACTATTTTGATGAAACTTGTATGTGGAATGATTGATGTGATTCATTTCGCGGCTTACCTGTTGTAGTTGATTAATTCGTCACGGCTTTCAGACAGGTTGCTGGGTCTCCGGACCATTGAAGATCATTCCACCAAAAACTGGCGCTTATTAGTGTATCAGGATCGAGACCTCTCGATGCGTAGCCAGCATAATTTTCTTATGAATATATTAGGTGTGCAAGTAGAAACTATGCTTTTATTGGCCAAATTCAACTTTATTGAAAATTTCAAAGATTAATTATCGAAATATTCTCCATTACTGTCTATGGTCTTTTACCATTTATCAGGTAGATAATGAATGCCTTCGCGATAGAAACTTGGAAGTTCGCGAAGCAAAATAGTCATGGATTCATTCATCCATTTTTCCACATCTTTAACCGGTGGTCTTTCAAATATCATGACATCGATCTGCGAATAAGTGGTAATTATAGGGAGCCGAGTCTGGAGAATATGCCGCATAATGTAAAACTTCCCAAAGATTCACTTAATTTGATCAAATGAGCCTGATAACGTTCAGCTGTAACAGTTTCATCCGGTTCCAGAAGCTCGTAGTAATACTTTCTTGGCATGAATATTCATTTTTGCAACTAAAGCTGATGGCTGGGATCGCTCAACCTATGCTTTTCTGCATTTAGGATTATCGCACAAAAACCACTTTTTATCACACGTAATGATTTTGTGCAAAAAATTCTTCTTTTGTACCGATAATGCAAATTCATCCAGATCTCAACTCTTCGGCTTTTATTTTCTTCGGTCAGTTTATGAGAACCCATTTTCCTTCCTTCTGTATTTTTTCCATTGCATGCAATCGAAGTGATATTGCTTGGTGAGTAATTCATAACTATCCTGCAAGCTATTATTGAGTTTGACACGGATTTTCATCCCATAAAAGTTTAAGTTCTCCGTTTTCAAATTGTTTTTCTTCACCTGGGCGTGGATCGTCCTCAAGACTAAACTTGCAATCACGAAATCTTAAGGACCACTTTTATACTGCTGAATGACTCACCGATTGTTCACTCAAAGTCGAATTAATTAATTCCATTAATTGTGCAACATGTTTTTCACTTAAAAACAGAATAGAACGCAACGAAGTAAATGTTGCTTATCGATATCCATCTGTCAAACTTATGTCATTAAAACAGCAATGACTAAGCTACAATTATCCGAAATGGCGGGCGATTTGGATACGTTCAAGCATATTTTAATGCAACTAACTTCAGAAGCGAGTTTCTACTTGCACACCTAATAATTTTATGCAGGAATCTCCATTTGGCATTGTGATTTTTGTGTATATGACTGCCGAGTATGCTAAGTATCTGCCAGTTTGTTTTCAATGATTACTATTACTATTTGTGTCGAATTTTCTTCCATTCCGCTATTAAATCACTTGGCAAATCACCATCTCAAGCTATATTCTGGACCAATAAGGTTTGAAAAAAAAAATATTCGTTCTTACTGTAAATGGAGCTAGCAACAAGATGGGATCAAAAAACTGCTTGCTTCTGAAAGTTTTTCTCTTCTCTTGGTCATGGTAGGTTTTGCATTCAAGTTTACTTTGAATTTAAAGGAGTCAGTTTTCGGACGTCAATATAATGTTATAACTGAGCCAGAACTCTATATCTGCAAAGTGCTTTCTTGCTCGGTAAAGAGCGATGGTAGTGTTTTTAAAATACTCTAGTCGTTTGTCAACCACGTTCACAGTTTGAAATCAGAACTTATCATCGTATACTGGTTTTAATATGATTTGCTGCCTCTGCGTAGATCTCTTTGTAGTTCTCGGTGGACTCAGTGAGTGCACGGGTAGCTACGTATATTGGGCTCGCTGTACCGTACGTAGCAGTGCTAAGTTCGTATGTACTAAATGGTTTGCTAGGTTAATTCCGCCATATTATCTCCTAACATCTTGTGTCTGCTGTACTCGAACCTGTATGAACATCTTCCCTATGTCACTGGTAAATGCATAAATTTTCGAGAACGCTATAAAATTTCATATTAGGTAGATTGAAGGGTTGGTCCTACTGCTAGACAATTGTTTAATGATTCGAATACGACTCTAAGTTTCGTGGAGCTGCTCGAGCTCTTCAAGATAATATCTTTCAAGTGTTGCTTTATTATCAGTAATTTGAAATGAGTTTCCTAATAGAGTACACACTAGATTACGTATCTCTTCTTGCGACAAACTACAACAAGGAACTTCAACTGCATCTATTTCCTAAAATTGTTTTACCAAGGTATCAAGGTTTTCATCTGGATCGCTCAATGTAACTGCAGTTAATTGTCTCGGATGGTCTTGATTACACTTCAAAAAAGGTACCTGCTTCAACAATAATATCGATTTCATTTCGTTGGTCGAAATGCGAGTCGGCTAAATCTTACTGCTGTGGTGACACTATTTATTGGTAGAGAAATTCCCAGTTATTTTGCCGTCAGGTTTAGTAGTGTAAGAGCATCAATTTGAATAATTGGTTTTCGTATAACATTGCTGCTCCGTTTCCTGTAATTGCAAGCTTCGCATTTCTCCTTTGCAAGTTTAACCTTTGTGCGCAGCTTTCGTACATGAAAGATCCTTGTGACCCTTAGTCTACCAATACACGACAGAATTGGTTTTGATGAGTCGAGTACCAGCACTAAAGCGGCAGGTAACTATGATGTTCCTAGCTGGTAGTGGCTTTGGCTGATTTTGATGTAATTAATGACGTACTTAATATGGTAACATTCCATTTTGGGTTTGCTGATAGTGAGGTATCATACTATACACTAAACTATATTGTTTCAGGTTGCACTACCTGCATCGATATCTGGACTTACAGGTATAAATGTGATTGTTGTTCAAATTGTTGTTGCTTTCCTTCTTCAGGACATATTGTACATGGTGTTACTAATGTGGTAATTGCTGCGTGACTTATAACGTCTTGGTTTGGGCTAGTTTAACTGCTGCTGTACACGTCGAGTTGATGCTTTCATTGATTCGAGTGCTGGAATTCGTTTATTTAGGAAGTTAAAATTAAATTATCATAAGAAGAATCTTGTGTCCACAAGCTATTGGTTTTGTCGTCGAGTTTGCAGCCAATGGTATCTGGACTCCGCAGAGGTCATTGGCTGATACACATCATGCCAAGCAAACCTTTTTCTGATTTTCCAAGGACATTCTAAACATAGAACTGATATTTAGATCGCCCACGATGCTTTTGGAAAATATTTCTTATATAGTGCTCACGATCCTGGGAAACAGGTTAATTATGACCTTTACACAAATATGCTGTTTTAGGTTGGCCGTTTGTTACCTTTTTGTAAAATCATTAACATCCAATTAGCAGGCCGTCATTGATTATTAAAAAAAATTATTTAATTTTTATAAGCGCTCCGCCTGCCATTCACAACTTCGCGCGGCTTGAACTTGTACCTAATTTTAACATTTTTCAATTTTCAAAATGGCGACTTCAAATTATTTTGTGCGGTTTGTTACATTTGGGATGTTTTGGGATCTTATCTAAATTGTTCGTCAAATTAAATTAAATTTGTTTTTTTTTCAATTTCTCAATAGAATTGCAATCAAATTTGTGCGCAATTATTTTAAATTATTAAGACAATTTTCAAATCACAAACGATTTTGAAGCGACAATTTTCTGTGCAGCTTCCTGGTTCGCCGTTTTTTTTAAAGATTCAGTCATTTTTCTAAAAATATACTAACAATGCAAATTTATGTGATCGCTGGATTGTTGAAAGGTTTCGCATAGATGTTATGTCTTGTTTCGATTAAAATGTTCGTTAGGCATTTCAACCAGCGAAATGTTTTACAGCCATGCTACATTTTTTGGATGGAAATATTTTTCTTCCGAGATTCTCCCACTCCTATGTTTTGCATTGCTTTCATTTTATGTGTATTCCACTCTTTCAAATGGGAATTGCGCTTACGATCTGGACTTTTTTTCGTATCACAATTCTCTATAATGGTTATATAAAGTAACGGCTAAATTTGTTAAACTTTCCGGCTTCGAAATAGTTTTAGTTTTGTTAATAAGGGCACGAAATTCAGATCGGAGAAAGAATGATGGAAACTGAAATATTTTTAGATACACTATCTACATCTTAAAAATACAAAATGAAACAGAATTAAAATATAAACAAAATCCATACATATTTCTGTTAAATACACCAACTGAAAACTGACATGCTACTCAGCAAAATACCTAGGTACGAAACTAAATGTGTGTATGTCAAAAATAGAATGAAGAAATGTGAAGAGTTCAGACTTTAAAGCTCCCAATGCTATTGCAGATATTAAAGGCCACATAGCCACGTGGGTAACTGCAGCAGGGACACTTTCGAATTTCAAAATGAAACTTTGCATACCGATTAAACCCAATTTGTGCTAATTAGTGCTCACGGGAAAAAATTAGTGCTAGTCCAGGAGCCGAAAAAACGGGAAAATAAAATTTCAAATTTCGCCTAAAAGACGGAATAAATACCCGATTTTAGAAAAAACCAGAAATAATTTAAGCCTAATTTTAAAACTTTCTAAAGGCCGCTAAACTGATGAAATCTGTGATTATCATAGAAATATAATTTCATAAATTTTCATTCATAAATCGAGGAAAACCAAACCAGCCCCTGACAGATACTATATTTAAAAAAACAGGGATATATCGTTCAATAATATTTGTGTTGAACAACAAATAAAACACTAGAAATAAAATATTCTAAAATCCAAGGCACAAACAAATTAAGATAGTATATTCCTGTCACGTATGTTAATTGCCATCCCAAAAATATAGTGGCTGAATTTGTGCTAATCCAGAATTGTCCCAATTCCATTGATCAACAACGACCGTTGAATGAGCAATTTTCTAACAAAAAGTGTTCTAGAAACCAATGAAGTTGGCACTTCTGATTATATATTCCGATCAGGTATGTTGATTGCCACCCGAAAAATAAAGTGGCTGAATTTGTGCTAACCTAGAATTGGCCCAATTATATTGAACAAAAACGACCGTTGAATGAGTAATTTTCTGATAAGAAGTGTTCTAGAAACCAATGTAGTTGGCAATTCTGATTGCATATTCAATGATATGCAATATGCAATCAGAAGTGCCAACTTCATTGGTTTCTAGAACACTTTTTGCCAGAAAATTGTTCATTCAACGAACGTTTTTGTTCAATAGAATTGGGCCAAATCTGGATTAGCACAAATTCAGCCACTATATTTTTGGGATGGCAATGAACATATCTGACCGGAATATGCAATCAGAAGTGCCAACTTCATTGGTTTCTAGAACACTTTTCGTTAGAAAATTGCTCATTCAACGGTCGATGTTGTTCAATGGAATTGGGCCAATTCTGGATTAACACAAATTCAGTCACTATATTTTTGGGATGGCAATGAGCATACGTGACAGGAATATGCTATCTGAATTGCTTATGACTTGGATTTTAGAACATTTTATTTCTAGTGTTTTATTTGTTGTTCAACACAAATAATATTGAACGACATATCTCCGTTTTTTTAAATATAGTAACTTTCAGGGACTGGTTTGGTTTTCCTCGATTTATGAATCAAAATTTATGAAATTATATTTCTATAACAAGCACAAATTTCAAGCGGCCTTTAGAAAGTTTTAAAATTAGGCTTAAATTAAATCTGTTTTTTTCTAGAAATCGGGTTTTATTTATTCCGTCTTTTAGGCGAAATGTGAAATTTTCTTTTCCCGTTTTTTCGGCTCCTGGACTAGCACTAATTTTTTCCCGTGAGCACTAATTAGCACAAATTGGACTTAATCGGTATGCAAAGTTTCATTATGAAATTCGAAAGTCTCCCTGCTGCATTTACCCGCGTCACATAGCCGTATGATACACAGATGTGATTGTTGACCAACGAGTAACTTGAACATTATCCAAACATTCCAAAACAACGCACTGAGGAATATTGGTAAACGCCGAAACAGATATTTATTTAGGATGAACCTCTAGGTGAGGACTATCACTTTCTGACGGCAAATATGATTTCACGCTTTCCCAATTTGTTTTCAACCAGGCAATCTTGCAGTCCTTAGAATTGTTGCCTATGATCCATACTTCTTTTTACATCGTTCTCTTCGCTGTGTAGTGCATATAGAGGGGATGTATAGTTGCCACAATATTTTTTGCCGCTTCTTTTAGTTCTGTAGTTAAACTTAATTGTTCACCAAAAAATATTTTATTTTAAAATTATTTAAGAATTGTATTAAATTAAAATTATTTATCTTTCCTGTCAGATTTACATAGTCGTACACACAAAATAGGTCGCTGCAGGTTTATTTGTCTACATTTTTTAGTAATTAAGAAAAAATCTTGATTTATGGATTGGATCATGTTGTAAAATAAAATCTTTCCAATTCTGTAGCAGGTAGAAGCAAAACTATATCCAATAACTAACCTTAGACGAAGTCGTCTCGACCGGTGTGAAGTTTTCAACATTTATCAAAAGTGTAGCTACACAAATTAACAATACACAAAAATGCAGATACACAATTTAACAAAAAGTGTAGAACTGCATAAAAAAATTGTGGCAGGGTTGAAATTGTTATAATTTTCTCTAAATATAATCTAATCTAATCCGCGGCATATCACTGCCACCTTCGAGGATTTTTTTTTGTTTAGTGTAAATAGAAATAATAAGATAAAAAGTGTCAACCGGGTCTTGTGGGTGTTTATAAACCATCAAGACTAGATTCTAGAGATGACACCACACATCTGAGTATACTGGCATTTCGGGGACACTTCCTTCAACCTTTAGTGATAAGCAGCATATCTCTGCGATCTTCACAAATTTCTTTCTGGTAGCATAAGTTACTCAACACACAGGTACAGGGTGTCCCTAAATTTGTAGAGGTTGTAGAGTAAGGTACAAGAAAAGCAAAGGTTGTAGAGAGTGTCCCCGAAATGCCAGTATAATCCTCGAAGGTCGCAGTGATATGCCGCATATCACTATAAATTGTAGGGAGTGTCCCCGAAATGCCAGTATACTCGGATTTGTGGTGTCACCTCTAGAATTTAGTGTTGATGGCCCTTAAACACCCACAAGGCTCGTTTTACATTTTTTATCTTATTATTTCCATTTATAAAATGGATTGTGATATGCCGCGGATTAGATTAGATTAGATTTAGTGAAAATTATAACAATTTCAACCCTGCCACAATTTTTTTTATGTAGTTCTACACTTTTTGTTAAATTGTGTATCTACATTTTTGTTTTTTGTTAATTTGTGTAGGTACACTTTTGATAAATGTTGAAAACTTCACAACGGTATCGACTCGAACCAAATTTTCGCTAATTTAATTTTTTCTCAAGATATTTATATCACCGTGGACAGATTTATTCAATTTGAAGGATTTCGCTGTATAAGCTTAATAATCCTTTTGTCTCCTTATAGAGTTGTCCTTCTCTTGTATCCCCTTGCCGCCCAATTTGGCATGTGAATGTATTTCTATGACCGCAGTACTATTCTGACTTTTTCTGGGAATATAGGGAATTGGGAAATATATTTTCATAGCAGTTTTGTCTGAGTTATATTTTTCTGGCCTACTGAGAAAATTAATTTGATGTAAATAGTTTCGAAACAAGGTTAAATGGGAAACTTTTGTTCCAAAAAATGTTTGTGGGAAACGTTATTTCCCATTTAACTTTGTTTCGAAAATTTTTACACCAAGCGAATACAATCCATCAGTATTCCATAAAAACACAATTTAATTAAAAATGATATGAACATATTTTGCCAATTCCCAGGGAATATTTTTCTCAATTCCCAGGGCCACTGTGGCACAATTCTGGTAATTCCTCGGGAATCGAAAATTGGGAAAATGATTTACATGTAATTTCTCTTAAAATATGTTCTTTCCGGCCTACTGAGGAGAAAAGTTTGATGCAAATTTTCAAGAATTGGGAATAATTTTGCCATACCTAAATTGGCAGAGAAAACTATTCAATTGACTAACTATTGACAACTATTAATTTGTGCTCAGAAAAGTTAGCACTAGCTTTTTACCTTAGTAGGCCAGAAAAAAAATTTAAACAGAAATTACATATAAATTATTTGTTCAATTTAGTCGATGATACCTGGGTCCAAATTTCTGGGAAGGTGTTAATGGCCGTTTACCATTTTCGCTCAAATTGATAGAATACTTTAACAAAAATGTATATTAAATTTAGTTTTAATTTGTAATTTCCCATTATAGAAAAAATAAATAAATATTTTTATTGTAGTTTTAATAAGCGTCCAGCTTTTAATTTATTTCACTATGATGCTACATAAAATATGGCGTGATTTTTAGCACAGGTGTTCACTGCTACTGCCACAACTCAAATTCATTGGCTCCTAACACGACAAATTATAAATATGGGATCCAGCTAATTACGAGTCTGTCTAACTTCACCCAGTTCATATGACCTTAAAGGTCATTCGAATTATGTGATATTGATTTTTGAAAATTTTTTTTCGGCGAAAATTTACTGCTAACTTCAATAACATGTAATTTTCGGCTAATATCGACAGAATTTTCTGATTCAACATATGTCGATAATGCAGGGGGTTTTGGCTAACTTCAGTAGCATATTAAAGTTAGCCGAATGTTGTCAGACGAAAGTGAAAAAATCGATAATGCAGAATCTGTCCCGACTACTTCAGCCCAAAGTTACATTTTCATATATTAAATTGAAATATCCCAGCCGAAATTAACTAACCTACAAAATCAGCCAGAATTAATTTATTAGTTATCATCCCAGCCCAGGAATAGTTTATAATTTATGTTAAATATGGTAAACTACGTACATCATACTAAAAAATAAAATAACGTGAATGCTTATCCCAGAAAACAAAAAAATAACATAAAATTGTAGATTAAAAAATATAATTTATAAAAAACATTAAAACACGTAGTAACTAAATAAAAGTAAAATTTTTAAAACTTTATAATATTTGTACCCTTATAGCGCCAATCTCAACATGCGGATCAACTAGTGGTTCCTGGGACCCATTAATAAAAATGTGATTCTCATATACTGGGCCATACACATATAGGCATATAGCGCCAATCCCAACATACGGATCGACTAGGGATTTTATTGTGATTAGTGGTCACCATGTTGATCCGGTTGCTACAGTGACTTACAAAATAATGAAGGGAGAATGAAGCAGCTAAAAAAACTAGGAATATATTATACTTTGAAATTATTGAACAATTTGCAATAAAACTCTTAAAAAACTAAAATATTTTTAATGAAAAAATGACCTTTACTGAGGTCTCATGGTATAGAAATTGATAGGCAGCCACTTGCCGAAAAACTCCAATAAAAATGAGCAAGAATGATGCATAATTTCCACGGTGATAATTGCTGTGCTGGTTCCAGCAAGATTTATTTAATTAATAAATAAATTCAAAACACAACTTATCAAATTTATTATTCTTGTTCACACGTTGAAAATTATAAAAGGAATGAACAATGATTGCTCTAATTTTCGTGTTGATCGAAGGTAAAAACAAAAAATGCCAATTGCCAACTCATCAAAAAATTACAATCATGTGAAGTTAGTAATACTTCATGTATACAAAATCTTATACTAAATTAAATTAGATTCAGTGGATTATGAATTGTCGATCTTGCAGTTCGATCTACAGCGTAGGTAACACAAAGTTTAAATACTGGGATTCATCTCCGATTTGATATTATATTTAAATTATAAATTTGAATTCAATTTTATTTCCAGGTCATGTTCCGATCATTGAGATGTTGATAAACAGACATATTCCTTTCAATCACGTGTCGAAAAAATATTTTACTTTAAAAGCTCATATGCATGTGACCCATCGGTGGTGCTACACTCGGCGTCACAATGGAAGTAATGCGTGACCCACCGGTGGGTCATGCGGCAGTAACCGTGTTAAATCACGATTAGAAATATTAATTTTGATCAATTCAACAGTGAATTTGATAATTTATGCAGTTGTGCTTATGGATCACGCAAATTGTTATTTATTATGCTACAATTACCCACCAAATGTAAATAAATTTTATGTTCGTACGTAAAGTGTACAGACATAACATAACATACGAGTACATTACAAAAATAGGATTTAAATTTTTTCGTCTGGAAAATTCTTTTCAATTACACACACACACACACATATTATCGTACAATACAAATAACAATAATTTTAAAATGATTATAAATTATTTTTAAAAGTTCAACGTTCACATTGATATGTTTAAAAATATTAAAAGACATAAATTCACGCATTATTGCAAGTCATGACCTCCTAGTTGAAAAGGAAAACAAACTAATTTAATTAAATTGAACAAATTAATTATTTTGTGTAAAGTTTTCCATTGTCGTTTTTCATAATTTTTACATTGTGTGCTGCTAAACTGATGCTGTTAATTTAATGTTGAACGTAATATCCCAGTCATTTTTCTTATTTGCACAATTTAATAGTGTCAGCATTTTTTCCTGCATCATAAGGTTAAGGTAACGGATAATGTATAAAATGGTCTCATCGTACAAACGATGAATACAAACGGAGCGAGTTAATTTTGACAATATGAATTAATATAAATAATACTCATATCCGGATAAAGTAATTAAGAACACATGTATGAATAGGGAGTAGCGGTCTGGAAATTTAGAAAATCATTTTTGCAACTGAAATAAATTCGTGGTACGTTGTTTGTACTCGTAAGAAGAATTACGTGTTCTAATTTAATTGTTTATATATTATTTTGTCTGGAACGCATTATGTAAAATGAAAGAAGCGTGAAAAAAATTCATTAATCGTGGTCCCGATTTGTAATTTCGTTTTTTTTTTCAAACAAACGGAGGGGTGGATATGTTGTGGCCATCGCCCGATCTTCTTTTGCTACGAATGTAAATTATTCTCGAATACACCACACTTTATTTTTAAAGCAACTTTTTACACTTTCCGGAATTTTGGTTAAAACTGCTTTGTATAATCAAAAATCAATATTCCCGCTTAGCCCCACAGGCTAGGGTACTCAGAGGGCTTCGGCTGTCTCTGTGTACACCTAGGTAACACCAGGGTAGCCGCGTCCTCATCGCGGGGGGCGGGTACTGCTTCGACAGTAGCAAAGTGCTATCGGGGAACAAATGCCAGTGGTATAAATTAGCTAAAATAAACAATGAGTACACAAATACCGAATGTAATAACCCAGGTGGTAATAGCCCAGGTTGGGCAGATATGCTGCCAAATCCACACTCTTCGGAGGCAGGCCCAACATATTCTGGGGTGGGCCAATCATTGTTTAACCCATTTGGACGAAGTTCCAAATTATCAAGATCACCAAGATCTTCAACTGGAAATATATTTCAGTACGAGAAGGAAAATGCCGAACTCCGTGAACAACTAAGAGAAATAAAAGAATTTACTACTAAATTGAAAGAAGAATTTACAATTTTAAAGAAAGAAAATGAGGAACTCAAAAAGCAGTTGAAACACGTGCAGAACTTGGGACGACACCTAGCCCAACAGTCGATGATGGCATTAATTCATTCCATACGGATGAAGAAGAATTAGAAAGAAAAACAAATTGGATGTTGAACCGGAATAAAAGACCAAGTAAGAAAATGAAAGCGCAACACTCACCAGAAATGGCGGACACTTTACCCTCAACTTCAAAAGAGGTTTCCAGAAGTCAGTTAGTCATCAAGAAACAACTATCTCTAGAACAACAACCAGCTAAACCGAAAGAAAAATCACCTCCACCAATAAATGTCGTCGGGATATCAAATTTCTCCACTATACAATTTATTATGAAATCGATTACAATAGCCGAGTACAAACTCGTATCTCTAAACAACGGCGTCTGGAAAATTAATGTTGTAGACTCTGAAACTTATAGAGCGTTGGCTACAAAGCTTAATTCCGAGGGGCATCAGTGGTTTACCTATGAGGATAAGAACGATCGCCCAATTAAAGTTATGACTAGAGGTATTCACCCAACCTGTGCAAAAGAGGAAATTATTGAGGATCTCAAGCAAAAGGGTTACCAAGAAGCTGCCGTAAACATTATTAAGAAAGAAAAAATCGAAACTGAACTAGGAGTTTAAGTTAACAAAAGAGGGCTTCCACTATTTATGCTCACTTTTAATAACAAACAAAAAGTGGAAGATGTGTATAATATCAAGGCAATACTTAGCATGAGAGTTAAAATAGAGCCATTGAAAAAGAATAACGGATTAATACCGCAGTGCAAAAAATCAAGGTTTTAATCATACGCAGAAATATTGCCAAAGAGAGACTAGATGCGTGAAATGTGCCAGAAAGCATCATGCCCAGGTATGCCCGGTTAGTAAAAATATTGCTGCAAAATGTGTCAATTGCAATAAGTCACATCCCGCAAACTACCGGGGATGTGAAATAGCTAAGGAGCTACAACGAATAAGAAATAAAACGCGAAAACAAAGTCCTGGAGTATCGGTAAAAAATTATCGAACTTCCACCAAAGAGGAACCTAAACCTCATGCTAGTAAAACGGGAGAACCAAAACCAAAACTGAACTCGCAAGTAGTCATGACAAACCCAATTATTTCGGAGCATACTACTGTAGGTACAGCAGTGCTCCAAAAGATACTAAGAAGCATGGAAGCTCTTAACATTCGTCTAGCTAAACAAAAGAAACGCCGTCAAGCTCTAACCAACAGGTTAGATAAGCAAGACCCTCTAAATAAAATGAAATCCATGCTCTATTAAAATGATGCAAACAACAACAAATAAAACATTAAGAATAGTAACCTGGAATGCAAATGGGCTAATGCAACATATTCCAGAATTAGAAATTTTCCTAAATACTGAAAAAATAGATATATGCCTCGTATCGAAAACCCATTTTACTTCAACTTCATATCTAAAAATATCTGGATACAGTTGATACCACGCCATTCATGCAGCATAAAGGGCAAGGGGAGGATCGTCGGTGGTTATAAAAGAAAACATCAAACACTTTATAGATCTTAAAATTGAAGAGGAATTTATGCAAGTCACCTTAAAAGTATTTATAATTAATAACAATGAATATAGTGTATCGTCAATATATTGCCACCAAGATATAATTTAATTAAACAAGACTATTGCACGTTATTTAGATCACTTGGATCAAGTTTCGCAATCGAAAAATGAAAAGAGCTGTTTGCAGCAGACTATGCAATTACGATTTTCATTCTGGAGATCAACCAACTTATTGGCCTACGGATAGAAACAAAATACCCGATGTCATTGACTTATTTATCACCAAAGGTATAGACGAAAACTACATATACCTAGAAAGCAGCGAGGGGATTATGTCGGATCATACGCGTGTTATTATGACAATCAGCGCAACGATTATTAAAAAAACTAGTCCACCTTCGCTAACGAACAAAAAAGCCTGCTGGGAGAAATTCCAGAAACTTGTTGAGGATAATATTGATCTTCAGGTGCCAATTAAAAACCCGATACAGCTAAAAGAAGAACTAGGAAATGCACCGAAATGCTATTTATCTTCTAGAAGTTAGGGCAACAAAACGAAAAGCAACAAAGGCCTGGCAAAGAAGTCGAGCGCCAGAATATAAAACAACTCTAAATTTTTTATCCAATAAACTAAAGTTGCTAATTAAAGAAATCAAAAACGAATCCATTAATAAATACTTGAGTGGCCTTACTGGGGAAAAAGATACCGAGTACTCTCTTTGGAAAACGACAAAAAGTTTAAAACGACCTAGTAAAAAATGAAGATGGCACCTGGGCTATAAGTGCAAAGCAAAAAGCTTCGTTGTTTGCAACACATCTCGAGAACACGCTTTAGTCTCTACCTAGACAAACTGCAGAGGAAAACATACCACCAGTATATAAAATGGATAACTGCAATATATCTCCTGCCACACTACAAGAATTAAAAGAGGAAATCAATCTCAACCTAAATACAAAGAAATCTCCAGGATATGACTTAATTACAGGAGAAATAGTAAAAGCTCTTCCTGAAAAAGGTCTACGTAAACAACTCCAAATAATTAACGCAGTGTCCAGACTTAAACACGTTCCAAGTCAATGGAAAGTAGCAGAAGTAATTATGATACCTAAACCAAACAAACCACTTAATGACAAAATTCGTATAGGCCGATTTCCTTACTTCCAATAATTTCAAAATTATTCGAGAAACTACTCCTAAAGGGACTAAATTCAATAATAGAAGAGAGAAATCTTATTCATCCAAATAAATTTTGCTTCAGAGAAAACCATTCAACAATAGAACAAGTACACCGAATTACAAACATAATTGAAGACGTACTTGAAAAAAATAAACTATGTTCAAGCGTCTTCTTGGATGTAGCACAGACCTTTGACAGAGTATGGCATAAAGGTTTGGAATATAAATTACAAAGAGACTTACTAAAGCAGTTTTATGGAATTCTAAAATCTTACAAATCTCTTATATATCAACCGACACTTTCAAGTTAAATTAGATGGCGAATACTCAAAAATAAAGAAAATATCAGCAGGGGTACCACAAGGTAGCGTTCTGGGAAACTTTATATGTTCTATACACCTCGGACCTGACAACGATGAAGGAGACTAACATAGCGACGTTTGCGGATGATACGGCCATCTTAGCAGTTGTTAATTGCATAGAAGAATCTACAAGCAAATTGCAAAGAGCTACTAATATTGTCAGTACCTGGACCAAGAGATGTCGAATAAAACTTAATGAAACAAAATCTGTTCACGTAAACTTTATCAACAAGAAGGTCAACTGGATAACAGTAGAACTGAACTCCCAGCAATTTCCCTATGCAAATACGGCAAAATATCTAGGCATGACTCTAGACGCGAAACTAAAATGGAAAGAGCATGTGAAAAAGAAAAAAGAAGAGTTAAACATCAAATACAGAAAGATGGATTGGCCCTTAGGAAGAAATTCTGAGCTAACTCTACATAATAAAATGCTACTATATACCGGCAAATCCTAAAATCTGTGTGGACTTACGGTATTCAGCTCTGGGGCTGTACAAAGAAAACCAATGTCAATATCATCCAGTCATTCCAAAGCAAAGTCCTTCGTGGAGTAGTTAATGCACCTGGTACATAAGAAATGACAACCTCCATGAGATCTGAAGATGGATTTCGTTAGTGAAGAAATAAGTAAACACGCGCGAAAACACATGCAACGTATTAGTCTACACCAAAATGCTGAGATACGTCGTATGTTGGATGATTCAAACCTGTAAGACGGCTGCGAAGGAAGAAACCGCATGATCTACAAGATCCAATCAGGATCGACTAAAAATATAATAAAATTGTAAAGGGGACTAGGCAAATGGCTACAACCCTCCAAACAAGAATATAAATTAAGAAAGCTGAATTACTAGATGATTTGTAAATCAGTTGTAATAAATAATTATATAAAAAATAAAAAAAAATATTCCCGCTTAAATGTCAGAAAACCAACAAGTTCAACCCTTGTTAAAAATGTATTCTTAAAATTAATTTAAATGTTTTGTATTTTTACGGAAGTTGCCACTTTTGGAGACCGAGTTCAGCTAAATGTAACCTCCGACCTCCCAAATTATGGAAAAAGCTTACGAATGAAGTGTCATCCAGATCACCAAATCTGCAGACGAGCTGCTCACAGAAGCTGAATTTTTGTTGCTAAACAGGTTTTTGTATAAAATCGTAATTTTCACTTAAATATTTGGTAAACCGATGTGGGCAGTTATTGTTGCAAATTTAAAATAGGTTCGTTTGGTTTATAGTCGTGCTTCTAATAAATGATATAATTTTCAAAATATTTGGAAAAACACCTCTAAGGAAGCTGCCACTTGGCAAAAAGCTATTGGGTGCTTTCAGGTTACTCAACTGTCGAGTAACTCAACCATGTCAATATATTGAGTAAAATCACAGGCAACGCGATGACAATTTTTAGCTATATGAAAATATGAATTTAAATTGGCGATGATTTCATTAATCATGATTTGGCGGACCTTAAAGCGTCCATTGAAATCTCCCAATTTATAGTAAAAGCTTAGTTGAACAGAAGTCGAATTTTTGTTGATAAGCCGTTTTTTGTCAATAATCGTATTTTCCACTTAAATTTTGGGAAACTGATGCAGACCATTAATGTTGCAATTTTAATTTAGATTCCGTTTGGAATAATGGAAAACCATTGTTTTTCAACAATGATGGTCCTAAATGTTTAATATGATTCAAATATGGCTCTAGCACGATCCTCGTGCCACCTATTACCCTCGGTAATATGCCAAATCTTACATTAACACGTCCCAACTGGTTTGTTCATGTTTAACATAATTTTACGAAAAAAAGAAATTTAATTAGTAATAAAAATAGTTTATACTGCGACTGAAGCTGTTCACCTTAGTGAGGTCTAGGGGAGGCAACAAAACCTAGGTCACACCGCATCGGTCAAATAATACTCTTGGGTACGGCCCAGTTACAGCGAACGAACATACTTAGAAGAGACAAGGACAAGGATTCCTGGTAATCCAAACAAAAAGCAAAAAAAAAAAAATACTTCAGGCGGAGCTAAAACTGCAAAACGCAAACGAACTGATAACGCGACAGAAACAAATGAAACAAATGAGTTAACCAATGTATCTGTAGCAAATGACAATGTGGAGATTTTTCACAGAACAATTAAGGTCCTCGAGGACGAGATCAGTCGTTTGGGTCTTAACGACCTGGGCTCTTGTAAGTCAAAACTAAATAAAATAGAGACGAAACCTTGCTGGAAATGACCAGCGCAGTATGAAAATGCGCAGATGTAATTTTGGATACAATGGAAATTAAACATAAATACAGTGAAAGACATTCCATTTATAACGACATTCACACGATTAAAGAGTCCCTGGAATCACTGGGGAAACACCAACCGCGTGATAAGCAAGTAAAACTAGCAACGCCGTCGTTTGCGGAGGTAGTTCGAAACACACTCAAAAGAACTGCAATCAAAAAATGCAATATATCATTGTTAAACCAAAGGACGCTTCCAAATTTGGAAGTAGCAATGAAGTTTAGGAAAAATTAAAAAAAAGTAGTTAAGCCGGCTGAGCTGGAAATAAAAATTAAGAAGTTAAGGAAGATTAAGGAAAATGGCATAATAATCGAAGTTGCAAAAGATTCAAATTTAAATAGCTGAAATTAAAAACGCTTGGCTAGAAACTAGTAGCCCAGCTAAAAGATCACCTAGAATGGTCATAATGATTGATGTCAGTAGAGAACTGAAGCAAGAAGAGCATCCAGCGCTTATAGTTAAACAAAATCTGCCCGGAGTTGATCCGAACGGGATAAAATCATATTTTAGAACTGGTCCTAGAGATCACGACACGGGACACTGGATCATTGAGGTTAATCCAGATATGCGCAAAAAGCTGTTACACACGAAAAAGATATGCCTGGAGTGGTCCTCCTGCAACATTGCTGACTTCTTATTGCCTACTAGGTGTTTCAGATCCATATGTTTGGTCACATAGGAAATTACTGCAAGTGATAAGTGTGGTACATAGGTACAGTGAATGCCCGAAGAAAAAATAAATGTACAAGTGCACCAATTGCATTAAAACTAAACAACCACACTCGCACAGTGTTACTAACAAAAACTGCCATGCATACTTGGGAGCTATAACGCACTCATGAAACGAATTAGTTATGGTTAGTATATTGGCAAGTAATTTGAGTATGCAAAAAACTACAATATTTCAAATAAACATGCAAGCTGCGATTGCGGTTGGCAGTGAAGTAAGGGGGAGACGGTGGACTCGCATGCAATTGATGTGGTATACATGCAAGAACCGTACTCGGCATATGATAGAATAGGTGGAATGTTAATAAGGGTAATTGTTCCAACTGGCACTGATGTGGTCTACAAATCTGCAATTAGTATCCACAATAACAATATAACGGCCACGAAGCTCACCCAATTCAGTGACTCACATTATGTTTGTGTAGAATTGTGAGTATCTACTTTCAGGGTAGTGACGAAACGGAACCATATCTGTGAAGATTAGAGGTTATACTTAATGCGCTAAAAGGAAGGCAAATCATGGTATGTGGTAATTTTAACGCCAGGTCAGCTCTCTGGTAATGCACCACAACTACACTGAAAAAAAAAATCTCTGTTTTTTTTACGAAACGGGCAAGTAAACATAAAAATGTTAACCTAACGTAGTTTTTGTGAAAACAACACAAGCATTCGCTGAATTTATTAGGTAACATTAACGTTTACAATGATAATTTAGCAAAACGTGACACGTAAAATAACATCAAGTAAAGATTACGCAACTTTTCTAAAATTTACGTTTCTGATTTTCAAAGTCTTCGTGTGCTTCGTAAAATATTGCAAATGAAAAGCAACAATCACACAGAGCAATGTTAATTTTACGTAGTAATACAATTGGTACAAACAGTTCGTTTTAAAATCATAATGAGCGCAGAGTTAGTTTTTTGTGAAATGTATTGGTTTCGTGAAACCGAACAAATAAAAATTATAGTTTATTTGCTGTGTGTACCCTTATATGATAAACAAATAAACGTTTACTTAGCTATTAGTAAAATTAGTATTGGTTTATGCGAATTCTGCTAGTTTCTTAGATAAGTGATGCATTTCGAAGTAAATGAAAATCGCATCATGTTCAAATATTTGATATACATAGAAATACATGTAATTCATATTGTAGATTACAAATGAAACCATCTAACACAAAAATTGGAACTTAATAAAAAAATATATATATTTTATTCTTCTGGGTGTTTATATATCCTTATCGCGAGGTGATTTATCATTTATTGTATTTACCACGAGAAAAACGAATTTCTAGTTATAATTTTCAGGCGGTCATATTATTGAACCCATCAGTGATCAAACATTTTTAAGAGGTCTACGAATACAAATACAATACAAAAACTATCGTTCATTTTATTCCTTTATATACCTATTAGAATAACTGTAAAACATATACGGTACAAATTATGGATAGTATTTATATAATCCGGGTAAAAGCCGTCGATGCATTTAGTGTTGCGAAAATGATACATTGATCACAAATATGTATACATATAATTAAGTTTATACATACGGCTACATATATATACTACAAAGTTTTAGACAACATTTACTTAGAAGCTATGTAAAATATACGTTGATCTATGCGAATTTTACTTAGCCGAAGTAATATTGTAGAAGGCATATGAAAATTTTATAAAGCAGATATGTAAATTTCCGAAACCATGTAAAATTGAAATACCATACAGCACGCGGTTCGCTATTTCGGTTTTAAATCATTTTTTTGGATTTACTTATCTGCTTTGTAAAATTTGCATATGCCTTGTAGAATACTACTTAAGCTAAGTAAAATTTGCATAGAGTAACGTGAATTTTACAAAGCGTCAGGGTAAATATTACCTAAAAATCTGTAAAATACTGAAATTCGTTAAATATTATATTAATTCGGTATAATTTGTTTGGCTGCGAACTAGACTAGTCGCATAAATGTGTTGCAATGTGTTTAAAATAATCTTCTAGTTAATAAATTATAAAAATAAAAACCAGTGTAATCAATTAATCAGTTTATGTACCCAAGGATTTACTAAGCAATTAATAACATAATATTGTATGCGTGTATATCGAAAAATATATAACTAAATTTGAAACATTATTAAGCTAAATTTTGGATGTTAATTAAATGGTAAGTAGCGTGCCTAAGAACAAAATTGGATATTTTCTATAATACATATAATTAAACTGGGTGTCTATTAATTATTCTAATAAATGCTTCAAACTGTTTTAATAAAATGGCGCGAAAAACAAAAATTCGAGTTCTACTGTAGCTCAGAGTTAGCCATTTTATATATTGATGAGTATTTACCTTTCGGATTGTACAGTAACTATTAAACTAAAAAACTACATTTCGTTACAATAAATAAAAATAAAAATGCAATTATTCGATATTAAAAATTAAAAATTGATTGATTGATATATTAATAATTAGTAATAAATAATACTCGTAATTATAATACTTTTGTGTAGATTAGTATATATTCTAGTACAAAATTATACATACGAATAAATAAGCGCTTGTTTTAGGAGAGGAACGACATACATTATTTGAAGACAAACCAATTAAAAGCATAATCTTCTGGAAGTCTATTCTAAAAAGAAACCAATTCTTATCCACAAATTTGAGATTGGCACAATATAACAGGACAAACCTGCAAGCAGCGTTATAGCAATCGGTAAATATAAGCAATTCATAATATTTAACAATATTTTAGGATTCAATGTATATGTTACCTGCTAAATTTAAATTTGCTATATATTTTAGATAAATTACTGTTGAGTATTTATAACTTTCTGATTAAAATGTATCAATGTTTTCTTTGTCAATTTTCCGATAATACTGTTATAACAGATAGCAGATGCTATAGCAGATTAATAGGGCATTTAAAGCTTTTCCATAAATGTAAACCAAATGACGCGTTTATATGTAAACAGGAAAACTGTTTTCAAAATTTCCATAACATAAATTCATTCAAGAAGCCTTTATCCCGACAGCACATATTTTCTCCTGGACCAGGGCATGGAAACAGTTTATTTGTGCCAGCAATTGAATCCAAAAATAGCTCTTCTCAAAACGAATATTCCCAGAAAATTCTTTCCAATAATAATAGAAACCAAGGGATTATTGAAGAAGCAAATATCGAAAAAATAGGCGTTGATGTTCAAGAATTGCCAGATCAACATCTTTCTGAACCATTAAACACTGTTATTAAATTTATTCTTTCTTTACATAACAAAACCAACTTTTCTAGAAAGAAAACGATCTTTTACATAGTGTTACACAATTTTCCATAGATGATCGAGTTACTGAAGATGATCGAGTTACTCCACAAAAGTTTTTCCTGTTCTAGATGAAGAAAATACAAAGGTATTTTATTTCCTTTAAAATTTCAATTCAGAAAATTTTTCGAATTAAATGGTATTTTCGATTTTGCAATGCAAACTAGACCGCTAAACGTTTTTTTACAAACAGTGAGCGAATTAAATCAATAACATTTTTTTTCATTATAGATTCATATAATATGGAAATTTTGAAAATGTTGAGTGCACTTCTTCCTCCATAAGACAAAAAATTGTCAGCAAGAGCGAACTAAGATGCAACCACTGCTAATTGTGATCGGCAAACCGCTTGAAGTGGTTCAGTTTGTTGTACTTGTCGACGGATTTAAATACACCTGCGGCAGCTTCCTAGAAGCACTGGACGTTTGCTTCAAAATACATCAAGTGTTTAAATTGGAGTATCCTGAGTCATGCTACAACGTTTGGTTATTCATCCAGCTGTATTTTTACAATATAAAGACAATATATGATAAGACTAAACCGTCTGTGTTAACTTTAATTACCGATTTGGAAAATCGGAAATAATGACACGATTTTTTTTAAATATTTTAAGATCATGATAAATGTGGCATATGGTGTAATGTGACGCATATGGTTAATTCATTTTTATTATTTACGATTTTTTGTACATGTTTGTCAATGAATTTTATCTGACAAGAATAGCTACATCTAAAATAATTTTTAAATATATTGAAGTTGTGATTGTTTATTTTGAATAAAATAGAAGTATACAGAAATTGTAGCTGGAAATTTCTTCAAATTTAATAAAATTTGTTTAAATTTAATTTGTTATAAGAATAATATAAAACCAGTATAAACTGAATTTAGACTTCAAAATGGATAAGAGTACTTTTAAGTTATTGCATTAAATGAAGTTGTACCTGAAATTGATTAATTAAAAAATAAATAACAACTATTTTGATTTTTTTTGTTATTATTTAATAAAAAACTTGAGAAATTCGCCCCGTATTAAAAAACTAAAAAACATAATAAATTATATATATATATATATATATATATATATATATCTAGCCATAGACTGCACTTGCTAAATCAGGTAAATCAGGTACTGTCTTATGTACCTACTGCCACAATGGTGAGTCAAATATTGAGCTCACCTTAGTGACTAGTGGGCTGATAAACAAAATTAGAAATTGGAGTGTCAAAACAAGTTGGACATCCAGTGATCACAGGGCCATCTTGATAAAGCTACCTGAAAAAGTGTTGAATTATAGTAAAAGAGAGACAAATAAAAGGTTTTCTCTGAAGAGAGCAAATTGGACCCTTCTGAACGACTATCTTTCTGGTCAACGGGATCGTATAAACTGGGAAGACTGCAACAGCAAAGACACTGTAAACAGACTTGCTACTACAGTCACCGACAGCATAATCAAAGCCTGCAAATTTGCGATACCAAGGCCCGCAAAATTGGAACATGCTCACAACAGTTTTTTGCAGCCAGAAATTATAAACTGCAATTCTATTCGGAATAGAGATGATCAACATATATTTTAATGAGGCCAAATAAAATTTGGTTACGTATCAGCTCTATTGGTAATCATAGCGTCGCATGAGGCTAAATTCGCGGATCTGAAAGCAATTCTCTATTCAAATTCTCTATGCACATATCTGAAAATGATACTGTACCAACCATGATTACCCAAATTTAACATCTATTTCTTAAGCAAACGAGTGGCAAACACATATGGCGGTCACACGAATTGGTTTTGTGTATAATTAAATATTTGTGTACGTTGGATTTACAAGCCGTGATAGCCGTTATTATTCATTCATGAATTTGTGCTTTAACATTTTATTGCGTGGCGATGGTTTGTTTATTGAAGTACCATGGCTCAAAACAGTTTATTTTGACAGCTCTATATTTGGTTCAAAAGTTTAGGCAACACATATTATAAACTTAGGAGTACGTCATTGCCATACATAAAAAATTCAGATGAAATTTTTCAAATGTGAGTTAGAAAAAGAAGTTCCACGAAGCCGAAATGGTTCAATTAACAAACAAATTATTGAGTTATGCTGGTTTCTAACAGAAACAATCGTTTTCGACATTGTCTACATTTTCTATATTGTCGACGTCATTTTTTTAATTGTGTAAATGTAGAATATTATTTATCTACGCAGTATAGACAATACGGCACAACACTGAATAGAACCTTGATTGAATAAACCGTTGTGCCAATGAAAATGTGGCCAAAATTTGACCGATTTTCCAAGTAATTACTAAGATCAAGTACTTATAACGTGCTGCATTCAGTGTTGTGCGTCTTCGCGTATTTCCGAATTGTCTACATGTTGGTGTCGAAAATAGCGTAGACAATTGATTTTTGAGTAGACAATGTTGATCGCCTTTTTTGTTTTTTCCATTGTTTTTCTGTCCGAAGTCGTCATTTTTATAGTTTTCCAGTTTAAATTGGGGTCTATCTATATTTTAAAAGTTAAAATTAAATTTCTTCTAAAACAGATAGGTAAGATTGGAATATCTTGGTCAATCGATGCCTTTGATCTATTGATACAACCATAAGCGATTTCATTTTCATTCGTGGAATAAAATTTAATTTTTTTATAAATTCAGGTTTAATAAAATAAATTAATCCTTCGAAAAGGAATATAATGTGAAAAATCTGTATCCAGCGTGCTTAATAGAAATTAAAAATGTTCGTTCTGGTTGAAATCGATTTAGTTTTGTAACGAGATCAAATAAATTGTCGATGTCCAATGTCCTTTCCTCAGTTTAATCGATTTAAAAGAAATTCGATGTGGCAAATGTGTCTTCTATCATGAAAATTTTCAAAACGAATACTTGATTTAACCGCCGGTTTCTTGAGCAACATAGACGGGGCTACTACAAAACTTCTAGAATAAATGAGTTTTTTGATTTATTTTACTGGTTTTGGTTTTGTTTTGACCCAAATTCAACACAAAATAATAATTTGGCGTACAGATATTGTGGCTACGACGAGTTTGTGCATGACCGATTGTTTTATCTGGGTTTTCCAGAGTAAAATTGTCTGATAACTGTGATTAATCTTGTCTTCAACAAGAATACAGGTGAGGATTTTTAGTGCAAGCGATATCCATTTTGTTCAGATTAGCTTAGGATTACATTCATTACTATTTATTGGTTTTTCCCGGTATTTTTACTGGAACTATCTTGTTTCAAATAGGGGGGGGCGAAGAGAGTGGCACAAATAAATAAGACAACAAACACTTCATCGCCAACGTCAAGCAACCATTGATCCAAAATGAAAATGATTACAGAACCCAATATTGAAATAATACAAACTTGCAAATATCGACCCTCGGCTATCTTACACGAACACGAACCGGAAATTGAAACGTCAGAACTCTAACAGAAGCAAGCATCAAAGCTAGCACAGTTAAAAAATAAAACATAACAAAAACGGAATCCCCGCCTCAGTGATGTGAAAATTGTGGTGAAATAAACATTATCGAAGGAAATATTCTGTATGTATTCTCTGGACGCGATCAATAATTCGTCCGCTATTGTTGTTAATATGGCCGACGAATTATTCATCGCGTTCAGAGAATATACAGGTTAATTCCCTTGATTATGTTTATTTCACCACAATCTTCACATCACCGAGGCCGAGAATTCCAACATTGTAATGTTTTGTTTGAAGCAAAGACAGCATTAGTGGAATAAAAATCAGTTAATAGCAGAATAACCGTAACAAGATTCCATTCAAAAATACAGACGTAGCTGAAACAACCAAGGTTTAGTTTTATGACCAACAACCAGCCACTACAGATATAACACCGACCTGACAACCACCAATGAGTAAACAAGCATTACAGACTCTGTGCGTAATAATAATGGAGAAAGACTTTCATTCGAGGCAGTAAATTTCCACAAAACAAAATTTAAACACAAAAATATATACAAATGCACATGGACATCATCTTGATCAACAAATAATTTCTCACGTCATTACAAGATATTAAGGCAATAAGTTGTATAGATATTCACAACGACCATCAACAAGTATCATCACAATTCAAAATTTAGCTTATTGTATAGCGCATCAAGACAAATTTAATGAAATTTATTACCTAGAGATTATTGAAAGATGCCGACACAAGCTACACATTCTGTGAAGCGCTCAAGCTCAGCTTCCAAACTAATGAAGAAGCAGCCATCAATGTAGAGCAATAGCGGAAACAAATCAAAGAATACCAACGAAGGATTCCAAAAACTAAGACGTAAACCCTGGATCTATCATAAAAGTTGGATGAAAATTGAAGAACACCTGCAACTCAAGTTGAAAATGTGCCAATAAAATACGTTGGAGCACAAAGGTCAATACGAAGATACGCCATAATAAATCAAGAAAATTGCCATAGAGAATACACTGAAAACATTCTCGCGTACTACACAAACACAAATCTTCGAATTATAAACTGGCGCTAATAACGAAACTGTTAACACACATCCACCAACGGAGCGAGAAATCCAGCGATGCAAAAGTTAGTGGTGTCATTGCTAAAATGACGAATAACAAGACAAGAAACAGATAATATGCTATCCGAAGTATTCAAAGGAAGAATATCGACCACTGCTAGAACTCTAACAGCAGTAATAACAGAAGTGTGGAATTCCGGTGGAATACCGCGAAAATAGAAAGAAGGCTTGAGTTATAGATTGCCAAAAAAGATGACCTAAGAGAATGCAAAAATTGACAGGATATATCTCTCCTCAACATAAACATAAAGATATAGCAATCTAGCAATCTATCTTAGATAAAATTTCACCGACAGTGAACCCGAAATTAAGAACAAACTGGCCTCAGAATAGACTACACGGATCATATTAACATAACACGCATCATCATGGAGCAGTCTTATGAATTGAATTCACCACAGTACCTACCCTTCGTGGACTTCGATCGGAAGTTTTACATTCGACACGTAACAGCTAAAGAGTAATACAATGATGTATACTCTGGCTACTTCTGTTCCTAGTAGTATTAGATAGTGGCATATTAAAATTAGATAGTGCGTCCCCAAAATCATCATTGGGAATTAACGAAGAAACTCAATGTTCTGGATAACGCAGATGACAAATGCCTATATCCAGTGAGCCTTATTAGGATCATTTGAACATTGTAGTAGGTACAATTAACATTCTGATAGCTGTTGGTTTGGTTGAAATTTTCACTGTATATAAAGTTCTACTTTTTGACGAAGGGTTCTGTAATTGTTTTTTTTTTAAATTAAACTGCAACAGCTATGGGGGTGGGTAGGGATTAGCAAAGGTGATAGGTGAAGGGATCAGAAAAAATATCGGTAGCATTCCCTATTTACAACTGATTTTTATTCGTGTAAATGATTTTTTTTCCTTTTATTAATTACAACTGAGACTATGCTCATCTAGCAGAGACTATGCTCGTCTATGCTCTAATTTATCGTTCAAATTAACAAATTTGACATTTCTTAAATAATTCTGATTTGTTGGGGTAAAACCCAATGGTTAATCCCAAAATTAATTAAACCTATTTAAAATATAATTTTAATTTGGTATGTTTACTAGGTCAAGTGGCCTCGTTCTTTGAAGTCTTCTTTCAACGACAGGGTTATCTATCATATGGCGAATATAGGGGTTTCCATGTCCCTGGAGCTTTATTTCGTGTTTGGCGGCGTGCTTTTTTATTTCATCTTTGATGTATTCCATTTGTAAGTCCCTGTGAAGGTCTTCATTTCTTGTGTACCACGGAGCATTTACGATGCTACGGAGAACCTTATTTTGAAACGTCTGTATCATTTTGGCGTTTGTTTGCTTAGTACATCCCCAGACTTGAATACCGTAGGTCCATATCGGCTTCAGTATTTGCCGATATAGCAGCAGCTTGTTGTATATTGTAAGCTCAGAGCCTCTTCCTATGAGCCTAAGTTCTTCTTTTTTCTTTTTGACGTGCTCTCTCCACTTGAGCTTGGCATCGAGAGTCATGCCCAGATATTTAGCTTTGTTTGCATATGGCATATGGATTTCGTCTCATTAAGCTTGATTCTCCAGCGCTTAGTCCAGTTACAAACCTCATTGGCAATCTTCTGGAGTTTGCTCGTTGCATCAGCGACATTACTTCCAATGGCCATGATTGCTGTGTCATCTGCAAAGGTGGCTATGGTTCCTTCATCTGTTGTTGGAATATCTCTTGTATATAATAAATACAGGATTAGTCCTAAGACACTCCCCTGTGGGACACCGGTAGAGATTTTCTTTAGTTCGGAGTATTCATCCTCATATTCCACACGAAAATGTCTATTAGATAAATAAGATCTTAGTATAGCATAGAATTGCCTCGGCAGATTTCTATGCAGCTTGAATTCCAGTCCACTGTGCAAAACTTTATCGAATGCTTGGGCGACGTCCAGAAATATGCTGGATCATACTTTCTTGCGTTCTAACGTTCTTTCAATAACGTTGGTGATTATATGCTCCTGTTCAATTGTGGAGTGCTTTTCCCTGAATCCAAATTGATGTGGAGGAATTAGTTGTCGGTCCTCAATTATTGGTTTAAGTATTTTTAGTAATAATTTTTCAAAGAGTTTTGACATAATTGGCAGCAATGAAATTGGCCTGTATGATTAGGTGGTTTATCAGGTTTCGCTATCATGATTACTTCTGCTACTTTCCATTGCCGCGGAACATATTTTAACAGGAAGCTTGCTTTGATTTTTTGTAATAGCTTACGAAACATTTTACCTGGTAGAGCCTTGATTATTTGGCAAGTAATCAAGTCATATCCTGGGGCTTTTGTAATTCTTTGAGAGTTACTGGGCATATATCAAAATCATCTAGCTTTTGGATTGACATTATATTTTCATTGGCCGTTTGCCTTGGTAGTGGTTGGAAGGAATCCTCGAGATACTTCGCAAACAGATCAGCCTTCTCTTTAGGACCTCTTGTCCAGGTTCCATCCTTCTTTTTAAGTGGAGGCACTTGCATTTTGGGTCTTTTGAATCCCTTCGTCGTCTTCCACAGAGAATAATCAGATTTTTTTCATCGGTTAGGCTAACTAGATATCTGTTGATTGATGCATTTTTAACTTCTTTAAGAAGAGATTCGAGACTGTTACCTAAATTGTTAAGAATTGTTTTATCCTCCGGTGTTCTAGTTATTTACCAGGTTTTACGTGCCCGTCGTTTTTGTCTTACAAACTCTCTAACTTCCATTGGGTGTGATATGTTAAGCTTCTTCTTATTTTGTATAATGGGGGTACTTGCCAAAGCAGCATAGTGAATTGCTCCATTGAGTTGTTCTAATTCATCTTCCAACTAGTGGGGATTTCTTATCGGCACCTAAAGATTGATTTTTTTCTCCAATACCTCACGAAAGAGATCCCAGTTTGTTTTTGAATTTGTTACTCTGGGTGCACTCTTCCTTTAAATTACCATTTCACTGACTATCATGATAACCGGGGAATGACCCGATACTAGAGAATTACTGTCTTCAATGTGAATGTAGTTCTGGGATATACCTTTTGCTACAGAAAAGTCTATTAGGTCAGGTATCTTCGTTCCGTCACTGGGCCAGTATGTTGGGGAACCACCAGAGTAAAATTCACATTTGGATGTCTGCCCTGCTTGAAGCAATTATTTACCTTTGGACATCGTAAGTCTAGATAGGTGGTTTTCGCATTAAAGTCACCTCCAATAATAAAATCACGTCCAAGCGATTTAAATAGTTTAGGGTAGTCCTCCCTTTTCAAGTTATGCCGAGGAGGACAAGATATTGCAGAATCAGTAAGCTGTCTGTGTTTAATTTGGATCCTTACAGTAGTGACTTGCATTGTTTCTTCCTCGATATTTGATTCTAAATGGTGTTTTATATTTTCTTTTATTAGTAATGCCGAACCACCTCTTGCTCTTTCCGCTGGATGAATGGAGTGATATAAGTTATAACCCCGTATTTTAACAAACGATGATTTAACTAGATGGCTTTCAGACATTAAGAAAATGTCGATTTTTTCTGAATTTAAAAATATTTATATTTCTGGAATATGGTTGCATAGTGCCATTCGCATTCCAGATTGCTATTTTCAAAGTTGTATTCTTACTAACATTTTTTGTTGGATTGCGTGGAGGGAATTGCATTTTCTTCAGTTGATCAAGTATCATGTTGTTCAGATTACTTTGGTCATCTAGCCGCTTTGTAATAGCTGCAATGCTGTTCATAATGTTTTGCATAATTTGGTTACTTTCAGAGCCCATATGTTTGGTTGAACCCAAACCTTTCACTATCTGGGCAAATGAACTTCTTTGCCCTGTATTGCTTGGTTGTGGGTTTTGATTCATCTGATTTGATATTTGAACCCTTCGATTGTCGTGATATTGCGGTTGATTTCTTGTTTTATCTCTTAATTTTTGTAGTTGTTTAGCAACTTCACGGCCTCGATAATTTGCCGGATGTTGGCCCTTACAATTTGTACAGTCGGCAGAGAGATGTGCCCTCTCCCTATTGTACATGCCTGGGTAAAATGAGTACCTGAGCATTTTACACATATTGGATCCTGGCCGTAATATTTTTGGGTGTGATTAAATGCCTGGCATTTCTTGCATTGGGGTATGCGTGTTATGGTTCTCCTCATAGGTTCAATTTTCACCTTCATGTGAAGAATTCCTTTTATTCCATAAATGGTTTGAACATTTTCTTTGTTGTCAAATACTAGCATAAACATACGTCTTGTGAATCGACATCAAGCGTACATATAAAAATTGACAGCTCGGTGTAAAATTTAGTTTTCATTTAATAAATAGTTAATTAAAGTGGTTTTGGGTTTTCATTAAGTTAAAATAGTTTTATAGTGGTGTACGAAGAATTTTATAATATTAAAAAGGTGGTGGACGCATATATATAGTGTTTTAAGTGAATTATTATTTGGTGGCAACAACAACAAGTGTTTGTTTATATTTAAGTGGCGTGTTTTTAGACAGTAAGTAAAGTCAGGTGTGGGCAAAAGGAGGGCTTCGGCCCTTGAAAGTTGCGATGTTTGAAAGCCCAAACAGATTCGCACCGTTGAGGATGTTGGGAAATAATACCCAACCCTCCAAAAGGAAAAAGATCGAAGAAATGCGAACAAAGAGATTAGGATTCGGTGGCGGTGCAGATATAATGGATTGCAATGGAGTAAATGAAAAATATCTAATAATCAAGCACGAGCAGGAGGGACAAAACCTGTCAAATTTTTCACCTTTTGGAATACAAAAAGCGCTGGATATGATAACCAAAGGTATCATTAAAACGCATCGTTCGAGAGCTGGAGAACTCTTGGTTCTGACAAAAAATCAGGCAGCGACGGATGCATTACTGAAGGCAACATCTCTGGGACAATTGGCCAAAATAAAAGTGACGGAACACCCCATATTAAACAGTTCCAAAGGTATCATTTTCTGCCACGACCTAAAAAGTTTAACTGAGGAGGAAATTAAAGAAGGGCTTAAGGGCCAAGGCGTCATAGAGGTATACAAAATAAAGAAATGGGTGGAAAATAAATTAACGGACACAGCAGCAATTATCCTGACTTTTAATTCACCAGTATTACCGGAATATGTGAGGGCAGGCTTTATACAACTAAGCATTCGATTGTACATTCAAAATCCGTTGAAGTGCACCGAATGCCACAAATTTGGTCACACCAAAAAGAGATGCACAAGTGATCATAAGTGCTACAAATGTAGTGAAGCAACACCACACAACCAGCCGTGCACTACACTAAAATGCATAAATTGTGGAGAGGCACACACCAGCAACAGTAAGGAATGTCGAGTATATAAACGAGAAGTAGAAATAGTGAAAATTAAAACTGTAGATAGATTAACATTTCCCGATTCGAAAGCCAAATATTTTCGATTATATGCAAACACCACACCAGCTAACCAGACAACATATGCAGACACACTAAAAACATCCTTTAACCCACCAAACACACCACAAAAGTCGCAAAACAAAGAAAACCAACTAGAACAGACAAAACTACAATCATATCCAAGAACTATTTCAACTTCAAGGCAACAACAGACACAATTAAACCAACCACAATAACAACAGCAACAAAAAGATCAACAACAACAAAACCAACAACAGCCGCAACAACTAAAACAACTACTAGAAACGAACAAACTACACAACAAATACAGCTGGTACAACGACAACAAGAAAGAGTACAACAACAACCGCAATCAAATCAACAAACAACTTGTAATACAGCAATGGACATAGAGACAATAAAAAAAAATGAAGCATGGCTAGCAATGAGGCATTCTAATTTAACTCCAAAAGAATTAACACTATTTGGAAATAACCATGTAAGTATGATTGATGATGAATGAGGGAAGGAGGAGAGAGAACGCATTTGCATTTATAAATGCCCTATCCTTTCTTCATGTCTTTGAATGGTAGAGCGAATGCTGAGATCCAATGAATGCATGAAAATTGGTCAGATAAATATTCGCAGTATATATGCCAATGGCGATATGTTGCGGAATTATCGGACCAATAATGATGTGAATGTGATGATTTTGTGTGAAACTTGGGAGCGGAAGTCCAGACCGAGGGCTGATGGCTTCGGCGGCGTGGCGATATTGGCACGTGCCAATATCAGCCTGGTCCTTTGTGACATACCGCGCTTCGAGCACATTGAAGTCATCGCGGCCAAAACTCGGAATCTGGACAGAAACTTGTTATTTGTTAGTATCTATGCAACTCCAGTGTTGTCTACGTCTGACAGAGAGAGAAACCAACGAGATTTTCAAATTTTGTTTGAATGGGTGGAAGGCAAAAGTGACGTGATTCTAGCGGGTGATATGAATGCGCATTCGAGAATATGGGGGAGTGAAAGAACTGATGCTAGAGGTAACTGGTTGACCCGCCTCATTCTGGATTCCGATCTCGTAGTCCTGAATGATGGTGGGTCGACTAGAATGCCGAGAGTGGGGTCGACAGCCAGCGCGATAGATTTAACTTTAATATCTAGCGGGCTGGCGGGCCAAGTCACTTGGAATGTCACAGATGAGAATTTGGGTAGTGATCATTATTTGATCAGGGCATGCTTAGGTGGTATAAATGTTGACATAGACCGTAAGGTCATTATGAATGGTAAGAAATGGGTCGAATGTATGAATGAGACTCTCACAATGAAAGAAGTAAATGAGGTTAACCAACTTGAGGATGAAATAGAGAGAGTGAATGAAATGTGCACTATAAATATCAGAGGGAATGAATACAAGGTGAATGGTTGGTGGAACAATGAAATTCAGTATTGGTATGAAAGGAAACGGATAGCATTGAGAGAGTTCAATAGGTGTATATGTCATGAATGCACAATAAATTATGGAAGAATGAATGCAAAATTGAAAAAGGCTATCCGTAGAGCGAAAAGGAAAAGTTGGCGGGACTATGTATCAAAAATGACACATAGAACCACAACTAAGGATGTATGGGATAAATTTAATAGAGTGAGAGGATATAGAGCGCAAGGCAGAAATGCAGTGTTAGATGACAGAGAGAATGGAGGTGTCTTTTTACAAATGATTACGGACGTACGTAACAATTTGAGTGATAGGTATGAAGTTTTGCTACCTGATAGTGAAAATGAATTTATGAACGATATGTGTAAGGAGTTTGAATGGGAAGAGTTCCGAGGGGTTTTAGAAACATCCAAATCTACTACCCCCGGAACCAACAGAGTGAGTTATAAAATGATTAGTAGATTAGAATTCGAAGCCAAGGTGGCCTTGCTTCGAATTCTCAATCAAGTATGGATGAGTATTCAGATACCGGAAAAATGGAAGGAAAGCAGAGTGGTACCTATTCCTAAAAGGGATCGGGATAGGAATCTGGCAACAAATTACAGGGGAATATGTATGTTGAATGTATTTGTTAAAATTGTGAATGGTATTGTGAAAGGTCGAATAGATAAATTTGTGAATGAGGGAAATTTGTTGCCGGAAACCGCCTTTGGGTTTCGTCAGAACCACTCTGCTAATGAGTGTGTAGAAAAGTTTGTGTGGGAAGTACAAAAGGAAAATAAGTATGTTGTGGCGGTATTTTTGGATATAGAAAGGGCATATGATTACGTGGTTCCAGGGAAACTTTATCAGATCCTTATGGACTTGGGGTTTCCTTGAAAAATTTGCAAATGGTTGTATGAGTTCATGAATGAGAGAAAGTTAGTTTTATGTGGTAGAGGGTATAGGTTGGAAGGAGCGGTGACTATCGGCCTCCCCCAAGGCAGTAAAATCTCACCGACTCTCTTCAACCTGTATACGAGCTCGATACATAGGTGTAACTCCTCGGGCAAAGTCATTTTGCAATTTGCAGATGACTTTGTCCTGATGGGTAAGGGGAGTACCATCGAGGAGGCCTTGAGTCGGGCTCAAGAATGTGTGAATCAGGTAAAAGAATGTTTGAGTGAACTGAATTTGAGAGTAAATTCGAGTAAATGTTGTAGTATGGCTTTTAGAACGAATCGGATGGTTGATGTGCGAATATATAATGGGAGAATTGAGTGTGTGAAATTGACTAGGTATTTAGGAATCTGGATTGACAGAAGAATAAGTTTCAAAGTGCATATGGAAAAATTGGCCGATAATTGTAAGAGTAGATTGAACGTGATTAAAAGGATGAGCAATCCGAAATGGGGAGCTCATCCGGGTGTGACTGATATGTTACGAAAGGCGTTAGTGTCAACTAAAATTGCGTATGGAATGAGTATATATGGTGATGGGTCCAAGGTTGGGTTTAAAAAGTTGATGCTTGTGGAGAATGCGTGTGCTAGAGTGGTATTGGGAGCGATCAATTCGACACCAATACACACTCTGTGGTCTGAATGGATCACCGTGCGAGATACTGTGCGAATGTTAACTAAGGACAATAAATTAGTGAATGAAATGAAAGAGAGACTGCAAAGAGGGACGGTTTACAAAAAGACAACAAGATCGCTGGTAATCTTGGAAAAGATTAACATATTCTCCAAGATTCGTCCGGCAAATCCGAAAGTCCCTCCGAGCAATCTAATAGTGCGGTTGAAGTTTGGTGACACAACAAAAGCAATGATGAATGAGTTATCGGTTAAGAGCGAATTTTGCAAAATGCGAATGAATTATGTTGCACATGTGGAAGTGTATACAGATGCTAGTGTAAATGATGATCGCGTATGTGTGGGAATTTATATTCCTTCAATGAGGAAAGAGAAAATGGTAAGAGTGCATGACAGTATCTGTATAATGAATGCAGAATTGATAGCGATTATGGAAGGGATCAAGTTGGCAATGACACAAGGGAGAAGGAGAATAGTGTTATTCTCTGACTCCCGGAGTGGGTTGGAATTAATTAGTAAGGGTGGGGGAACTCATGGCAATGTGTATGTGGAAATGCTATATAAGTATCTTCAATCTTATGGGAGGGAGGTGATCCTTCAATGGATACCTTCACACCTACAGATTGAAGGTAATGAAAGAGCCGATATGCTTGCGAAACGGGGTTGTTTGATTGAGGATGTAAACGAATATGAATTCATGGATGCCAGAGACGTACTTCGCATGTTTCAGATGAATCTGTGGAGAAAATGGGAGAGAGAGTTTGTTGAAAAATGTCAGGTGAAAGGTAAGAAGTACTTTGAGTTGGTTAGGTCTCCTTTGAGGCAACCGTTCTTTAAGGTGCTCAAAGGAGATACTAGAATGTTACGAACAATGGAACGAGTGAGATTGAATCATGGAAATTGGAAAGAATGTTTGAAGAAACGCAATTTGGTTGTGTGTGAATTATGTGAAAGCTGTTTGGTTGTGGAGGACATCGAACATTTGATTCTGAAATGTTCTGCATTTAACCAGAGCAGATAAATGTTCGATGTTCTATGGAGTGCAAGTAGTTTAACTGAATTATTACGAATGGGAATGAACGTATATAAGAATATGTATGAATTTATTAGAACAAATCAGATAGAAGTGTGAAAGGGGATCGATGTGTGGAGGCTAGGTGAATGAAAAGAAATTAAAATTAAATTATTATTATTATGGTAAAAAATGTTAAAAATTAAAAATTGTAAATTTTGAAACGGGCCATATGGCACCAAATTTTTGGAGCTAGTGCCAAATAAAAAAAAAAAAAAAAAAAATTAATAGCATAAAAAGAGGGATTCCCCTTTTACTATGTAAATGATTTAAAAAAATTTACTTTCCCACATTTAACAATTTCGCACTTTAACCGTAACATATACATAAATGTGCTTCATTATCATATACAAACTTGGACTCGAGTTTTTAAATGGGAAGGAAGAATGAATTCCGTTTAGAAATGGTTCCATTTGTCTAGGCCAGTTATTTTAATTTTCGACAAACATTGTCTACTCGTGTAGAATATTCATTATCTACGCGGTCTGAACAATACGGCACAACACTGGCTGCATTATCATCGCAGTTATAGTTCTGTAATTGCTCATTTTCGATACGCTATTAACAAAAAATCATAACATACTCGTAAATGAATGGAAATAAACCAATTTTTACGCTTACACGTTAAACTGATTAGTAAATTTTTTTCACGAAATCAATTGTGAAAGTCAATGACTTCCTTCACCCTTATTCAAATTCCACCTACGCTTGAACATGCAATTCAACAAAATATTATTGTTACATTTTCTGGCGACACACACACATACACATTTAAGTACATAATTAAATTGTGAATCGTTAAACTGTCTACACTCTTGTCATTTACATCACCACCTACAAGTACAAAATTTCCAGGAAAAATTCTTAACCAAATTATGCTACTTAATTTAACTAACTACGAAAGTTAATTGTAAAATGAATTTTAGTTCATTCAACTGAACAAAAGTTAAAGGAAAATATACTAAATGTCTTTAGAGTCTAGACTGCGTGAATTATGTTTAAGACATTTTTGTTGAATTACGAACACCCAAGTTTTCCGTATTTATTTTACTGAATTATTATTTTCCACTTATGATTGTAACTTTCGATTGTTTACTTTTTGTTTTCCTTGAAGAAAATTTTGTAGTGACACAGATACAGTTATACATGTGATACAACATCCTCGCATGTACTAATAAACATGACATAATTATGGAAAAATAAATCCATTTTTGATTGAAAATCCAGAGTACGGTAAATAAAAGTTAACATGCGCGGAAAATTCTAATTCAATTTTTGTTTCATTTGTTTTCTGTTGTGTATTTTAGCAGCGGGGAAACGTAAATATTTATTTATTATTACGATTACTATTATTTCTGATTTTTATGTTGTTGTTTTTTGGTTTGCTTCTTTTCTTGTGTAGAGAAATTTTGGAGAGTTATGATGGTTCCATTAGCTCGATGGAATGCGCAGGGCACATTAAAAAAAAGTGAAATTTATATATATGTATCGGGACATGAGGGTAGAGCTTTTGGCTGTATATGTAAAATATTTGAATGTATATATTTGTATATGTTATATTTGTTTTTGTTTTTTTTGTCGGGGAGAGCAAAACAAAAAATTGTTTATGATTTTTTGAACTAAGGATACTCAATAAAAACGAGAAAACTGATCATAAATTTTTTTAACACTTTTATTTGATTGTTAAGAAAGCAAGAAAAAAATACAGAAAAACCGGAATGAGGAAAAGAAAATTGAACAGTTTTATTAGTGGTTGGGTAAATGAAAATTGAAATATATTATGTTTTGTGAGATTAGATGGGATATATTTATAAATGTAGCCCTCTACACACAACTTTTTTTTTTGTTATAGTGTTTGAATTATCATTTTTTATTGACTTATTTTGTAAATTTATCTGCTTAGTAATGAAATAAGAAACATTTTATAAATCGGAACAGAGCCTCAATATGGTGTGAGATGTTATGCCTTTTTTTGCTTCACACAAATAATAGTAAATAAATGACATCGATGCGATGTACATACGACATGTAGCACCAACAACAAAAAACTGTTATTTGAATTTTTGTCGTTATCTTACTGTTTTTATCTCTTTTCGGTTTTTCAAACTGAGATACTTGTAAAATATGTTAAAATATGTAAGATTGTACATTGAAGTAAAAAAGTAATAATAAGAAGAAAACTAATGTATAATATCGGAAAGTTTTAAAATAACGTCATGCTGTGATTGGGTGTGTTCTTACTTAAATGAGAATAGAGTGGCATAAAGTTTATAAATAATTTAATTGAAAATATTATTTATTGAAAAATTATGAAAATTAAATTGCGGAGAAATGTGGTGTATTTGGGTTTTTAAGTTAAAAACGTTAAACGATTTTAAAAACAAAATCAATGTGGAAATATGAAATAATTTTCTGGGTCATTTGGTGGCGCAATAATGATATAAAGTTGAAGACAAGTGAATACTGACAACTTGTTGCTTACTGGTAATATTGATTATTCAAATACAATCCTGTTTTTGTAAATAATAATCAGCGTTATTAAAATGAAAAAAATAAAGAAATCCAATTTATTGTTTATTGACAACTTCATGCCAAAACAAAACAAATGTTTGTTGTGAAAAAGCATCGTGACTGTTTTACCACAGAATATACTACAGAAATATGCTACTGAAGTTGCTCCAAACTAATCCAAAAAATACAAGAACAACACACTTATTGTAATAGTATTGGTGAAAGTAAACATTCAGGCGAATTTACATTGAATAATTTAGAGGAGATGTGATTTTTTAATTGAACTTAGGTGCATTCCATAGCCATTCTAAGTATTTTCTAAGCATTTATCAATTCAGCTTCAGTGATACTGATGGACTACTGAAACAAAAAGGAGTGTCCCAGGCAAGTTATATGATTTTCTAATGGGTCTGATAGTATGTTTCATGAGTTTTAAAAATTTAATTATTTTAATGGGCCTTAGGTACATTCCAAAATCATTCTAAATATTTTCTAAGCATTTAGCATGTACTTCAGTGATACTGGTGGACTACTGAAACAAAAGGGAGTGTCCCAAGGAAGTATTACGATTTTCTAATAAGTCTGACAGAATGTCCCATGGGATTTAAAAATACGATTTTTTTAATGATATTTAGGTGCATTCAAAAGCCATTCTAAGTATTTTCTAAGTATTTATCATGAACTTCAGTGATACTGGTGCACTACTGAAATAAAAACGAGTGCCTCAAGAAAGTTATTTGAAATTCTAACAGGGTGTTCCATGAGATTTAAAAATGTGATTTTTTTAATGAGCTCAGGTGTGATCCAAAGTCATTCTAAGTATTTTCTAAGCATTTAGAATGAAGTTCAAAAATACTGGTGGACTACTGAAACAAAAAGGAGTGTCCTATGCAAGTTGTATCATTTTATAATGGATCTGACAAAGTGTCCTACTTTGGAATGTACCTAAGGCTCATTAAAAAAATTAAATTTTTAAACTCATGAAACAATTTGTCAGACTCATTAGAAAATCATATAACTTGCTCGGGACACTCCTTTTTGTTTCAGTAGCCCACCAGTATTACTGAAGTACATGCTAAATGCTTAGAAAATACATAAAATGACTTTGGAATGTGCCTGAGGCCCAATCAAATAATTACATTTTTAAAACTCATGGAACACCCTGTCAGACCCATTAGAAAATCATATAACTTGCTTGGGACAATCTCTTTTGTTTCAGTAGTCCACCAGTACCACTGAAGTTCATGCTAAATGCTTAGAAAATACTTAGAATGACTTTGGAATGTACCTAAGGCCAATTAAAAAATCACATCTCCTCTAAATTATTCAATGTAAATTTGCCTGAATGTTTACTTTCACCAATACTATTGTTACGACTGTACTGTCGCAACTGCGTTCTTTGCCCTAATGGATTCTCATCGGTTGGTTTACGTAACGTTTCTTGAGCCCGTTTTTATTTATATCTAAACGCGGTTAATGGTGGATGGATTCCTGTGTGTTTCTTTCTGTTTGGTTGGTAGTGATTGTACGATAATGGGAGAGAGGGAGAGCAATGTACATCGAGTGGTGTGTAAAGCAAAACATTTCATAAGAATGTTTTTGTTATATGCCTCTCGTTTACATCAATGCGAATTGATGTAAACGAGAGACAGAGAAGAAAGACAATTCTTCTGGAATGTTTTGCGCGTCGTTTGTGCGGCGTAAGAGTTTTTTGATCGACAGTCGAGTTTGGAATTTTTGTAAAGTAGAGTCGAGTTTTTAACTTTTATAAAAAAAAGTCTAGTTTGGAAGCCATTTTAATTTATTAGAAAATACTTTAAAATAGAATTTTTATTTTTTTTTATTTTGAAAATTAAAGAAATAATCGTTATCGTGTGATAATTTATAATAAAAAATTAATAAATTTTGTATATTACATTCAATTATTATAATATAAACAAACAATTAAATACACTACAACAATATAAACAAATAATTAATTAATTAAATTGATTTCATTAATTGAGAAATGGGCACTGCAACCAGTTTTGGTGAATATTTTTTATTCTCGGGAAGAAACCCCAACACCATTTTTATATAAGTTCGAAGATTATAGTTATGTATACAATATTAATTATATCGAAAAGTGTTTTTGTGAAAGTGTTCTTGTGAAGGGATCCCGCAACGAACGGTACAAGGACGCTACAGCCCGAAGAGTGATCAAACGTGGTCAGACACATCAGTCGAATTTTTGGTTTACGGCGCAAAGACGCCCAACATTTTACGGTTACGGCGGAAAGACGCCTAACATTATTTACGGTTCAAGGCGGGAAGACGCCCAATAATTAAGGCGGCCTATCGAGGCATACATTTTATTACGGGGAAAGGCCCCGCAACGTCCGACCGCACAAGGTCGCTACGTACGGGTGGCTAACCGGCCCCTCGTGTTTTCTTATATTTTTGGTATCGGGGAAAGGCCCCGAGGTGGCCAACCGGCTCCTCGTGTTTTTTCTTGTATTTTTGTGTAACGGTGAAAGGCACCGCAACGGTCCGAGTGTGGCACATCACCTGTGGCATGACGGCCGCGCAAGGCCGCACCAGTATTTTTTATATATAGTAAGGTACCATTTTTTTTTATTTATATTTTTAAATTCTTTTTTATTTTTATTTTTGTTATATTTTATTATTATATTAAATTCTGAATATTTTGTAATCGAGCGCCGCACAGCGGGTGCACGCTCGGTGTGTATCGTTTTCTCTCTCTCTCTCGTTTTCTCCTGGTGCGGGTGGAGGGGGAAGTTGTTTTCCTTTTGTTGTTTTTGTCTATAAATGAACTATTAAACTTTTTTCGGTGTGGTGTGATGGGAGCGGAAACTCCCTCTGTGTCGGCGTAGTGTTTGCAGTCCCTTGGTGCCCGCATCCGATTCCGTAACCAGGGCTTGTCCACGTTTGAATTCGGATGGATGCGCGCACCAAGGCACCGCTCTCGGTTTATAATTTTGTTGTGTTCGTTCCACAGGTACCGGCCGACGAGTTTCGGCGGAACTCCGGGTACATTTTATTATTATTTGCGTTCCCCCTAAATTTCTGTAGCATCACGGTGTAAGCCAGGAGCCCTGTATGCCTCAAACCCCACGACCTTAGCACTTCTCCCTGAGAACGTAGCCGGCAAAAATCACCGTGGAGGCCTCTGCAGGTGCTTAGTGATATCTGCAGGTTGGCAGTAGCCAGCGTGTAACACTATTACAATAAGTGTGTTGTTGTTGTTGTTGTTTTTTTGGATTAGTTTGGATAAACTTCACTAGCATACAAAAATAACAGTTAGAAACCATAGTTTTTCGACAATACCCCTAAGGTAGCTCCTACATACGCCGATAGATGGCTCCAATTTTGAAAAAAAAATCACGTGAAAAAAATTTAGAAGTGTAAAAATAAATTCTCTCTCTTCGACTATCTGTCAAAGTGTTTCTGTCTTCATTTGTCAAACAGTGAACGAATTACTACCAATGACGGCCAGGAAAATGGAATTAATGTTAAAGGTCGATTTATATTATCCGATCCGTTCAGTTCCTACACATATCGTGTCAGACATCATTAATTTATACTATCCGTTCAGACATTTTCCTCGAATGATTATCGTATGTATTCGTATCTTTTGGTTACATATAGAGTGAAAGATATCTTAGCAAAATCAAAAAATGTTTTAGTAGCACTTTAATTTTTTGTTCTTGTTGTTGGAAAAAATATGAATCTACTTTCTTCGGTATTCTTTCATATTTTTCGCCTTCAGACATCATACAAAACATTATTTTCAACAATATTTGTCTGACACGATACGTGTATGAACTGAACGAAACGGATAATATAAATCGGCATTAATTCATCGGAAAAATATGCAGTATTCAACATAAGTGATACAAATTTTACCCAAATCAGACCACTTCAAATACATTTGCAGAGCCATACTTTTGAGAAACTTTTTATTCGATTTGATCAAAATAACACCAAACCGAAGATCAAGATACATTAATCCGATACGTTAGTAATAATATCGGCGTTCGGCCATATAAGTGTACACATTGCGATCGAGCTTTTACCCAATCAAATGATTTAACACTTGTCCGGATCGGTTTATTCAGGACGCGCACAAACACTTCGCAGAGTGCACGGCCATTATGAAGAAAACCATCCAGGGCCATTTGCAAGTGTCAGTGTAAATAATCCTACTCGGTATAAAAATGTGAATTGAGTAAATCGCATTGGATTGCAATCGCAATGGCATCGACTGAAAATTTCGTTTTAAAGCCAATAATATCAAAACGTTCCATACTAAATATAAACAATTCATCTAAGTGCACCATGCATCAATAGCTGTTTTCCGAAATAGCCCATGGTAACTTTTGGGTAACTTGCTGACAATAAAATATCAAATCTATTTTCGAACATGTAGAGTAACTCTAGGGTAAGTTATTTTTTCTTGTTTTTTGTTTCTGTCTTTATATTAAATTAGAAGTATCAGACAAATTAAATTACAAACTTTTAAAGTACAAATTGTACAAGAATATGCAACAGAAATGTCGTATCTGCCAAAAATACGCCATTGCATTTTGCTGAATAAAAATATTCACATGCGAAATGTAATCACTTTTTGTATAGCCAGGGTAACTTGAGTAACTTTCGTTACCAACATTAAAAAAATTAAAATTACCCAAAAGTTATCATGGGCTATTTCCGAAAATGGCTAATATAGTCGACTTCACTAAACTTAATGCAACAACAGCAGCATCAAATGAACTCACCATTGCCAGTAAATCATATGAATGATATAATCCGACCCGATCCATGGCCTGATATATAATATCAGAATTATTAACGCCAATTACGGTTTCAGAGCCTTTGACCAGAACATTGAGAGAATGGAGATGCCACATCCTAGATCTAAAACAATTTTATTTGTTAAGTACTTCGGTATTATTGAGGATCGCGTCCCGGTGCCTATTCGTTCGTGCTTCATCCGTTAACGTATCGTGATGAATACCGTAATGAGCATCCGATAAAAAATATTCCTGATCATCTTCTGGCAATAAATTACAAACACATTGTACCGTTTACACATACAGATTTTTCTAAATCGTACATCTGCAATATCTTAATTTTACTAATAACAGCATTACGGTTGCTACAGCCAAAGTCAAAGTGACATTTGAAATTGAGAGAGCCTATTGAGAGAAAAATTTTAGTTGTATACTGCGAAGATTTTATAAACGATTTAAATTTTTTGTAAATTACTAGCGCTATCTATTATCTACCCCTCTAAACTACATATTATTACCAATCCTATTTTGATGTAGAAGATATACTGTTAAAGTTAGCCGACTCGATTTAGCCGAAAAATGGTAATGAAGATTTGGCTGCAAGAATCAGGCGAAAAAGTCGATAATGCAGATTCGGCTGTAATAACTAAAACTTATCAGTAGAAAAATGTCGATAATTCAAATTAAAAATAATACGGATTATCCGCTAGTAAATGCTGGTAAGACAGATTCGTATACATAGCCAGCCCAAAAATGTCGTTAAATCAGATAAATACATTTGATGTTAAACAGTAATTTCTTCTTAAATTCAAAATGTTTAGTTCGTTGCATTAAAAAATGCATTAAAACTATAATACAAAACTATTTTACTACTGAGACAACTCGAAGAAATATATGAAGCAACACCTCAAAAATTTCAGGTTAATTTTCATGTTGGGAGTCCTGGAAAACTCGATTGAATATATCGCACACACAAAATTTGAAAATTTCTAAAAATTTACTGTTTAAAGTGTTATGGTTGGAAATAGATAGAATAAAAGGTCCTAGTGATGTTCATACGTGGAAAATATGTCAGGTCAATTTGTATGTTCAAATTATAAATTATATTAAAAAAAATATTTGTATCTGGATTATCGACATTACTTGGCTGGGTGTTTCTGTGGATTTCTTAACCATTTTATATGTTTTATTCAACCGAGTTTCCTGGATTCCCAACATGAAAATTGACCTGAAAATTTTCCAACGTATGAGCATCACTAGGACCTTTTATTTGAATCTATTTTCATCCATGACACTTAAACAGTAAATTTTTAGAAATTTTCAAATTTTTGTGTGCGATATATTCAATCGAGTTTTCCCGGAGGTATTAAGATCTTTCATTTGAGTCTATTTCTAGCCATGACACTTTAAACGGTAAATTTTTAGAAATTTTCAAATTTTGTGAGTGCGATTATATTGAATCGAGTTTTCCCGAACTCCCAACATGGAAATTGACTTGACGTTTTTAAAATGATATTCAATAAAATGCACTTCATTTGAAATATTTTCTGGTCCCTAAACATCTAATAAAACACTTAGAAAAATTTGCTTTGGGTAACTTGTTTTAAATGTTTCGAATTAAAAATTCTTATTTTAATTTTTGTAGTAGTTTTTTAGGAACATCAAAATAAAAATTTCTAATATAATTAATTGATTTCCGACTTAAAATTTGTATCTGCATTATCGGCATTTTTCGACTAGAGTTTTCGATGAGCAGGTTACCGACAATTATCGGCTGTCATTTTCGTTTGATTAGTTTGAATCTGCATTACCGACATTTTTCGTTTGAACATTTTAATAGGATGTAGAAGATCAACTATTCGAGTCGAAAAAAATTCATACAAAAACGGAGTTATGTCGCTTCTGTATATTTTCTGTGGTTTTACTTTCTTCAACATAGTAAACTAAAGTATAGTAATCATGAAAAATGTTGACTTGGGGATTTTTGAAGATTAACTTTTCGTTATATGCCTAAAAAAAAATCTATGTGCGTGCATACTTAAGCTTTTACCTCATAAAGTGGAAGACCAAATGATTAGTGTTTGAAATCGGTTCACCGAAAGTGGCAGGCTCCACAGGAGTATTTTCCTTTTTTGCAAATCAAAATAATAATCCCCAACGACCTATTACCCTTCGAAAGGCGCGCGGAGAGACTCCAGCTGTATTATTATTATTTGTTTGAGTATAATTCAACAATGATATCGAACTGCTTAAACAGTGAAATTAGAGAAAATTTGCAAGTTAACAAGCGGTAAAATATTAGTCTAAAAATCAAATCTAATTTTATAAAAAATACCCGTAGCGGACGGAAGGAACACGGACGTTGAGTTTGCTAGTTACAAAAAGATTTAAATAAATTAAAATAGGAAAAACAAAATAAAATAAAACAACATATAAGAAAGGTACTGCTCTTAAATCTCGCGAATTTATAGTTAGATTAATCTTTTCTAATAGAACAGAAGAATCGATACCGCCGTTCAGTAATTGATGCATGAAAACCACGATCTTGATATGGGGCAGGTTGAACATGTCCACTCATGGTAGCACGCGTAAAGCAAAGCGAAGCAATCTACGCTGAACTGCTTCAATCCTCTTTATGTAAACCTCAAGACAAGGCGACCACACCCGCCTAGCATACGCTTGATGAAATCGAGCGCAGAGTTTGCTTGATTGATAATACTATCGATGTTATGTCTAAAGTTCAATTGGCTGGAACGGGGTCGTTGTTAATAAATATTATATATACAATACTCACGAGAAATACTTAATATATAATACTCACGAGAAAGGAACTGCGCACGTTCTCGAGAATATAAGTGGTTGCTAGGCCCACATTCAACTCAAGGTTATTATTTGCACACCAGATGGAGCAGTTATTAAGGTTGGATTATAATAGGCTCTTGACGGTGGTGTTTGAAATCCATTAGTAAATCTTCATGTCATCTCGTTGAAGACGGTATAAAAAAATAAGCCCCAGATGGCTGTCATGGAGCACTCTAGACGTTGCTGAGAAATGAGCTGATACTGATGACCTGAACCGCACATGACATAATTATAGGGTCTTTTAGAGAAGATTCCACTCAACGGAGCATTTGGGGTGTACATCCAAGAACCCCAAGCTTAAATAAATTAACAGTATGAAAAAAAAAATCGGTGAAGATAACATCAATCTCATTCCCTGCCTTCATCGTATTTAATGCCTGTGTAATGAATTCAGTAAGGTTTGTGGTCGTGAACCATGCTTTCTAAAAACCATGCTCATTGTCAGGAATCAATGGTTTACAATAAAAGTACAGTGAATCATACACAATACTTTTAAACAGCTTAGGAATACAAGACAATATTACAATCGGTCTATAATTACAGATGTCTGATTTGCAACTGTTCTTATGGATCGGAACTATGAAGTAACTTTTCCAAATAGATGGAAAAAATTTAAGCGAGAGCGGCTTCTAGAAAAGCGCCACCAGCGGCTGAGCAAGAATGCCACTGTAGTAATCTTATATGAAGTAATCTTCATCGGGTTCATAATCGCTGTTTGTAAAAGCCAGACTGAAAAAGTTAGCAAAATGATTTGTTATGACTTTAGAGTAATTAGAGGAATGATCTTTATACTTCAGATTCGAAGAGTATCCGTCGGATTTCTCTTCAAATTAATAAATCACAAGAAACTTTTAGGATCAGAATTGCATGAGTCTGATATAAGTCCAAAAAAGTTCGCCAGACCAACTACTGAAATTATTTTTTGACGAGTATGCGGTATGGACTGTTCAAAACTTTCAAAAGCTGCAGAGTAACAGTTTGTGTCTCTAATAAATCACTGTTTGCCAATAAATCACTAAGTTTCACAAAGTCGGCCTTACGAAAATTGAATTGTGGTGGAGTTTCAAAATCGACACTAAGACTACCTTGTTCCAGACAAATGGCGAATAAAATAGGAGGATGGTATACATTTATAGCACAGAGGATTAGATTGGTTTTATAGAGCGACGCTATTGTTGATAACAGAGGAAAACATCAAATCGAGCTGCCTGTTGAGACAGTTCTGAACAGTTTGTACGTTGCGGATCTGAAAGAGTCCAGAGTTCAACATATTGTCAATGAATGAAGTTTCTTTGGCACCGCCAAGGTATTCGAAGCAAGATAATGAGTGCTGTCGTCTGAATAATCCCATTTCAGGCCGGGGAGAGTAAAAACTTCCACCACAAAGACATCATCTTGAGTATCCATCAGGTCAAAGACAAAATGAACAGAATTAGAAAGTAACTGATAGCGCACGATGCGACTTAGACGGCGAATATAACCACATAAAATAAAAACATTATTTTTATTATTTCTAGTTTTGTCACATATTAGCTCGATATTATCACTGTTGGGAAAAGTAAAAATTTGACTTTCAAAGTTGATGTGTGCTGCAATATGAACTACTCTACCGGTTACATTTATGTCAGAAATCATTATTAGTCTCGATGAGTGCACAAATATTAAAAGAAAGTCTTTGAATTGCTGAGAACACGTCGTGAGATTAAGTTCTTAGTCCCCTTACGTTCTGGTAGTAGAGGGACAAGCGTTTAATCTTTTTGGTACTGCTATATTATGTTAATATTTCGGACATCGACAAATTTTAGATAGGTTGTTTCGGGCCATGATTCTGGGGAAACTAATAGGTTAAATATAGCTTCAGGAATAGATAGTTTACATCAATAGACGCAACTTCTCCATTAAAGCAGGATATATTTTTACATTTGTAATTTTGTCCTTGGATGCTGTGGTGATTCAATATAAAATTAACGGGGTATATAATATCAGTATTGGATGTTACATAAAATGGATACAAATATAATTTTTGGTAAGGATGCATGGAAGATTAACATTGTTACTGCTGCTGTGTTGAGACTTGCTGGAGTTGGTATCAATATTAACAGGAATTATTTGATATGATAGGGTTGGGCCGTTATTTGATTGATAGCTGTGGCAGGAAAAGGTTCCTGATGAAGAATCAGAATACTAGCACGATCTGTAATTATAGCTCATTAGTGAATTAAGAGGGGATTCGGTAGATCATGGCGAGCATCACTGATAGTTCTCAATTCCTTCTGAAGTCGCACAATTAGAGATTTATCATTGGTTTGGTCGAGCTGATGTCAGCAAGAATACAAGCTGATATACAAGTATTAAATTCGTTGGATAGCCTCATACTTAATTCAGTATTCGATATAAGATGTTCATTGATGAGCGTGTTGTTGTTAATGTTGTCAGTTGTGTGTCAATTGATTGGTGTGTTGGATGTTGTTCAAGTTGTTCTTAATACCAGAAATAATTGATTCAATTTTATTGTTGAACAGCTAAAAATATTTTACGAAATACTTTTCGGTGGCGAAATTAGAAAGCGCGATTGATTTAGTATTAGCGGCAATGAAATTTTCAGTATGGTTTAAAGAGGAAAACATTTCGTAAAAATTATTGCGCAACAAATTTAACTTTTTCAAATTAAACATTCAATTTCAACAGTTTCAAGTAGTTATTTTTTATCATAAACTGTTATTTTCGTTTAATTTAGGAAAACAAATGTTTTTGTTGCACGACAACGATTGTGATGCAAATTTAATTTAGAATATTTTTGTTTTTAATCAATTTTCGCATAAATACCACGCCTTCAAAATATTTTCAAAAATCGAAAAAGCTCCTAAGAAATCGGCCATTTCCTGTGTGCCGATTTCGAAATTAAACCACTAGGGTCTCCCAATGTATGAAAAAAATTAAGCTTTACTACGTAAAATAAGCTAATAGCCCAGTTCTTCAAAATTGAAAACCTGGACTTTAGTATTATCACGTAACATGAAAAACACGTTTTTGGATTTGTGTATACGATTAGGTTTCGCTCAATCCTTAATTGTAAGTTATGTAAATTTGTTGTAAACTAATTGTCAAAATGGGCCGTATAAGTCTTGTACTAATATCATCAAAATAATATTCGTTCCACAAAGGGTTAGCATTTAACGTATCAGCTTCTAGTATCGGCTTCTCACCTCATACAACAATAAAGTATCGGCTTCTGGTATTGGAATAATAAAAATTCACAACGAATATGCGCTTAAAAAATGTGAAATCAGGTAGTTATAAATTCGATTACATAATTAAAATGCTTGGCAATTCTATAACGACAATTAAATATGCGCAAATTTTCATATATAGTTTGTAATGACACTAAACAAACCACGTCTGATGATTAATTAACATTGATTAAACTAATTAAGATTTTTCAGCCTCTTAATTATTTCTAATCTGGAATTGATAAATCTGACCGTAGTTTTCAATATAGAAGTAACTATCAGGCACATTTTAGTTTATGGGGGTGCACTGGTTATACAAGCTCTTCGCGCTGCACCCTGGGTAACGATAAAAGTATAACTTTAACGGAAATGATGTTTTTAAACAAACAACTGATTTTTAACAAAAAAAAAATCGGCCCTCTACAGCCCAGACGGATTGATTGATTAGAGTGAAACTTCATACTTAAGCTTTCTACTCAAAATTCCAGTGAGTTTTGGCCGAAATCGAACCACCGGAAGTAACAGCTTCTGTAGGAGCATTTTCGTCTTTTGCAAGTATTTTGAAATCATTTACGCGAGATTATGAACTAAAAGATTCGAAAAATTTCTTGCAATGCCGGCTCTTCATTGTTGGGATTGATCAATTCAGTTGTTAGTTATAGCGTGTCCAGGATGGAGGTAAACAAAAGAAAATTCGCTATATTTTACAATTTTGCTCCGATAAAGGCGAGAAAGCAGGTCAGCTGGCTGAAATTGTAAATGGTGTCAAACGTCTCGATACTGTCACAGCCAGCCACTAGAAATTTTGGTTTCGTCAATTCCGTTTCGGTAATTTCGATATCAAGGCCTATTGTCGAAAATGTCGATAAAATCCTGGATTTATCGAAGTATCGAAGTATCGTACTTATCGGCTGGCTTCAAAAAGAACCTCGATGTTTAGTTGCCGCATGGGTAGATGCAAAAATACTTGATGGACTGTGTTTCCATCTGCGAATCCTTGGTCGGGTCACATACGATAATGTCAAGCAGAAACGATCAGGGTCGAAGGCAGACAAAGTGGCCCAAACGGTGGCCAAACCAGGATTGACCGAAAATACGGTTTTGCTGTGTGTTTGGTGGAATTGAAAGGAAATCATCGACTATGAGCTGCTGCCCAATAGCCAAACACAGAGGTCAATTCGGCAAGTGAACCGACTGAAGGCAGCAATCGATCAGAAGCGGATAGACCCATAGCCAATAGGAGAGGTCCTAATTCCACTAGGACAACGCCAGGCCTGATACATCCATGATGACCCGCCAGGAGCTCCGGAAGCTTGGTTGTGAGGTATACACACAAGCGATTATCATCCTTTTTTGTTCATAGCAAACGCTATCGGTGGTATAAAAATGGCTTCAACAGAAGCTTATGAAATCTGACTATCTCAGTTTTTTGTTAAGGTGTTTTAGGAAAGCGACATAACAGAATTGCCTTCTAAATGGCAACGAGTTATCGAAAATAAACGCGCATATTTGAGCCAAAACATAGCATAGTAGCCATGTTAAATAAAGCTCCGAAATAAACGTAAAAATAATGGATTTCTTTTTTCCCAACCTTACATAAATGGGAAACCAACTGGAGTAACACAACATAGAGCAAGTGAGCTAAATAAATATTAGAAAGAGACGAAATTAACTTTTAATTTAATTTTTATATGTTTTCTAATGCGTGCGTTTCATGCATTGTAATATCGTACAGAGTTGTCGCTTTCAACACTGTGTTTAACATCGATATGAAATTTATGCTAAATTTATCCTTACATTACCCTGTAATGTAATCATTTAGGTGCTTCATTAAAATTTTAGAAATTATATTCAAAAATCGGACAAAACCAAAATTATAACGCAAAACAAGTTCCATTAACTTAGTAATAGTTTAGGTTTCTTATAGCATATTTAAATTCCCCGGTAAGAAATATTGGTCTCCACTCGTTCATGACTAAGCTTAAGGTCATTTAAGTTAAAGCTAGCTAAATTCGAATTGAAAATCGGATCAAAACCGAAATTAGAACGCATATCAAGATCAATTGACATACAAATAATTGAAGGCTGAAAGGGATGAAGTCCAAATTTATTTAATAGGAAATTTAATTAGCCTATAATTATCCATACTATCTTGTAATGTTCTGCTGAATGGGTTCTGCTAGCCTCAGGGACGTAATTTTTCACTTTGGTTTTGCACCTACAAGAATGCCTGGATGGTTTTTATAGTACCCTGCGTTATACATGCCAGCTCTAGTTTATTCTAAATGTTTAAATGACAAAATGTTTAAAAAAATCCACATTTTAAATTAGGCTTCGTTCATAATCATTGGGTCATCATATTTATTGCGATCATGGTTACATTTTCCGAAAAGTGCTGGCAGCTCCGGAAGAATTTATAATCAAAACATACGTTCAACACGGATGTTTACTCGTAAATTCTATTTCTACCAGAAGTACCAGAATAGATACCAACCAAAACTTACAAATGATTAACGATAATGAGTTAAACAAAATTCTATTCAAATTGAAATAGTTAATTTTACTTAACGTGATTTACTGGTAATTAAGAAACGCAGAAAAAACAAACAAATTCAATTTTATGATTTTCATGGAAAAAGTATTTAGTTACAAAAAAATGTTTCACACAAAAATCGATTAACAAAATCCTTAAATGTTTTTTTTTCTTTGTGCAGCTATAATTGAGTTATCCTTTTCAGCGTTGATTAAAGTATGCACGTGGATTCAATTTAGAGATGAATATGAGTTTTTTATTTTTTCAAAATAGTATCTAATAATTTCATTGCTCTAAGATCCATTTATAAAATCGTTTATAGAGCATTTAATTTTCGACATCTGGGATTGAATAATAAAATTTTAAGATACCGCTTTTTGATCATATATTGAACATATTCCGTTAAAATATTTAATACGTGGCTATATTTTGTCTACGAAAGCTTATTACTACGGTGAACACAATTTTTGTGGTGTACATTTTTATTCATCTCTTAAATCTAGTCATCTTTCATCTTTAAAGTGTGGTGTTTCGAGAAATACGTTGCGGTATTGTATACTGTCGAACTCATCTCTACGTTTAGGATGGCGTATCTGTGCGTGCGTTCGAGATTTAATTCCCAGTAAACACACAAATAAGACATGACTACATTACTATCACCCCTATCACGGTTTTCATTAGTCTACCCACTCGCCGTGACGCTTCAATTCGTGTGAATTTAACTTTGGTTTCATAGTCCTCGCCTTTATTTTGGCGAGTGTAAAATACATTCAAAACATATTTCAATTAATTACTCATATATTATAAAAATAACGACAAATATAGTATTTGGAGGAATTTATTATTTTTCTGGATATCATCGGTATTATTAAAATAATTCACTATTATGATTAGCACTGTGGATTTATGGTTTCCTGATACTGAGAATAAAGAAAACATGGTTAGTGTTGCTCAGATCAGAAGAACCTTACGAAACAAAAGTGATCCATTTTCACTTCCGGATGGCAAGTACGTAATAATATATTTCATAATGAAACGTATCTATATAAGTAAACATTTATAAATTATTTTTAAGCATTTTAGATTTATTTTGTACTTAACGAACTTGATGGTAAATTCACACCAACCAAGATGGCTAGGTTGGCGAAATAGCTTGTAATATTATTGTGTATTATTATTTTTTTTATTATAAAAGTCCCTGTCCGTATACTGTTGGGCTATGATGGCTTTACCATCTGAGTTAGTAATTATTTTTTAAAATTATGTTTACTTCAACTCACTACCCTTGACTTGGGTAAATGGACTTAAAGGTCTAGTCCGGTAAACTTGTATTTGGAGTTTTAGGATACTTACCAACATATATATTGTGTTCACTTGTGAATTAAATGACAGTATTTTATTGTAATTTATTACTTGAGTATTTATTTCACGCCAAATTTTAACAACTACTTTAATGAATTTTTTTAACAACTGACTTATTTTATTGCAACAACTCACTGATAAATTTTTACAACAATTCACAAATTTTAACAACTGACTTCAATTTTACAACTGACTGAATGAATTTAACAACTGACTGCCGAAGGAATTTATTTTACAACTGTGGGCGGGATTAAAGATCCTGATTTTCTGTGATTTTAATACAATATTTAATTTTCAATGATTGGATCTTTTAAGTTTTATTTAAATTTAATCGGGGCCTTAATTTATTACGAGACTAGGGTTTTAATTTTCCTGCGTATTATTAGATGTGAGTCTAATTTTTTAATTATTTTTCATTTTCGTTCATTTTTATCGTGTTTCATGTTTTCTGATTTTATTGGTTTCTCCTACTTGATAATGATATTTCCCATATGTCTTAGCAAAAGGGATCAAGTGTCTTTGTATTTCTTGGATTCATGTAATTTAATTTGATTGCTGATTTATTGGCATTATAATGTAATTTTGTGTTTATTTTATATAGTTATGGATCTTATATTTTCGTGAACATATTGTGTATCGGGATCTGAATTGAAAGTTTTTTGTTGCTATCTTATGTCCTATATTTATATAATTGATCTTTTGTGTAATCAATTTCTTATTTCTATTTACTTATGCTATTGTTGTATTTTGTGTGACCTGAACGGTTTTTTTAGCGCATTTTGTGTACGGACCACTGTCCTGGACACACAATACTGTGTCACACATTTACCTCCAAAAGAAAAACCAACCGGTGGCCACTTGTCCAATTTTTTAATATAATAGAGGTAACTGGAATAGCATCGAAAATAATATGGTTGTTTTACAAGGCCTTATTTAGGAATTGGTTCTGCCCAACATCCAAAGACGTAGTACTGCACGTCTATCTGCCATTACAAAAAGGTTAAAGACACAAGTCCTTTCATCTTGTACTTCAAAACAGCTAGCGCGTGAAGGTCAACAAACATCCAATAGTATAAAAAAGCGTAGGTGATATACAGTGCTGGGAAAAAAATTGGCCAAACAAATTTGATTGCAAATTGGAGTCTTTTTTTGCTAAAATTACAAAACTTTTGAAAGCAATGGGCTTATTGTTTCATTTTAAATACATGTATGACGTAATTTTTTGAAACAAAATTGACTCGCAATTTGGGGGCAAAACCCCGAAAAATGCCAAAATATTCAAAATACGTTGATTGGAGTTAAAGTAATGGCATACATTTTTTAACCTATTTTTGTTTTTTATTGATTTATAGAAGTTCTATCTTTAATATCAATATTTTGTTGGACCGCCACTTGCTTTTATTACAGCAATACACCTCTGGTTCACTGAATTTGATAAATTTTTCAAAGTCGTAGGTGGTATGGATCCCCAAACCGTCATCAACAAACTTTTTAAAGCTTCAATCGATTCTGTTCGCTTTCTTGCTACCTCTACCTTCATTATAGACCAAATATTTTCAATGGGATTTAAGTCTGGACTATACGGGGACCAGCTCAACACATCGATACTTCTTTCTTCGTAGTACTTTTTACCTTTAAATGTAGAGATAAGAAAAAAAACAAGTTTTTAACAAATTATTTATGTTTATCGGAAAGGCAATTTTTCTATGGCATGGATTGCGGTATGGCATGGAGCGTCGTTCTGTTGAATAATAAATTTGCAAGTCTCGCCAAAAAGCTTTAACACAGAAGGCTCAAAATCGTTGTGTAGGACCTTCAGATAAACAGTGCTGTAATGCTGGCACTAAGGAAGCACAATCGACCGGTTTCATTTCCAGAAAAGCATCCCCAGACCATAACTCCTTTTTTTTCTGTGGAAGTCTTAAAAGACATTCGTTGCTAAGCCTCTCGCCCGGTTTTCTTCTTACGAGAATTGTTCCATCTCCAACATGCAGCTTGAATTTTGATTCATCGGAGAAAATCACATCATTCCACATCTCTGGAGTCCAAGGAACATGCTACTGGGCCCATAGCAAACGTTTTATTTCACTAGTGATGTGAACTCAGGCATCTGGACTGGTTTTAGTGCTCTCAAACCAGCTTTAATAAGTCTTTTTCTCACTAAGCTGGCTGAAATTAGTTTTCCCGTTGCTCGCTCAACATCCCGTCTTATGTCCGATGAAGTTTTAAAACGGTTCCGATGACATTGTAATATTATGAAACGATCCTCCACTGGCGTTGTCTTTCTGGGCCTTCCAGAGCCTTTCTTTCTTTGTGTACTACCCATCTCTCGCATTTTTTTAATTTTCCACGCGATAGTACTGTTAGGAATGTTTAATCTTTCTGCTGTTTCACTCGTGGTTAAATTTTCTTGCGCCTAAATCAACATATTGCTTTTACACTGCTCACTAACTTTTCCCATTTTTTTAACTAAAATTGCACTTTATTCGTCATTTTACTAGGACCACTTACAGAATAACTTAATCTTACAAAATATGCTCTATTAATACTCAAAAAAAAATTACAGGCAATAAAACGTCTGCACCTTAATGACGGCGAAGAACGGTAGGCGTAAAATAAAATAATTGCTTGACCAATTTTTTTGTACATCAGTTTCGGGGTTGTACCGGTGTAACAAAAACAAAAGGCGGCCCAACAAAATATTAATATTAAAGATAGAACTTCTATAAATCAATAAAAAACAAAAAAAATTTAAAAAAATATGTTAAAAAATTTATGCCATTACTTTAACTTCAATCAACGTATTTTGAATATTTTTCAAAAAATTACGTCATACATGTATTTAAAATGAAACAATAAGCCAATTGCTTTCAAAAATTTTGTAATTTTAGCAAAAAAAGACTCCAATTTGCAATAAAATATGTTTGCCCAATTTTTTTTCCCAACACTGTATGTGCAATCCAACCCTTGTTCGAATCTACAAATATTTGCTTACTGATGCCTTCGAACTCTAAAGTAGTTTAGGAAAGCAAAATTATGAACGGAAAACGATTCAATTGATCTACAATTCAACTCTTGAGATTTTGATCAAATTTTACATCCAAATGTCTACCGGACAAGTGGTGCAGTGGTTAAAGCTTCGGCACTTGGACCGGGAGGTGCTGGGTTCGAATCCCATCAGAGGCTGGATGCAAATCGAATTTTCATCATCGATTACGATCGGTGATGCTAATAAATACAACTAAGACCCTCTGATGGAGTGCAGAATTCCGTGTCACGCGCCGACCCGCCTTCCATGTCAATGTACAGGTCGACATGGAGCATGCAATGTGCAGGTGGTATACTGTAGTTGTGTGAGTAGGTGAAGTAGGTGGGTTAATGATGTGGAGTGAATGAGTGGTATCACAATGGGCCTAAAAATTGGCCTAAGTGTGCAGTAAATAACCACTGAAACCTAACCTACATCCAAATCCCCAAGAGAGTTTTCTGAAACTTTATGCAGAGCTTAAACTGACCAATATCTATCTACAAATATTCGTTTATTGCCTTCGAATTCTAAAGTAGTTTAGGAAAATAAAATTATGAACGGAAAACGATTCAATTGATCTACAATTCAACTCTTAAAATTTTGATCAAATTTTACATCCAAATCCCCAAGAGATTTTCCTGCAACTTTGTGCAGAGCAACTGACCAATATCTATCTACAAATATTCGCTTATTGACGCTTATTGATGCCTTAGAATTCTAAAGTAGTTTAGGAAAGCAAAATTATGAACGGAAAACGATTCAATTGATCTACAATTCAACTCTTGAAATTTTGATCAAATTTTACATCCAAATCCGCAAGAGATTTTCCTGAAACTTTATGCACAGCTTAAACTGATCAATATATATCTACAAATATTCGCTTACTGATGCCTTCGAATTCTAAAGTAGTTTAGGAAAGCAAAATTATGAACGGAAAACGATTCAATTGATCTACAATTCAACTCTTGAGGTTTTGATCAAATTTTACATCCAAATCCCCAAGAGATTTCCCTGAAACTTTATGCAGAGCTTAAACTGACCAATATCTATCTACAAATATTCGCTTATTGATGCCTTCGAACTCTAAAGTAGTTTAGGGAAGCAAAACTATGAACGGAAAACGATTCAATTGATCTACAATTGAACTCTTGAGATTTTGATCAAATTTTACATCCAAATCCCCAAGAGATTTTCTTGAAACTTTATGCAGAGCTTAAACTGATCAATATCCATCTAGAAATATTCGCTTACTGATGTCTTCGAACTCTAAAGTAGTTTAGGAAAGCAAAATTATGAACGGAAAACGATTCAATTGATCTACAATTCAACTCTTGAGGTTTTGATCAAATTTTACATCCAAATCCCCAAGAGATTTTCCTGAAACTTTATGCAGAGCTTAAACTGACCAATATATATCTATAAATATTGGCTTATTGATGCCTTCGAATACTAAAGTAGTTTAGGAAAGCAAAACTATGAACGGAAAACGATTCAATTGATCTACAATTCAACTCTTGAGGTTTTGATCAAATTTTACATCCAAATCCCGAAGAGATTTTCCTGAAACTTTATGCAGAGCTTAAACTGATCAATATCTATCTATAAATATTCGCTTACTGATGCCTTCGAACTCTAAAGTAGTTTAGGAAAGCAAAACTATGAACGGAAAACGATTCAATTGATCTACAATTCAACTCTTGAGGTTTTGATCAAATTTTACATCCAAATCCCCAAGAGATGTTCTTGAAACTTTATGCAGAGCTTAAACTGATCAATATCTATCTACAGGTATTCGCTTATTGATGCCTTCGAACTCTAACGTAGTTTAGGAAAGCAAAACTATGAACGGAAAACGATTCAATTGATCTACAATTCAACTCTTGAGATTTTGATCAAATTTTACTTCCAAATCCCCAAGAGATTTTCTTGAAACTTTATGCAGAGCTTAAACTGATCAATATCTATCTACAGGTATTCGCTTATTGATGCCTTCGAACTCTAAAGTAGTTTAGGAAAGCAAAACTATGAACGGAAAACGATTCAATTGATTTACAATTCAACTCTTGAGGTTTTGATCAAATTTTACATCCAAATCCCCAAGAGATGTTCTTGAAACTTTATGCAGAGCTTAAACTGATCAATATCTATCTACAGGTATTCGCTTACTGAAGCCTTCGAACTCTAAAGTAGTTTAGGAAAGCAAAATTATGAACGGAAAACGATTCAATTGATCTGAGAATTGAGATGTTCTTGAAACTTTATGCAGAGCTTAAACTGATCAATATCTATCTAGAAATTATCGCTTACTGGTGCATTCGAACTCTATAGTAGTTTAGGAAAGCAAAACTATGAACGGGAAACGATTCAATTGATCTACAATTCAACTCTTGAGGTTTTGATCAAATTTTACATCCAAATCCCCAAGAGATTTCCCTGAAACTTTATGCAGAGTTTAAACTGATCAATATCTATCTACAGGTATTCGCTTACTGATGACTTCGAACACTAACGTAGTTTAGGAAAGCAAAATTATGAACGGAAAACGATTCAATTGATCTACAATTCAACTCTTTAGATATTGATCAAATTTTACATCCAAATCCCCAAGAGATTTTCCTGAAACTTTATGCAGAGCTTAAACTGTCCAATATCTATCTATAAATATTCGTTTACTGATGTCTTCGAATTCTAAAGTAGTTTAGGAAAGCAAAATTATGAACGGAAAACGATTCAATTGATCTACAATTCAACTCTTGAGGTTTTGATCAAATTTTACATTCAAATCCCCAAGAGATGTTCTTGAAACTTTATGCAGAGCTTAAACTGACCAATATCTATCTAGAAATATTCGCTTACTGAAGCCTTCGAACTCTAAAGTAGTTTAGGAAAGCAAAACTATGAACGAAAAACGATTCAATTGATCTACAATTCAACTCTTGAGGTTTTGATCAAATTTTACATCCAAATCCCCAAGAGATTTTCCTGAAACTTTATGCAGAGCTTAAACTGACCAATATATATCTACAAATATTCGCTTACTGAAGCCTTCGAACTCTAAAGTAGTTTAGGAAAGCAAAACTATGAACGGAAAACGATTCAATTGATCTACAATTCAACTCTTGAGGTTTTGATCAAATTTTACATCCAAATCCCCAAGAGATTTCCTTGAAACTTTATGCAGAGCTTAAACTGACCAATATCTATCTACAAATATTCGCTTACTGATGCCTTCGAACTCTAAAGTAGTTTAGGAAAGCAAAACTATGAACGAAAAACGATTCAATTGATCTACACTTCAACTCTTGAGGTTTTGATCAAATTTTACATCCAAATCCCCAAGAGATTTTCCTGAAACTTTATGCAGAGCTTAAACTGACCAATATATATCTACAAATATTCGCTTACTGAAGCCTTCGAACTCTAAAGTAGTTTAGGAAAGCAAAACTATGAACGGAAAACGATTCAATTGATCTACAATTCAACTCTTGAGATTTTGATCAAATTTTACTTCCAAATCCCCAAGAGATTTTCTTGAAACTTTATGCAGAGCTTAAACTGACCAATATCTATCTACAGGTATTCGCTTATTGATGCCTTCGAACTCTAAAGTAGTTTAGGAAAGCAAAACTATGAACGGATAACGATTCAATTGATTTACAATTCAACTTTTGAGGTTTTGATCAAATTTTACATCCAAATCCCCAAGAGATTTTCCTGAAACTTTATGCAGAGCTTAAAGCTCTCTCTACTCTTTCGCGGTTTTCTTATTTACGTCCTTATTTTTACGCGTGTATTGGCCAATTCGAGGACGTTCTGATATAGGTCCGATTTTATTACCATTTGTTCATTGCATAGCTCCATGCCAGCCTATACTGGCATGGAACATTGGTCGACCCGTGAGCCCCGCACTCCGACAGGGGATCATAGATGTGTTCTTTCTCATCCCAAATCGGAATTTGTTGATGAAAATTCCCTTTGCATCCTGCCCCTATCGGGATTCGAACCCCGATCCAAACGCCAAAGCTTTAACCACTATGCCATTTGGTCGGTTATTTAAGTTCTTCGATGACGTTTTAGTTTGAATAATAATTTTAAAATAAAATTGATTATGCTAATATTTTATTATTATTTTTATAGTTTGGTTGTTTAAGATTTTTTAACAATGATTTTTCTTTATTAAAGCTCTCGCTTGTTAATAATTATAACTCGTAATTTTTTTAATTGTTATTTTCAATTATTTTGTTGAATGCTTTAGTAGTATTAAAGGTACCTACTTTTACACCAAGGATTAAAAGTGTAGCAGCACACACATTATTTAAAATAGTAAGGAAAAGACCAACTTTAATACCCAAAAACAGTATTAAAACAAGAGGCTTTTAAGACTTTGGGAGAAAAATTAACTAATTATTTGGGGATAAACAACTAAAATGATAAAACAAAAGTACCTCTTACGACACTTTATGAAAAAGTGTAATTTAGCCTTTACATAAACTCATATGAAAGCTCCTAATTTTTTACGATTCCGTTTTATCGAACACCGTGATTTCAATGACACTATTTTTCTCGTTGCTACCCTATAAATCTACAAACTGTCAAAAACGGGCATGCGCGCTCTAATCTCCGGAAAAAAAACATTTCTTCTCAACGAAAAAAGCACAAAATAAAAAAACCAAAGCAAAACAACCCTAAAAAGTTTTCTATTCTTATTATAACGATTTTTTAAGGGGTAATTATATTCTGGTATACTTCATACAAATTCTCATCATTTTGTTATACATTTTTTCTTCTTCGTTTTTTCATGTCTTTATACATTATCAATGGCGTCTATTCTTATCAATTTATTATGAAAAGATATTTTTAAAAAAAATTATAAAAAAATATAATTTAACAAAATAAATTAAATATTTAAGTGTCGGATTTTTAAATATTTGCGAACAAATAAAATTACAAAGTGTGTGCTTGTGTAAGTTAACGCATAATCAAACCACACAACACTAAAATCGCGGTTGGAAAATATGTAAAAAAAAAAGTTCAAAATCATGTGAAAATAATTTCCAAATTAAATTAAAAAATTGACGTAGTGGTAAAGTCGTGAATTTTTTTTTAAATAAATGTTTTCGGTATGCAATAACATTATGTGTGTTTTATCTCTAGAGTAAAAAACTAAGGATAGCCGAAGATTTTTTTTTTAAATAGATAATTTATCTATAATTTGTGTTTATTGAGTTTGGTTATAAAAAATAAATAAATTTTTAATTCTGGTGTGCCAAAATGACACGGAAATTTTTTTAATGATAGTTTTATTTATCTAACCTAAAAATAATGTGTCTGTGTGGTGTATGTGAGTGTAAAAAATAAATTTAGAAAATACGGTGATTTGTTCAAAGAATTGTTTATTTTGTTAATAAAATAAATAAGCTTTTTTTGTTATTTTAAAGTTAGTTTAAATTGTTCTGCTGTCATTTTTATAGATTAACCGAGTGTTGTGTATCAAAAAAATTACAAAAAAAAAAAAAATTCAAAATATTTTTAGTGTGAATTGCAAAGTGTATAAAAAAGTGATTTGTTTAAATCATAATTTAATTATTGTAGTGTAATTAAATTATATATATAAAAAAAATAGTAAACCGTGTTTGTGTGTCTGTGTTTTAACTAGAAAGTTAAATATGTGATAAAAATCAATAAACATGGGGATTTGGTTTTTTGCAAAAATTAAAAAGTGAATTCCACATGTTAACTGCTTCCCATTATTTTATATACATGGGCCCTTACTGGTGCGTATATATATTAAATAAGATTAAATTCATTTTTAAATAAATTTTAAATCTAAAATCAATTTTTAAATAAAATGAGAAAAATATCACAATAATAATAAAATGTAAAATTCGTGTGTATCGTATGGCATGTACCAAATTCTTAAGGGGATATATACATTTTATTTAAATCCTTAGGTTTCCTCACATATGCACACACATATTTCCAGACGCGTGTGTGAGAGAGAAAATCTTAATAAAATTTAAATATTATTTGAATTGGAATAATTAATAAGTCGATCCGTAAATTTGAATTTCCCTTACGAGAAAAATTAGATTTTCCATATTGTGGTTAGAACAATTTTATGTATATGTGTATGCTAAACATACAATTTTTTGGTTGTTTGTTTGATTTATTTAAATATACATAACAATCATTTTATATAAATCACACTAAACTTTTTTGTTGGCATAAGAAATATACGAATAATAATAATATAATTTTAATATATTACGTTCCTTGCATTAACAATTCAATATAAATACATAAATACTACATATAAACATAAATTTGGTTAGGTCATGGATATACTCGTAAGTATAGCAATATTTTATTTCACCACCTCACTAAAATTTATATTCGACATACACCATATATTTTTTATAATATTAATAAAATAGAAACATAAAATCACTATTTATAATTTTGGTCGAATTTATTAATTCAATAAAAATGTGATCTAGATACTCGTATTATGTTTTATATGGGAAAAGCTTTTAATAACCACCATAACGGCATGTACACGAGTATTAAATTTGAATTGAGATTATAATTAATTTTCAATACACAGTATCATTGTTCTATAATTAATTTTCGACCACACTATAGTACCGCAAATAATAGATAAATTATTATATCTGAAATGGCAATCGGAGTACGGATTTCAAAATACCAAAAATATTTTATCGAGTTTATTTACCTAGCGTTCGTGGTATTTAAACGCAAATATTTTAAATTGGGTCACATCAAATTCTTGAAATTTTGTATTCACCATAAGTTTTCTTTAGAAAAATCTACTTCCAATAACGGTGCTTAAATAACATTTTTTTATTCATACTTGCTTAGATAGATTTTATGGGAGTGACAAAATCAAGCAGAAAAGTTAAAAACAACAAGCCTGGATTTTTTTCCCTTTATTAGTTACAACTGAGACTGTGCTCATCTACACACTTAAAAAAAATGCGTGTGCTCATATTTGCGATGAAATTAGTATCGTATTAGTATCGTTTAGTGATGCCGTTCTTACATCGATTAAAATAGTGTTTAAGCTGCACCAAAATAAGATGCAGCTGACAATAAATTTAAATATGACACATCTTGTCACTGATATGAAGTAAATTGCAACTAAATGATATGTAATGCAACGTTCCATCTATTTTAGTAGATATTCCCATCTAACCATTTTTGAGACAAATTCAATTCCCTAATTCAAATGTAATGTAGTATACATACAATTAAGTAGTACTTAACGTCTGTTTACATTTAATGGTATTTGTATCGAAATAAAGTAAAATATCTTTCTACTGCACATAGCATACGATTAAATGAGTAGGCTTTGATTTGGTGGATTCAATTTTGGTACAAGCAACATTTGCGTAAAAGTGCAAATGTGAAAATTTTACTGCAAATTTACATCAAAACAAAACGCCACAGAATTTTTATTTTTTGATGAATTTTATTGAATCAAAGTAAACAATCTTCACAAATATTTAAATTTTCAAATTGCATTAGCAGTTTTCGATTTGGCCACCCTTAGCCGCGATTAATTAAAACTATTGGATTCTACATGTGGCAATTTGCATTTGTTTAATCTGTTTTATTACGTTTGGCAGAAAGTTGCCAAATATTTCTTGCTCGTTATTAAATTTGTATTTATTTTCAAAGATTTTTATCAATTTTTTGACATTGACACGACAAACCTATTTCGCAAACAAACTGGTATTGAAAAACTGAAACTGAAAAAATGTTTATAACCTCCTATTCTGGCCGATCATGGTAGGAAAAAATATTGGTCTCATTATTCATAAAAACGATTACATTAAAATTACGTATACAATTTTTTACATTATCGTATTACATCTAAACATTTTTCAAACATACGCAACAATCTGACAAAAAGTGCCAACTCTTGAGAAAAAAGAGCCTTGCCGGGGGTTGGGACAAGCCATTTTCGAAAATTTTCCCCATTACTCATATAAAGACATTTACAAACGTTATTTTTCAACATCTTCAATTTCTACAGCTCACTCGTTTACTGTTCACTAATTAATTTGCTTTTACTGTTCACTTTTACTATTCACTACTTCCCCCACTTTTACTTTTTACTTTGTAACTCACACTGTTTATCAGTGTTGTGTTATCAGTGCTGTGCGTCTACGCGTATTTCCGAATAGTCTACATGTTGGTGTCGAAAATAGCGTAGACAATTGTTTTTTGAGTAGAAAACGTCGATAATCAGTAGAATATGTAGAAAGTTCGTACACAATGTAGATTATTACTTTTTTTAAATTGTTTTTATGTGCGAAGTCGTCCTAGTTTTCCAATTTAAATTAGCTTTAACCTAAATTTTAGCATTTAAAATTCAATTTTTATTTAACAAATAGGTGAGCTTGAAAATTTTAGTCAATCGATGTTTTCAATATTGGTACAACTAAAGGGTGGTTAAATTTTAATAATAGTTTAATAAAACGGTTTCGCTGTGCCACATGTGCTGTCCGTCCTGAGCATTTTCGAAACAAATATTTAATTTCTGATTTTATCGTCCGGTTTTGAGCAAAGTAATTGGGATTACAACAAAACTTATACCATAAATGAGTTTTGTTGAATGTTTACTGTTTTTGGTTGTAGTTTGATCAAACTTAAATACAAACAATGATCTTTCGTGCATTTACTGTGGTTTCTAGACAAAAATTGTCTGATAGCTGCGACGATGATCTTGTCTAGAACAAGAATACAGGTGGGAATTTTTTAATGTAAGCAATATCCATTTTGTTAAGGTTAGCTCAGGATTACACTTGGCTCAGAGATTCGCCCATTGATTATCAATCGACGTTTTCGTTTCCTGGCCTTTTTTCACTGGAGCTAACTTTCTTAAAATTGAACCGCAACAACAATTTCTTCACCATCGTCAAGCAACAATTGCTTGGATTACTACAAGGTTGGGTGACTGCTTGGGAACATCATAGAAAAATGTGAATAATGAATTGAATGAACCCCCTCCCCCACTGGCGAGTACACATTCGAATAATCATTCAAATAGTGAAATAAATTCAATTCATCGAGACATGAAAACTCTAATGGAAACGTGAAGGCTTAGCACAACATTTAGAGAAAGAAGAGAAACGAAATTTTCAGCCTCAGTGCAGTGAGATAAACAGTGGTGAAATAAACACAAGCGAAATTACTTAATATATTCTCTGGACGCGATGAATAAGGCGTGGACACGCATATTAAAAACAGCTTCATCAATGAAGGCATTTATGGAATAGAAACCTGCAAAACAATTGTAGCATCGTAACAGGATTCCATACAAAAATACAAACCACAACCTTTAATATTCAGTGATACGATCCAACAAAACACGTAGATGAAACAACTAAGGATGAGTTCTATGAACAAGCCACAATAGCAAGGACACACAAGAAAATGAACCGACCTGATAAACCATCATATGGGTGGTAAACAATCAATATAGACTCTGTGGGTAATAATAATGGAGAAGGCTCATCGGCTACTGCATCACAAACCAGATAATTCATAGAAGGCAGTAAATTTCCACGCAAAAATTTATAATGAATATCATCTTAAGTAGAATAATGAAACAAATGTGATGATGAAACGTGATGACCTACAATAAATTTCTCAAGTCATTGCAAGATGTCAGGCCAACGAGTCGTTCAGACATTTTCAGTGACACCTACTGGTAAAATATTATAATCCAAAATTAAACCTGTCGCTGTAAAACACATCACTACAAATCGGAAAAAAAAAACACCGACAGATTAAAAGATGCTGGGCAGACGACACACCTTCTGCGAAACCAACGAAGAAACAGCCATCAGTGTAGATCAATAGTCTAAACTAATCTAAGAAATCTATCAACACGCTTCAACACGAATTGAGACGCTTCTCCAAACCTCCTGGATCAAAACATGCGCGTATTACTTCAATCAATGCGTGTGCAATAATCAATAACGATTTTTAAGAAAGGTGACCTAAGAGAATAAATCTCGCCAGTTAAACGCATCTTCAATGAGCAGTCTAATGAATGTAATTCACCACTGCACCTACTCAAAACTAGCAAAAGAAGTTGGCCTCAAAATAAATATTAGGAAAGCCAGACGATGAGGCGAAACATACCAATGAAATTATATACGTTGGTCGTACTTTAGCGAAAACGGGTGGCACAGATGAAGTTATAAAGGAACAAATCAACAAAGCCAGAACAACATTGAACATGTTACACAAAGTTTGGAACACATCTGTTTGGAACACAGGTGTTTGTAAATAAATGACTTAGGAGAAGAATACTGAGGTGCTTCTGGCTCAACAAAATAACAAACATTGAGCTCCTTGAGATGGATTGTTCGCATTGAGGAAGTCGCAGAATTAAATGACAAACAGGTCTCTAAAATGGAACCCACAATAGAGAAGGAAAGTTGACCAGTTCTTACATGGAAACGAACGATGAAACAATTCGGAAAGTCGTGGGTAAATTAAAGCAATAGAACCCAACAGAGTTTGATGGTCCAGCCCAGTAGACTCCCTGTGTTCCTAAATTGAAGATAATGGGAGGAAATACTGTTTAAAATATCAAATGAGGGACTTCAGTCATATTTTGACATTTATTAGGATTATGAACTCGAGGAACTTGTACTCGTATTGTCATTATTTACCTCAATTTACCTCTTTTATGCTTTACCATTTTATAGTGTGATAATGATGTTGGACATTGTAAAGGATCTTTTAAAAGGAATGCTCGAAATTTGTTAGGTTATAGCAACCAGTCAAGTTGTTGGATGTTGTCAAATCTGTTGTAAATTGTTCAGTAGTGTTTGGTAAATTATCATATAAGGTTATAGCATCGTCTAGTCAACAGGAATTTAATTTTAATCTTTATCGGCCGACATAAGTTTCACGAGCATGCGACAACTTAGCTCATTTAATGATTTTGCACTTTAACCGTAACATAAACATATAAAAACTTTGGGTCAAATTTTTCAATGTGGAGAAAGAATGAACTCCATCTTGAAATGGTTTGAATTACAAAGAAACAATAGAATTTTGATAATTGCTAACAGATATAATAATTTTCGACATTATCTACATTCTCTACATTGTCGACGCAATTTTCTTAATTTTCTACATACATGGTATACACGTGTAAAATATTAGTTATATACGCGGTGTAGACAATACGGCACAACACTGTCTGTTATTCTTTGTATTGCATCTGGCGATGAATATGTGTTGTAGCAATTCTAAATCACTTTCATGTAGTTGTGTTCGCGAATATTCTACGTCATCATTTCCCCTGGTTTGATGATTAAGGCCCGTTGTTAATTCCAGTATTTTCCATGATGAATAGCGCGTTTACAATTGCTTTTGTTATCTGCATATTTCCCTCTCCGCTTGGAATACCAATTTAAAATCCTGTTCCCAATGACTAGTATTGATATAGGCACTAAAACGGTCAATAAGGCTACAATGAGAGTTTAGTGTGATAGAAAATCTAATTTTAAGTATTACTACGTCAAAAACAAATTTCTCCAATTTTGTTAGTTAGAACCGTGTCATTCTAGGGCCGCGAGATCTAATGTTTAATTTTTTTTAGAGTAAATAGGTTTACCCCGGGTTTTGTTCACCGAGCAAAGGTTATGTAGGGCAATTGATCCATGAAAAAAATATAGAAATAGTATTATATCGCGAAGCCTTTTGGTAATTTTCTCCTATTTCAGCTTATACTCGTCTGTACTCAAACAGACGATGTATTCTACCATCAACAGTCCTATCTAACAATTTTTCATGGGTTTATTCGAATTATTTGGCACATTTGCACTATTTCCAGTTGACCCCGAACAGTCAACTTCTTTTAAATCGACTATTGGTGTATTCAGTTGTAATAGTCCTTTCCCAAATAATTATTAATTATTTTCTGGTTAATTGTTAATATTCGAAACCATCGATTGAATAATTTTTACTACCTTCGAATTACTTCGACTTGAAAGATGTGCTAAAGTTTCGGAGTAGCAATTCTTTTAGCACCTTTTTATTTTCTTATGGGTGCGATATAATGTTGTACTCAACTGGCTTATAAGAAATATAAATTACAACAGACCAAAATATTTTATCGAATATGGTTATGAATATTAACGTGGTATTTGATTGTAATACAGAAATTATTAGGTCACATCAAGCAAATGCAATTTATTTGTATTTTCTCTTTACTGTGAAATACCTATGCTCTTTCCTAAAATTCCCATTAATGCTTTTTTATGTATATCTCCTATGGTAGACAGAATATGTGTATGTTTAACATAGAGCTTATCAAGTTTCGATTTCATGGATGGTAAGAATTTTACAGCAATATAAGATCGTTAGTGCATCGATAAAAATTGTATTCGTTATAACGAAATATAAAACGAAACTTTTATTTTTATTAAACTGCTTGTTAATTCGAAATTGATTATATTTATTGTAAAATTTCACAATGTACATTGTGCAGAAGGTAGAGTTTATTTTTCGAAGATTACTATTTTTATTCGACCATTGATAATTTTTTTTTGAAATTGATTTTCTATTTCAATATAAATTATGTTTTAAGTATAATTGGCAGCAGTCATTACCCAAAACCCTAATAAAAATTTATTTTCTATTTTAAATAAAATAAAATTGAATAATAAAATCCCAATTATTATTATTTAATAATAAATGTTTAGTTATTGATTAGTAATTATTCATTGCTTCAATTTGGAATATTAACCATATCAGTTACGTTCAACGAAAACAATTCATCTTAAAGTAAAAATCAATGCACAGAATACAAATTTGCCTACCTGAAAAATATTTGTACAATTGTAACCATTAAGATTGATTTGGAAATATTTTGTCAAATTAAATTAACAAATTTAATATAAGTCAAATTGATTTTATTTATCAAATTAATTATTACTAATTTAGTCATTTTCAAATCAAACTGCAATTTTATTCAGTAATAAAAACTGTAAAAAATAGTTTGACTATTTTAAATCTGTCGGATTACTGCGAGTTTTATAGAATCATTTTAAATAAAGATGCTTGAGCCGTTCAATCTTACAAAATTTGCCGTTTTGCGATTTTAACGCACTGTGTTGTATGCTCGTTTGGATCGAGCTGTTTATGCACACTTTCATGCCAAATTTTTATTTTGGTTGTCATGCAACAGTTTTTGATTACAACCGCATTTTGAATTTCAAACAATTCTAAAATGTATCCATTACCAATACTTGATTGTAGTTTGTAAGGTTGTTAATAATTTTTAACTGGTTTTAATTATTCGCCTTTGAATTTTATAATAATTTATAGTAAAAAATAACAACTAATATAAATTGTTGGTTGCTGAATAAAGTCAGGAAAGAACCAAGAACAGCTTAGGTATCCATTTTGGATTGTGAGTCCTAAAGCCATCCAAATAGCTCGGTAAAACGTGATAAGGATGTTCAGTTTTTGTTATGCATTCTTTTCAGTTGTAGTGTGGCTCTGGTAATCGCCTTTGGAAATACAAATCTAGGCGAGAAGATGGAAAGAAGAGAAAATATTTCAACAAGAAAGTCGAAAGTCGCATTTTTTTGGATTCCATTCAGTCTACATATTACCTGATAAAAGACTTAAGCTCACAATGGGGTGTGCAGTTTAAAAATTGTTGGGTGAAACTAAATAAGTGAATAAACTGTTTAGTTTATTTAAATTATTTGTAAAGTATATATCACATTAAAAATTGTATGTGATTTGTAAATGTATTATATAAAGTAACTTGCATAGACGAAACTGAATGGAGAGGCAGTGGTAGGAACAACGAAAAGAGCGAAAATACGCCTCCATTACGTTTCGGCTGCTAAACAAAATAACATGTCCGTAAACCGATTTTGATCCGAATAATGAACGATATTCTTAGTGTAATTGTATGGCATCATTTTTTCACTAAATTTCTATTTTGTTTTTATTCTTTGCAATTCTCCAAAGCTCCAAAGTTCGTTGTCGCAAGCTCCAGAGGCACTATTCTGGTAATTTCCCGGAAATAGGGAACTGGGGAAAGATTTTATACGTAATTTTTATTTTAAAAAAATTTGTCTGGCTTGGTGAGATAAAGAGTTAGTGTTAATTTTTTTGAAAACAAAATTAAATGGGGAATAATTTGCCCTGCCAATTTACACCCTTATTCCCTTAGTCGCATCACTTCATGTGACGGGACTACTCATCCTCCCGATCACTAGATTATTAAATCGAAACTTACAAATAAATTATTTACAAAACTCGTTGCGGCTGGTCTTTAAATCCTAGTATGCTGCTTTATAAATATTTAGTTGTGGCTTCTATCGCTTCAAACGACAATTTCAAACACATGAAATTTTGATGCGACAAATAAGTATAATTTTTTTCAAACTAAGGCAGCCAACTATAAAGATTTGTCACATGAAGTGATACGTCTAAGGGAATAGAGGCCTTTGATATGGAAAAATTATTCCCAATTTATTAATATTTACATCAAACTTTTCTCCTCAGTAGGCCGGAAAAATAATATTTGAACATAAATTTAATATAAATTCTTTCCCCAGTTCCCTATTCCCGGGGAATTACCAGAATAGTGCCACAGGATATAAACCTATAAGTTCATTTTTATATATGCAAGCGATGTGTGCATTCCATAACTCAATGCTAGCCTGTACCCGCAGTACTGACATGGCATATAGTATGTCTGAGGGTTCTACTCTCCGACATCATAGTAATACGTATATTATTACATTACTCAACACTTAACATCTTCAATTTGTCAGTTAATAGAAAACCTTGAATTAATTCGATTCATATTTGGTGATCATATATTTTTAAGCCAGTTCGTAAAAATTTCCAGAAATATGAAAAAGTTTGTGTTTTACGTATTTCAACTAAAAGTATGCTTTCAGTATCTTGTATTCATTTACTGTTAAATTGGCGAACACCCAAAATTCCTTAAGTTAATGCTAGTTAGAAATACTAGTAATTACGTTTAATACAGTTTTCCAAAATTTATTTGACAACAATTTTTATTCTCGGACGGAATGATTGGGTTGAAACTGCATACTTAAACCTTTTCCATAAATTAGGAGGTCCTCCTAATGATATTTGGCCGAAATTAGTTCACTAGAAGTGGTAGCTCCATAGGAGCTTTTACGCTATTTGCAAATATTTTGAAAGTATTTAGCATTTATGAAACACCGACTAAAAACAAAATAAAAATTGTAAATTACATTTCAAACAAAATGTTTTTCAGATAATTTTCTAAATTTTACTGAAAATGATGAAATCCTTCATTTAACCAAAATTAAGCATCTCTACAGATCAGGTGATACTATGACCGATTTCAACAATAAATTAAAAATTCAAACTTCAAATATGCAGTTAAAACCAGGCAACTAGATATTTTGAATTAACTTTTGTCGTTAGAGACAAAAGTTAATGTTATGAGATTTTTCATCACTAGAGAAGGAAAACAAGTTTCGCTAGAACCATTCAGCTATCGAAAGATGTACTTTTATAGTGGTTCGTAAAAAAATATATTTACACAATAAGGCTGAAAGCAAATCGCGAGCAATGAAAATGAAATAATATTGTTTTTCAACACAGATGAAAATCTAGCTTTTATCTAGTGCCTATAATGATATTTGCACTAGATTGCAAAACACTCCTCGGAAATGTTTATGCTTGTGCAAGAACCAATCATTTTACTATTTGAGTTCTACGGGAGCTTAACAATTTGTCTTTTATTCTTTTATTATACAATGGGTTGATGGCGAAGTTTTTTCTGTCACAGCTGTGAGAAACTCAATTGATCTTGGAGCCATTTTGTATGCTATTCCATGGTTTTTGTTCTTGTCTAGCTATGATATGAAGAGATAGGGTAAATATAAATCGGTGCACAGGGAATCTCCAGGAGCGTGCCTAGACATTTTTGAAAATTGTCAACAGAAGTATCTAAATTCTGTAATCGTAAAACCAAAGCAGCGATTTTTATATGAGATGCTCTTCAGTAATTAATTATATACTTTGTGTTTAACGAAGCAGGAGGCCATTGCACTATACCTATACTTATAGGTATATTATCGGAGCCACAGGCAATCCTATTTGAGAAAGATGTTTCACAATCATGTCAATTTGTTGTTTGTAGTAAATAACTTCATTCAACAGATGAGAACAAGGATGAGAATTATTCGAAATGTTTTGCTGCAAAGACCAGATCAATTAATTTTCTCAACAAGCATCGAATAAATAATCAAACTATTAAATTCGAGTCTATCGACCAATATTTACACTAAATTATCTACAGTTATTTTTACGAAACACCATTACAATTGTTATTGTACACAGTGAAATTTATTCTATTGTTGTAATTAAACGTTTTATTATTTTGAACATGAAACTTCAGAGAGCATAAAAAAGTTCAGAAAAACAAACACGTCCAGTAGCTACGCTTACTAAATATTATCTAAACTTTCAAAAAATGGTAGAAAACTGCCACGGTTGCACTGTACTAATTAAAACGTTTAAAACGAATATTTTAAACGAAGTTTTATATATTTTGTTTAAACAAGTATTTAAAACGTGATATTTTTAGGAAAAAAATCAAAAATTCTATTAATTTAACTTTATTAATTTCAATCTTAAAACATACAGTTCCAGCTACTTCCAACAGAAAAAAAATTAATTAAGAACTATGGCCACAAAATCCAAAGTATTGCCTTAATAAAAGAAATATGTATTTTTCTCTCACCTCTCTCAAAATATCACTATCAGTCAGATTCAGTAGTATCATTTTTATAAAACGTATTGGTCTAAGTTTTCGATTTTGTTTTTTTTTGGTTTAAAGATTTAAAAATTGCTACTAACTTGGCGGCCTTTTCGTTTCCCAATCGATTGCGTAATTTATATTGGACGATCCCATCAGCCGGAAATAATCTTTCAATGCTGCTGTGTGAAGTTGCATGGATAACCCAAAAGTATTTTGGTCTATTGCAGACTCTAAGCGCCGCCACAATGTCATTGGATTAAGATTTGTTACAATTGCCATACCAAACAAGTATTGCCCATTAAATGATTTGTTTTTGCCTAAAAACTCATTATAGTTGGGATAGTTTCAGGATGGTAAGTATGTCCATAATTGAGGCCTTCATTTATTTGTTCAGATGTCAATTTTTCTCCGCGGAATATATGATCTAGTATATTTGTCAAAAATGCGGTAATTGCCATTTTAAATCTCTTTTTGGCCGCAATTCTAACCTCTGCCTAATCCGTTTCATCATTAGATTTTTCGATTACATCTATCCATATTTCTGTAGCTTCCGAAATTGTGCAACAATCTTTTTGGATTCCATCTAATGCGACTGCTATAATTTTTGATGTTTTAAGAAAATCATTTGCATCGGATTTTATATTTAAGTCATGTACTTTTTTTCTAATAAATTCGTCTATTGCTGCCGACTTCCCTCCTGTTTTTTATAACACGCTCTTGCGAAGTGTGTATTCCTGAAATATTTAAAAACATATTTAATATGTTCTTGAATCCTAGAAACTTCGATGTCGAACGCCAATAAGTTTTAAATATGTGCCATGAACCCATAAGTAGTAGTATCAGGCATTCTTATCTCGTCTAATTTAATTTAAATTAAAATTTGCAGCATTAACAAATTTCACAGTTATATTCTTGGCATCTTTTAATTCCTCTTATTGCCAAAGACAGCATGTAATCATACGTATTAGAATTGTTGTTTATTTTTGTAATATGTTGATTACTGCAATACAAACAATGTGATCATTATGTTCGTTACTCCAACCTTTTAGTAAAATGCGAACTGTTTTGTTTTGCAGATTTTGGGCCCCTGTTTGGTGGTTTGTAGCCGGGACGAAGTAAATGGATTAATTTACTAAATTCCGGATGTGCAATATGGTTGAACGGAGTATTGCAAGCTGTATGTTTAGCTTTTTTTCAGGTACTATCCTTTTCATAATAAGGGAGCCTAGGTTCCATTGTTTTTCGTACAATCTCCGAAGAATAAGTGCTACTATCTGCCGCTGATGAACTGAATGACTCATCATCAACCACTATAATATTAGAAATGATAAATCAATCAATGGTAATTATTTCGGAAACACGACAAATCGAAACAAAAACAAATCGCGTAATACATATCCAGATAAAAAATAAACGAACACATTTTAACCAAAACTTGAAAATGTTAGTTTGACTAATTGTAAATGTAATTTACATAATAATCGTCAAAATACATCACTCAAAAACAAACACCCAAAATAAAAATAAAAGGGATCTGGGGTATTATGATTGTATCACCAAGCGAAAGTTTGTTCACTTGAATTTGATGTTCAAGTGACACAACTTGAATTACTTTTGAAAATTTATTTTGGTTTTAACCTAAATTTTCTGATTATTTAAATTTGAAATGTTGGTTAACTAAGTTAAGTTTTCTTTTAAAGAAAATATTTAACCAATGTTTGGCAATCGAAAGATTCCATTCAAGTTTCACTTGCCGTAGTAAGCCATTTCTAAATTACAATAAATCTGTTGTTATACAGAGTGTTTGGGGCATCGACCGACAAAATTTTTTGGCAGATTGAGGGATCATTTGGAAGCTTTTATCCCATAGAACTGATGTTTTAATTGGCACGGTTACTGAGATATGATATTTTTAAGTTTTTCTAATTACCCAAAATCTCGCCTTTAAATAGTCATAACTTTTTGTTTGTAATCGTATGTTAAGCTCATAAGTCATTTTTCTTAAACCATTTGCAGTAAATAATGATTTATTTTGAATAAAATGACATTGCAGAATACAATAAAAGTTATTTCGTGCCTTTACGACTACAAACAAAAAGTTATGACCATTTAATGGCGGGGTTTTGGGTAATTAAAAAAAGCTTAAAAATATAATATCTAAGTTACTATGGCACTTAGGACATCAGTTCTATGGGATGAAAACTTCCAAATGTCCCCCAGTTTGCAAAAACAAGTTGTCAGTCTACGCGTCAAACACCCTGTATAGTTTTCTGAGTTTCTTCAGTAATAACTATTAATATTTTCGCTTAGCAAATTCTCTGTATAAATCATATTCCCAAAGTAACATTTTTAATTTATATGTAATATGCTCATGTGATGTGCCATGTTCGGTATCTAGATTCTTCAACTAAGTCATCTGCAGGTGTGCTTAATTGCGTGTATTTTTTCGGGTGCTCATTCATTCTGACATCTAAACCAGATAGTTCCTTTTTACAATTTTTGCATTTCTCGCGTTTAGAACAAAATTTTCCGTTTTTCTCATCAACTTCTCTCAAATAATGCCAAATATTGTTTGCGACCAGTCATTATTATTTTTAAATGAATAATCAACAACGCCCAGGAGCGTGGTATAAGGGGCTCCCTTGCGACAAAAACCGACAAAAATTTTCATACTTCGTAATGAATTAAAACAATATTTAAAAATTGTTTTTTTGCAACCCTGGACACTGATTCTAAAGAAAAAGTTCAAATAATCAAACGTCAGGACAGAGGCTTTAAAGACAAAACTTGCAAAAACAAATACTTTAAGAGAAAAATAGGTTGCACATAAAACTGATCTGCCGATAATAGCGGAAAATATTACTCTCTAAACTTAATAACATTCTTAATAAAAAAAAACGTCGGTTGAGTTCCAGCGACCTTGAACTATGATTAAAAGCTCAGCACTTTGGTGGAACGGATTTAGTAATTACTAAGTTTAAGATCAGCCTTGAAATATTTGTTAATATCTTATATTGTCTGGGGTTGCAAATTTATATCAAACATGCCAAACCAAAAATATGTTATTAACAATTTTCCCCGTAAACCTCGATAAGAAGCCGCTGTTCCGTATTTTACATTTAAACGGATGCAAAAATTTGTTCAAACTTAATGGATTAAAATTTGACATAGCGAATTTGGGGGTAACGCATAAGCGCAATTTCTGTAATATTTAAGAGCATATCTGTTAGAAAATTTTCAGAATTCAATTTCTACAGTAAAACATTTCCGTTTAAAATTGCTCAATAAAGAAATAGTTATCGAATACAATGTTGCCGTTAAACTTTAGTTTATTTCTAATTTTATACAAAATATCTAGGCCAACTTTGACCATTTAAATTTTTTTTTTCTGTTTATTCATTGAAATATTTTGAAACAATTGCTTTTTCCGGTCGGATTTCATGATCTCGCCCCTGGTTTACTAAACATAATAACGAGAAATACGTTATTCTCGTTCTTATTAGTTTTTCTCATAAAAGAATAGAAGCAACAGAAGCTTCCTATTCCATAAGCGTATGTAAGGAATACAAATCTACGTAGTGAGTGATTGACTTAATTTTAAAGGTCTAATCTAAAACATCATTGAACACCCCATCATTGGCTGAATATATTCAAATATTTAAGCCAATCGAATTTACGTAAGTAGAAAACGAAAGTAGAAAAGATAATAAAAATAATAACAAAGGGTTAGTGGTTACAATTTAGTCATTTCACCCGCGAGCACCTAATAGTTGTAACGGAGAAAAACAGTTGCTTTTTAAAACTAATATTTTAAAAAACAGTATTAATAGTAGTTGAAATCCGTTTTATGAGAGATTTTTGAGATTACACTAAATTTTAAAACGGAAAAAAATCATTAAAAGTTAGTGAACTGATAAATTGAAAAATTTTTATAATTTGCCATCACCATCAGTAATAGTTAAAATTTAGAATTTTAAAAATCACTAAACTTCGAACGGCGTTTTAATGACGAAGCATAATATGTATGTTAAACAGCAATATTCTGGTCATTCACCAATTTCGATTTTTCCTCTATCAAATATTTTTTCTAAAATATTAAATGTCTGCAAGGGTATAGTTAAGACGAAGTTGATTTACGATTAAAATTAAAAACCTAAATAGGTTGTTGTTATAGCGTAAAGTTGATGAAAAGATTTTTTTATAAACTTTGAATTATATATACGAAGAGAAGACATAAAAAAGATAAAGAATAAGATTTGATTGAATTTGATTATTTTACTTTTCTGGTATTCTTGGTATTCTTATTTACAAAAATGTACGTTGTCCTTTTGTACTGTTAAGTTTTAATAAATTGAAGAGGGTCAACCTGGACGATCAAAATCAAGGATCATCACTGCAATAATATGACAAAATAAACACTAAACTGAAATTATGTATACACATTGTTACAATACGGTTCGGTTAGATGACATTATTGTCTTCCGCTGTTCTCTCGTTAAAAAATTCAGAATTCAGATGTTCAAAATGTTTGCAAAACGGGAAACTTGCTACAATTTACCTAAGAAATTTTTGCCGATATAACAAAATTTGGATTACAATTGATTATGGAAATCCATTGTCGCCCCTTGAGGTAATGAAAACTAACTTACTGGGTAATAAAAATCATTTATTATTTTTCATTTTCATAACATTAATTTAATTTACGTAAAACAAGCTCTTCTACCTTTTTTAGGGCGAATTCAGATATAAAATATCATTCATATTCAAATTGTCAACCATCTTATGTTTTATTAATATTAAAGCTAAATGTCCAACTCGTTCCTCTAACATCGTTGATCTTTGATAATTTTTAATTATTATCGATCTTTCTCCGAACGCAACGGACACTGGTAATGTCAATAAAATGCCTATAACTGCGCACAAATTTGGGACCGTAGACAGTATATTATTTTCCAATATCCAAGTCCCAGAATTGGACGATCTAACGAAGCAGGGTGATAGGGGAGCTCATTTCCAACAAAAACAGCCAAGTACAGTTTTTTCGAAGTGTTGGCAAAATTTATTCCACATTTAGTGTTTTTTAGAGAAATCGCATGTGCATACCAAACAATTAATTTTAAAAAAACTAGAGTTCTTTTGTTTAATTTTCTTTTTCAATACGATCTACAAGAGTGTGCCTTTCCAATAACAACATTTCTGTCAGCTATATTATCTTCTGTCAAATAAAAACAATGGTTTTGTAAAACTGTTTGTTTCTCAAAATTTTTTTGTTGATGTTTAAGTGACGCCAACGGGAAAATAATGTACTACAGAAAGTTGACAAGGAAAATATCTTCGACACTAATGCAGATTTTAAAATGGTATCACACACCGGGATATTCACAACAGAATGTTTTTTATCAATATTCTTCACAAAGTAAGTCGTGTTGATTAAAAAATGCACTTCACAAAATTTCGATTTCTAGAATCGATGCTTTGTCAGAAACAAAACAAAATGAATAAAATAAGTTTTTTTTATTAATTTTAAATATTATAAGTGTTCGAAGTGTCCACCATTTGCCAAAATACATAATCGGCATCGCCGTATAAAATTTTGCTTAATCCGTGGAAACGCACATTCGTTACTTTTAATAATATTCGACGCTTCGATTATACGATGCCCGCATCTTTTCTTGGATTAATGCGGACCCAATATTTCAAATTATGGGTTGTTAAAAATCTGCGAGTTTTCTTGGTATTGACGCGGCTTTTCTTCAGCAAAATTGCACCGTTTTTTCATGGTAAGCAGATAAAAGTTCTTGTACACATTGCACATGGTAAGGGTGCAACTTTCTAAAATTTCTAAGATTTCTTTTTAAAATACGATGCAACGTGGACCGTGGCTGTCCTAAACGTCTTGATAAACAACGAACACTTATAAATAGGCCGTCTGACACCATTCCAATTACTCGTTCTTGGTCTATTTCAAGTTGACCGGCTGTTTCATATCTACTCGGACGACCAGGGACTGCACTGTACATTTGATGTACGTTTTTAAATACTCTGTAATCGGGCAAGCATTCCCCATTTGGATATCGTCTCCGGTATTCTCTAGCTGCTGGTTGGGCGTTGCTATTACATAAGCAATAAATGAAAAGCATTTCTTCATATTCGCGGCGGGAATAAGAAACATAGCCTATTGACATTTTAATTATAAGCGTTCGAGTAAGTATGTATAGAACTACTAACATGAATTACAAAATGTTTTTCTTTTTATATCACAGATTTTGCTTAATTCAGGCTACTAGATTGGCCTACAAAAATTGTTATACTTTAGTTTATCATTGTGTTCATTATTTTGTTTTAATCCTCACAAAGCATCGATTTTAGAAATCGAAATTTTGTTAAGTGCACTTTTTATCAAACACGACTTGCTTTGTGAAAAAATTGATCACTTAAACATCAACAAAATTTTTGAGAAACAAAAAGACTTTATGTATTGTTTTTATTTGACAGTAGATAATCCAGCTTATAAAATTGATTTTATTGGAAAGGCACGTTCTTCTAAAGATCTTATTAAAAGGGAAAGTTAAACCAGAGAACTCTAGTTTTTTTAATAAATTTTTTGGTGGGTGCACATGCGATTTCACTAAAAAAACACTAAACGTGGAATAACTTGTGCACCATCAACAATTCGAAAATATTTTCTTGGGCTGTTTTTGTTGGAAATGAGCTCCCATATCACCCTGCTGCGTTTGATCGTTCAATTCTGGGACACCCTGTATAATTAAGAATATTTTCTGGTTCCAGTTTTCTTAAAGGCTCAATTTTATGAACGAGGATAGTAGATTAATCGTCGGATTAATCGTAGTTGGCATTTTATGAACTACGATAAACAAGAAAATTAATCGTCGGATTGTTTTGAATCCACTGTTTTATCTTCTGTTTTTGCTGTCTAAAACAGAGAGCATAAACAAATTGTTGGTATTATTTTTGATTTTAAAATTTTTAATTTTGAAAAAAGGAAATGAATGCAAATGAATTGCAATGTTTATTTAGTATTGTTGATAAATACAAAACAATAATCATTTCTAAAAAACAAATGCCGTGTCAAATAATAAATAAATGAAGCATGGAAAAACATTACGGATGAATACAATTCGACTAATATTCTTAAAAAACCAGAATTGCAGTTAAGAAATGCATTTAAAAATAACTTGGGTGATCGTCGAAAAAATTTAGCTACGGAAAAAACGGACAGATTTAAAACTGGTGGTGGCCCATATTATTTGGGCTTATAACCACCAGTGAGAATAATCCTCTGTACTCTTTTGTGGAAGCTTCGGTTCGCCCTTTGGGGAATATTGACTCATCGGATGCATTATTGGAAGTGTGCATATCCAAACATTAATTCTAATTATATTGCATTACTTTAATATGTATCTAAATTTTTTTTAGAATGCAGATAATATGACTGCAGAATATCTCGATGACGAATGTGGTGTTAATTCTGAAATTTCATATCAAACCGAAATGGATATTTCTAATAAAGAAATGGCGCTCAACTCCAATGAACCATCCAACAGCACTAGTGTAAGAGTATCTATCACCAGGTACATCATTGTCAGCAAATCGAGGCAGTTCAAGCAATACTCGATCAAATGTTTTAAGGACACCTTCACGTGCTTACAGAATCAAATTTTCATTCATCTTCAATTCTTCAAATCGAATTCAAAAAGTGTTTATAAATTTTCTATTATAATCTGTCTAGTGCTGTTATCAGAAGAACTTTCCATCAGATTACGGACAGTGGGGACTGGTTCATTATAAATTATAGGGATCTCTATCTTTGGTTCAGCAGGGAGCGGCACATTTTTTGTCATGGCATTGTTCTGTAGTACGGTCATGGCAACTACCATTTTTAGTGTATTGGCAATATGAATCCGACTTTTGGTAGATATTGTTGGAAACCGTCGTTTCCATATCCCAATGCATCTTTCCAACAAATTTCTCGTACTTTTGTGTTTGACGTTGTAATTTTTTTCCAAGTTTGTGTGGGGGTTCCTTAATGGAGTTATCAAATAATTTTTGTTGGCATATCCACTATCCCCAAGCAAAAATCAATCATTAAAATCACCATTTTCCATTTTAATTTTTAACAATGAAACATTAAATATGGTTTGGTCATGTGCGGACCCACACCACCTAAAAAGGAATATTAATGTTTATGTAAACAATTATACAATTTAAATATAAATACCTTGCAGTCAAATCAATGATTTGATAATCTGCGTCACACACCACTTGGCAGTTTATGGAAAACCATCCCTTTATGTTGCGAAAAAGTTTTGCGTTGGTCCCACCAGGTGGAACTATTGGGATATGGGTCCCGTCTATTAGTCCCAAAATTCTTGGAATACCATTCGTTAAATAAAATTTTCTAGCAGTATCTTGCTGGTCTTCTACCGCTGGAATTTTATTAAACTGATGGAATTTCGAAGTAAGAACTTGATTAATTTTCTTCACAATTGTGTAAACGGTTGCTGTGCCAACACCGGATAAATCACCTATAACATTTTGATAGCTATTCGTGGCGTAGTATCGCAATGCTATTACCAATTGATCCTCGACACAAAGTGGAAGACCTCGCATATCGGTGTTATATAAATCACTTTTTATTAAATCAACTATATAAAAAATGTAGACTTGGTAATTCGGTATCTAGTGGATTGTTATAGTTTTTATAAGTTTTGGGTAGGCGAATACCAATTAACAAATTTATATCTCTCACTTCCATTTTAATATCGGAATCCGACGAAGATGATGTTTTCACTTCCATCTTTCGTTAAAACAAAATTTATTTTAAAGCTCGTTTTAATTTTTTTTAAAACAATTTTATAAACTACAAAATATACACGAAACGTCAAACAAAAATGTTGCCAGTCGTACAAAAAGCTGCTGTAAAACCACTATAAATCCTAACATAAATTATTATCTGTCGTCTTGCATAAAATCGACGAAAAAAAGAATCCGCGGTTGAAGATTAATCTATTATCTCGGATCTTTGTTGATTTATCCCGGTTCATAAAATCGAGCCAAAGAGTACCTGCCCAATTTTAATTGCGTGAAACAAATTATCGCAGTAACGGCTCATCTGATTGTACTTCAATATCGTAATGAATCCAAACATATCGTTATATCTCCGAAGTGCTTCGAAACTTTTGGAAATAGATGTTAATGCTGGATCCAGAATGCAAACAAAAAATCATTTTAAAATGCGTTTAGGATCCAAGATTTGTTGCTTCAAAAGTCACCTGATTTGAACTAACATCAGGTGTTCGAAGGCACGTTTAGCAATCTTTCTCCTAGGAAGTACAATAATAAAACTGATGTGTCTTCATTTAGCTTTTCAGTTAATATTACAATGTTTTACCAATGAAGAAATAACCATGCTCGTACGCTTCCAATAAATGAAGCAGACTTTAGACAATTCTCATTATTATTTTAACAGCGTTGGAAAATGAAATTTAGTTTTTATGTAGATTCAAGCAATAATTAAAGTAGCTTCAATGTTGTTTATTGCTATGTACGAGAGTCTATAACAAAATTGATAAACATTTTCGTACCATAAAAGTAGATGAATCATAGCCGATGGACTAATTCAATTACGCCCAGAAATTAAATTTTATTATTCTTTGGTTAATTAATTTGGTTTCCCTAACAGTTGGAACCTAACAGAAAACACAGTTGGAAATTGAATATCGAGCGAACTTTCTTTAACATGTATATCGACATTTTTGTTAACCTTATTTATTCCTTTCTTGGAACTTTAATGAAATTCAGCATAACATTATTTGATTATATTTACATTACACAGTCGAGACAATATGATTTTAATGAGAACTTAATACCAGCAAATAATAAATTATTTGAATATATTTCTAAATTAAAATTGAATGAGTAACTTTTCTTTTCTTCGAACTAAGAGGCTTGATCATCGACCGCTTTCAATGTTATGAAAACAGAGAAAAGCACATTGGTTAATTAAAATTTCAGACTAACTATGACAAATATTTCATTTCATATCAATTAATTTGAAATTTATTTGGAATGCGGCATCGATTTATCCCAAAATTAAGAACACAAAATCTCATGAAACCAATAGCGGACCATATTGCCCCCAGTTCAATGACTGGCGAAAGGCTTCTATGGAAAAATGCTCAAAAAATAAAAAAAATAAATAATTCCACCATTAAACGTTGAACTAATTATTTCAAAGAAGTATTTGATTAACCAATTAAGTTACTATTTTCGAATTAAGTTATTGGAAATTTGCGTATTGTTTCTTAAACAGGGTGACCTAAATAAGTATGAGTTAAAAATTATTGTAACCTTTTGTTTTTAGTCCTTTGGATTTTTTCTTCATCAGAAATAGTTATTTTCGTAGCGAAAACATAAATGCTCTTTTTTGCAGGTGAATGAACGTTTGCTAAACAAGCGAAGCAAGCAAAGCATTTTAGAATAAAAAATTTCTGCTACCTGTCTAAAAAAATGTTTCCAATTTTCATGTACCATGTTCCGCTTGTTTCTTGGCTAGAGGTTAATAATATTTTATTACTAAGCACTGGCTAACATTGAAATCCAAACGTTCAATATTTTCTAAAGCACACATATTTTGCGAAAAAAATTTCGTCATAATACGTCACCAAAATAATACAAAATATTTGTGCCTCAAATTCGAGCTACTTTGATTTCGTTAGTAGCTGTATTTTGTTCAGAAATACAATGTTACCGGCCTGTTTGGGAATTAGCAGCGTTTGTTTCTTAATTTGGCATAGCAAAAGGAAATTGTTCATCATAGTTGGCATATTTATCAGCAGTAATTAACTTCGAGTTTGTTTTGTTTAAATAAAAAAAAGTTGAAGGTTTATATAAATCGAATTTGAATGATAAAGCTAGCCATGATGAACAATTTTCTTCTGCTAAAGGGTAGTTAAATTTTAAGGGCCGATGTTGAATGTGAACCACACCTAAACGTCAAGTTTTTTTCTGCATTTAATTTTACATTTCTCAATTTCAGACTAACTCAATTTGAACCATGGAAAGATACACAATCGAGCAACGCGTTAAAGTTATTCAGGCATATTATGAAAATGGGCGTTCAAATCAAAATGCATATCGTGCACTTCGTGATTTTTTCGTTCAAATTAAACGTCCAATTGTGCGTACAATCGGAAAAATCGTGCAAAAATTTGAGCAAACCGGGTCTGTAGGAGATTTTAAAACACCAGTACATGCTCGTACAGCTCGTACAGTAGAAAATATTGCTGCTGTTCGCGATAGTGTGGCTGAAGAACCGTCCACCTCAACTCGTCGTCGTGCCCAACAATTGCACCTCTCACGCTCGTCGTTGATGAACATTATGCATAAAGACTTGCATTTACACGCTTATAAGATGCAATTGACTCAAGAACTAAAGCCTCTTGAACATTCCAAACGTCGTCAATGGTCAGAATGGTGGCAAGAAATGGCAACAGTGGATGATTAATTTTCGAAGAAAATCATCTTCAGTGATGAGGCACATTTTCACCTCAGTGGATTCGTCAATAAGCAGAATTGCCGCATTTGAGCGAATCATAATCCAAGAGTGAATGTCGAAAAACCAATACACCCACAAAGAGTGACTGTTTGGTGCGGTTTTTGGGCTGGCGGCATCATCGGGCCGTATTTTTTCCAAAATGAGGCCGGTCAGGCAATTACTGTGAATGGTGTTCGCTATCGTGAGAGGATAACGAACCTTTTATGGCCCGAATTGGAAGATATGGATGTGGACGATATGTGGTTTCAACAGGACGGTGCCACTTGCCACACAGCTAACGAAACAATGGCTCTTTTGCGCGACAAATTCAATGGCCGTGTTATCTCACGTGGTGGCGATGTCAATTAGCCGCCAACATCATGTGTTTTGACACCGTTGGACTTCTTTCTTTGGGGCTATTTCAAAGAAAGGGTGTACGTCGATAAGCCATCAACAATTCAAGAGCTAAAGGATGAGATAATTCGGCACATTAACGGCATAGAACCTCAATTATGCCGGAGGTGTGCCGCCGAGGTCGCGGTGGCCATTTGGCCGATATTTTGTTCCATACATAATTGAACCGTACCATATTATCATAATAAAAAGAATTGACAATATTTTCCTATATAATTTGTGTTTTATTCAAAATCAACATCGGCCCTTAAAATTTAACCACCCTTTACATATGATACAATTTAGTAACCACACACCCCATTTTGAGCATACAAGCTCATTCATAATGGGATGTGCAGTTGAAAGGATATTCGAAATTTGATTTTTCTTTGCTTTCGGTATTTATAGTTTTATTGCTTAAAGGCATGTATATTTGAAGATGGTTGCTATTTCTCTGCCTTGTCTCTAGAGTCAGAAAATTGTTTAGCATCTATTGCTAGCAGCGCACTACTATTTATGTTTTTTGCAGTTCTGATTCCTTGAATAATCTAAACCGGTACAGCTTTTGAATAAAATGGAGCTTCTTTACTTTAACTCTATCACAAAATTACTTAAAATGGATTTTTACAGTAAATACAATTAATGCAAATTAAATTTTTAAATTAGTAGAAGCGGTATAAAAATAAACAAAACTATTTGACAACTAAGTCGAGGGTTTAAAACTGAATTAAACGAATTTTTATTATTGTTAAATTTGAATTAAAATTTATTTACAATATATGGTTGTTTTTATCTAAAGATTAAGAACATTTGAATATTTTTTAAGTTCTTCTTCACTAGGTTCTTCATTGAATGCTTCAAGATCTGCATCTAATAATAAGGGCACATCATCGTTCGTCATCACGCAGTTGTAAACTGAGTTCAGTCATAAAGCACGCCCAAAAATTAACCTCCACCATATTTTAATTTTTCCAAACGCGCACTATCTATACAATATTGCGATCAGCGCTATTAAATATTAATTTTTTTTTCTCACGGGTCATGTTGCGCTCTTTAAACGTTGTGACGATGCTAATTGGTTCTACTCGACATGCATAACCACTATCTCACAACAAAAAGTAAACTGGCGGTAGATACGCAAATTATAGCACAAGCTGTCTTTTTAAAAATTGTTGTTCGTGCTCGTCGATTGAATTTACGACCAATACTGTGTAGTTCTTCTTGGCTGGGCAATTTTATTACTCTTGGCACTATGTTAATTGCAGTAAACTCTAACAATTTATGTACAATATTGCAAATAGCAGATCTAAAAATATCCGTTACCGCCCCTACTATTCTATAGCTGGTGTCACTTGCCAACCACAGCAAAAACTATGAATAGTTCCATTTCTGGCATTCATTCTTGCGACTGCATCGTCATAAGTCAAAATAGACTGAATGATGTTGTTGGTGCTCAGTGTACATTGTTGGTCGCTACAATCATTAAAAAAAAATTTAACATTAACAAAACACTATCAATTTATTAGCTTGAGCTAGAATACCTGTGATGTTAAGAGATCCATTGAAACAGATTTTGTCTGGACCCGCCTTCTCCGCAACAAATACATATATCCGGTTATTAATAGAAATATTACAATATTCGATCAAATTCCACTTCAATCATTTTTTAAAATTAATTTTAATAAATTTGCAAGAATATTCCACTCGCCTTTGTATTTTGAATTGTTAAATTTACTCTGTCAAAATTATTACGACGGGTCTTAAATCACAAGTTTGTAATTTAATTATTTCAAAATGTCTAAATGGCCGAAAATTGTGTCTCGTGAGAGAAGAGACTTTTTTCGATTTAATGAATCTTACGATATCTTTTTAGTTTTTAGGGTTTGTTTATTATGCATAGGTATTCGTGTTCTTTATCATAAATTATGCCATGAATAAATTACAAAGGTGTTAAATGCGATGTTTGATACCAGATTAGAATAATAAAAATTAATTAAAATAGCTGCGAGGCATTATGTTTGTTATTTTGATTTTTAGTTAATCATATTACCTCTGAAATTCTATGCTCACGTCTTAGCGAAGGGGTTGGTTTTATTTGTGTACCCTATTTATCACATTTAGCCGAATCCAGGAATCAACGAAAACCGAAATCCAATTTTCAAGATACAACACGAAAATACAAATCACCACGGATTTATCTTGATAATCTGAAATCTAGCCACCATATAACAATAACAATATTAGCGAAAAATAATAAAGAATAAACAAAATTTAACTTTATCCATAAATTCGGTTAGGTCAAGGGTGCAAAAACATTTTATTTTTACCACACCACCGAATGGTATTATTATGCTATAAATGTTTTTCTTTTATAATGTTAATAAAATAGAAACATAAAATTATATTATTATTTATTTATACGTGATATATTATTTAAGCAAATAAAAATGAGATTTACTCGTTTAGATAGATCCGTAAATAGGAAACACTTTTAATTTTTGAACTTTTATCGTGCGACTGGAAATGGTTAACAGTTTTTATGAACTTTTCAACACAATGCCGATACAATAATTACTATAATCAACAAATTAAATTTGTTTGTTAACCTCGATTTCCCTTCGAACAATAATAAATAACATATCTGATAAATTAAAATTATAGAGAACTAAATCAATAGTTGTTCATACTATAATTAGATCGAATGGGGCCAATGCGTTTACGTTTAAATTAAAATTACCTTGAGTTTGTGTAATACCAGAGCTACGTTTGCCGCAATAAAAATTAAAATATGGTTAGCCAATTTGCTATTTCGAATTATGATAATAATTAACATTTTTGTGTGTAACGAGCGTCATTATGTCGGGATGGAAGGATGAATAATTAAATTTTAATTGAATTATAAAAATAAATTTTTGTTGAGTTTTTGTGGAAAGTAAAATTATCGATAAATCACTAATCCAAGGGGACGTTTTGTTAAAAATAAGCAAAATCAAAATTATTTTGCTAAAGGATTTTGAATTCTCTTTCCCATAAACGTTTTTTTGGCCAAATCAATATTATACCTTTATAAATATTATAGATTTTACAAGTACGTTCTGACCAAAGAAATTTCTTATGTACAAGAACAAGTACGTACGTGTATTATCAGTGTTGTGCAGAGTAATTACGTTACATTAATTACGCTATTATTTACACGTAAATGCGATTTTTTTTACATTAAATGGCGTATCAAATGTAAAAAATGTAACTAATTAGCGACATCTGTACGTTATTTTTTAGTTGAAAATACAACCATTACATGTATCTACAGGGTGGCTGACACGAAGTGTTACTAAAACAAAACGCCACAGAAAGTTTATTTTTTGATGAATTTTATTGAATCAAAGTAAAAAATGTTCACAAATATTTAAATTTTCGAATTGAATTAGCTGTTTTCGATTTGGCCACCCTTAGCCGCGATTATGGCCTTCAAACGGCCGACAAAGCTATTGCATGCAGCACGAAAGTGGCTCTGCGGTATTTTAGCCCATTCCCGGCGAAGCGCTTGCTTGAGATGATCGACACTTTGGTATTTTTTTGTCCCAACCTTGCTCTTCAAAATACCCCAAACCGAGAAATCTAGCGGAATTGCATCCGGTGAATTTGGTGGCCATTAGGCAGTGGAAATGAACCGCGGAACGTTGTTTCTCAGCCAATCTTGATTGACGCGCGCTTTATGACTCGGCGCCGAGTCGCTGTTGAAATGTCCAGGCTCTGCGGCAGAAATGTTTTTGTGCCCAAGGCTTCAACGCTTCCTCCAACACATGATCCCGATAAATTTTGACCATTTATCTTGATGCCACAGTCCAAAAAATGAGTGGTGAACGGCTTTCTGCCTTTAGGAGGCCCAAACCATCACCATCGGCGGTACTTGGTTTCGAGTGGCAATCCGTTGGTCCAAATATTCAGTAGAACGGCCGGGCAAGTAAATCCAGTCGTTTTGCTTGTTCACATATTGCTCAATAACGAACGGTGACTCATCGGAGAAAACCAAATTCGGCGAATCGCCACTTTCATGCAAGCGTAACAACTCCTTTGCTCTTTCCACTCTAACTTTTTTGAGCATCGGTGAGACCATGCGTTTTATGGAATTTCAAGTCCTTTAGTTCAAGATGATCTTTCAATATGTGTTGCATCCGTTCGAGCGAAATGTTCGCCTCACTAGAAAAAAATTTCCCTGTTTCGTCAGTTCAGGAATTATTAAGTTTTTGATGAACTCTTTTGTACTCTGCATAATATCAAGAGTTGTTCCGAGTTGTTGAGAACAAGCCTAAACATACTTTATTCGATAATATAATGCAAGATATTGTCTTAGTATAATCTCTTTAGGATTCGATTGAGTAAATCCGAAGCACAAATATTTTAATAATATGTGAACTGTTTAAAAAATCAAAATATAATTTATCGTGGTCCAGAGCAGCTTTTTCAAAACAAACGCAGTAATTTTATTTGATAGTTGAATTTTTATACATGAACTCTTTGGAAGAAACAAATTGTACTGTTAAAATCTAAAGAAGATCGACCGACCTCTCGCCAAAATTGTATTTTAAACCTTTTCGGTTGTCTCGAGCACAAGTGATAAATTCCGTTAGACGTAAGATTTCCCGCTATTCGAATATACGTGACACGGTTAATTTGTTGATTTATATAAGTTCTGGACTCCTATGGCTATCTAATCTCTAACTAAAATTAGTCTGGGATGGGCACTTCTATTAAAAGGTCCGCTGATTTGTCTTTGCAAATAGTTTCTGTACTCTACCAACTTTCGACGAGGTATAAAGTTCCGCCGATCTGATTTTATTAAGGTTATTTTGCCACCTCGCTTGTAACCAAATCGCTGAAACCTCGATCTTTCTTTGCAATGTCTTTGTCGGTTATTATAGGGGGATTTGCAGATCGATTAATACGAGCCTGCTGCATTAATTTATTTTATTTTAATTTTATTTCTACCGTAGAAGTTCGAATACATTATAAGAACTAAAAAAATTGTCAAAATACTCTTATATAATGTGTCCATTGTTTTGTAGTCTTTCTACAAGCTATAGAACGACACTAGCTGCGTAACCGAAACGGCTTAAATTTATGGATGGCAATCCACTGCTAAAACGCCCTTTTCATGTACTGTTTAATGTTTAATCTACCTTTAAACGGGATAATTTGTCCGTCGATTGAAAGATTTTCTACTACATTTAACCCTTGTGAGAACCACACATTTTTCTTTCATATTCGATACACAAGGGTCCAATCAGACTCCGGTAAATCAAAAATAAGTTTATAGAAATATCACGTTTTATTATAAAAATTCAGTTCAATTCAACAAAAATTTAAAAAATGAATACATATAGTCTGACTAAAGTAAAAAAATATACCGGGTGTTTCTTTTAAACTGAGACAATCAACTATCTCGAAAAATAGCCACTCTACGGAAAAAATGTCCATAATCAAAATTTAATCATACCGCGGGGGAAATACATTAGTGCAAAAAAATAGTCCCCCACCCCCCGCTTTGTAGGTGGGGCCGGGGTAACTTTTAAACTAAGATAGGAAGCCATATTTTTTATTGCAGATACGGATTCTACGACTAAAAGTACGTATGATTTGAATAAAATATTTTGTTCGGTTCATGATAGATGGCGTTGTAATCGATGAAATTCAATTTTTTCAATTTCTCCTTCTTAGAACACATGCATTCGATTCTGCAATACGTTTGAAATAAAAAACATCACGTTTTCATTGGAAATACTCGAAATTCGTTTAACTGTGGAGCGTTTAGCTATGCCAGAGAAAATTGAAATGGTTCTGGTTTATGGAGAAGCTGGCAGGAATCTTGAAAATGCTGTTGCTATTTACGCTCAACGTTTTCCGGATAGGATTCATTCACGTGCTTCATTTGGCCGTACTATCAGACAATTTATTACTGATAGAAATGTTCAACCGAAAAAGAGGACCCGTATAGCAACAGTCACTGGAGAAAATAATGAAATTGCTGTATTGGCAGCAGTGGCTCATAATCCTCATGTTAGTACACGAGAAATAGTTCGCGATTCCGGATTGTCCCTCACCAGTGTTTGGAGAATTTTAAAACGGCACAAGTATCATCCACATCATGTGTCTTTACACCAAGATCTTCATGGCGCTGATTTCCAAAATCGGGTAACTTTTTGTCAATGGGCACGTGAACAAATACAACAAAACCCCAATTTTTTTCGTTGCGTAATGTTCTCTGACGAATCGTCTTTTACAAACCATGGAACGGTTAATCGACACAACATGCATTATTGGAGTGTTACAAATCCGCACTGGCTTCGTCAAGTTGAACATCAGCGTCCACGGACTGTCAACGTGTGGTGTGGAATAATTGGCAACAAACTCATAGATCCCCACATTATTGAAGGCAACTTGAATGGTCAAATGTACCGAAACATTTTGGAAAATATTACTTGAAAATTTGAGCTTAGAAGTGAGACGGAACATGTGGTTTCAACATGATGGTTGTCCTGCACACTATTCGGTGGTGGCACGTGAAATACTTGATCGTGATTTCAATGGTCGCTGGATTGGTAGAGCTGGTCCGGTAAATTGGCCTGCCAGATCACCAGATGTTACTTCGCCAGATTTCTTTTTGTGGGGCTATCTCAAAGACAAAGTTTACAAACAAGAACCAACAACACGTGAGAACATGAATGAGCGAATCAGAAATGCGTATGCTGAAATTCAACCAGACACACTTCTCAGTTGTGTACAATCATTTGAAATGCGTATGAATAAGTGCATTGAAGTCGCAGGCCATCATTTTGAAAACTTATTTTAAGCTAAAATTATTTGATTCACCTGCCATTTACATTAATAAATTGTTTTGATGACGAATTTCGAGTATTTCCAATGAAAACGTGATGTTTTTTGTTTCAAACGTATTGCAGAATCGAATGCGTGTGTTCTAAGAAGGAGAAATTGAAAAAAATTGAATTTCGTCGATTACAACGCCATCTATCATGAACCGAACAAAATATTTCATTCAAATCATACGTACTTTTAGTCGTAGAATCCGTATCTGCAATAAAAAATATGGCTTCCTATCCTAGTTTAAAAGTTACCCCCGCCCCACCTACAATGCGGGGGATGAGGGACTATTTTTTTGCACTAATGTATTTCCCCCGCGGTATGATTAAATTTTGATTATGGACATTTTTTCCGTAGAGTGGCTATTTATCGAGATATTTGATCGTCTCAGTTTAAAAGAAACACCCGGTATATGTAATAGTTTTAACTTTTTTTTCTAAAGTTCCTGTTCATTTATACATTTGAAACACCTATAATAACATTAGGAGTGTTGCAGGCATACTGGATTCGTACATTTTATACAGTAGAATCGAGTTTTGCGACGGACTCCATCATATTCATGGCATAATTGGCAGCCACATTTATTTTGGAGAACATCGGCTGCTTTTATTGTTGACACAACTGGTATTGTTGGCTGTAAAAATAGTATAATACATATTATCAATTTATTGTCATACATGTATTTTTAAGTAAAATTTCTTACCTGTAATGGGCCACCAAGAAATGCTTCAATTGCCGTTCGGCACGAAAAGTGTTTATTACTTGAGGATTGTTACAGCGTGTCTCGATTTGTGGACGAACAAACGATATAACTCGCCAAACTCATAATGCCAATTTTATTATAAAAGAACGCCAAAGTCTATCTTTTAGTTCGTTTTTTAGTGGTAAAGTGACATAGCATTTGATCCATTGCATCGACGCCACTTTTGGTTTTATTATAATAAATAATTGTCTCTGGTTTTTCTTGGTCGCCGATTACATTGTTGTCGTAATGTAGTGTTGATAAAAGTGTCACCGCTTTATTTTTCTTTGGAACATAGGAGCATATTGCTACATTATTTTCATGATACCCGAATATTGACGAATGAATCGCTCGTGTGGAATTTCTTTTCATTTCAGGTGGTATGCATGTTGTTGTACAAAACCTAAACCGATGTCTATGAGGCGCTTACATCCAGGTAGAGAAGTAAAAACATTATCGATCACGAATGTTCTTCCCGAGTTTGAATATCTTGACCAACATTTCATTCTCCCCCTGGTTAACAGCCGTTCTGCACCTGCATCTTTACCCGTATAAATATTCCTTTGTAATGGATAGTGCGTTTTTGCATCACATGCCCACCATACTTTAATGCCATACCTATATGCCATGCATTGGTAAACTTCGTCTTTCCACGTTATGGGAACAATTGCTCATCAATGGTAATATCATTATGAGGCCGATAGTTTCTTTCCAAATTTGCATTACAAAAATTCCATACATCTCTAATAGGCGCAGCTTTATCGGATTGTGCTCGAAAATTGCGGGTGCGGTTATCATCAAACCGTATATACCGCGATAGAGCAACAAAGCGGCGGTACGACATGGTTGCTCTACCTAAAAATGGGTACGTTTATCGTTTATTTATTTCATTCACCAATTTATTGTCCTAAGTTAAGATTCGCACAGTCTCCCGCACTGTGATCCATTCCTTCTTATAATTAAGAGGCGAATCACCCAATTCAGACCACAGAGTGTTTTTAGTGTTGAATTGATTGCTCCCAATACCACTAGCACACGCATTCTCCACAAGCATCAACTTTTTTAAACCGATTATCATTCAATATACTCTGACAATTATCTGCCAATTTTCCCTTATGCACTTTGAAACTCATTCTTCTGCCAATTCAGATTCCCAAATACCTTGTCAATTTCACATACTCAATTCGCTCATTATATACTCGCACATTAACCATCCGATTCGTTCTAAAAACTATACTGCAACATTTACTCGAATTTACCATCAAATTCAATTCACTCAAACATTCGGTTATGTGATTCACACATTATTGAGCCCTAGTCAAGGCCTCCTCGATGGTCCTCCCCTTGCCCATCAGGACAAAGTCATCTGCAAATTGCAAAACAACTTTGCCCGAGGAGTTACACCTATGTATCGAGCTCATGTACAGGTTGAAGAGAGTCGGTGAGATTTTACTGCCTTGGGGGAGGTCCATAGTCACCGCTCCTTCTAACCTATAGCCTCTACCACAAAAAACTTTCTCTAATTCATCCCAAGTCCATAAAGATCTGATAAAGTTTCACTGGAACCACGTAATCATGGTTCACGTCCGTAATCGTGGTTGTGACGGAACCCAAAGGTGGTTTCCGTTAACAAATTTTCCTCATTCACAACTTTATCTATACGACAAATACATTCAGCATACATATTCTCCAGTAATTTGTTGCCAGATTTCTATCCCGATCCGTTTTAGGAATAGGTAGCACTCTGCTTTTCTTCCATTTTTCCGGTATCTAAATACTCATCCATACGTGATTGAGAATTCGAAGCAAGGCCATCTTGGCTTTGAATTCCAATCTGGCAATCATTTTATAACTCACTCTGTTACTTCCGGGGGTAGTAGATTTGGTTATTTCTAAAGCCCCTCGGAACTCTTCCCATTCAAACTCCTTACACATATCGTTCATAAATTCATTTTCATTATCAGGTAACAAAAGTTCATATCTATCGCTCAGATTGCTACGTACGTCCGTAATCATTTGCTAAAGACACCCCCATTCTCTTTGCCATCTAACACTGCATTTCTGCCTTGCGCTCTATATCCTCTCACTCTATTAAATTTATCCCATACACCCGTAGCTATGGTTCTATGTGTCATTTTGGACACATATGCCCGCCAACTTTTCCTTTTCGCTCTACGGATAACCTTTTTCAATCTTACATTGATACTTCCATAAATTTTTCTGCATTCATGAAATATACACCTATTGAACTCTCTCAATGCTATCCGTTTCCTTTCATACCAATACTGAATTTCATTGTTCCACCAACCATTCACCTTCTATTCATTCCCTCTGACATTTATAGTACACATTTCATTCACTCTCTCTATTTCATCCTCAAGTTAGTTAACCTCATTTGCTTCTTTCATTACTCATTCTTACGTTCGGCCCATTTCTTACCATTCATAATGACCTTAAGGTCTATGTCAACATTTATAGCACCTAAGCATGTCCTGATCAAATAATGATCACTACCCAAAATCTCATCTGTGACATTCCAAGTGCTTGGCCTGCCACCCCACTAGATAGCAAAGTTAAATCTATCGTATTTGGTGGGTTAAAGGCGATTTTTAGTGTATCTGCATACGTTGTCTGGTTAGCGGTGTGGTGTTTGCATATAATCGAAAACATTTGGCTTTCGCCTCAGGAAACGTTAATCTATCTACAGTTTTAATTTTCACTATTTCTACTTCTCGTTTATATACTCGGCATTTCTTACTGGTTTGCTGGTGTGTGCCTCTCCACAATTTATGCATTTTAGTGTAGTGTACGGCTGGTTGTGTGGTGTTGCGTCACTACATTTGTTAGGATCGCTTGTGCATCTCTTTTTTGTGTGACCAAATGTTTGTCATTCGGTGCACTTCAACGGATTAGAATGTACAACCAAATACTTAGTTGTAGAAAGCCTGCCCTCATATATTCCGGTAACACTGGTGAATAAAAAGTCAAAATAATTGCTGCTGTGTCATTTAACTTGTTTCCCAACCATTTCTTTATTTTATATACCCCAAGGCGTCATCTGGTCCTTAAGCCCTCCTCAGTTAAACTTTTTAGGTCGTGGCAGAAAATGATACCTTTGGAATTGCATATTAAACAATTCCGTCACTCCGGGAATTATTATGTTTCCTAACCTCGAATGTTATTGTATTATTTCTATATGAAATTTCATATAGAAATCGCATGTATGCGTTAAATACAATAACATTCGAGGTTACGAAGGGGTTGATAATTGCGTAGCGAAACATAATAATTCGCTAAGGCATTGTGATTATACTTTATACGTAAGTGCAAAGTATTTTCAATGTTTTTGTAGTTTGGTCACTGCAGAGTGCAGTCTGATGAGACGACCGAATATTTTAAATTAAAAAATTCAAGTTTTACTAGTTCGAAACCAAGCTTCCATTCCAACGTCTTGGTAACCTGACCTAGATTAGATACTTCCAAATAAAAAATTTAGAATTTTTTTTTTCTCAATTCTCAATCGTGGAAATTTTAAACAAGCAATTAAAATATGAAGTGCTAACAGTTTTTTTATTTCGGCAGTGTAAAATGTTGGTTTAATGCTTTTACATCACACTCTTGAGCTTACTGAAACGTAAATTGTTCAAATATATCATTTGACACATATCGTAAAAAAATATGCTAAAAGTGTTAGAATTTTAGTTTCATATCGAGAATTCACGTTGAATTGATTCAAATTCCTGCCGTCTCCATTCAATATCGATTGTTGGAGTATATTGAATATTTTCAAGGAAAATGTGGCACGGAACTATTAATTCAGTCGAACCATCAATACTGGATTCTTGTAATAAAATTGGTTCTTCCTCTGCGTCACTGGCCTCTCGCTCTAACATTTCGTCTTTATTGATATTTATTAAAGGCACATCGATTTCAGTAATATTTGTTTGGTCGGTTGAATCTTATTAGTGTCGTGCCGTTTTGTATACACCGCGTAGATAATTAATATTTTAGAAGTGTAGACAATGTTTGTAGAAAATTAAGAAATTGGGGTCGACAATAGAGAGATAGACAATGTCGAAAATTATTATATCTGTTAACAATTATCAAAATTCTATTGTTTCTTTGTAATGCAAACCATTTCAAGATGGTGCTCATTCTTTCATCACATTGAAAAATTTGACCCAAAGTTTTACTATGGTAATGAACACATTCATATTTATGTTACGGTTAAAGTGCGAAATCGTTAAATGTGCAAAGTTCCAATTTTTTTAAATCGTTTATACGATAAAACTTCGGTTGTAAATAGGGCCTATGCTGGGAGGATCAAATGGTGAAAGGGAGGTGCTGGAACTTATCGCACGCTCGTGAAAGTTATGTCGGCCGATAAAGAATACAATTCCTGTTGACTAAACAACGCTATAACCTTCCATGGTAATTTGCCGTACACTAGTGAACAATTCACAACAGACTTGACAATTTCTAAAAACTTGGCTGCTATAACCTAACAAATTTCGAGCGTCACTATTAAGAGATCCTTTACAATGTCCAACAAAATTAGCACGCAATAAAATTATAATGCATAAAAAAATTTTGAGGTAAATATTGACCATGCGAGTACAAGTTCCTCGAGTTCATAATTCTAATAAATGTCAAAATATGACTGAAGTCTGGCTTGATGTTTTTTCCCATTATCTCCAATTTAGGAGCATAGGGTTTCACCATCAAACTCTGTTGGGTTCTATTATTTAATTTCGACCCACGACTTTCCGAGCTAGTCGTCCGACTTTTCTTCTCTCTTGTGGGTTTAATTTCAGAGACCTACTTGTCATTTAATTCTGCGACTTCCTCGATGTGGTCAATCAATCTCAATATTTGTTATTTTGTTGGACCAGAAGGACCTCAATATTCTCCTAAGGCATTTATTTACAAATACCTGCCTCCACCTTCACGTTGTTGAAAGTGCCCTCGATATCGGGAAACGCCACCAACGAGTATTCTTGAAAATCGAATGACTTCCAATTTCCTGAACCAAGGTATGTAATGCCGTGTCCACGGGCTTTAAGGTACGCATGTTGAGATTGTGCTTAGTTTCTGGGCACAATTATCGGGCGAATATAGACATCCAGTAACCGACCGAATGATTTTCGGCAGAAAAGATGACAGAGATATTGGCCTTAAGTTCTTAAGACCCCCCTCCCTCCAGGGGTTGTTGTATGAGCTTCTACCCGGTTTCGGGATGTATACCGTACCCCAGCTTCAGACACTTTTTTGAGATAACCTCCAGCCGCAGTCCAACCTAGATCCGCAGTCATCCAAAGACCCGTAATCGACGCATCCTCACTATCAGGGAAGTGAGTTTCCATCAAAAAATCAAGAGCCTCTTCACTAGAAACCGTCCATTCACCTTCGGGTTTTATCAGATAGTCTGGAACAGCCGGATTAGTAGAAATAATCTTTCTTAAGTGCGAAGTATCCGAGACCCCTTTCATTCTATCACAGAAGAATCTTCACGAATTCCTTTTCCCCTTCCTTATTTCCCTTTTGTATACTCTGAGGCATCCATTATAAAAGTTCAAGTCTTGACTTTTTCTTGATCTTTTCGCTCTATTGAAAGCAAATTGACTGACTTTTCGGCATTCCACAAGTGCTGTGGGCCACCAAACAGGTTTTCTCTTTGCCCTCAGCTTTGTTAATGGGCAAATTTTCCTCGTAGAGGTATTGAAAGCTCTAGTAGAGTATCTACAATTGAATCAAGATCACTACTCGTGTCGGAGAGTCCTGGGACTCTATATGGAATCCTGCCCTCCAATACATCCCTATATACGCGCTATACTGTCCTCCGGGGGTTTCGGAACACGCACTAATTTGTAATTTGGAGATTGAGCTTAAACGTTACGTACCGAAGATCAGAGAAGGAATGCTCCTTCGCTACCCTTCATACCCTGATCATAGATGAAATAAAATCGGAATCCAGAAAAACATTCAGAACCTACTGTCTATTGGTAACAATAAAGGTGGGTTCCCGACCTATATTACTAATAATGAGGTTAGTTCCTAACAGAAATTCGAAAAGTAACACACCCCTGTCATTGATGCCCAAGCTACACCCATGGTACGGTGAGCGTTCGCGTCGCACCCTAGGATAACTCCCACCTTCCTCTTTTCCGCGTCACAAACAAGTGCCCCAGTAAATTTGGCGGCACTGGCTTCTCCCAGTCCATATATGCGGCTGCAAGCCAGAATCTCCTTTCCTTCGTCTCTAAACAGACCGCAGTGATGGCCCCATTACAATAATGCGGAAGTAGAAAAACATTTATATTATTTTCCACCAGTATACATGATCTACTCTTTTCCGTCCCACCAGCGTAAACAAGGGTGTACCTCTTCGCTCGCAGACCACAGATCTTGTTCTTTTTGATCCAAGGTTCTTGGATCATTGAACACCGCTAAGTTTTTTCCCTTTATGTGAGCAAGTTGAAACATCTGAAAGGCCAGTTGGAGCATGCCTATACAATAAAAAACATACTGTTATTGATAATAGTAATAATATTTTAAACCAGAACTGATGTGTTATCGAATCGCTTCAAAATCGCTAGAATTATATGTAATTGTCATACTTACCGTGCATTTTTCAATGGGTTTATTTCAATTTTCTGGTTTTCTTAAGCGTTAGCGTATTAATTTGAACTTTAAGTACGCTGATGTTAATTAAATATTATTAAAATACTTTAAAACACAAAATTATTATGCGTAGAAAACACTCTGCTGCTCATCAAACATAAAACTAATTGAAACTAATTGTAAAATTATGACAATTTCAAAATAGTAAGAGATGACGTGATCAAAAATTATTCCTCTGATTGATGCTTGGATAAGGCGAGTTTGGTTTGAACGACTCTTTGCATTAGGCGGGTAGTTAACTTTGATTATCATGTCGAGAGGTTGTATTTGTTTTTTCTATATTTTTAATTTTGACTTGTTTTTGTTGTAATACACTAAAATTAAAAAATTTCAATTGACCCGGAACTCAAGGAAAAGCCCAAATGTGGTCGCATGTGATAGTTTTAGGAAGGGAAGCTTAATAGTTATTCCAACACAGTGAAAGTACAATTAGGCGTAAGTTAATGCATAAATGTCTGTGTGATCACAACCAATACCGACCATTCTACAATTATGTTGGATACCATTAACACAACTGATTATTGGACCGGAATCTAAAATAATAGGAATAAAAATAAAATGCAAAGAAAAGAGAAAACATTACGAAGGATTTGGTAGAAGAAAACCGCACACCTTATTATAAATGAGCTTTTGACGCTCAAAATGGGGTGCGCAGGTTGTACAATTTTTGTAACGTTTAATTAAATAAATAAATAAATAAATAAATAAAATAATAAATAAATAAAATAATAAATAAATAAAGTATTGGAATAACACCTAATTTTGAAATTTTTACTATGAATTGGGCAGGTTTGGGAACGTTTTGATTACCTTAAATGATAGAAAAGTTTTGTGCTAATAACAAAAAAATCAAAAGCTAAAGAGTTAACACCTAAATTACAATAGCTGTATTTCTTGACGCTTGATCTGATCCAGTTCAATTCAAGTTTCATGAAACAACGCAAAGGTCTTCTGGACTGCATTCTAATCCACATTTTATGATCTACAACAAAATTTGGATCAGGTTTCTCATAACAAATTTGAACTGATCCGGATCAATGAATGTCATGATAGGCAGCAAATGTGTGTGCTTAAATGAAATTGTATTTTAGACACTGTTGGGCGCGTAAATTACACGATGTAATTTACATGTAAATTACATAAGTTATTTTTTACATTATGTAAAGTAAATAATGACTTTTTCATAACAAGCGCACTATCTATTATATAGTTTAATAACTATTTAATTATTATAAAAATTGATTGTGTAACGTTGAAAACAAAACAAAAATAAATTAATATGTCAAAAATTTGAGGTTATAACCTTTCTTGTGTTGTTCCTATACCGATAGGTGTAGTCGATGTGGATGGTTGTTGTTGAATGGAAGGTGGTTTATCTACTAATCTTTCACCTTGACTAAGGGCAACTGTAATTTCCTGTAAACTTGCAAAAGAAACACGAACGAAATTATTGGCTCAGAATGCCCATCCGTAATCCACTCATTAATTTCTCGAACATAGTAGTCCCTCCTTGTACGAATAAGTAGAAAATTTGATGCGTATAAATAGGTGATCGATACATGTTATTTTTAACAGCCCGTATATTGTCCAGGATGAAGTACATATAAAGGAGCTTGTGTGAACAAACGCAACTTCAGCATATTTAAACTCTGGAGGACTCGCTTGTTTTACCGGTTTTCGTTTATAAATTTTAATTTTCGAACACACTTGGTTCATTAAAGGGGGATATTCTTCACAAAGCTCAACTATAATTATTTCACCATCCCGACCAGTCAGACCAAATATTTTTTTATTGGTGGACGACGATGGAGTGCTCTCAATTTCATAGGTTTCATGGGCGTTAGAAAAAACGGGACTTGCTTTTCAACTACCGGAGTTGAATGTTGAATTGAACTTCCTCCTCCGCCTTTGAGTCTCATGGTGGTTTTTGATGATTTCGGCATGTAATAAACATCATTCGATGTAGTAAACGGATCACTGTCTGGATTTTTTGGTGATGGGAAAAAATTAACTTACTGATATGTTGATGACATTTACTCGACTGTTTCACACTTACGAAGAAACTGTATAAAAGGCTTCAATTTGATAATAGATGGCACGTATTACGCTATAAAAATTATTATCTTTCCCATAAGTGGCTAAACTAAATTTGAAAATGTCAGTAATCGTTTTTTAGATCTTGTTTAAGAAAAACACAGATGGCAGTTATAACCACATAAATGAATTTCTTCTTCTGATTGTAGATAACTAAAAGTCTAGAATCATTATGATTGTCCGTCTAAATGAAAGATGTGTATAACCCTGATAAACAAACATTTGTTACGTTTATACAATATTTTAAGTTATTTTTCAGAGTTGTCACGTTTTTTGCATATAAAATTTTTATCTAATTTACGTTATTTACATACAAATGTAGATAACGTTTTTTACGTGTAAAATGCTCAACACTGATTTTTCACTTGACCAGCCTTTTGAAAATAGCTATTGATATTCTAATCCTTAGAGTCTCGTCGCTTCTTAAATCAAAATGTGTGTACACTACTCGTATAACTGAGAACCTGTTCATGGAAATTACAAGGAAATATATTTTTCTGATAAATCCATCCATTGGCACAATTTTACATTCTGTAAAAGTTAATGGCGATGGTTTATTAAAGCGGCTTAAATATTATGTATACCCCACAAATACTGTATGTGCTAGATATCCCTAAAAATAAGGTTGATATACATTACAACTTCTAACATGTACTCGTATATGCGCGTATATACCACAAAAAAGGTTACTGCAGATTATTTTTAGTATTTCAAAACATTCGGTTATAATAATATAGCGGACGGTGGTCTGTTTATCAAGGCAGTAAAAAGCAAACACCAAACTGATATTTTGCCGATTTTTAATTTTCTTCCTGGTTTTTGTTTGTTTTCATAATTCTCCCTGGTTATTTCGCAATTATTAGCTATTATGCGATAATTAAACGGAATTAAAATATTTTACTACCAAACCAACATATAATTTTAATTTATTGAAACTACTAACAATTTTTTTTTTGTGTAAATTTAAATAATAAATAAACATTTGTTAATTGACTTTATTCAATAACAAAATTAAGTATTTGGAAATTTATTTATTTTGCCGGATTAATAACGAACTTCAAAATATGCAAAATATGCTGTTAACTCAATTCTAAATTTTATAATAAAATTTTGTTTTTATTCACCACTTTTTTTTTGGTACGGTCTACGTGAATTTTTGTTGACTGCTAAAACAACCAGTGGGAGGGGGGGCGATATTATAAAACATATTCTAGGTAGAGGAGGTGGTACATGTAATTGTAATACTTTTCAATTACATGAAATTACGTATTTATGGATGTATTAGTTTCGCATTGTTGCAATCGTATAGTGGTGGTACAATAAATGTTTTCATTTACGATTTTACAAACAGTAAATTAATTCAGAATTTAAATGTTCATTGATTCTCAATAATGGTGGTTTTTACGATACTAGTGTCACGATTCTGTAGGTCTACTACATATTCCGATCTGAAAATAAAACCGATCTGAAACATAAATCTGATCTGAATATGAATCGGTACTGTGTAAAGTTTTCAGGTCGAATCAAAATGTTGCCATATTTCGATCTGATTTGTAATATCAAATTATTTTTGTGAATGAAGACAAAAATTTAGTTAATTTTCAAAATACAGATGTTTTACTTTTTAAGTGTAAGAAAATGGATTCGATCGCAATATATTTAAGTAGTAGTGATGATGATAGTGAAAATGAGGTATCGCTGGCCATTCAAAGAAAGATATTAAGCGATAATACATTGGAAATTCCCTCCAACATGTATGCATTTCTATATTAACCAATATGCGTTTCCAGGTTTTAAAATTATTTCGTCTATCAAAACAATCGTTTTCCTATGTTGACCAGTTGAAACCAATGCGTAGGTCAACTGCTATTCCGTCAATGATAAAGCTGGCCGCAACGCTTCGCTTTTACGCTCAGGGTGTATATCAGTTGAGTGTAGGGGAGGACATTTTTATTGCAATCTTTCAACAGAACAGGTCGGTCGTACATCCAATTTTGACAGTTAAAATTTAATATATTGATATTAATTTGATTATTATCTTCTAGTACAGGGCACAGGTATTAGTACAGGACATATGGAAATCATTTTAAACCATATTATACTATAAATTACATATGTGACGTTCAAATGTAAAGTTCGCTATCTATATACATTATAAACCTGTAGTGGTGGTGTTCCTACTATCCTAATTTATGTAAATAAAGATTTAATTAATTTCTTTCAATTAAAATATTTATTTTGAGGTTCACCTTGTTTGTATTGTTGTTGTTGTTATGTGAGTGTCAAAGATAAATGTCAAAAGTTTTTTGAGCAAAATGAGCGCGTTTAATTGGCAAATTTTGGGATTGGAGATACCAACCTTAAAATAATTGATTTTTGAATATTGTAATTATAGAAACCTTAGGGTAACAAAATTTCCTGTATATAAAGGAGGTTTTGTTTTTGATTTTTTCAGTGAGTTCAGTTAGTACAGTTAGTTCAGTTAGTTGATTAATGCATTCATATTATAAAGAATTTGTTAGTTGCATTAACATCAATTTTAAACAGTTAAGTGAGTTAATACATTGGTTTTTAAAGAATTCCGTTGATTAATCATTTCGTTAAAAAGAATTTAGTTAATTAATTTATTCAATTATAATGAATTCAAACGTTATTTAAAACAGTTGATAATTTGTCAGTGTTAAAGAAACATTCTGTAAATATTGTTCGATAGCAGAGAAATTATATCTATGTAAATAAAGCTGTAAATATTAAAGATGGGAATAATTGTTTATTGCATTTTTTAAATAAAAGTATAAATATAACAACAAATACATATTTATGGTTATTCATCATATGGAGGTGCAGTATTCATGTATTTTGGGAACTTCTTCTGGATCATTTGTTCCTGTGTTAAACGGAATACGGATGTACGATACTTACATCTTTGAAACACACCTAGAAATAGCAAAAATTAGAAATATTGCAAAGTGGACAAATTAATATTCAACTTTAAGGAGTCATATTAACCTGAAGACGTGAGTAACTAAAAACCGTTCGTCAGAAAACGCAGAAAACCTGCCATTAATCCTAAGAGTAATGTTGATTAATTTTTTCTATCTTAGCTAGTTTTGTTAATCGAAATGTACGGCTAGATCAAAAAATAATTAAAGTTCTGTTAATAATTTCTGAATTACAGTATTTTTAATTTTGAAAATAGCAAGCTTTGATCCATACATAATTTTATAGCGAGTTTTGTCTGTCATCTTTCAAAAAATAGCAAATTTTGAAAAAAATATAATTTTTTTTATTACAATATAAACTTTATTAATAAAAAAATATAATAAACTTTCTTCATAAAATTAATTAACAAAAACGGTTAATAATTATCTCAATTAAATACAAAAATATCACATCTCTTCGTGAGATCACATAAAAAGAAAAGTAAATAAAATAGGAAAATAAAAAGTAAAAGCTGACATACGACATTCATCATTTTGTAATTTTTTTTAATTGATTTTAAAATATGTTCATCTCTTTGTTTCATGTGGTCCAAAATTTGTTGTTGCACGGGTGTCTTGTGTTTTTTACGAGTTGATTGGCTTGTTGATGGAATGGAGATTTGGCTGGTACTGGGTACTCTTACATCAGTACCATCAATCTCACTCAATTCATCAGCACTCTCTGGTTCGTACACAATCAAATCGTCGCTTGTGTCCGATAGTGTTCTACACCTTGTGAAAGTCGTGCTTTCCAGAATGTTGGGTGCAATGGTATGCTTGGTTGTCATAAGGTTGTTTATATTCGAAAAATAAACCAAATTTGCAGCATTTAATGTAGTGGGAGCTGTCCCTGTTTTGGGATCTTTTAATTTTTTGTACGTATCAAGAAGATTCTTCCACTTTTTAATACATTCTTGCGACGTTCTATGTTCAAGTTCTGGCGTCGAAGATTGAATTTCTCTAAAAATGGAGAAAAATAGAATACATATTACATGAATTTTATGTAGTTAGCATAAGTAAATTTTAAAAATTGCAAAACTTACGTCCAAATAACAGGGTATTGACAGTTCTTTTTTTTAAAATCAGCATCTTTTATAGTTCTGGCTTCAATTAGGGCAAAAGTTTCATCTTCACTCCTTGAAATACAAATAATTAATTTTGGATACTCGTATAGTATGTTTGGTATATTATTTAAAAAAATATATATTCTATTGAACTTCAGTAAAATTTGTAAATAAAATATTTATACTGAGGTTATGTATTCATACACATATCATTAATTCAAGTTTTCTGAAAAAATAAATACTTACATCTCGTACTATACCGCTTTCGTTTCATTTTATAATTTTCGAATGAAAATTATTGTACTAACTTTAATTATTATTTACTTATTAAATAATAAAATTTTTGGTATTTTACCGCAACAACATATTATATTTCACAAAAAAACAAAACAAAATATAATGAATGTCAGAATTTTAATGCTTACGAGTACATGTAACAAAACTGTATAATCCACATGAAGCCAAATAAGTTTTTTATGAAAGAAAGAGATAGAAAATAAGTCACCTCATCAGCAGACTTATTTAAATAAGTCGGTGAAAACAAATAAGTCGGTAATTGGAAAAGGGCCATATATATAATATTATAGGTATATATAATATCTTTATCCTCAGTACTCCCGAACTGAGGATAAAGTGGCAGCTTACTTGTATTCACAAATGTTTCACTATTTATTAATTTTAATTTAAATATATTATTTAATTTAAATACATCTTTATCCATTTATTTAACTTAATTGTTTTAATATAATATAAATGCAAATGTTATTTTTCACAATGAAAATTATGTACTAATGTGTCTTTGCTTAAAGACATGAACTATTAAATTACTGACGAAGACTGGTGTGAAAAATAAAAAACAAAAACTTATATACATTTTTTCTGGTATACAACTGGGCTAAGGACTCTGTGATTAATCAAGTCAACTAAAACCAAGTTGTATACCAGTTATACCAAACTGTACTAACTATATTTTTCCATAAAACGTACTCATATTACACCTTTACGAAATGTCAATTTCGGACATTTTTCTATAGTAAAATGTCACAACAAAAATATAACAACAACAACAACACGGTAAGTATTTTAATTATAAAGCAAAAAAAATAAAACTTATAAAAATGATAATAAAGTTTAATAAATTTATTTTTATACAAAATATTTACAGAAATAAAACGGGTGAAGAAACGGTACACCACACCTCTTTCTCGATTTTCGCGAACACACGATCTGGAGCTATACATGAAGATCGGCGACTGAAAAAATGATTTATAATAAAGTGACACTCGACAGGGCTTCTTTTAGAAGCCTATAAGAATACATTCCTAGCATAATGCTGTTTTAGTTCTGGCCTCCGCAACCATCTGCGACTAGACAAATTCAGTTCTTGTCACTCAAATTCACATTTTGAAGACGGTGATGCAGAGCCGATCCAATATGATACGATCCTTTGGAGTATTCATTTTCAGTCCAGGAATATAAAAAAACCTTGTTTGTCGTTAAAGGTGATTTGGACGACTCCAAAGTTGTACATGTACAGCTGACGGCTGTAATATGCCGCCTTGGGGCCACTTTCGGGAGTACCATGTTTTTTTGGCAATCGAATGACATAGTGACTAGATCGTCCTTTTGCTCTCGTAGTAAATGATGGAATGCTTGAGCATGTCTCTTGTGCACTAAGCGATCTACCATTAAGGATTGCTTCTTCTTAGGGTCTTTTTCCCATTTCATACTCTCTGTTAACCTTATACACACTGAACACAGGTCTGAGTAAGGAGCCTTGAATCCAATATTGAAATTGCGGTTGAACACATTGCGGAAGAAACTTTCCGTCACATTACTATCTGGTGTCTGGATACCTGGTACATTTTGTTAACATTTAATTCACTAGGCAGATATTGCCTTTTGGTTAATTTATTTCGACAATAATGAATCTCCAATGTTTTGAAGTTGTTTATAAATTGTATAACTGCATCTTTTTCCCTACATTTCTCGAGCCTATTCTGTCTCCTCCACGTCTTTCTGTAGGTGGTGATCGAGTGGACAAGTGGCTTTTACAGACACGAACAATTCTATCACGTCTTATACCTAAAAAACGAAGTTTGGCACACTCGTGAAACGTTGTTGTTCGCTTTTCGGACAAAGTATTTTATCGTTAACGTTCTTTTTGCTGATGAATTATTCGTTCTTCGTGTGGGATTTTGCGCTGACGCATACGCTAAAATAAAGAAGTCCTGCTGGAATTTGTTTTTAGTTAAGTAAAATGCTTTTGCGAATTGCATTCCATCTTTTCCTCGAATATTTCCACATTTGAAAGACCCTACGTTTTTTCTGTGTTTACACTTAGGTAAAACAGGTGGTCTCGTTTGCCATTATCTTATAAACTTAACTTCATTTCCTATTAAACTTAACTAGGTAATATGCAGATTATTTACCGATTTCCTTTTCTTGATCCCGTTTTGTTTTATTTTTAGATTGCTTTCTGGCCTTCTCGCCGTTCTGAATGACAATTGGGTGTTCATTGCTGATCATTGTATTATAGAATAGTGATATTTACAAATACCTAATAGTATTAAAATGTAATAAAATAGAAAATTAAAATTAATTTCCTTTGAATTCAAAAATTATCATTTCTGTCACAATTCTTTCTTTGTCAATGTAGAGTTTTGTATAGATTTGTTTGAGTAAATAATTAGTTTTACATTAAACTTGAAATTTCAATATGAAATTTCTTTATCAAATAATGAAGTTTGCGGACAACTTCTATTAGGTCATGAATACCTTAAAAAAATGTAAATAGCGAACTTTGCATTTGAACGTCACATATGTTAAATTGCCTTTCAATAAAAGAAGCGCATTAGAAACAGAAAAACTTGTCCTTCTCTTTTGAGCAGTGCTAAATTTTGCAGTCTGTTCAGTTTGATTTATCATATTAAACTTTATAATTACAAACTGTTTCATTTATTATACTGTGTGCTTTAATCGACTAAACTGAATTTACTTAAGCTAAATATTGAAGCTTTTACTACGTTTCACTATGAAGCCAATGAAAATTTAATTTACGAGGATATTTTTCGATGATTTCTCATTTAATTTATATCAATTTATTACGGTGTGAAAGACTTTAGTTGTTAAACTAGTTTTGCCAATTGTGTCGATTAAGGCAAGCAATTTATTTCAAGTTGGCCGTATGACAATGACAATGCACTAGCATTGCCCGTATTAATTTCAAATTAATAATTATTAATACTTAAGTCCAAGTTAAATTGTTAATGAATTCAGAATAAGCTAAATTGATGATTTTCCGACTATTAAACATCAAGTTCCACTATACTCGTATATCAAATTAAATTTTAGTGCCCTATGTGCCTCAGTGTATTATAATCTCCTGTAGGTCTTCAAATATATGCTATTGCTTTGTGCCTAAAACTAACTAGTTTATGCAATAAATAAAAATTGGTGACTAGGCAGTATAAATATTTTTGCGTGAGCTTGAGCCACCTATTTTGAAATTTCTGTCAAAGCACAATTTAAAATGTAATTTAATACTCCCTAACAAAATTTAAAGGAAAATTATTGAGCACATTCTGCTGTGTTCCTTAAATGACTAAACTGACTAATCGCCAATCGCCATTTTAAAAAGAACAAAGTCTCAAAATTAGATATAGCATCAAGTCATGCCGAGTCGGCAGAAAATAATTCATGACATATTGCAATGCAGTACATTAATAATTTACTCCACAACATATAGTTACAACTGTTCGAATTTGAATGGTATAACTTGATGTCAGCAGATGGAGGGAGTGTCAGTGTAAATGGAATGGCAAGTCACATAGTAATCTTATGCAGCTTGTCATATACGATTCATATATGCTAATGATCTCAGACATGACGCGCATCAATATTAGTCCCGCACTCTGATAAAATTCTAGGGAATACGTCTTATTAATTTCAATTTTATCATTATTTTAAATAAATCATTAGAACTGAAATTACCAATTACGAATCACAATAATTCGTACAAATTATTAAAATGTCAAAGTTTTTTAAGAGTCAACTAAGATTGTAATTGTAATTTATGTAATGTTAAATTTACAAATCCTTTATACGATTTTTAAAATACAGAAAACCTTTATCAACCCCCACTAAGTGTACCGTCGGATTAATAAGGAACCAAATTAACCGAAAATCACCATCCCTTGAATGGTTATAGGAGCTAGGGGTTTTTAGTTTACTCATAAAATTTACAGAATTATTTTTCTCAAGGTGTGATTTTTTTTAAATTATATTTATTTATCCCAACTGATTTACAAATCATCTACTAGTTCATTCAATCTTTCATACTTTATATTCTTCTTTGGATAGGTATAGCCGTTTGGCTAGTCCCCTTTACAGTTTTATTATATTTTTAGTCGATCCAGATTTGTTCAAGTAGAACAAGTGGTTTCTTCATTTGCAGCCATCTTGCATTGGATTCCTAGCGTGTCGTGGTTGCTTATTGCTTCAAACAACAAGGCTATCTGATAAGATGGCCGTATCATTTGCATATAGATCATATAAAGTTGGGCCCAGAACGCTACCTTGTGGTACTCCTGCCGATATTTTCTTTATTTATGAGTATTCGCCAACTAATTTAACACGAAAATGTCAGTAAGTATGTAAGATTTTAATATTTCATAAACAGCTTTGGTAAGTCTCTTTGTAGCTTATATTCCAAGCCTTTATACCATAATCCGTCAAAGGCCTGTGCTACATCCAAGAAGATACTTGAACATACTCTTTTATTTTCTAGTTCATCTTCAATTATGTTTGTAATTTGATATACTTTTGTTCTATTATTGAATGGTTTTCTCTGAAGCCAAATTGATGTGGAGGCATTTAGATTTCATAATTCAATTGTTGGGAGACTGAAGAGACTCAATCTTTAGGAGCAGTTTAGGTATCATAATTACTTCTGCGACTTTCCATTCATTTGGAACGTGTCTAATATGTAGTCCTTTTTCAGGAACGGCTTTTACTATGATAGGATCAATCTAGGAACGCCTAGTTCATCAGTATTTTAGTGAAAGTCTTTGTTCTAGTGAATCTAGAAAAATCGCTAGCAAATACTGAGGGCACTTTTTAGTTCTGAATCAGATCTAATAGGAAAACACGAACCCTCGTTGTATTAGGAGAAATGATTGAAAAAATCGTAAAGGGTGTTTTTCTACAGGTTCACAATTTTAAATTAAAATAGAACAAAGAAAAACGTTTTGAATATCAGTGAAACTAGCTTGTGACCGCCGTTTCTTATTGTCGTCTAGGGGAGTTCTGCTACTCGTCGGTACAAGCCGCCATGTTACAAAAAAAACTTTTGCTGAATTATTAAGGGAATTAATATATATAGTCTATGATTACACTCGAAAAAAAAACACTTCCGCACCACACTGTTATCACCGTCCACCACTTATTATAGATTAGGAAAAAAATAGTCGTTTTGTCTTGGTTCGGCCCCAAATATGATAAATAATATATATAGTAGGTTGTGCTCGAAGAAATGACGGAGAACCAAAAAACAACAAAGACATAAAAAATGTTTGCAGAATCTTAAATCTTGAAAGCTAAAAATAATTGTATCGTTAAGTTAGGCGGAATAAGGAAACTTATGTTTTTTTTTTAAGAATTATAAAGGAAAAGTTAAGGAAATATAATAACATAATTTAAAAAAGAACATGCAAATACGTTACATATCTGGATGATATAATTGCAACCAGCTGATTTAATTTTCGGTGTTTGTCGCCCAACAAGCGGTGGTACGGTAGGTATGAAAGTATGTCGAGGAAATAGTAACGTAGGTTTGCATAAAAAGCTAAATGAAAGAAAAAATTAGGTAGGCTATAATTGCTATTGTACGTCTAAAAAAGATGGTACCAAATTTTAACGTCGTCGTTGCAGCTTGTGGTTTTTCTTTACTCCATATCCGGCAATTCTGTTTATTAACGTACACATTCAACGAGCTTCATCGCTGAACAAAATTTTGTTTGGAAAATCAACATCAATATCAATTTGTGCTTCAGCCCATTGGCCGAATTGGCGGCGTGTGCGATGGTCGGATGGCTTTAATTTCTGCACAAGTTGAATTTCTAAGCACTTTACGTGCCAAGAAGCTTAGATAAAATCGTCCATAAAGTGGATGAGCACATCTCCAGTTACTGAGAACGACGTCGAATTGATTGATTTGGGTCTTCCTCAATGATACGCTATACAGCGTCTATCGCTTTTTTAGTACGCACTGTTTGACGTCCTACTGGACGCGTAATATCTTTTAGAGTATATGTAACGGTTTGTTAGTATTTTGTAATTTTTATTGTTTGTCGTCGTGATGGCCTTTGAGGTGGAGCAGCAGATCGCCGGCTAGGTGGCAGTCGTTAAGGGTAGGATCTTTCCACTGGTCACCATGAACTTGTGAATTGCTGCTTACTAATTTATAAAAATTGTTATAGAATATCGCCATTTGTACCGTACCGTCTCATGAAAAAACAATCGTCCTAAGACGCCGGTATCAATTTTATTTAGATGAAATTACGAATTAAGCTTTCATGAAATTGTCAAGCTTATCTTCCTACTACCATATCGAAATCGTTTTTGATTAAATATATAAAATATATAAAAACTTGTTTTACTCCACCTCAACACTGTGATGTTCGATTTATTTACTACAAATCAGCGGTTCAATATTATATTGTAATCGATACACTGCGCGACTATATTTTAAATGCGTGCACGGCTTACATATACGTGGTCTCAAAACGATTCTCAGTTAACTGAATTACCCGCTCTAATGGACGATTATGACGACCGTAAAATGGATTTAATGCACGATGAGTTTGGCGATCAGAACCATTATTTTGATAAAAAAAATTCCACAATTTGCAAGCGTTGCTCTGGCGTGAGTCTATTCATTATGAAATGGCAAATCAAACTAATGAGAAAGCAAATGTCAGCTCTCAAATCGGTTTTCAAACAAAACAGTATTGCCACCTTAAAGATGTGACTCTAAAAAACACCCTTTATGATACCGAAAATGATTGTATATGTTATAGTAAAAGTCCGAAATCGGAAAATGTCCGAATAAAAATTATAAAAAACTGTTTTATTGTTTCGAAATCTGGTTTACCCTTCACCCCACGTAGTACTTATTATGGTATTAGTGCAAACTGGAATTTTGAATATTAGGGACTAACAGCTTTACTAACTCTTACGTAACTCTTACTTGATCATCAAGGAATCCAACGGTACTACTCGTATCAGCCACTTTAGAGATACTTTAAAATTGGCCATCAACGGCCACCATTTTCTAGCAGAAATGAGAACAGAAATATGTGTTTCTCCATAATTTCTATTAAATTTAATCATGTAATTTAATTTGAAAAGTAGAAATTCCTGGAAATCGAAAGAATAATATATCGGCAAACATTTGAAGAACAAAGAAGTTCGTATCTACTCTATTTTCTTCAAAAATAAAAAAATACCCCAACAATGATCATTTTTCCATCATTACGATCATTACATATCTATTTAGTTACGTTTTGGTTTTAATAACATGACAGATTTATGATATTTAAATGAAATGGCACGGAACGAATTTTATACTACTTTACACTACTTTTAAAATTGAAGAAAATCAATATTCAATTATCCTTCGTCAGCAATATTAAAACAATACAATGTTGAAACAAAAGAAGATTTTTTTCATTTTTAAATTCGTGTTGTATTTAACAAAGGAATGCAGTTTCTATACAGACATTTTCAACAGCCTTCTTTATAATTTTCCAAACTATTAATTTTCATAGTTGTTTATTCATCAACCATTTCGCACAATGTTAGCAATATTATTAGTTGGTTATTCAAGAGCACACTTTAAAAATAATGTCGATACTCTGCTAAAATATCAAATAATTTCGGGATACGTTTAGCAACATAAAACTCGTAGCTTCATTTGCCGTTCGAAATCATTTGTATATCACCTCTTATTTATAAATTTATATACAGTACGTTTCAAAACTATACTATATCAAAGAATTCCACATACACCATTCCTTTTCAAATTAAACATTTTTCTCAAATCATTTTTGGTATAATTAAAAAATATTTTTATTTTAATTCAAAAATATGGATGGCTACAACAAAAACATGAACATATTAAAAATATTAAATTAGCCCGAATGGTCCCAGAATTATTAACGGTTTTTTTATTTAAACCCCAAATATAATGTTTCTGGGGTCTAAAACATTAGAAAATATCTTTGGGGCATCCACCCTATTTGTAGTTTTCGGGAAAACCCCCGTTGCCATATGGTAACACGGGGACATACATAGAGAATTTTTTCAACAAAATGATTTCCATATATAACTAAATATACATTTGAAATAAAATATAATTTGTATGTAAATTTCTTGTAATTATTTATTAAATTCAGTATTTATTATTGTTTTGTGTGGTATGGCTGAAAACATTTCACACAAAGTTCAACGTTGCATTTGACGCAAGCAGTACGTCCAATAGATTTGCAAAGGTCACCACCTCAGCGTCTTTTATTCGTGATGGGAATAACTAGGACAATTCCATCAAAACAGATTGTTGTTTCTACTTCGTTAACTTTACGCTTCGGATTGAATGATGGACCTGATCGCTTTGGCTTCTCACAGTAATGTTAACAATAGTATTTGGCGATATGTCTTCTAAACTCGAACTGCGACATTTTCGATTGACCCAAACGATGTAGTTGCGCCATGCATTCTGTACAGAAGCATCTACCAGCCAGGTAAAAATACAGCTCCACTACTTTTTGCCTTTGTAAACGGTCGACCCCACATATATATTTGTTGTATTCCGTCACAACACAAGGAGTGAGGACAACACGAGGAACAACGACTTTGCTCTTTTGTTCCTTCGAGTAGTGAAACGCGTTAGAATACAGATGTGTCCCAAAAGTGGCTGAAGCCATACAAACTACGCTATTATCGACCCATTTTGTTAGACGAACTCCATTTTCATTGATTGTTGCTGATTTGCAGTGGCCGCGTTTCTCCCTCTTCATGTTTTTTCAATGGAAGTGGACATGATTTAGGTATACGGTTTTCGCGGATTGTTCCACTGCCACTATATCCACGTGACTTCAAATGTTCTAAAAGAGGCAAGCAAGTAAATAGGTTGTCGCAGTAAAATGCAAATGGCAAGTTTATGGTAGCCTCCGATAATTCGTCGATCATGCTAACGAGTGGTGCAGCACATTCGCCATAGTTTTGTTCATAGTCTACATTCGAACGAGGATTTCTTTCTTGATACACTTCGAAATTCACAATATATCCAGATGGAGTGCATAATGACTTGACTTTGTAGCCAAACCGCAATGGCTTTCCTTTAATAAATTGCTTACATCCGTGTCTTCCGAAGTAGCCTATCATACTTTCATCATATGATAAATTTGGTTCTAGATGAAAACGTAACAACATTTTGGATTTTAAACGGTCCGTAATTGGACGAAGCTTTCACATTTTATCTGGATTCGGGTTTTCACTTGAGCCGGCATGATTACTATCTTCAAAGTGGAGAAATTGCAAAATTTCGTTGAATCGGTTTTTTCGCATGCTGTTGAACACAAGGTAGTTCCGCAAATCATCATCGTTGCTCCACATACTCCGAAGACTGGTGTGATAATTATAACCACTGATCAGAAGAAATCCAATAAATTTTCGTAGTTCAGCAACAGTAATTTTAGGATTGCCTATCTCTCGAAACACCGCAAATTTTGCTGATTCGTCTGCGATAAGTTGCATCAACTCGTCGTCAAAAAATTTTTCGAACTGCTCATGAGGCTTAAAGGAAATATTCATTAGGAAATATTAAGAAATATTTCGCTTCAGGAAATATTGGAGTCATGGGGATGAAATTGTCGTCGACGTTCCAGGTGAAAATTGCATCAATTCTTCTAGTTGATTACGTTTTGCAGTTTTTTTTTGTTTTAGGCTGTTCGATTGAAGCTGAAGTCGATGGTTTGTTTGATGTTGGAGAGTTGTTAGGCTCGTGTATATCTGGAAATAATGGGATACGGAATCATTTTCATCGTATAAAAATGTAGTTCTGCGACCACTTCTCCGCAACCACGGGCAACTCATCTTCGCCATTATCCTCCCCGCTTATGAATCCATCATTTCCCCCCCTCAATAAAAACAGTACGAACCTCGTCCTCATCGTTATCCTCTAAACCTTCGAGTTCTTCGCGGTAATCAAGAGCCTCTTTCAACGTAAGTTTTCTTGAAAAACACATAAATAATTGTAATAATTGTAAAACGGCTAATAAAATTTAATAAAAAATTACCAAACAACAGAACACAATGAAACAATAAAACAAAAAAACTAAAGCCGCAAAGAATATGCACATTTTGAGAAAACGGAAAAAAATCTCTGCGTATGTCCCCGTGTTGCCGTATGGCAATAGGCACAAAAACAGGTGCAAAACCCCTTAAAATTATAGCGTCATGTAGCACATTCAGGGTTGATTAGCATAAAGAATCCTTAATTATTTTCTAAAAATAATTTGTGGAAAAATAACAGAACTTAAAAATAAAATGTAACTTACTTTTTCATATAGTCCATTTTAACTTTTTTCACAATATTTTTTTTGCTTAATTATACAACCTCCTTCAAATATTTTTTCTAGCCAAGTAACTGTTGTCCCTTTACAAAACAAAACTAACGGAAAAACGTTTATAATTTTGTTGATTCTAGTTCTATATCGACACAAAATGAGATATAATTCTTGTTGCCATATGGCAACACGGGGATAATTCGGGTTAGAAATAATAAAAAAATTGCTTTCAGTAGCCAGAAAACATATTTAGTATCAATTAATTGCATATACAACCCATTAAATTGAAATTTAGTGCTTCTTATACGAGACCTAGTAGCTTGTATGATAGATACCCTTTAGCAGTGATTACTTTGCGTAAGCGATTTGGCATTGACAAAACTAATTGTTTTGTTATTCCCGGCGATATTTTGTTCCATTCCTCGATTATAATATTTTTGAGCTGCTCTTTATTTTTAATAGCACGTTGACGTACTCTGAATTCCAAACAATGCCACAGATGCTCTATTGGATTAAGATCCGGAGACTGAGGAGGATGAGATAGTACTGATTTGCTGTTATAGAGCAACCAAGTTCTTACTAATTCCAAATTATGTTTGGATCGTTATCCTGCACCAAGGACAAATTGTTGTCAATTCCGAAGTTTACAGCACTGGCTCTGAGATTATCTCTTAAAATGGATAAATATTTATATTTATCCATTGTACATTCCACAAATTCCAGGTTTCCTACTCCATTAGCAGCCATTGAACCCCAAACCATAACATTCCAACCCCCGTGTTTCACTGTGGATGTGACATTTTTTTAATTTAAAGCGGTGTTTGGTTTTCGCCATACCCATCGTCGTCCATCTGAACCCAATATATTGAATTTCTTTTCGTCCACAAAAATTACCTGTTCCCAAAATTCAATTGGCTTATTGGCATACGCGGTTGCGTTGTCCAAACGTTTAGATGCATTGTTTCTTGTAATTAATGTTTTCTCCTCGATACACATCTTTTGTAACCTTTCAAGTGTTTGAATAACGTTTCGAATGGTTTGCGGATTAATAGATATATTATGGTATTCGTCCAGGTTTGCAGCTATTTTTGGCGCACTGATTTTCGGGTCAGTTTTGATTAGTTTGTCAATTAGGCGTTCCTTGGTGTTAAATTTTTTTTTCGCCCTCTTCCAGGTGCAATTTCGAACGATTTTTTATTTTTAAAATTTTGTATAACGGATTGAACGGTGCGCCGAGGTCTACCAAATTCAGACACTTCAAGTGGTGTGAATTTTAAACCCAACTATACGAAGTTTAGTTTTTGATATTAAACGAAATATATTTCTAATATAAAAATTTCTAATATAATTAACCGTGTAGGTGAGACCTCCAGAACTTCCTGTGATTTGGCCAATTTCCAGTACAGTAACCTTCAAATTACGTATAAATTCATAAAAATCTTTGTCATTGCATAGCCAATAACAAAAGCTGTTTTGTGTCCGTATTTACATGCCACTGACTTTTAAAAAAGGCACAGGTCAGTAGCTAACTAACCGTGTAGGTGAGACCCCAGAACATCTCTGTGATTTGGCCAATCTTTAGTACAGTTAACCTCTAAATTACGTATAAATTCATAAATATGTTTGTCATTGCATAGCCAATAACAAAAGCTTTCTTGTGCCCGTATTGACATGCCACTAACTTTTAATAAAGGCACTCACTGGCCATTAGCTAGCTAACCGTGTAGATGAGACCCCAGACCATCTCTGTGATTCGGCCAATCTCCAGTGCAATTAATGGCAATCAGCGAACTTGTGATGGTCTTTTTTTGCAGCAAAACGGTTTAATATTTTATATGGTACGTATCGACGGACAAACTACCTTCTATTTAATGTTGTAAGCTTATATAGATAATTTTTGTGAAATGTATTTTCTTGCTTATGGAATGTTAAAAATTGCTTTTACGTACTGTTTTACAAAAACATTTACATTTTTTTGTTAATTAACAAATTTTCTGTACGTTCATGATTAGTTAATGTTTCCATTTTATTAAAATCTTCACATTTGTTGTAATTTTAGTTTTTTTATTTCAATCAAAATTAAGTTTTGAAAATAGCTTTTAATTAAATGAAATTTGTCTGTTGTCAGGTTTCCATTATTAACATTGCTTTTACCGACTGTTTGTTTTTGTTAATTTAACAAATTTGTTTTTTGTTAATTTTGTTGTTTTGTTAAAAACTTGACATCGTAATATATTGTTATTTAACGAGCATGAAGTTTCTGGCAACTTTCTGGCAAACCTTATAATTCCTATTAAACTTCTAACAAACGTTACAACTGTAAATAAATCCTGACAAATGCAAATTGGCTCATGTTGCAATCTAATATTTAAATTTAATTTAGTGTAGGTCTATATACAACATTTTCCATTGAATTGCTAAAAAAATAATCATTATAATCGAAACTATCAAAAACTAGTTTAATATCAATATCGTGTAAAAAAATTATAACGATAAGGTAAAAATTTGGTGATTAATCGTGTCATTAAACAACACATTCATAATGCCATTTAGGAAAATTTACACAAACAGCCACCCTATACAAATTAACCATAAGGGTCTAGGCAAACAAAGAAACACTTTAGGTTTAGGAAATATGAAGAAGGGGAGCGGCCACCTGGCTTCAAATAAGTCAGATATTGCTTGAAATGACGTCACTAACAGATTGTTATTTGCAATGCAGTAAAGTTTGTTAGATTTTAATCACATTGGTTGATAGCTTTGGAATAGACTCGAATTAATTATATATGATAATAAAGCGGTTAGGGCAAACTCGTGATAGTTCTCGAATTGGTTAGTTACAAATTATGTATTTGTGGATTAAGTGTCGTCCCCAACTGACACTAACCAGAAGTTAATGTTAAATAATTGGTTTATTGGTTTTCAATTTACGGCGTGAAAAATGTAATACAAAACTTACATTGACTGTCTAGTAGGCTAAAATATTCGTCACAGCTAAATTGAAGTTTTCTTTCACATACATATATTACATATATTGAAATAGTCGTCCGCTAAAGTTTTTATAATTGGTAAGAAACACTGTAAACAATTATCTCTAACAGTTAAAGATTTTTGAATAATTAATTTTTGCAAACTATATCTATATTTTTGCAAGGCATTTATATATTCTTCGTTGTTGCGCTGATGAATTTCTTTTATAAATTTACGATTTATGAACATATCGGCGGCATATATTAAAAGAATTCCACAATTATATGTATCATGCTGTGTTGGGAAGAATAAATAATTCGCGATCACTTCGAATTTAGTAGGTGTCATATTCCGTTTAAGAGCAACTTGGTCCAAATAATTTTGTACATTCGGTCATATTATTATAGTACCCGACATTGTTTAGAACATAATTTTTTAAAAGCTTTCAGCTAGAAGGATCATATAAAGAATTATACTTATTGAAAAGTATTCGGGGGCCCGGTTTTAAATATCGATTGCACGCACGTATACCTGAATATTTAGGAGAACTTTTATTGGGCTTCTTTTTCCATTCTTCCGTCATTTCAAAAATATTCGTGTTTAGTTCACAATCGAAAGAACTAGATTTCGGAGAAGATATTGGCGAGAAAATCTTTAAAACCTTTTCTTTATTATAATCATCGACAAGGCTGACTTTCGGACTCTTGGTTTGGGGCTCAATGATAGAAATAATTTCCTTTTTTCCCTTTCTATTTTTTAGTAATGGAGCAAAATAAATAGATTTCACGCAAAGTTTTGTTTTATTTCTAAAAAGTTCAATAAACCGGCCTACTTGCATGTGACTATTTTCCATAAATTCATATTTTAATTTCCGAAACCAATTTTCGATGGTACCATTGTTTACTCGTTTCGCTGTAATATCAATTTTTTCAAATAAATTGAACCCCACAATGGAAAATAGGTCAAATATTTTTTAATAAAAAACTTTATGAATTCCGGATAACAAAAATCGTTATTATCAATACAATCATCATCCAAATGTGCTAAGCAACATTCAAATATTTTTAAATATCTTAAATGAAAACTTCCGCTTTGGTTAGATTCAGGGATTTCTTCTTCTAATACATCTGGTTTTGTCTCTATGTTATTTTCCGGTACAATAATTTTTTATCTCCGTACATAATATACACCAGATCAACAAATTTGGAATAACTCAACTTAAAATCTCGATTTTTTCCCTGTGGACAGAATATCAAACACATAATTTTGAAAATGTTATCAGCTTCTCCCAATTCACTGCAGTTCATCAACAAATTTACAAACGTTAGAAAACATTCCCGTACATATTTGGGACAATCTGGAATTTTTTTGTTAATTTGTCTGACTATAATAACAATAAAATGGCTGCTACAAATGAAAACGCTAATAGGCTTTTTAGTGTATTGTGATTATTTAATGAATCATACACATATTCCAAATAATCACTTATTCACATATTATTTAAATTTAAAATAGATGAAATGAATACCCAAGGTAGTTTTGGCGATCTCTAGTCGAAAATCAAATAAAAACGAAGTTATGGCCGATACATTATGAGTAACTGTAATATATTCTACTACAGGAATAGTAATTTCATTTACTTTTACCACACATGCATAATAAAAAATCTTTTTGTAGTATAAAACACAAATTATACAGCATTTAGACGTGCTTATGATGCTTCCGGTAGCGTCTAAATACAAAACATTATCACCCTCAGGGTTCAGTAGCAACAAATTTTCTGGTCGCATTAATATAATTGCTAAAGGATCTTTAGCTGAATATATATATGGATCATCCTCTGGTTCACGAGCAAATCTATAGATAGCATCCATAATTTCGCAATCCGAAACCAAAACCAAATCATTCATCATTAATCTTTCAGACCTTGCTTTGCGGAGGTTTTCAATGTTTACGAAATGTTGAGTATTACCTTTAATCAAAGGCTTCTGGGTGGTTTAGTTTAACAATTGGACCCAGCTGGAGGCACTGCGATCGAGCTCTAAGAATTTTAATTTTACGAGGAAATGTTTTTTACGGATTTTTTGCATATTAGAACATATAACCCAACAATTTCAACCTCACCCCCTTAATTACCAATGGTACTTAAGAAGCTGTTAGTGACGTCATTTCAAGCAATATCTGACTTACTTGAAGCCACGTGGCCGCTCCCCTTCTTTATATTTAATAAACCTAAAGTGTTTCTTTCTTTGCCTAGACCCTTATGGCTAATTTGTATATGGTGGCTGTGTTGTTTAATGGCATGATTAATCATCAAATTTTTACCTTATCGTTATAATTTTTTTACACGATATTGATATTAAATTAGTTTTTAGTAGTTTCGATTATAATGATTATTTTTTTAGCAATTCAATGGAAAATGTTGTATATAGACCTACTCTAAATTAAATTTAAATATTAGATTGCAACATGAGTCAATTTGCATTTGTTAGGATTTATTTACATTTGTAACGTTTGTTAGAAGTTTAATAGGAATTATAAGGTTTGCCAGAAACTTCATGTTCACGTTATTTATAATTTAAAAAAAAAAATTATGATATAATTTGAAATACGTATTCTAAAAAATTGAATGCTGATTTTAATTTAAAATGAATGAAACAAAGTACCAAGGTATTTAAAAATATTATTATAGTGCAACAAAGTTATATGTGGAACTTAGTACCTTATTACTCCACGTTATTCAGTCTCATCGTTGAGCATTTAGGTTCTATCGTATTTCTCACATTCAAATATCTATAGTGATATAAAATTTATCAAAAACTTTTCAATACAACTAAAATTAATCAATAAAATTAAAAAACTTCATTTATTTGTAAAATCGAATAACATCACAAAAAATATATATCATTAAAACTTGTACCACCTTTATCTCGTAGTGTATCATGGTCCACATAGAACCTGTTTTTCTAGGGTCGCGAGTAGTACCCACAGCAAATTGAACTCTTTAGGTTATAAATATTTTGTCTCAAGAATTTTACTTCACCTAATTTTAACTAAATATTTTTAACACATTCACTCACTAACAGTCTTAATCAAATATTTAAAAAAAAATCAGACAACGATTGGTTATGAAACGTACTGTAGTAAATACCATATTTTATATTCCGGGAAAAATTGCTTTGTGAAATTAGCAAAAAGGGACAAAATATTTAATTTCCTAAAATTTGTACACATTTCGTTGAAATTCGGTCGGAATTTATTTACGAGTACATGAATAATTTGTACATAATATATTTGTAAAAGCAATCAATATTATTATTATTTGCCAATCTATTAAATACAAGCATTGTTTTTCAACTAACAATAGATCTGTTACATGCTAGTTTATATACAAAAAAATAAAATTATAATTGGTGTGAAATGATTTGTAAATTAATTGTTTCGAATATTAGTAAAATTTATTATATCCAAATTTCACAAATAAAATCGACCTCTTTTGTTTCTCGGTATTATGGCACAGGCAATCGATATAGTTACAAAAACTATTATTAGTTTTAATTTCAAGATAGACAAATAAACAAAAGTAAGTTTATGTAAATCGGCATTAAATTCATTTACATGCACACTACTATGTACATATGTATTGTCGTGTGGCTATCATTTTAATTTTGCCATTGTCCACTAATTGTTTCCCGATATTTATCAACAAAGGATAATACAGAAATTTCGTTCAATATGGTTTGTTGTACACACATATTGTTTCCGATTAACAATTTGTAATTTAATGTCTGAAAATGACATGAAAATAATTAAGCCAGTTGATAATTTGGCCTGATGGCAGTATTCGAAAGCATATGTACCTTATTGTAATATCGTACGTGCAATATGGGAAAATATGTGTAATATTTGGTTATATTTATGTTTTTACGTACACAACAAAGCTGCCTGCAACCAAATAAAATGGATAAAATAAAAATTAAAACTTGGACAGTATTTTCTTGAATTCTTTTATTTTCACTATGTCGTATAATTATATTACGGCTATAATATGGATAAACTTTTTTCTCGGATAATCTAAATTCAATTGTAAAGTTTTCCTTTTTGTGTATGGATATATGTATTTTACAAAGTAGTTTGCCATTGTTTTAAGAACGTGTTTTAGTTTAATGTACTTTTTGTGCTGGATGAAATTTATTAAGCCGAAATAGAGCAGAACCTTTATGCAATTTACACAATCTACAGACATATACTCTGTGAATGTGCTTAAAAAACTTACACAAACACAAACCACATTTTAATATTTACCAGTATATAACATAATTTTATTATGAACATTTTCGTCATACACCAGATACAGGAATTATTTTTTTTTTTTTTTTCACAAAAGTGCGTGGAAACTAATTTTACCTCGAATCCCGAAAATATATTATTTGAAATTGGAAAAATTTTCCAAGAAAATCGAATTCGGTTTACCTTACAAGAAAATATAAAAGAATTGTTTTTTAACAAAAACTTTATCAATCAAACAATATCTAGATGGAATAAAAGACGATTGTTAACTTAAAAATAGATTTTCTTTTATTCAAATATAATCGAATTAAAATTACGAGTCTCTTTGGATTAGTTTAAAAATACTGCGTTCACGTTACCACTGATACATACTGAGTAAAGCTTTTAAGTCTGTACATATTTTGAAATTAATGTTCAAAACATTATATAAAAAATAACAATGGCTATTGTATAGACGCGAGGTATGTAGCCTTTTAGAGACTCTAAGGTAAGCCGATTACGAGGAAGGTTCCATGTAATATATTTCTTTTCTCTGGAATACTCAGAAACACATAGAAATTGATTACACATTTGAATTTACCAAAAAAATCTAATTTATATTTAACAGTGTTGAGGCCGCATGGTTTTCATTTCATTCAAGACCAATTTTTGAAAATAGCATTACATACTTTTGCATACATTTTTCTCGCAAAAGCTTATGCGCGATAGTTTCAAGCATTACATCTCGAAAACAGTTAAAATAATTTAGAAGTATTTTTTTTACGGGCGTGAAGTTTTTCACAAATAACAAAAATATCATTGTATTAGTGTTACACTGTTAACTAATTTCTAATAAGAATTTTGAGTGTAAATTTTTTGAAAAAACATGCTTTTGTTTGAAAGAGTGTTATAATATGCCATCAAGTCAATAAAATAGTTTCAAGTGGTAAAAGCTAATAGGCCCATATGCCATATCATATAAAGTCCTCCCGATTTCTGAATTTTTAAATACTCGTAACTACGTATAACATACGTAGTTACGAGTATTTACGGCACGCGGATTCTTCTAAGGCGTCATTAAAGGTTACAAGGTTAAATAGCCCCATGCACTAAGTAATAACCTGTCCATATGTCATGTCCAAGTCTCCCCAATTTTAATTTTTTTTTATGTAATTTGTATGGCATACCGATTTCATCTGTTTGAGTAGTTTATATGTCGACTAAGATTATGAGGATCACAGGGATTCTTCTAAGACGTCATTAGCAGATTACAATAGGCCTATGTACTAAGTAATGAATAGTCTATATACCATTTCCCAGCGGTTTCCCCAATTTTCAATTTTTTATTTAATTTGTATGGCACACCGATTTCTCCTATTTGAGTAGTTTATATGTCGACTAAGATTATGAGGATAACAGGGATTCTTCTAAAACGTCATCACTGAAGTTGCAAGGAGTAAAGGAAAGAGGCAGAAAATGAAAGGGGCAGGGACAAAGACCGAGATTCATACCTCCACGTGGTGCTACCTGGGTAACGCTAAAAGAATCAGGCACTATAGTGAAAGGGATTAAAAATAAACCACTTATACCAGAACACATCATATTAAAACACGTGGTCCTCATAATCATAGTCGACATATAAACTACTCAAACAAGTGAATGCGTTGTGCCATCCAAATTAAATAAAACAACTAAAATTGGGGAAACCGCAGGGATATGGCAAATGGACAGTTTATAACTATCGCTTTTTAACTTGTTTGTCACATCTTAGAACAATGCTTAGTACCTTTTTTTAATAGGAAAAATTTAAGATACAAGAAATTACTCATTGTAATAAATTTAGTCTTCCATGGATTTTTTTATAAAATTCCAATTTGAAAAATATCGGAAACGGGTAATTCCTTAGAAAGAGATAGCACTTCTCATCTCTTTCTGATTTTATCTGTCTCGTTAAAGAATACGTTTTTACAGTGTACCACTAATACATGAAAGAAGTTGAATAATCCACTTGGAATCATATACGTATACTTGTTAATTTTTTGTTAGAAACTTCACTGCCGTCTTTTTTTATATTTAATTATATTACGACTGAGTCTTGTACCCATTTAGTAATTTATATTGCATAATAAAGTATTTGATTAGTCGGCGTAATCAAGTAATTATCCCCAGTTACTTGTAACTCCTCCTCAGATTTTTCGCCTCAGTAAGTATACTGACTTCCTGGTCGCAATAAGTCCAGTGGTTTGGTTCTTTGCAGTCTCTTGTTGGTGTGGTAGTCAGCATATAGTGTGTGTCTTTATTTTGTAGGTGTTTTGTTGCTTGATGCTTGATTTCATCCGCGACAAGCTCGATCTTTTGATCTCGATGGAGGTTGTCGTTTCGAACGTACCACGGTGCATTAACAATGCATCGCAGGATTTTATTTTGAACTGTTTGTATGATTTTGATATTTGTCTTCTTGGCACAACCCCAGAGTGTTTTTATTTAGTTAGCTAAATTATTTTGCTTTATAATTCAATAAAAAAATGTTTAATTTTAATTTTAGGAAAAAATATAGTTAATTTAATTTTATACAAAATTATTTGTGCACGTAAATTTTTATTCATAATTATTTGTGCACATTAAAAAACCATAGTGAACCATGATTTTTAAATCAGTTATTTGAATTTTTGTTTTTTCTGAAATTGATTTGGTGTGCAATTAGTTAATTATGAAAAAAATTTAAGTTAATTCTTTAGTAAAAATGCCTAAAAAATTTTAATTTAGTGTTAAAGTCAGAGCAGCAATGGTAGCTGATTATGAAAATGGAATTTCGACAACGGAATTATCGAAAAAGTATGGTTGCCATAGAAATATCATTTTGTATCGAATAAAGAAAAAAACATTCATGAAACAGTAAAAAATGCCATTAGAATAGGCCGAAATCGAGCAACATCTGCCACAGAAGACCGTCAAATTGTAAGAGCTGTGAAAATCAATTCATCAACGACGCAAAACAGCATACAAAAGTTTATAAACTTTTCGAGAAATAAACTCATTAGCCAGGAGAAATCTGAATAGGAGAATCTGAAAAAATACACCACTCAAAAAAACCTTTTATATCAAAAGTAAATAAATTAAAATGATTAAATTTTGCAAAGGAGCATATTAACAAGCCGTTGGAGTTTTGGAGGAATATTTTATGGACGGACGAATCAATTTTCTCTCTTGATGGGACCTGGGAAAGACATTTCTTTTTTTCGAAACCTTCAGAGAAGTTTAAACATACAGTCGTCACACCAACGCGTCATTCTGGTGGAGGCCACTTAATGATATGGGGATGCACATCATTTAACGGTGTTGGCCGTTATTTGCTGCTTCTAAATGATGTGACGTTAGTGGCTGGAAACAAATTAATTGGAGAACATTTTATGCTGCAACAGGATAATGCTCCTATCCATAAAGGCAAAATGGTACTAAATTGTTTAAAAGATTTGGACCAACCTTTATTAGGATGGCCGCCTCAGAGCCCGGATCTTAATGTGATTGAGAATATATGGGCGTACATAAAAAGACAAATTCCTTGTGTTGTTGGAAGGACTGGAGAAGCCACTTGGAACGCCATAATAAATGCGTGAAGCACCGTTCCAATAAATTTTTTTTTAAATTTAATCGACTCTATGCCCAGACGCCTCGCAGAAGTTCTGAAATCAAAAGGAGGAACTACGTCATATTGATTTGTTGTTTAATGTGTTTTTGTCTATTCTGAATTAAAATATAACTGATTGAATTATTATAAATAATTTTTTTTAGTATTTTTGATGTGCACAAATAATTTTGTATAAAATTAAATTAACTATATTTTATCCTAAAATTAAAATTAAACATTTTTTTTTATTGAATTATAAAGCAAAATAATTAAGGTAACTAAATAAAAATTAATAGTTTCAAAAAGATTTTTGTTTATATCAATTTTAAAGAAGTTTGTGGGGCGTTGCATTAAAAATGTATACTGCACAAATATATATGAATACGATAGAAAGTCCATACAGGTTTCAGGATTTGTTTGTATAACAGCAGTTTGTTATGGATCGCTAGTTCCGATTGACTCCCTAAGAGCCATTGCATTGTTCTAAATTTTATCGTTAGTTCTTCTCTCTTCTTTTTTATGTGTTCCTTCCATCTAAGTTTAGCATCTAAAGTCATGCCGAGATATTTAGCAGTGCTTGCATGCGGTACTACAATCGAATTTATCTTTATTCACTTGGATTGATTCTGCTTCATTTAATTTAATTCGCCAATTCTTTGTCCAATTACATATCAGGTTAGTAGCCTTCTGTAATTTACTAGTGGAATTCTTTGCGGTTGCAAGTATTGCCGTGTAATCGGCAAAAGTCGCCATAGTGGCTTCTGTAATTGGTATATCTCTAGTAAATAGGAGATAAACGATTGGCTCAAGAACACTCCCTTATGGTACTACTGCTGTTATCCTTTTTAGTTGGGAGTATTCATTCTCCTACATTACTCGGAAGTGCCTCTCTGATATGTACGATTTTAGAATTTGAAAAAATTGCTCCGGAAGATCTCGATGAAGTTTGAATTCTAATCCCTGCTGCCATACTTTGTCGAATGCTTGCGCTGCATCAAGGAATATAGTTTAGCGAATTTGTTTGCTTTCTAATGATTTCTCGATTACATCAGTAATTCGATGTACTTGTACTATCGTAGAATGTTTTTCCCTAATTCCAAACTGATGGGGGGTTTAGATTCTTTTCTTCGATAATTGGTTTTAATCTTTTAAGAAGAACCTTTTCAAATAGTTTCGATAATGTTGGTGCAGAGAAATTGGCCTATATAAAGCTTTATCATTCGTTTGTTCGGCTTAAGTATCATAATTAATTCTGCAACTTTCCATAGGCTTGGTACTTATCTTAGTCGAAATGCTGCATTAATTATATGCACTTGTTTCCTAGATAGAGTTGGAGCCTTATACGCATTCAGGTTATCCTTGATTTTCCATTTTAGTTCTTTCAATATTACAGGTGTAATTTTCATTTCATCCTGTTTATTTATCGGGGTGATATTTTCCTCTTTCGTTTGTTTGGGGTAAAGTTGGAATGTTTCTTCAAGGTGATTTGCAAACAAATCTGCTTTCTGTTTAGCGTTTCGAGCCCAATTTTCTATATTTTTAATTGGAGGCACCTGAAGTTTGGGTCTTTTAAGATTCTTAGTTGCTTTCCATTATGAACAATCAGTATCTTTTTGCCTAGTTAGAGTGCTGAGGTATTTATTAACTGACTGATTTTTAATGTCTTTTATTAGGTATTTTAATTTGTTGCACAAATGGTTAAATACCTTCTTATTTTCCAGGTTTCCATGTTTTTGCCATTTCTTCCATTATTTTCTTTTATTTTTAACAAGTTCTCTTGTTGTGAGCTTATCTAGTTCGTCTTCTATTTGGGCTGGTCCCTATATTGGGTTCTGCAGACTAATTATTTCTGTTAAATGTGTTTGGAAGAGATCCCAATTGGTTTTGGAGCTCGTTAATTTCGGGTTGCTCTCTTTCATAATCATTGTTTGGCTAAGTATCATAATAACTAGTGAATGTTCTGACGATAGACTTTCACTATTCTCTATATGGATATAATTTTCTGATATCCCTCTTGTAACAAAGAAGTCTATAAGATCTGGAGTCTTACTGATATCCGTAACAGTTCTTTTCCTTTAGCAGTCGTTAACCGTGATCCCCAATAGATATTTTTTGCATTATAGTCACCTCCAATTAAGAAGACACTTCCTAGTGTTTTGAGAAGATTAGTATAATCCACTTGTTTGAGATTGTATCTTGGAGGGCAGTATATTGCTGAGATACTACAAGTTTTTTTATTGTTTAATTGTATTTTGGTTGTTGTGACTTGCATGGAGAGCTTCTCGAGTTTAAGTCTTTCGTTATGTTTTATATGACCGTTTATGAGGATAGCTGATCCACCTCTAGCTTTGTTCTCTGGATGTAATGCATGGTAGCAATTATATCCTTTTAGTTTATAGAATGAAGTTTTGGTGAAATGGATTTCTAATATACAATAGCCCATTTGCATTCTAGGTTACAATTCATACTGTTTTATTCATTTCTTTTGTTTATAATTCGATTTTATATAATTTATATTTTGATACACTCGATCAAGGTTTTCTTCTACTCTTTTATTGAAACTAGTTTCTGCTATTGTGTTAGCGACTCATTTCCTGCGAGATAAGTCTTTTATTGAGGTTCTCTAGGTTTCTCAGTATGTCCTGTAAAACGAGATCCACTTTTAACTGTTTCCGCTCTGTTTGCTGAACTATTTGTGCATAAGCAACGTTTTCATTTACTCGCCCTCTTTGTATGTTGAGATTAGGAGTATACGATTTAGGCTCCTTGGTTTTTTTTGTAGATTGTACATATCTTGATGTATCTGCTTTGCGTGATTTATCTCTCATTTTCTGTAGTTATACTGCTACTTCACATCCTCTGTAGTTGGTTGGATACTGGCCTTTACAGTTGATACACTTCGGTGTTGTATTTCGGGGAACTGTGCAATCGTTTCCAACGTGTTTTCCTGCACATTTAACACATCTTGCTTCACGATGGCAGTAATTTTGGGTATGATTATAATCATGGCAGTTTTTACATTGAAGTATTCTAGTCGAGGGACCTTTCTCGGTGTTTCTATTTTAACTCTGAGGTTGAGGAGAGCCTTAATATTATAAATATTTTAGATTATTTCTTGATTGTCGAAGGTTAGCATGAAAAGTGGAAGTCCTCTTCTCATGATTTCAACATTTCCCTTTCCTATTTTCTCGTATCTCTTTTCTGATGATGTTGAATGCATCGATTATTTTCAGGCCTTTGTGTTGCAGGTCCTCAATAATTTTATCATTTGACCAAGTTGGATGGAGACCTCTTGTCATTACTTTAATTGATCGATCTTTTTTATCCTCATAGGTATACCACTGGTGACCAACAGAATTTAATTTGCTAGCTAGAGCTTTATAATCTTCAGGCTCTGTTGTGTTTATTTCCCAAATATTATTACTGAGCGATAATACTTTATAGTCATTTCGTACTACCTCTTTCATCAGTTTCTGAATACTACCGTGATTTGTTATTCCTAGAATATTGTTCGGGGAGGAATTTGTTTCTTATTTTCTGGCTCATGCACTTTTGGTGCAGTAATTGCATTGGCAGTTTTAATGTGGGTTTGAATTGGCTCAACTTCTGGTGATGATTCAGCTTTCCTTTTGCATGGGTTGGTTTCTTTTCTTGGTTTCTTATTTGCTCTCTTGGATTTCTGTAGTCTCCAATTGGTTTCCTTTTCAAGCTCATGTTAATCCATATGATATTCGTCTAGATCTGTGAGTACTTGAAATTGGTTGTTCAATAATGCTGAATTTTCTGCGTTGTTAATTTTATTTACTGTTTCCTTTAGCATAAGGTTTCCTTTCTTTAGCACGGCAACATCATTGTTCAGCTGCGCGATTAATTTTTCCATTTGATCAAATATATTTATTAACTGCGCGTTGTTTGTTATAACTGTTTGTGCACTGGGCGTGGCTTCAGAAGTTGGCTCGAAATTTTTATGCTTGATAGAAGAGGTATTTTCCTTCTCATTGTTACGCTCACACAGTGCGGTGCTCTCTGGCGATGGAGTTGATGGTGGTGTTCTATGAAATGCCGCACTTCTTCTACCAAACGGCCATTCATTTATCGCTTGTTCCATGCTTCCAGTAGTACTAGGAACAGGGTCAGCCTGTTTGCCAACCGACGATTTCCTTTGCAATGTCGCGTTGTTCCCTCTAGAATGAATGGAGCAGCCCGACAAATAAGAGAAATACTTATTGCAGTGCTTCTCTTTAAATGTTCCCCCTCCTAAATGAAAAATGTATTGCCATATAGGCAATATTATTGAAGCCTCGTTATTTTTGTATGTACAGGGTGTCCGGGTTTGGGATGATATCCGTAAAGGGGTGATTCCTTGTTTCATTCTTCGAAAAAATGGTATGAGAGCCAAAAAATTGCGGATTTAAAAGCTGGCAACACTAATGCAACTGTCGTGAAAAAAATTAAACAATCATGATAGAAAATATTAAGATACAAACTTGCAAATATTACAATTTAAAAACAAAAAAAAAATTTAATTGTTAATAACAATTGATGTGGTTCCTTGTGTGTTAAAAATTCTAACCCCAAAAATATTAAGGTATTACAAAATAAATGATCATTTATTGCATCAAGTATCTACCAAATATTTTGTATTTTCATGATAGTGAAGTATTTCCTAAACTTTCCTAAACATTTTAATCCGCCATTTTTATTTCAATGTATGCGTAAAACTTTGCATACACGAATAAATTATAATTTATATGAAATAATGCAAATAAGTTTACAAATCTTTTACACGATTTTTTAAAATACAGAAAACCCTTTAAACCCCCACTAAGTGTACTTTCGGGTTAATAAACGGGGCTAAAGGTGTTTAGTATGCTGAATTCGCAACACGATAAACTTACGTTGTAAACGATTTTCCATAAAATGTTCCCATGTCCTAGGAAAACGCCCACTAAATACTAAGTGTAAATTCGAGGTAATAAGGATCTAATCTAACAGAAAATCATCATCCCTTGAAAAGCTATAGGGGCTAAGGGTGTTGGTATTCTCATTTCGCAATACGATAAACTTATGTTGTAAGCGATTTTCCATAAAATGTTCCCATGTGCTAGGAAACCCAAACCACCCACCCCCCCCCAAATGCTAAGCGTACATTCGAGATAATAAGGATCTAATCTAACCTAAAATATTCACCCCTTGAAAAGCTATAGGGGCTAATAGTGTTAGTACGCTCAATTCGCACGATTTTTAAAATACAGAAAACCCTTTAAACCCCCACTAAGTGTACTTTCGGGTTAATAAACGGGGCTAAAGGTGTTTAGTATGCTGAATTCGCAACACGATAAACTTACGTTGTAAACAATTTTCCATAAAATGTTCCCATGTCCTAGGAAAATCCCTACCAAACACTAAGTGTACGTTCGAGAAAATTAGCATCTAATCCAACCGAAAATCATCATCCCTTGAAAAGTTATAGAGGCTAAAAGTGTTTAGTATACTCAATTGGGTTAGAATTTAGGCCAACTTCATATACATTTGAGATACAGGGTGTTTAAGAAATTTGGTTGAAAAAAAAATACACACACATATTAAACTGTAACTTCCAAAATATTTATCGGAGAGCAACCAACTTAGTCTTATTTGACTAATAATATTTTTGTTTTATAAAACTCAGTTTTTCTAAAAACAAAACGTTATAATTTTTATTTTACTTAATTCGCCATCATCTCCCCTACAAAATTCCAATGCAATGTTTGGCTCGAGTGTAAAAGTGCTACATTATAAAAGGTGCTCAAAATGTCCTCCTTGTGATTGAATACGGGCTAATATTCGTTTAAGTATGCCTTTGGTTATTTCGATTCTTGGTAATTTTTTCCTTATCTGTTGAGCTGCTGTGTATTCGTTGTATTAGTTCTTCTATTGTTTCAATTTATTTGGAGTATACATGAGCCTTCTTCGTTCCCCATACATAAACATCGAATACAGTTAGATCGGGGGATCTTGCAAACCAATGAATTGGTCCATTTCTTCCAATACAATTATTTGGATAATTTTCGTTTAACCGATTCTTAACATTTATAACGTTGTAACTAGGTGCGCCATTATTTTGGTGTTTGCTCAAAAATCTACTTAAAATAGGAACATCATTATGGATTAGTGGTAAACCGCTTTGTAAAATTTGCAAATAACTTTCACGGGTTGAAATAGTGTTTTTTTCCGAGCAGCCCACCTGTGTAGATTGTAAAAGTTTCTTAATGCCATCTCTTGTGAATTAGGATTCATCCGTCCAGTTTCACAAAACAATCATTATCAAAGTTCCATTTAACCAACCAATTACAAAACTAATCTTTTATGGTGTTCTATCGGTAAGTTCTTGAACGGGTGTTGTATGTATGGTATGGATGAAAATTCTCCTTGTGCAATACTTGATGAACTCGGTCCCACGAGACACGTTCAATTGTTAAGCGAGCCTTTTTATGTTAATAGATTAATTTGCTGTTACATAACTAATAATTTCTTCGTCGACATCCCAATGATTTGGTGAGACTGAATTTCTGCCCGTGTGTTTGAAGTTGTTACGATATTTCGCAGTCTTCTATGAATATTTGTAAATACTTTATTTATTTATTTTATTTATTTATAATTTATTAAATTTATTCTGTGAATCACATGTATGATTTCAGATAATTTAATATAAAACAAAAATTATATTAAAAAATATAAATTAAATTTTGATTTAATAATGAGAAATTTAAAAAATAATTCTTCAGGATATTTTCGATCCTTTGATAAATTAAAGTCAAATAGGTCGTCGACGATGTTGAATGATTTCGACAACCTATTAATGGGATTATTTTCTCCATAGTTCGTGGAATGGTGTTCTAGTGCTAAAACTCATAGTATCGAAATGTTCTGCAAGACACATGAATTCATGTTTTCCAAAATGTAAGCTGAATCAATGTGACCAAGCAAAACGTTACCAATAAATGCCACGCAAAAGAGAAATCGTCTATTTTCAAGCCTGCTTTTTTTGTAATCCGTGCCACATTTTTACGAAATGGTAAATTGTGGTAGTAATCCCAGTCACTTTTCTTAAACAATAAAAACGGGAACTTCTTTTGAATGCAGTTGAGATCAAAGGTAAGCGAAATATAGTAAACCTAAGGTTTGTATATCTTAAAATTCACCTGTCCTTCTTTTAACAAATCCGAACATGGCATTCGATTTCGCAATACAATTTTCAATATGCCCATTGAGACTAGCATTTTCGACAAATGTAACACCTAAATCTATAATCTCATTGACTCTTTGCAATACTTCGTTGTTGACTTTGTACGAAGTAATTTACGATGGCAAGACATGATTTTGCATTTCTTAATATTTAAGTAAAGCGAGTTTCGATCACTCACTTAATCTATCGATGTCTTCTTGAAGTTTCTTCGTATCTAGCGTTCCATTAACAGTTCGAAAAATGTTCACGTCATCAGCAATAGTCTATCATTAGGCACTGGTGAAAAATATCTAAATGATTGTGTGTGTCTTGAAATTGCAACTATGCCATGCGGTCTTCGAATGGTTAACAATTGATTCTAATACATATCACATTTGATGAGGTTAATCGTGATTGTATGGGCGACAATGTTGACGGCAGGTTGATGGTTGGTTTTTATATTTGGTTGAAATTTCCACGGTATTCATACTACTGATGTTAGGGTAGTATTCCGTTAGAGTAGAAGTAACATCAGCCGGGTATTTATAAAAAAATTCGTAAACAAAATGGATATCAAAGTAGTCTTCACCAGAGAACTGTGCCACTATTAATTTTATTAAATTATTTACAATTTTTGATTCACAGCACTGACATACAATAAACAAATTCTCCGTACTAATGAAAATATTTAATTTTTGTTTTTTCAACATTTAAACAAAGGAGTTGATAATCATCGCCTACCGTGTTACTGATCAAAAAAAATTGTTGCAAAAAAATTGTTGTTATCACGTGGGTACAAATAATGTATTGGCGGATTATAATGGAGATCACGGCGAATTAAAATTAAGTAACAAAAAAATTTATATGTTTTGACAGGTGCATGATAACCACTTAGCTCTTAAATAATCCTATACAATTACCAGTCAAATAAGACTAAGTTGGTTGCTCTCCGATAAATATTTTGGAAGTTACAGTTTAATATTTGTGTGTACTTTTTTTCTGAACCAAATTTTTTAAACACCCTGTATCTCAAAGGATATCAAATATTGATTTTAAAATTAATACAATAGATCAATATTATATGCCAAGATTTTCGGTATTCCGGTCCTCGAGATTACGTACCTAAACCCCCTCCCCCCCGTATTAAGGGTAGGCTTTTTGACAAAGTTTACACTTTTGAACAATTTAAGCCTAGTGCACGGTTTTTCAAAAAACTGAACGCAAATTTTAAATAATAAAAATAGTAATTAAAAAATACTAGGTTCAGTATGCATAAAATTTTATATATTATTCTTGCAATTTACAAGATTTGGCCATGCGAATTAAAGAGCGTTTTGATACCTGTTCTTTTACCATAATCCTAAAAAGAGTTATTTTAAAAGTTTGGAAAAGTTTATCTTCAATTATTTAACCTTGCATTGAAATCCTCCTTAGAGAACTCCTCTGGGAGTTAAATGTGGATCATATTGTCGGAGGAAGGAAGGAAACAATATCGATAAAAGTCAAAGTTTCGTTTGCTGTATACTCTCCAATTAGGCAAGGCTTTACCCGAATACTAGTAATAATATCTAACTGTATTAAGCAACATTTTGGTCGCTACAGTTGTGCCAGTTTAACAGAACGCATATTTATTTCAGTCGATAAACTATAGCTCACTTTCTTTCGGCGCACCATATTTTGGGTCACTACTGTTTTTCAGCATTTTGTTTCGAGTTTCACGTTACCGTTGGTTTATTACGATAATGATTATCACGCAATCATTTTATTTCTATTCACAATTTGTTAGTAAAAACTATAAAATTGATTTCGTTTTTAAGGCTTCATTTGTTACTTTTAGTTTTTTTATCTCAAAATGCTACATGTGTTATTAGCATAAAGGAGTAGTGAAATAAATACCGACGATGTGAAATGTATGTTGAAATAATTTGACGTTTATTTCTTGTTTTTTACAAACTTTGATGTATTTAAAAATATATTACAAATTATTCTAATTACTAACATGCGTCTTAACTAAATGTTTTTAAAAATGAAAATAAATTTATTTACGAGTAGTACGGTGTTACATAACTGGCCGGAAATAATCCTTTTTTATTGCCGATTTCACCATTCCACCAATGTTCATCCGTACAATCCGCCACTGTAATAATATCACCACGCCGAAGATGTAATTCACCAGATTCCTGTGGCATAAAATCATAAAGAGCTTGTACCAATATATCTGCAGGTACCATGTCCTTTAATGTAACAATTTGTGATCGTGACACACTTGCTGTACGATGATACTCCACTAGTTTGTTTAACGAATTAAATTTAACAGTCCATAAGAAAAATTTCCCTTGTACATCCCGTAAAACTTTAAAATGATGCACACCATCGACTGATTTAACCGACAATGAAAAATCAGCAGGACTCGATTCACTAACTCGTATTAAAAATGCACCTTCATGTTTATTTGATAATAATTTTCCGGAATCGGCTCGTGTTATGCGCCCATAGTACCAGTCATGACATCTCATTTCGATGTAATTACTAGGTATTAGTCCTTCCTTTCCATCGACTTCTGCTTGGTACCAATGAACATCGTCCTCCATATTAAGGACTTTTAGAATTTGGTTTTTTCTAAAACTAAGTTCATCTTCCGCTGTAGCAGTGAAGTCATGTTTTGCTATCGCCTCCATGCTATTATTTATGTAATTTATTAAATTAATTATCACTTTTTATATTACTTCTATATTCACTGAACTATTTTTAGTTTGAAAAAGTTTTAAACTGTCGTAATTTAAGTTAAGAATATTTTAACTGAGTTCTTCGAAAGACTGATTACAAATAAATTTTGTTCTACATTTTCCTTCTTATATGCTATTCTTATTTCTTAGATAATTCACCTTAAAATCTACGTATTAAGTACAGCCCACGCGTAAGCTAATGAATCATTAAACCACAGGACAACTATTTCTATAGGTAAATTTAAAATAAATTATTTGGGAAAGTGTCCTTTTTAATATTTTTATTATAGGCGTTATTACCTCTCTATTCGAGACAATGTAATAACCATTTCTGTTGTTTCAAAATGGGTGGTCCCCTGTTAACGTGTTTTATTGTTCCCTGTTTGGGGATCTGCCTCCTCACTATTGCGATATTTTTTTTATTGCATGTAGCATGATATTTCTTTGGCCCTGAGTCATTCTCTTTTGTAATTTCTGTTGTACATTAAGGATGAGTCATCGACTACAGAGTGTTATTTTGGTTAAAAAAATATCTAATCCACAAAACCTTTGACTATACAATTAGAACGGACCGCTAACCTAATAACAGTTACGTATATTTTTCAAATAAAAGGTGTATCCAACATCTGCAGCGGTGCGACCAAAATCAAAACGAAAACTTCAACAAGTCTTAATATTTACATTCATTTTCTTGGCATCCTTTCGTGTGTTTAGATTTTTCTTGTGTTTTTGCTGTGTTATTAATTGTTAAAATGTCTAAAAGTTTATCATTAATAATAAAAAATATATATATTTCGGTGATTTTATTTATATCAATCTATTTTTTAATATATCAATTGATTTATGTAAAGACGCGCCCTTCTATATTTCGTAGAGATAAATGACAGGTAAGCTTTTATTTTTGTTATAATTCTATTTCTAGTTTCACGATATTTCAGGGCTGACATTGAATTTCATGAGTTACGTAGACCATTAGCTCCATTAGATGTTAATCAAAGCGAATTATCTCGTAACGAACCAACTCCACTAACGAGCACTTTTGCTATGTATGAACAAAACCCAGCAACTACTCCAAAAAGAGCTCTTCGATATGTAGGTCACATATCTGATAATATCCAAACGGCAACAGCAAATACCATGGTAAGGTATGTTGGAATATTTAGAAAGCAGAAAAAGCCTAGAACAGAGTTGTAAAACGATTAAAAACTAATGCCATTCGACAAAAAAATAGCTACGGAGTGTCGAGTGGCTGTAGCACAGACGTCGTATTTGGTGGTAGGTATATCAATTTTATATTAGAAACCTGTAAGTGTGGATGACAGGCGGCATTGTCCACAAACAACAAAATGTTTCTTCGTTGGCTTCTCATTTTGGCATTCAACTGGGTAAAAACTCTTTGAAACATTTCTGAAGATATCCATGCCGTTGGATTATTGTAGTAAGAAACGGGAAGAGAGGATTTTTTAAATTTTTGAAGCACCTTGGATTAAGGCTTTTACCTATTACAGCCGACTTTTCGATTGTTCCTTCTGCGAATACGATCAGAAGCAACGTTAATCGTTCCTTTGATAATTTGTCGTGTGTGCATTTCCGTCCTTTTAGGTGCAATGTCCTATTAGGCAAAGCTTTATAGAACAGGGCTGTTTCATCAGCATTGGTGATATCTTTAATATTATGGTTTTCGATAATTCGCCCTAATTTTCCTTTCCACTCCTCAACCGTACGGCTATTTACTTCGTTTGATTCTCCACACGCAATGTCGAATCTAATGTTATAACTCGACCGAAAACTAGATAACCATCCATTCGACGCCTTAAACTCGTCAATTTTTAAATCTCGTCCAATGTTTAAGGCTGCTTCTTGTAAAATTGGTCTAGAAATTGGTACATTTTTTGCGCGAGGTTTTGCAGAACCACTCAAATGTTAACATGTTTAATGTTTCGTACGTACATGATCTTCACTTTTTATCGTCTTTTTCACTTTCCGTTGAACATTTTGCATGATGTTATAAATTTGCGTTTTACCGCATTTAAATTTCTCGGTAACATATTTGAAACTTTTTTTTTTCGGAATCTATATATGAGTCTAATTACATCGTATTTGTCTTTTAACGATAGGCAATGCGGTCGTTTACTCATTTTTCTGCAATAAACTCAAAATATGTAGTAGAAAACTCAACAAATGTAAAAATTAGATACCTATCTTTCGTTCTACACAACTTATCATTTTTAAATCTTCTGTACACTAAATTCATAACCTCAAACTTTGACAGTCAAAAAATCCAACAAACAAGTTTTTTAAAATCTAACCCTCTATACCATAAGGTTAGATATTTGGGTCATGCTCCGCGTTTAAAAATGTAACAAGCAAAAAAAAAACATAAATCTTACTTTCCGTCTTCGACAAATTAAAGCTCATTAAATTTACATTAAAAATTACGAAAAAAAGGTTTCCACCCACATGTCATAGTTTTTCGAGCAAGGAGGTTGTTATTATATTACAAATAGAACCTAAATTTTTATTTTCCGTGTATGATGGGATTCCGGGTTTCTTAATTTCCGTCATTTACAGGTTTTACTGTATACACTGTTAAGCTTTTGTTAGGTTTCATTTTTCTCTATTCATATGACATAAAAAATGACCTGATTTAAATAAAAATATATGAATCATCCATATCTATTAAAAATGGAGGCCATGTGTATACTACCTTTTGCGTCCAGTTATTAAGTTAATATATGAATTATTTGTATTATACTTTTTCCTGAAATGTTGACTTTCCACACGACTATTAATTGAGCATGGCAACTAGAAAAAAGGCGAATATAAACGAGTGATTGCAATATTAATTGGGCGCATTCAGGTCACCCAACAGTTGAGAACATGTTCAGTAAAATCAAAGCCAACGTTATGAAAACGTTTAGAACTATGAAATTTTGAAATCAAATTGGCGAAGATTTCACTAATCATGATGCCAACTGTTGGCGGTCCTGAACGCGCCCATGGTTTCTGGGTTTTCATAAAACTAAATGTACTTTAGTTAAATACCTAATTATGTAATATAAGTATGTCATGACCACTGCTATAACAAACTACCAATAATCTAGAAAGAAATACAATTATGGCGGCTTTTCAATTAAATGCAACTTTCTTGTTGGCATGATATGATGTCCCCAATAAGCTTGTAGAAAGCCCAATTGGCAACCGAATAATGAGTGAGTTAAGAAAAAGTTGAATTTATTAAAATAATATTTTAATTATTTTAATAACATCATGTTTTATTTAGTATATTTATTTATTCATTAACGTCACAATTTAGATTTGCACCACACATTGCACATATTGAACCTGATTCTTTATTTTTTTTTTATATATTTATTTATTACAACTGATTTACAAATCATCTAGTAATTATCTTTCATAATTTATATTCTTGTTTGGAGGGTTGTAGCCCTTTGGCTAGTCCCCTTTACAATTTTATTATATTTTTAGTCGATCCTGATTGTCAATCTTGATTGTAATCATCCAACATACGACGTGTCTCAGCTTGTTGGTGTACACTAATACGTTGCGTGTGTTTTCCCGCGTGTTTGCTTATTTCTTCACTAACAAAATCTATCCTCAGATCTCTATGGAGGTTGTCATTTCTTATGTACCACGGTGCATTAACTATTCCACGAAGGACTTTGCTTTGGAATGACTGGATGATATTGACATTGGTCTTCTTCTTTCTAGAGTTAGCTCAGAATTTCTTCCTAAGAGCCAATCCATCTTTCTGTGTTATCCTCATAGATAAACCACTGATACCCCTCGGAATTTAGCTTTTTAGCCTGATTCTTTATGAAAGTCTTTATGTGCAGCCCATTAAGAATCTAATTAGTATACATATAAGTAATTAATTGGTACTAATTTAAATTATTTAAAATTTATTGAAGTCGCAATATCTTTAAGTATGAGAGGAATAAGTCGTAATCAGTTAATAGTTAATGCTTCTTAGTGTCAATTTGTGTTTCATATTCTGCTTTATGAGGGCTTCGACTTATAAGTCCTTGTTTGTACCCTAGACCAGTTAAATAAACAACGTCAGTTGTATTCAAAAACTTACACACGAAAGATGAACCAACTCTAACTTAAAAATTTAAATAACAGTTATTTAGCTCAAACTTTTTTTTATCGTTATTATTACTGCTTAACCTTTCGGAACCTTTCCTCTAACTTTATCTATTTTTACAAAAATATTCATGTTGTTTACTTTACTTTCTAAAAATTTAAATTTTTAAATAGTTCTATGATTAAGCATGCATCGTCCATGTGTTGAACAGAATAAATTATTTAGTAAATTTTAAAATATCCACTTCAGTTTAACAAAAGAACTTTAACTTGGGAACTAAATTTTAATTTATCCTATTTTTCTGTAAAAATCGTACGTTTTAAAGGACAACGCTTTGCATCAAACTAAAATATTAAGCAGCGTAGCAGCGTAATATGTAAGGGCTGGAAACCTGGATACTCAATCAATTCTACGCAAATTTCAATTTTAAATTAGTTTTTATAAAATTTTTGTTTATTTTTGCGCCATTTACGAGAAAACTCTTAAATGTCATAGGGCAAACACAAAGTACCATAAACCCTTGACAGACTAGGGTTTAGCTAAACGCGTTTAGTTAAACTACTTTAGTAAATCTACTACAATTCCAATTTGGTTGACACACTATGAAGTTTAGCAAACCTTGTTTCAATAAATAAACACTTGTTCACTGTTTTTGTTTTAGCACGAAGAAAACGGGTAGTAGTGGTGGATCACCATCGGAGTGGAAGTATTTTAAAGCTGTGGCCGAAATTATATGTAATTTCCCATCGAATGATAGGGTATAGAAGAAACCATAATAATAGGTATTAAATATAAATAATTAAAAGTAATATTGTAATTTTAAAACCATGTATTTTGTTATAAAAGATTATAATTCTAAAAGTTATAATTTTGTCATTGTCAAAGTTTCTCAATATGTATGTTGTAACAAGTTGTAATTTTGATGTTATTTTGATGTTATTATGGTATGATTATACTTCAACGCTGGATAATTCTGGATAGTCCTCATCACCATCCATTGATTCGTCACCCTCGCTTTCTCTATCAACATCCATAGGAACAGCATCACGAGCTGTTAAAACAAATATCTCGTGGTAATGATTGCTTAGAAAATTATTGCAGTCACGCTCAAAAGTATCAAACAGAGCAATTGGAAATAATGAAGGAATCCATTCAAATTCAAATTTTTATCATCAAACAATGGGAATAATAACGATAACATAATGAATACGGGTAATAAAGAAAATACTAATAATCAGAATTGATTCTATGTGTACAATGATTCTATGTATTAATTTGTTTACGTTTACGCTTATGATTTGTTAATTATTAATATTTTATTTAAGTTAATGAATTGATATGCAATTGAAATAAATATTGTTCAATTACTCCTGAAAACTAGTTCTGAGAGGCATACATACAAACCAAACAAATAAATACCATAAAAAAATCCAATCAATAAAGCCAACAAAACAAAAGTAATCCAAACGTCAAATTCAAATAAGAATTAGTGGACGAATCCCTATATTATTTTAGTTCAGTGCAAGAACGAATAACGAAAATGGTGGTCGACGCGATATCTATCATTGAACATCTTTACTAAATGCCGTTCATAATTTTCGCTATTCGAGATTGCAAGTGTCAAATGCCCGAGCATTTTTTTGTATTGTATTGTTGTTCAAGCTTTAGTTGAATGCACTTAGCACTAAAATTAAGTCAAAAATACTGTTTTAAAATAAAGATAAAACTCATCGTTTAAGAGAAGGAAGATTTTGTTTGTACCACCGAACTGAACATAAAGTGCCAACCGACCATACCTCCAAAACCAGCGTAATAATTCCTAACAATTGAAACGAATATAAGCTAACCTTAAACTAGTACTTAAATATTTCGAGAGAGTGTTTCTGATTCTGATTCCACTTAAATTATCATTGCCTTTGATTGTTGTCGTAATTGGTTGAATTCTTGTTAAATTATCGTATTCCTCATTGTCGGAAGAAAGACATTCATTTCGGTTGTTTAAAATATTGTGCATAATGCAGCAAGCTTTGATGACTAAACATGAATTTTTTTTTGTGTCTTCAGTTGGCCAAATGCATTTTCCAATTTTCCACCACACGTCTTGATCTTGATAGCATATAGTTAAAATGTTTATTTTCCGACGTCAAATTATTGGCTGGATAGGGCTTCATCAAGTATTTACTTGGAAATGTCGAGTATCGGAGCAGGAAAACTGGTATTGATACTCCATCTAGTAGTACACGACTCAATATATTCGTGTTGTATCTTTAATTTTGAATTTTCAAAAATATATGAATCGGTTTTTTTCATGGCGATCCAACGTTAATGTAGGTTGGTATCAAATTTTTTTAAAAATATGTTCATAAATCGTGTCCATGTTAGGCAATTAACATGAATTGTTTTGTATTTTATTTTACCTATCTATAATCAACTGCTGCCAACAAAACAATTGAGTAGCAACCCTTATATTTGTAATGATCGGTCGCCTCTTCTTTAGATGGGCTAACTTCTATGTGACAACATCTAAAATAAATTTTAATTCCCCTCTGTTAATTCTTTTATTGAACCATCAGTTGGTGGATAAAAATTAAAATTATCGGCTTTGCGTTTTGCGCAAATGGCTTCACAAAATGCCAGCACAAGTTCACGAACTGTTGACCTTCTTTATCCCAAATAAGTTTCCAATTGTCCGATACTCCGCGAATGACACTAGGAAATATATAGATACCGCCACACGTTTGTAGACTGGTATACGTTTTCGGTAAGAAGTATCGTTTTTTTTTTTCAAAAAAGTCGACAGATCTAACTATATCAAGAAAAGTTTCTCTAGACGGAAGTTCTCTTCAAATTTATTGTCAGGGTATGATGGTACTTCAATTTCCCAGAACAGGCTTTCCTACAAAACCATGATTTGTATAACATTATGCATATACAGTGTGTCACAGTCGTATTCGTAATTACTTAATTTTTAATTAATTTTCATTTAAAGTCAAAAATTTCAACTATTTGTAAAAATGTTTTTGTTTGTTATCATGTCTTACTGTTATCTATCGAAAAAATCACCCCACTTTCATATTCGTAGTTTCATAACTACGTCTTTTAATCGTAATAGTTCGTAATCATTCGTCATTTTTTATTATTCTGTTATTTGTTTCATCATGTATTGTTTTAGTAACCTTTGAGCTGTTAATTAGTAAAGGTGCAAATTAAATATTTACAATTTTGGCAAAATGGGACGCAAGAAAAATGAAACGACGTTAGAACTCAGAAAGTTGGTGATTTTTCATCATAACGAGGGTAAAAAACTTAAAGAAATCAGTGAAATTGTTCAGCGAAGCATTTCTACTATTCAATATATTATTAAGCGGTATAAAGAAGAAAACAGAATTAAAAATGCACCGAGAAATACAAACAGGAAAAAACTGAACGAATTCGACAATCGTTATATTATGAGGGAAATTAGGAACAATCCACGAATAAGTGCACCAACAATGGCAGTGAAAGTTGAAACGGAACTAAATATGGAGGTGGCTCTGTAATGTTATGGGGCTGTTTCTCAGCGGCAGGTGTCGGCAAACTTCATTTCATCGAGGGTATCATGAATAAAACCGTGTATATCAACATATTGCGAACAAATCTACCAGAGAGCACCGCACGCTTGGGTATAAAAGACCATTTTGTCTTTTACCAAGATAATGACCCGAAGCACAAGGCCTATGACACTAGAGAGTGGTTGCTTTATAATTGCCCAAAAGTCATTGAGACACCCCCACAATCACAGATATAAACCCTATAGAGAATTTATGGCATGAATTGGAAATTAGAATAAGAAAATACGCATTTACTAATAAAGAAGAGCTTAAGAAGGTATTGGAAACGGAATGGTACAAAATTGAACCCAAGGTGTGCGATAAACTGGTGCGGTCATTACCAAATCGGCTTGAAGATGTAAAAAAAAATAAAGAGTAACCAACTAAATATTGATTTGGACAATAAACAGATTTGTAGCATATCTGTAATTATTTACGAATATGAGTGTGATGTGATTTTAATTATCAGTAATGAAATTAATTATTTTTTTTATTTGTAATAAATGAATTTTATTTATTCTTGTTTTTAAACGACCTTTGAATTATGTTTATTTATTTAAAAATAAATTAACACTTATTTGACAATAATATACGTTTTATTTTACTAATTCAGTTATTAATGTTGTTTTACGAATACGACTGTGACACACTGTATATTTTTATTTACCATTACTTACCAAACTCCACAATTTTCGATCAATTTTTTGTTTTGAATTTAAAATGATGAGCAATGCCGCCAAATTTTGTTTTCTTTCGAAATGAAATTCTTTCTTCTAACTCTTTTGCCAACATTTTTAAATTCACCACGGCTATTTAACTCTCCTATCTGTTGTAAAACTCCTGTGACGTTCATCGAAATCATTTTATTTTTACACAAATTTTTCACTTTTATAAATAATTTTATGTTTAGATAAACAAACAATTTTATTTATTATTATTTTATTTGCCAGTCTATTGGGGGATTTTTTTCTTTTATTGGGTATTTGGAATTATACTGGTTTAAGTACTCCAAGGATTTACAGTTCAAAATCCGCGCATCTGTGTTTGATACTTACAAAAAATCTCGTGTCCGTGTTGAATGTAGGTCGAATTAATGTTATATCGGTAGTTCCAAGTCCAAATGAATTGCGTGGGTCGTATAATATTGTAGCAGGTTTCCTTGTCCATTTTCGTTCCAGGTATTTATTAAAATATAAATCGCTCACTGTTTCACTTTTTAATTTCAATGTTTACTTTTAATAGTTTAGAATAGGAATGTCAAAATAATTTTATTCATCAAAGCTAGTTTGATAAAAAAAGTGAGCGGCATCTATCATTGTTTAGCAGCACTAAATGGCATTGTGCTATTTATAAATTTGAAATTTCAATGTTAGATGGCGCTCTTGCTAAACCCATTTTTATGCGATAAACTTCAAAATATTGAGAGATTTGTGCACTAACCCCGTTTAGTTACTAAACCTAAACTAAAACCCGTTTAGCTAATCTCGAACTTGATACATTAAGAGATAAACTCGAAAAAATGATTAAACGCGTTTAGCTAATCGCTAGTCTGCCAAGGGTAGACAGGCTGCGGCTTAGAAAAATTAGTTTAGCAATTCGGTCAAATACTCTAGAAAATAGAATTTCATTCTGTTCGACACTACCAAACCATTTGAATTTAATATCTAATGTTAAATTGTATCAACTGTTTATCATTTAACTTAATATCCATTCACTAATTTTTGACTTTTTGCGACTTCAAAACACAATTTAGTTATGATTGCTAATTTCCTTGAATTCATTGAACAATATATTACTCTCTCTTCCTCAAACATAAATTATTTTTCCCCTTATATATATATATATATATATATATATATATATATATATATATATATATATATATATATATATATATATATATATATATATATATATATATATATATATATATATATATATATATATATATATATATATATATATATATATATATATATATATATATATATATATATATTATAGCTATAGCTAAATTATTACAATTAAATCTTTTAAGCTGCATACTGTTCATTGAACCGAAATTATTGTGGAAATCGTAATTATCAAAATAAATTTATAATTTTTCAGTTACATTCAAAATTGCCAATTAGGTTTGTATCCCTAAGTTGGTATTCTAAAAATACTTGTAGAGGAAAGTAGTATATTACAATTAAAGCTTTCTTCGAAATGAACGTTATACGGAAATCGTTTCGCTATGCACGTCCAGAAAATGCATCCAATTTCCTTTCTTTGTCGAACTATAGGAAAAAAATCAAAATCATTATTATGTAAAGGGGTTATATGAGACTGCGTTTTTTTGCAGAAGTCTATACATATATGGATTCCTTTATTGGAATCATTTAATCTAAATGTATTATACATTGAGAACGTGATTTTTTGTAGTTTCGTTCTCTTGAATATTTTATGATTTTTTATTTAGTTTTCAAAAATAAATTGCAGCTTTAGCACATTTTCTACTTCTCTGTAACGTACATTAACAATGTTACTGTGAAATAATAAAAATGTCTTGCATTTAGCAAGGTGGTGTGAACTTGTTGAAAAAAAGTCGGTTTGTTGAATTTAGAAGTACTTATCTTCTCACAAAGTAGCAAATAATTATTTCTGTGTTATTGTGTTCTACTTATTTCGTCAAACCAATTAGTAAGCTGGAAAACTCAGTTGTTTTAAATAAATTTTTAACTTTTACTAACAAAAGGAATTCGCATTGTCAACGCCAAATATTTCCTTCTTTAATTCAATTATTTGATATTAAATACACGGAAATATAATAATTAACTTTTTTCTATTTTTGATTCTAAAGTCTTAACAGTAATTGTTCTGTATGCGTTTTCCTTATTTGAAATGCACTATCGTAGAACCTTAGACTTCTAAGTCAAAGCCAATGTGAGTGGCAACAACCATGATTATCGTTATGTACTCTACAGGAGTATATGTACTTAACAACTACCATTTATTGGCACTAGTCTCTTTTACGCATTGGACATTTCACATTACATGAGCCATTACACATTGTTCTTCTATCATATACCATGTTTCCTTGTATCGAGTTAAAATATGGGTTTTGGTTTCGTGGAGTTAAAAATTTGTTTGAGTTAACTCGCACCGTTCTCATTAAACCGAGTTAAGTTGACAGCTATGTTTCATTTTTTTCGATAGTTTACCCATTTTTAATGTTAATATTAAAAATTGTTTACTCTAAATTTGTATTTTAGTAGTTTCCAAAAAGCGAAATTCTAAAATACTGACAGAAGATGTTGACAAATAGAAACTAACCGAATCGAACTAGATTCGCTGAGCTAATACGAATTTAACGAAAGTCAACCTTAATCTGCGTGACCAAGCACATAAACCTGAGTTAACCTAGGTGATTTAAAAAAAATTTAGGGTTTGGAAATACTTTTTAAGGATCCGAAAAAATTCTAACTTCGACTTCCAACGTCTGATAGTGAATGGTAATTGCTACCAACTGTTCGTCAAAGTGCAGGAAGTGTTTCCTTTTTTCCACTTATGTACTAGATATTAATATTACATTTTTTCGCTGCTTAATCTAAAAATATCAATATTAAATATTGCAATTGTTGTTTTATGTACAAATGTACAGCAAAACTCCCAACTTTCAGCCTCAAATTTCGATCAAAATCCTTGCACAGGAATCTACCCGACCAAGTCTTTAAATCTCGCAATAAAACTGTTAAAAATTGATACAGTAATTACTCACGTGAGTCAGTAAGTTTTAAAGCTAACTACTAAAAAACATTTATTTTTACAAAATTCGGCTTTATTCATCAACATCGTTTCCTTCAAGAGTGTAGTAAATTCATTCTAACATTTCGAAGCTTTTTTTATAAAACGATCACCATTTGACGCAAATCTCTTCTGCCCCTGAAGCATTTTTGTAGGTCTGCGAACAAAATGTAGCGCTGGTAGCTAGATCTGTAGAATACAATGGATGGGTTAGCAATTAGTTTATTAGTTTATGGCCTTTCCTTTCTAAAGATAGTTGACGAATAAAATACCTTGCGCATCTCAAAATACGAAGACTGCTGTCTATTCAACTGTCTGGCTTTCTGATGTCGGATTGTAGTGGTGGTTCCATGTTTCTACCATTGTTACAAGGTGAGCAAGTGCGACACCCACTTTGAACAAAGTTTTCTCGTGGACAAATGTTAAGCAAAACACAATGTTCTAGCAAAACACGAGATTAATGTTTTTCATTTGTTTTGAAAATAACAAAATTAGCGTTACTAAAACAATTGTAACTTGTAAATTAATGTTCGGATTGGCACAAAATTTTTCCAAATATCGGTTGAAGGTTGGTATTTTCTAAATATCATATGAATTTTAGACGGCAGCGATTAATCTAATACAATTAAAATAGACAAACAATAAAGTTAAAATTGTTGTGTGGGTGAGTAATAAAAATTCAATCATTAACAATATAAGTACAATAATAATATAATTTTAAACAAAGCATTTATTTACCAAACATAAAACCAACATCTTTATGCCAGAAACCAAGTTTTATTAGTTCTAATAAAATTACTGCTATTAATAAGAAATCGTGTGGGGGTAACCCGCTCAAAAATGTGGGCGCCGAATTAATTCAAATAAATCCCTCCCAAACATGGTAAACCATAATTAAGATGAGATTCAACAGTAAAAGAAATTGGGCAAAATTTTGGATGAAAAAAATAATAATAATAAGCAAATAGTCCGAAACGCAGAATTAAAATGTTTCTGTATTTTATAACAAGTTTTCCAATTTAAATTTGAATCGAGGTGCAACTCTAAATACTTAAATTGAAGCACGGATTAATACATCAACTACTACAACTCGAATCCCAAAAGGGCAGGTTGCAAAAGGGAATTTTCATCAACAAATTACGATCTGTGATGAAATGGAACACAACTATAACCCCCTGTTGGAGTGCAAAAATCATGAGCCGACCTATCTTCCATGCCAGTATAGACTGGTATGGGAGCTATGCAATGTGCAGATGGTGATAAAATCAGACCTATAGCCGTACGTCCTTAATTTGGCAGACAACTGCGTAAGGTAAGGACGTGAAAAGCAAACTGCGAAAGAGTTGGGAGTGCTTCGGCCTCAGAACAGATTGCAAAGATTACATAATAAAAAAAAATAAAAAAACTGCTACAACTAATAAATTTTTAATACGTAATATCTATAAGGAACATAATTACAATCGGGATCCTTACGCAACTTAGAAGTCAAACCCTTAGTTTTCCCACTCAATAACATTGAATGCGCGTCAAAATAGGTAGTGAAACAACTCCAGCAAATGCAGTTGTCGTGTGTCCATCACGCCACCCGGAACCATATCAACCGAAACCAAACCAACTATGGCATAAGCAGCACGATGCATTGTGCTTCATTATGCATTATATAATTATTCAGCCGGAAACTTATAAATCCAGCATTATATGGTTTTGCGGTAGAAAACTTATAATTCCAGCCGGAACCATACCTTCTACAACCAAACTAAGTATGTCGCAAGAAGCACAACGTATCGTGCATCAATGAACACTATATGATTTTTCAGCCAGAACCTTACAATTCCAGCCACAACCTGATAAATTCTGCCAGAACCATACTATAGCCAAACTAACTATAACACAAGTAACACGATGCATTTTTTTGCACTTTATAATTTTTCAGTCGGAACCTTATAAATTCAGCACTATATAATTTTTCAGTAGAAATCTTATATTTCCAGCCGGAACCATACCCTCTGCAGCCATACTAGCTATGACGCAAGGAGCAAAATTGATTATGCGTTATGTACGCCATATAATTTTTCAGACGGAATCTTATAATTTCAGTTGAAACTTAATAAAAATACCCGGAGCGATACTACAGCCAAACAAACTAATAACGGATTCTAATAAAACCAGCCGGAACCATACAATCTGCAGCCAAACTAACTATGTCACAAGTAGCATAATGGATTGTGTATCATTTTGCACTAAATTATATTTCAGCTGAAACCTTATAATTCCAACCATAACCTGATAAAGCCAACCAAAACCATACTACAACTAAACCAACAAGTAGCACGATGCATTGTGCATTATACAAATAATTTAACACGCGAAACCTTATAAACCCAGCACTATATGATTTTTTGGAAGAAACTTTATAGTTCCAGCCGGAATCATACCCTCTATACAGCCAAACTAACTATGACACAAGAAGTACAATGGATTGTGCATCATTGTGCAGTATATGATTTTTCAGCAGGAATCTTATAATCCCAGCCGGAACCTAATAAATCCAGCCGGAACCATACTACAGCCAAACCAAATATGGCATAAGAAGCATAATGTATTTACTAATTGTTTTTTCATCCGGAACCCGATAAATTTAGCCGGAACCAAACTAACTGTGGAACACGTAGCACAATGTAATGTGCATTATTTATTTATTTATTTATTTATTTATTGAAAGATTGACATAACAATTTTAGTATTACAAACATTACAAACATCATTGTATGCACTATCTGATTTTTCAACCGGAGTCATAAAATATCATCCAGAACCATTAAAATCCAGCCGAAACAAAATGTTTACAAAAATAATTTTGGCCCTTGCACAATGGTCTCAGTGCAATTTGAATTACAGTTTGGATTATAAGGTTTCCGGAACAATAAAAACTGTATACACTACCATGCCAACACAACCAGAACCAGCATGGCTAGCCGGAACCATATGAAGATAGTGTGTACCATTCGGAACAATGTACAATAAGCACGGTTGATGGTCATTGTGAAGTAACTAAAATTTCAACTGGAATTATTTGGACACATTATAATTCCGGATCTGCTAGAAGTGTTAATTAATTATAAAATTTAAACAAAAAAGCGGAAATAACATTTTATTTTCTAATAATTTCTTCATTATATAAATCTTCTCTGTCTGGTTTGGGTTCTTGCAAATATAACAATATGTAAGCAGGAATTTTTCGTGAAGTGTTGGTCTCGGATTTTTGTAAATCGTCGTAAGTTGTCCATGTACGACCGTTTCTAAATGCATGCGTGCAGTGAAATGCTCATTTGAACTGTCGTGGTCTCAATTACACTGTGCAAATTAAACAATTTATTACCTAAATTCAGCGATTTCGTTATGTCACTTAAAGGAACCTTTTGTCTGTCTTCCAGTGATTCGGACGGCTCGACCTCAAATGTTATTACACTATTATACACTTTATTTACGTAATGTAAGTTGCCACAGCTACAGTAATATTCCCGAATATTTATGTTTATTGAGTTGCTCACCTTTTTCAAATCTAGTTGATTTATGTATGTTGAAAGCAATCGTAATTCTCTGAATATTGACACTCGAAATAACATCATCGTTAAAAATGCATACATCTCTGAAAAATCCTCCAATTGATTTACTATCAATAAAAGTGGCATGTCCGCCTGAGCAATACTCGTAGTTGGCCGATTTCACAAAACGTTCTCTGCAAAAATTTCATTTATTAATTTATTGCGATTGTTGTAAATCTCCGCAGATAATTTTCCAATGTTTGTCGGGAAATTGTAAAATGTTTCTAAAAATCCTGAAAATTTACATTGATGCTTGACCGAACATTTCATCTTGAAGTTTTCTGTCATCGCTCATTTTTTAAAATCGGTATTTTCCTCTATAGCTTCTATCTTTCGGTTGTATTATGGAAGTTGTGCTTCTACGTTTTTATTTCCACGCTTTGTGAGTTATGGAATTAAAAGATTCCAATTGGAAAATCACATTGTGCACAATGATGCACAATCAATTGTGCTTCTTGTGATAGAGTTAGTTTTAGTGTAGAGGGTATGGTTCCGACTGGAATTATAAGGTTCTACATAATAATCATATATTAATGAATTTATAAGGTTCCAGGACTGACTGGCTTTATCAGGGTTTGCTGGAATTATAAGGTTCTGGCTGAAAAATAATATAGTGCACAATGATGCACATTGCATCGTGCTACTTGTGCCATTGTTGGTTTGGTTCCGACTGATATGGTATTCGCTGGCGTGACGGATACCGGTATTCGAGTGCCGCCATCGAATTTGATAGAATATTTTAAAATAGCGTGTAATTTGGTTACAGCGACGAATTTATTACGTATTGATTTGCAGCGGCGAAAAGTCTATGGTTTGTGAAAATCATTTTTTCGAACACTGTATCGTTTTTTCTGTAACCAATTTCTTTAAAGTAGCAGCCACAAACAATTTTATTTTTCCAGAATCGGGTCACTAGAGTAATAACTCTTCAATTTATAATTCGCCGGATGGTTCTTACATTTCCTACTCATTTATTTTCTCCACTAAACATAGTAAATTAGTTGTTAGGCAAGGAATAAGTTCCACTTTAGAACTGCGTTTATTAACCTGAGTTTAAAATCCGCTATACAACTAAAAACGAAGCGAAAGTTGCCAAGAATTGAAACAGGATCATTACAAAGAAGCAACTGTGAGAAATATAAATTTTAAATTTTGGCAGCAAGTTGTAATTTATCAAACTGGCTAGAGACTAAAATTTTACTATTGGCACGAGTAACACTAACAAACTATTCAACGAAGAGAAGTATGTGAAGTTAGCCCAGAAAGTCATCCCAGAAAAAATTAATTTTTCATTAGGCAACACTAAAGTTACATGTTTATACAAGCCCTGGATTTCACTAAAATTATTTAAATTGACACAAATTCAGCCCAAGAAATATTAAAACCTTGTAATAAAACATATTGCATGGAAAGAAAAAAATATATTCGGAACCCAGCCATATTTAAACGAAAATAAACTAAACTAAATATGCATGTGAGTTAATAGTGCTAGTCACAACGGTAGTATTGGTTTGCAACTTGTATGATTTGTAAAAGACAGAATGACAAGTGGTTAAAACAGGTTTAATAATGACGAGTATACTGATGAGTTGTTACTATTAGGTTTGGTTTCCGGAACTCTTTGTTTCCAGGAGTTATTGAAGCAAATCCCATTGAAATGTAATGGCCCATTCAATTATGAGCCTGTAGCGCCAATCAAAACGGTAGGATTATCTTGAAATTTTCAAGGTCAGTAACGGATATAATTATAAGTGGGTACTACAAGGTTTGGTTTCCGGAACTTGGTTTCTGGGAACCATGGAGTGAAACAAATCATGTGTTGGGCCAAACACGTGTGAGGCTGTAGCGCCAATAAGAACGGTACGATTTTCTTGAAATTTGTATGGTACGTAGGCAGTATAATGACAAGTTGTTACTATTAGATTTGGTTTCCGGAACTCTTTACTTCCAGGATTTATTGAAGCAAATCTCCTTTAAATGTATTGGCCCATTCAAATATGAGCATGTCGCGCCAATCACAATGGTAGGATTATCTTGAAATTTTCAAGGTCAGTAACGGACATGATTATAAGTGGGTACTACCAGGTTTGGTTTCCGGAACTTGAGGTTTCTGCGAACCATGAAGTAAAACAGTTCATATGTTGGGCCAAACACATGTGCGCTTGTAGTGCCAATCAAAACTGTACGATTTTTTTGAAATTTGTATGGTATGTAGCCAGTATAATGATAAGTTGTTACTATTGGGTTTTGTTACTGGAACGCTTTGCTTCCATATTGATAATATCATCAGAATCATTATGTTCTACTTTAAGTTTTTCCAAACGAGCTTTCCGCAAAACATCAAACGATGAAGCAGAAACCGCAAGTTCCGGAAACCAAACCTAGTAGTACCCACTTATAATTATGTCAATTACTGACCTTGAAAATTTCAATATAATCTTACTTTTGTGATTGGCGCTACAGGCTCATATTTGAATGGGCCAATACATTTGACGAGGATTTGCTTCAATAACTCCTGGAAGTAAAAAGTTCTGGAAACTAAACCTAAAAGTAACAACTGGTCATTGTACTGACTACGTACCATACAAATTTCAAGAAAATTTTACCGTTCTCATTGGCGCTAGAGGCGCACATGTGTTTGGCTTAACATATGAATTGTTTTAATCCATGGTTCCCAGAAACCGCAAGTTCCGGAAACCAAACCTATAGCACCCATTTATAATCATGTCCGTTACTGACCTTAACAATTTCAAGATAATCCTAGATTTGTGATTGGCGCTACACGCTCATAATTGAATGGGCCAATACATTTCAATGGAATTTGCTTCAATAACTCCTGGAAGTAAAAAGTTTCGGAAACCAAAGCTAATAGTAACAACTCGTCATTATTAAACCTTTTTTTAACCACTTGTCATTCTGTCTTTTACAAATCATACAAGTTGCAAGCCAATACTACCGTTTTGACTAGCACTATTAACTCACATGCATATTTAGTTTAATGAGAAAAATTTGAAAATTTTTCGTTTAAATATATCTGGGTTCTGAATATATTCGTTTCTTTCCATGCAATATGTTTTAATACGAGGTTTTAATATTTCTTGGGCTGAATTAGTGTCAATTTAAACAATTTTAGTGAAATCCTGGGCTTGTATAAACATATAACTTTAGTGTTGCCTAATGCAAAAATTAATTTTTTCTGGGGTGACTTTCTGGGCTAACTTCACATGCATAACGAAGAGAGGCCCATCTTAATGAATTATCATAAATTAAGAATTAGAAACTGAATTACCATGTTTTTTCGAAACAGTTCGAAAAAGGGATACCCACTAGAGGTCTTTATCAAATTTTCCCTAAAATCAAACTTATCGTAATTGATTCCTGGCTCTCGAAGACCACAATGGGCATACGGGTGTGAAGTATTCCAGGCTTTCCATAGATGTTATGTATGTATGAGTATCACACTGTTACTCCAAATTCAAATAAGAAAAAAAATTAATCGTATTGGAAATTTTAGTATAATCATATAAGAATGAGTTTTTTTTAGAAAATGACTCAAACCTCAATTTAAATAAAAAATATATAATATTTTCTAAAATAAAAATATATAAACAAACTCAACCACGTATTGTGTGGAATAATATATCAAGATTTTTTATTAAAATAGATTAGAACTTTAAAACGATTAGAATAAATATTTTAGTAAAATATGAAAAAGGTTTAAATTCAAACTTGAGTTAAAATGACAAAAGAACACCTAGAACATAAAAATTCGTAGCAATAAACCCGAAGTCAAGCATTGTAAGCACCAAATAGTTTAATTAGGTGACTGAATGACCTACTTCATATAATATCGGCCGGATTGGCCGATAATGGCCTTCCAAATTTGAGTAGAAATGACATGAGTACACCGAGAATATGACAATTCGTAGCAATAAACCGGAAGTCGTACATTATTAGCACTAGGTGGTTTTATTTAGGTGACTTAATGACCAACTTCATACACTAGCTTGACCTGAATCACGATCTCTGGGAATGGCCGATAATGGCCATCCAAATTTGAGTAAAAATGACATTGATACACCGAGAATATGAAAATGTGTATCAATAAACCCGAAGTCGTGCATTATTAGCCCTAGGTGGTTTTGGTTAGGTGACTCAATGACCAGCTTTATATTGTTGTTAGATTTGAATCAATCTCTGGATATGGCCGATAATGACCATCCAAATTTGAGTTATAATGATATCTGTACCCTTGAAGATACAAATTTTTAGAAAAAAAACATACCGGAAGTCGTGAATAGTTAAATCCAGCTTGTATTAAGATTTATCAAAATTGCAGGCCGACGTCCAAGTTTTAAATAAGAAATCATTAGTACCTCTACTAAGATGCAAACGTTTATTAAAATCCCTAGATTAGCAATAGGTTGATTTTGGTAGTTCTTTTAATTACAATTTTATACCAATTATGTATTTACATGTATTTAGCTATAACCTGTTTCATAAATCATGATATTTGAAAAAGGGGATAGTCATTATTAGACCTTAGTAAATATTTCTATACTAGAGATTTTAATATTATTCTGTAATTTTTCTTATTAGATTTAGAACTAATCAATCTATCACATACTCAAACCCTGATTTACATTTTCAAACATAAACAACAGTTTGAAACCACACGATGCTTCAAAATCAATAAGAGATTATTACTTTACTGCAACAAACTCTAATAAACAATTTAAAAGTAGATTTAATGGCTGCCTGCAGATCCGATATACCAGTGCACCTAGAATACTAATGACCTCATTGCATTAACAATTTTGCTACACGACGTTATTTCAAGTCGGTGGTTCCGATCTTTATCTATAGATGGCAGAATAATGAAATAAATGATAGGATTTTTTTCATATTTTTTTCGTAAAACGTTAATCGCGATACAAAACAGCAGTAAATTCAACAATATTATCAAAGAAACTGTCGATATAAATTTGATGACGTATCAAACAGTATTGTCTGGTATCAATGCACTTAGAGTACCAGGTAATACTGATGCTGTATAAGATAGCGGAAATTTCTCAGAGAAAAATAAGAGATTTCGCTACTCGCCGCAACTGGCAGCACAATAACAAAAGAGTATTTATTTTGATATATAATCTCTTTTTTCATTAAATAAAGCATCCCAACGGAATAAAATATTAAAAGTGATCCTTAAAATGACAAATTGATTGATCTCCGAATTGAAGGAACTCGGTAAATGAAATCTTGAAATTTAACAATATTCCGTCTTTCCGCCATTCTAAAAGAATGACGATGAAATTTGGATAAAAGTATTGATCAGGGGTCCAAAACTTAGGACAAAATTCTAGGATCTGTTCATGCTGGACTAAACTAGGCCATTTCATAACCAATACTTTTGAAAATTTAAATTTTTTTACTAGTTTATTTTCAAGGAATTATTAGTTTGGTCAATATCTCAAAAACTGCCACTAGTAACCAATACTTTCGGTTGTTTTTCTAATAGCTTAGGTCATACTGAGACTAACTGAAAATAACTTATATGGCCGCGGAAAATCTCTGGAAATTTTGTTAATTCATATGAAACTCAAAAAATTCTTATTATAAATTAGTGGGAAATTCATAAATGGTTTGAGTTCAGTATATTTGGTTTGCATCTCGACTGTTTTAGTACAAACTTTTGATTGAAAATTTAGTGTTATGTTACTATAATAATATTTTTCTTCGTGATTTATCAATTAAAATTTTAATTTTTACTATAGTTTTAAGTTACAATATTTTTCTGCGATTTTAATTAAGACAATTTGATATATGTCTAATAAATATACTGATAAAATTTGCTCGATTTCGTTAAACTTATCTTGATATGCTTATTTTTTAAATATCGTCAATTCAATGAATATATATCTGTCTCTTATTTGTATCTCACTTTTACTTTATTTTAATGTTTTGAATTAAAATAATGTAGACATTTTGTAAATTGCTCAAAAATGTGTTCTATGCTTTCTAAACTAATTAAAATAATGTAAAATAAAATATAATATTTTACTTTTCGTTGACAATTTTGCAAATTAAAAATCAAAACAGTGTACTCCACACATCTACATAGAAAGGCTTTAAAATTTCAATAGGAATTTGCAAAAGTCCAATTGGATTTGTATACGTATATGATTTTAACAATGGAAAAATCTATGGAATACTTACAGTGGCCAGCGAAAATTTAACAGTTTTCGTTAAATTTATTGGTCATTTACCAGGCCGAAAAATTCCGTTCCATCTGTAGGAAACGTGAAAAATAAATTCATTGGGTTCATGCATGTCATTAGAATTTTATTAATTTTAGCTTATAACTACAAAATGCAATTATATTAATTACGTAATTATCAATTTATCAATTAATTTATAGTTCACGCTACTATTCAAGCTCAAAAACAAATGATAAGTTGAGTTACTAAAAAGCATTCATTGATTTTTGTAAAGGTTTGATAATACAATTTTGAATGGTTAGATATTGTTAGCCTGCTATGTAATCAAAAATAATTTTTGTTTCAGTTTTAACTACTGTGGTCAATTTATTATTTAAGAAGACAAGTAATTGTTGGCGCACTCTAGATACACAAATAAATATTGCGTTTTCAAAATTGTTCTTCACTCGAGAAAGAACATACGAACACTCGGAAAGTGGGGACTGTGTGACTTACACAATATATCAAAATAACGTCAAACATGTTTAATTGGCTGGAACAAGTGAGATCAAAACGAAATTGATAGCAATTCGTAGAATCTTAAATACATAATTCATGGTGAGAACTGTTTTGTGTTTTGCATTAATTGCCAAAACCTTATTATTGTAGTTTTCTGTGTGCTGAAATTTTAAACCATTTAATAGCTCTGAAACTTTTTAAAAATTGTTTCTCTTTGATATGTATTAATGTGCTGTAATTAATTTTGTATAATATTTCTGCTTCGGTAAATTTTCTTTATAGTGTTTTACTAGTACACAACAACATAAGAAACAAAAAATAAGTCATCAATATTAATTTGTTTCTTAAGTTCTTGTAATTTTTCTTAATTAACGAATATTTTAGTCAGCAGAACAAGAACACAAAAAAAATATGATAAAACAAAAATAAATAATGTGAGATGTTGTTAAGTTAACAGAATTGTATGCTATAATGTTGTGTTTTTGTATTCCGTCATATACTCTAACATGACATACGTACCGTACATATTCTTCTCGTATTCATGTAAACTTCATATTTCCAAAAATAACCTAGAAAATCAAAACTGACAAAAAATAGGATTTTTATTTTCTGTATACATAATTCTCCATTCCATGCTGCTTACGCCTTACAACATACAACATTAAATCAATTATTCATATCATGTTTTAAAATTTATAGAAATTTGATTGAATATGACAGAAATGTCATGTATGAAACATTTTATTAACGCAAAATAACCATTAGATTAAACCTCCTAATGGTGTTTATATTCGTATACGATTTTTTTTTTGTGTTCGCTGGAAAATTTTGTGCGTTCCATTTTCGGTGCTACATAATTTTGCTTAGCTGCTAAATAATATGTGCGCTTGATGTATAAAATTATATTATTTTGATCTTCCTGAGTTTTTGTGCGTACCAAGGCTTTTTATTCATAGAGGTACGTGCTTGGAGGAAGGGTGTTAGCAAAATCTTCTATTAAATTTAAAATGTAAAATGACTTCTTTAATATTCTAAAAAAGTACTGCTATAATTACGTGTTTGAAAATTAACTAGCCATGTAATTATTGGAAAATGGATTTTAACGGTATCGGGTAGGGGTAAATTGTGATGATTTATCACATTTGGTTTGGTACCTTAATGAAGCAACATGTATTGATTCGTTCATCTCGAATGAAAATTATACATCGATAGTCTGCTTGTTTTTTGTCGTAAGTTATTTTTTGTGTTTATTTTAACTTTTTGGTTTTAAATTAGTAGCTAGATTTTAATTATTTTAGACAAGGTAAAATTTATTATCTAAAAATTGTGTTTAATTAATCGAATTATTCAATCAAAAAAGTTTTAAAAATAAAAACTTTTTATTTTCTATTTCGTTTTGCCCTAGTTTCTAAAATATACACCAGTCGTCATTCTACTCATTTTACAGCAAAAAGCTTGATCAGAACCTTTCTAATTATATTTATTTAAATTTTCCTTTTTCGGTTGCTAACAATGTTCGTGTCGTATTTCGCTCGACAATGATAAATTTGCTGTACAACAACAACACGACGAAGATAATACTAAAGCCTAAAAATAATAATAAATTATATTGTTGGCTGAGATTCCATTTTTTTTGGTTCAATTAATATTTTATCTTAATATATTATTACTTTATTTTCTTCAAAAACTAAGTTGGTATAAAAACGGAATTTTATTTTTTACTATACGTGTATATAAACCCAAAATACATCGCGTGTGTAAACTAAATATTTTCGAGTAGCAGTACCGGAAATTTTTTTGTTCTTCGTACATAAAGATTTTCCGGGTGAAAAAGTTAGGTTATACAATAGTTAGAAAAAAAAAGTTTCAACAAAATTATAATATAAGAACATGTATGTATGTATATGACTACCACATTCATGCGGAGCACACATAAATACATTACAATTATCATTTTTGCCACATAAAATCTAAACAGATTTAATTAAATTACAATTTAATAGTATATTGTCTGCTCTGGTGTCCTTAAAAACAACTAATTAACATTAAAATTTAATTAAAAAGTATTTTAGCTATCTATAGGTGCTCTCTGCACAATGGTATACAATAATGATTGGTAATGTGGTTGTTGAGATTTAGGGAGTGGGACAAATAAAATTCTAGATGCGGAATTGTGTTAAAATAAAAATAATTTTCACTTGTGCTGCGGTAGATTTTCGATTTTACCTAAATCAATCAGTCCACGGTAAATACAATATTGCTTATTGTCTAATTGAATTAATGTCTTGTATTTTGGGATTTTCAATGAATTTAAATTGATGTGGGTTAATTTGAAAACTGTCTAAAGTTTTATCGATAAAATTATCGGTATTCCAGGAAGTAAGTAAATGAGACAAGTATATCGCTTTAGCGGAAAGGATGGATGATAGAGGTAACACAATTCAGGTACCTTAATTATTGAAATCGAGCAATTTGATTTTTTTTAAATCCGAATGTGTCGAAATATTAACTTATAAGAAGTTTACATTTCCTAATTTAATGCAATGTGAAATATTGTTATTCAGCCCCGAAACCAGTTTCGCACGATCTAACACCAAAAGCACGATATAACACCAAAAAAATGATTTGATTGATTTCAATATGACAGTATATCCATTATTTAGGTATGGAAGTCCAGGACTGGGATTCTAAATATCTGAGTTACACGGTGTTCAAATAATTTTGGTCAGAAAAACCATGCAAACAAATTATTAAATTGTCACTTCCAAAATATTAACGAGAAGCAACCAACTTTAAACTTGTCCTTGAATTTCAGCATCCGAGAATACGAAAGTATTCTCGGATGCTGAAATGCAAGGACAAGTCTACTAAAACAAAATAAATTTTCAAAAAATGTGTTTTCAACCGCACTTATAAAAAGCACAGGACGGAGTCAGTAGGAAAATGTAAATATAAATTTTGATTATGGATTTTGAAGTGACAGCAGTAAATTTAAAACTTATATACACATAGTCAAAACAGTATTCGATCATTTGACTATGAGGGAAATATTGATGTATTCAGTACAAGTTATTTTTTAAAAAATAATCCTTATTATATTGTCAGTTTATTCCAAGTATCGATTTGTACAATAAATTCAACCTAATAAAAAAAATGGAAATTGTAAAAATACCGTTAATTGTATGACAAAAAAGTATTCGATCATAGGTAAATTAATAGCACGTATTCCGCCCTTTTGCTGCAAGAACCGCCAGTAATCGACTTTTTCATTGATTTGATAAGCTTGCCAGTAGTCACATTCGTAATTTTATTCCATTCTGCCAAGATAATGGCAAATAGTTGAGCTTTAGTTGCAATTTCTTGTGTGTGAATACGGCGCTCTAATTCATCTCACAAACGCTCGATAGGATTGAGGTTTGGAGATTGTGGAGGATGTGGCAAAACTGTATTTACGTTATACAGCAAGTATTGTCTTACTATCCTGGATGAAAGTTTGGGATCATTGTCCTGTTGAAAAATGAAATCCCGCTCTATTCCCAACTTCTCCGCGTTTTTTTTTCAAATTATTTATTAGGATATCTAAGTAGACAAACCTGTAATAAATATATTGAATAAAATGTGTTGCAAAGCACTAATACCTAAAACAAGATCTCCCACGCCCGATGCTGCCATACAACCCCATACCATCACACTACCCCCATTAAACTTAACTGTTTCTTTTATATTACAATGTTCATAAGCTTCATTTACTTTTCGCCATACTTTAATTCGACCATCAGAACCATAAATATTATATTTGCTTTCATTTGAAAACAAAACAGAGTTCTTCTCACTCATCTGATTTACTAACATATTCTCTAGCATACTATTGGCCGGTGAAATTTTCGGCCGTTTCCGAGCCGTGCGACCATTATAACCCGCTTTATGTAAAATATTTCTTATGGACTGTGTAGAACAAGTCTTTTGAATTTCAACCTCCATTCGACCTTGGATTTTTGTAGCACTTTTCTTAACTTGGCGTATTATTTTTCGTTCTTCTCTAAAGTTAAACACTCTTGGCCGGCCACTTCTTTTTTTATTAACCACAGTTTTATCACTTTTGTATTTGGAAATTTTATAATGAACGGTAGAATAAGACTTTTTAAAATTTTTTGAAATATTTCTTATAGACATTTTGTCTTCAAAGTGTTGTATTATCACTTTTTTTTAAATCAACTGATAATTCCGACCCATGACCCATCGTGTAAAACTAAACTGAGACTGAACGTTCGATTTTGCTGAATTTTTTCAGTATTAATATTAAACAAAAGGTTAAAACAGATGAACAAAGAACACTAGATCATATGATCGAATACTTTTTTGACGTAATTTAGTACAATTTAGTTAGTAATTTAATTAACTTTTTTTTTAAATTTAATTGGAAATATTTACATTTTGTTTATGTGGATGAAAAGGATATGTTTAAGTGATAAAGCCCTGCACATAATTTTTTTATTTGGAATTTGGTTGTTTTTCTAATAATTATAAACAAGTAAAATTTCAGACTGATCGAATACTTTTTTGACTATGTGTATAATATAAATATTTTAAAATAGTCTGACGTCAGAAACGAGACGTGTAAGAAACCTATGTTGATATTCAGGTCACGCACCCGTCACCTCGTCGTTACAAAACCTTTAATACAAATGTATATCAACATTTAACGTATCCTCAAGAGATTGCGTACTGTGCTATTTAAAAATGATGTTGAATTTTCCTAAAATGTATACATTTTTTATACTTATCAAAACCATTTCATTTTTGTCAACCCTCTTCTTAATTTTTAATTTAGAGAACTGAAACCTTTTGGGATCTCTACCTCAAACAAGTAGACAGTAATGACATTTTATAAGTTAAACGACAGCCGGCTTTGATCCATTGTTCAAAAAAATTATATAAATAACAAGCTATTAAAATGCAAAATCAATCGTCAGCTGCACAGTAGTCTAACGAATTTGTAAGGTGTTTTGAGACAACTGAAAACATTTCAGTATCACATTCATAATTCCGCCTCAGCCAAAGGAAATGATTGGGTCTTGAAAAATGTCATAAAATTGCTGAGACACATTAGTACTTAATACTACCGTTGTCGCGCTAGAATTAGTTACAAATTTTCTAATTCCCATATAGCCATGTGACATATCACCTGGAACAGCCACCATTTTGTAATCAGGCTTTATTTAGTTCACAAATCTACCGTTTTGGCGCAGGCAGTTGACTATTCAATTATTATAGTATATATCCTTGTCATATTTCAATGAACAGGTCTAAAATAAATTACAAATTTGTGATGCAAAATAGTACTAAAAACTACTGTTCTGCTGGAAGCAGCTGTATTTTTCTTATTCCCTTATAATCGTGTGGTATACCGATTGAAAGCAGGGATGATATTAGCAAGAAATCAAAAGTACTAAATTTTTAAGGAGAAGAATTCTGCATCCAACTTGAAAGTACTTTTGTGCTGTATTCACATCAAAATAGCATTTTGCAGGCCCCAAATCACAATTTTAATTAATGCCTTCTGACACAGTAGCGATAGGCATGCTGCGATTTAAATTTTCAACATGTTCAAGTCAAGCAGTTCTTGCAAATCTATCGTAATGTTAGTTAATTTGGATTTTACGGTTGCAAAAATTCAGGGAGAGACAAATTAAACTTAATTTTCACTTTCCTATAGCCTTCCTTCACCTAACACTGCAATCATTTAGTTAAATGCGTTTGTCGTTGTAGACCGTTGGCATTGCTCGTTTGTAATTAAACCATTTTACTGCTTCACGTTAAAGATCTTATCTTCATTTCAGCAATTATTATTGGTTATCCTGGAACTTGGGACTAGAAGTAGTGACGTTAAATAAGTCGAAAGTGATTATTGGATCTCTTTGAATTCTCATTGCATAGTTCAAACTTCCATTGGCTTTACCTGATCGGCTTACGTTGGTGTGTTTATTTTAAAGACAAATCATAAATCAGTTCACGCAATTGAATATAACCTCTTCTAAGACATTAACCCACAAATTGCCATTGTAAAAAGCGCTGCACAAATTTTTATTTTCTGCATTCATAATTAATTAGATATATGGTCTACGGCCGTTAATTCACTGGGTCTGAAAATTATTACTCGGCTATCGCAATTAAAGATTGGGATCGAGAAATTCGCGCACGGCCAGAAAGCTGGCGGCTGTGGAGCCGTATGTTACCGTTTTTAATTTATAAGTTTCTATTGGGTTTATTGATTCCGTCCTCCATAGAATGAGTTGATAATTCCAATCTTGCTCGTGCATCCACACCTGCCGATATATTTTTTCTATATCGGCCGTTAGTACATACTGATGTTTACGCCAACGAAGGATTATGTCCGCCAAATCTTGCTGTAGCTTTGAACCGACCATCATTTTCTCATTAAGGGATGATCCATTTGTGTTTTGGATGATGCATCGAACACTACACGCAGTTTAATCGTATTGCTATCGTGCTTCATTATGTCATGGTGTGGAATGTAGTAACTATTATAGTTTAGGTGATCTTCTACATTTGGAAGGAACTCCATATGAGCTAAGTCTAAATATTCTTGCATTAAGTTTTGGTATAATTGCTTCAACGGGGTGTCTTTTTTAAAACCTTCTCTCTAGTTGTAATAAACGAGCGGTAGCCGTTTTCTTTGATTCTCCCAGCTGTGGAGGATCCTCCTTAAACGGAATTCTCACCATGTACCTGCCGTCACCGTTTCGTTGCACTGTTGACGAAAAGTGTTCCTCCGCCCACTCCTCTTCTTTGGTACGGACTCGTTCGTCTTGAATATTGTCCTTTTCCACTAAGAGTTTTAGTTGGTTCTCGATGGCCTTAGTAGTCACCATAGTGAGGTTTTCTCCGTAACTTTGACCCATGTTGCCCATCTAAATCCAGCTCAACTTAGTTTCTTGAGCCATCGGATCGTTGGGTCCCGACTTAATTATGTTGTCGATGGCTATGGCCGTATAATAGTCGACGCCAATTATTAGGTCGATAGGTTGTGGATGATTGAACAGCGGTTCGGCCAATTCTAGTCTATCCAAGTGAGCACATTTGCTGTCGTCAACCTTGCCTTAAGGAAGTTGATGATCCAGATTGTCGAACACTTGTGCCTCAATGGTTAAGGTGAACCTCCCCGGGATGTTGGGAGATAGCGTAGTATTAACGGCATGTCTGCATACTCCGGCCACTTGACCCCTAATGCCGGAAATTTTTAATTTATTTTCTTCATTTTGAAATTGAAACGATTTACGGCTCTTGATGAGATTAGTGTTGCCTGGGATCCAGGATCTATCAGGGTTACGAGCCGACCGTTGGCGGTTGATGTCTGGACCACGGCAGTTGACAAAAACACTGACGATGTTTGCTGCACTACGAATTTTTTCGAAACCTGCTCGGTTTTCGATGCAGAGTTGTTGTAATGCAAGAGGGTATTGTGTCTGCCGTTGCATACTAAGCAGCATTTCGTGGCGGAACATTTGAACCTGTCATGACCTTCTAGACATCGCACACAGAGTTTTAGATGGTAGACCAATTTAGCCCTCTCCATGGTCGGCATGTTCTTGAAGCGTGGACAGGTCTCTAATTTGTGATTTCCGTTACAATTGGGTGCCACGCAACATACTGAAGCTGTTGCGACATTTACTCGTTTAAGCGGTTGTGCGATAGTTTGACGCAGTGTTATTACAGGCTTGTTTTTTCCCATAGCTTCTAGAGACTGGGATCGCCGTTCTAAAAAGCGAAACAACATGTTCAACGTTGGGATTTCCTTGGGTTGTTGCAGATTTGTCTCAAACATCCCTATTTCGAATATACAAATGCGTCGAATGAGGAATCTAGTTCGAGTTGCTGAATGTTATACAGCACTTCCTTAAGCGTGTCATGCATCGAGCGATTTGCTGGGCCCTTTGCCTTTGTAGCGTGGACATCGACATTAATAAATTGAAGTAATTGCTGAACAGCAACTTCCTGTTGTCGTATCTAGCCTTTACTGTTTACCATGCCATATCATAGTTTTCACCTGTTTCGGCTACCTTTTGCTCTACGTGTGGTTTACTCGTAATACGTGCTACCAGCTCCTGGCATTGTTGTAATCGGATTATCGTATTTTCCACTCGATTTTTTATTGTGCCATAGTAGTCTTGGACGAAATAATTTGTTGTTTTATCCTTGTCATCCGTTTCTACCATGAGTGTTGCGTGCAGTTGGTAGATATCATTCATTTGCCCTTGCAGTTGATTGACCTTTAGCTGAAGGTTGTCCTTCGGACAATTTCTTTTGTCCAATCTGCCTTCGATGGTGTGTATTTCTTGGTGTAGTTGAATGTTGGATTTAAGGGTTCAGCTGCGGTCTTATGATGCTCATTACCGCTGGATGTGTGATGAAGACTCAAGTTGCTCAAAAGGTGGAGGCTTGTTGGATTGCTGATTACCCATGTTAAAACTTGCTTCCGGCTCTGCTTGATGTGTCTCCGAATGAAAATCGTCATCGTTGGAAGCATGCTGATAATCTGTAGTCCAGATTAAGCTATCGACCGATGTACCCGTTGGAGTGCTCGGAGATCCTGCGTTCAAGCGTTGACGCATGTCTGCTAGAAGCCAAGTACATTCATCCTGTTTTGTTTTCCTAGCAGAACGATACGAGTGCGAGTTCCTTATTGGAGGTGATATCGCTAGAATTTTCTCGTCGTTTGCAATGAACTCCTGATGCGCCGCCTTCACGTATGCTATTTTCTCTTCTAAATAGCTTTTAGTTTTTCGGGAATTGCTGTCCTTTTTATAATTGGATAACAACTGACCTATGTTGGCAGTGATCTCATGTTTTGCGAGCAATAGTTGTTCCATTTTTACATGATTGGCCTATTGTTGATTGGCTGAATGATATTCGACTTGCTGCCGTTCGTGTGTGTGACGTGAGTTAAGATAGCGTGGTATTCCGGATTATCGTTGTTGTATGCTGTTCGTGCCCGTGCAATGTAGTGCGACGGCATCTCTATTCGGAACACCAAGCCTATGATTTGTTTGTTATAGACTGGTTGATAGGGCGGTTGTCGTAGATTATTGTTGTTGTACCGGCCTATGTGAACTATCGTTGAATTCGAATCTTGTTCTGTCAAAATGCGGCTCGAAGAACTAATGTAAAGTCTAGGCCAACTGTCCAGAATTATTTCAGGTTAAATAAAATTAAACCACTGTTTATTTCTGTGTTGTAAATCGACTGACAAAACTTTATTTCTAAACGAAGTTTTTATGCATCAAGAAAAATACAAACAAACCATAAAATGCATATCAAATGATCATCCGGTCTCACGCTTCACATTGTTTGTCTTGGTGGGAGAAAACCGGTTCATGATTGAATACTTTATCCACTAGTATTAGAGACCCTCGCAGGTTCAGGATTCCTAGTCAGTTCGGACTCCGAATCGTGTCTTATGTAACATATTTTGTCGAATAATTGGGTGATAATCGAATGAAGCAGCAGTAGTGCATGTGCTCAAGAAATTCAGTTGCTGCGTTGCTCGAATAAATCTGTGATCATCTTGACATGGGCATACTTAGCATGTAGTATGTTATAGGGAACCAGCCTAATAGCTTCCCTCCGTTGTTTACATCTTATCTTATCTTGTCTTATCTTTACTTTGCATAATCGAGATGTTCAAAATGAACAAATTGATGAAGTTCGTCGTCTGATGGGGATGATTTGTCTCCAAAATTACCTTCAGCCATCATTACGTTCACTAAAGCGCAAGCATGTTTGAAAGAACTAATGCAAATAGGAGCAATTGGTAGATTATTCACATAAATGCTAAGGCTATTGATTTATTTTCTTTTATTTGTGTAACTCATACATGTTTAACCAGTGATGTTTAACAACCAGGTGTTTATTCAATTTCAATTCCTTAAACATACATTAAAATTTCATTTAAATTAAAAACTTAACAGTTCATAACATTCATAACAATTCATTAAATTATAACATGACGTTTTGGCAATTTAAAACTAATAAATTTATAGATTAGAATTAGTCTAAGATTGAAGTATTGCATGAGTTTTGCTCGGATCATTTTCCTGTAGTGCTTGAGGTGCTAAATAAATTTAGATTTCCTCACCTTTTCGTACGCCCCAAAACTCGAGACTATAGTAAAGCAAACTGAATTTATAGATTAGAATTAGTCTCATGAATTTAATCACAGCTTAATTTTAAACTTAATCCATAAATTGCAAATGATCGTAAAAATAGTGGCCGTCATATGGGATTACAGATTTCAGCTGTTGCAAGTGATCATATTTTACTAATTTTGCACACTGCGTTAAATAGATGTGGGTACTGAGTGATAGTTTCAATTGCTTTCATTCTCCCTGGTAAATCAGCCCAATCGAAATCGAAATTTAATTTACATGTAATTTTCCCATCAAAATACCGCAACGCTTTAATGTCGGTTACTACCGGATCGCACACTTTTCTACCTGGTCTTGAGAAATACCGCAGATGCTTAGATAACGCATAATTTCGAAAAAATGAGTAGGTCAGTGGTTCCGCATCGTACGGTTCCGGTTTAATGCGTGCAGCCTTGGTTAAAGTGAAATAGTTGCTAGGAAGATGAATTTCTTTATTTTTTAGTTGCTGTTCAATTTTGCAATTGTTTTTCAAATATTCAATGAAGCAACTAGCAAACGTTGATGCACACAAATTGTTACACTGGTCCTCAGAAAATCAGAAACAATTTACGCTTTTATTTGGCAAGTTGTAAAACGTAAAATTGTGGCAAGACAATTTCGTTTTATAATAAAAAGCATTCGCATTCACAAATGGCGCCAGTTTTACCGCTTGCATGTGCAAAACAGCAAAATGTATATCATAAATCATTAAATAAACATACAAACGTTAAAATTTTAGTATATAACGCTATACTGTTAAAGTTTGCCGATTCGCTCTAGCCGAAAAATGTCGATAATGCAGATTCGGTGGTAACAACTAAAATTAATCAACCGAAAAATGACGATAATGTAGGTCCGACTGTAACTATCAATGCTTAACAGCCGAAACTGTCGGTAATGCAGATTAAAACAATATGGATTGACCGCTAGTAAAAGTCGGTAAGACAGATTCGTATACATAGCCAGCCTAAAAATGTCGGTAAATCAGATAAATACATTTGGTGTTAAACAGTAATTTTTTCGTTAATCCAAAATGTTTAGTTCGTTGCATTAAATGCAATAAAACTATAATATAAAACTATTTTACCACTGAGACAACTCGAAGAAAATATGAAGCAAAACCTCAAAAATTGCAGGTCAATTTGATGTTGGGAGTCCAGGAAAACTCGATTGAGTATATCGCACACACAAAATTTGACAATTTCTAAAAATTGGCTGTTTAAAGTGTCATGGCTGGAAACAGATTCAAATGAAAGGCCGTAGTGATGCTCATACCTGTAAAAAATTTCAAATCTATTTTCATGTTGGGAGTCCGGGAAAACTCAATTGAATAGCTCAAAGTCATGCCTGGAAATAGATTCAAATGATAGGCCTTAGTGATGCTCATTCGTGGAAATAATTTTAGGGTTAACTTCATGTTGGGAGTCCGGGAAAACTCGATTGAATATACCGCACTCACAAAATTTGAAAATTTCTAAAAATTAACCATTTAAAGTGTCATGGCTGAAAATAAATTCAAATGATAGGTCTTAGTGATGCTTATACATGTAAACAATTTCAGGTCAATTTTCATGTTGGAAGTCCGGGAAAACTCGATTGAGTATATCGCATCGCACACACGAAATTTGAAAATTTCTAAAAATTGACCGTTTAAAGTGTCATGGCTGAAAATAAATTCAAATGATAGGTCTTAATAATTCTCAGATGTGGACAAAAATTCAGGTCAATTTTCATGTTGAAAAAAATTTGTTTGTATCTGCATTATCGACATTATTCGGCTGTAATTTATTCTTAATTAAATTTAATCTGCATTATTTTATAAGTTTTATTCAATCGAATTTTCCCGGACTCCCAACATGAAAATTGACTTGAATTTTTTTCCACGATTGAGCATCACTAAGGCCTATCATTTGAATCTATTTTCAGCCATGACACTTAAAACGATCAATTCTTAGACATTTTCATATTTTGTGCTATTTCCAGCCATGACACTTTCAACAGTAAATTCTTAGAAATTTTCAAATTTTGTGTGTGCGATATATTCAATCGAGTTTCAATTTTTAGAAATTTTCAAATTTTGTGTGTGCGATATATTCAATCGAGTTTTTCCGGACTCCCAACATGAAAATTGACTTTACGTTTTTAAAATGATATTCAATAGAAGGCGTTTTGTTTGAAATATTATCTGGACATGTCACTATAGATGCATTTCGCATTTAACCTCCTCAAACATCTAATAAAACACTTAGAAAAATTTGCTTTGGGTAATTTGGATTAAATGTTTCGAATTAAAAATTCTTATTTTAATTTTTGTAGTTGTTTTTTAGGAACAGCAAAATAAAAATTTCTAATATAATTAATTGATTGCCGACATAAAACTTGTCCCTGCATTACCAGCATTTTTCGGCTGGAGTTTTCGATGAACTTGCTACCGACAATTATCGGCTGTCATTTTCGTTTGATTAGTTTGAATCTACATTATCGACATTTTTCGGCTGAACATTTTCTTCGAACCTTAGTAGAGTTATAGCGCTTTAACTTAATTTTAATTAGTAATTAATCGAACTAAACTTACCACTAGTGTGCACGCGGTCATTACACAAGAAAAACTGATTACATAAGAGTTTTTGACGTTTAGTTTTAAGGAGCTTTTGTTTTTGCCTCTCATTTTTTTGGGTTTCATCATTTTTAGTTCGTTATATAAATAGGTGCGCTAGCGTTATGGCTATATTTTGGCATCAAAAACTCAATTTGGCAAAAAATGCAGATGGGAGTTATTGTCACGAAGCGGGCGATATGTATATAAATAAAGACGAAACCTTTATAATCGGACCACGTTCTAATCGGACCAATTTTTTTAGGTTCGAAAGGTGGTCCGATTAAACAGGTTCGAGTGTATTTTCAAAACTTGGAAGTATTACAAAAGTAATACTAATTGCTCTTCATTTTCTTAATAACTGAAAATATAATTTATTTAACCAAATTAATCATCACCCTTCGCACTTGTTAATCAAATAAATATTTCTACGAACTTTTCCACTCAAACTTTTTGTTTTGTCAATCTTAAATTGTTGTTACATCAGTTTTAATTAAATAATAAAACAAAATTGTTTCCTGTATACATTATTATACATTTCATTTAGTGTAAGTGTAGAATATGTAAATACAATTAACAAATAATGTTTATATTAAAATAATAGAAAATTGTGTTTTAATTAATTAAAATTGTACGTGAGTAATCAAAAGAACGTAGCGCGATAAAAATATAAGAATTTCATTTGTTTACTTACTTTGTTGTTGATGACAATACAATTTATGATCTGTAATTACCACGGTAATAAAGATAAATTGTTTGAGTTTTCAGTGTTCAATATATGAAACTATGCAAAATAATGCTGACTTCCATAAGAAAAACTTCTTGAATTGCCTTTTTAAATGTTTTCATCTGCAGATGGAATAAAATCAACAGATATAAAACAAGTTTGGTACGTCTTCTGTCTGTTTTAAGATAATTGCATGGAAATACTTAGCTTGTTTGTAGTATTTTACATTAATGCTATTACAGCTTTCCTTGTCTTTGACAAGAAACATGAATGACAGGTCATTGTACCTTTATCTAAATCTGTTTATTATAAAGTTTTATCTTGCTGTACTACAAACAAGAAAGTTTTTTTTTTATGAACTCATGTCATTTTGGTACGGAAAATCTAATTTATGTTATAAATAATAATTAATGAATTTTATTACGAAGATGTCTTGCAACTTACGAGTATATTGCATTTCATTATTATAAAATATTATATTCTTAGAAGGTTGAATAAAAGAAATACGGTAATATTATACCATGGACTTAAGATATATTGCTTAATGATAGGTAATAGGAACTAATACAATTTTTATGAAGTTCGTAAGGTACAATAATTCAACTTGAGAACAGAACACTTTCGGTAAAGTAGAAATATGTGTGAAACTAATTTGTTATACCAGTAATAGTCTTAACCGATTTATTCGAAAGAATATCGACTGAAATAGATGCGAATGGCGCCATTGGTGTAGAAGTTGAATTTTTATTAATTTCTTATCAGCAAATGTCTCTCATAGTACTGTTATATTCATCATCATCAGCCAACATTGTTCAGTCGTGCTTAAAAGTAAAAGATTATTTGTGTGTTTTAAAGTGATAATTTTATTTAAACTGTGGGCGCCACCTGAACAATTTTAAATTTAATTTTTGCCAAAATCAAGTAAATATTTGCAGTTTAGGCAAAAACGAATAAAGTAATGAGTCTAGATCGGGTAATTTTCTACACTGCCATGTAAATGTTTTGCAGACAAAAGCAAACTCCAAAATCGAATCAAAAATTGAAAGTAAAATCAATTCCTTATCTGCGGACCTCGCTGCTTTGAAGGAAGTTATTAAAAATGGTTTGTTATCTAATAATGCTACAAAAAATATGGATGATTCGAAAGTGTTACAAACTTACCAGTTAAAAATTAAATCACAACGTATGTCTTCGGTTTTAAATAATGCACAAAAATCAAGTGTTAGTAATGATGACATAAGGGACAAGGTCAATTATGCTTTGGATGACTTGGGTGAATACTCTGATTCTACTAGGGATCATGATGACTACGAAAATATTATCCCATCAAAAATCGGGGGTAGATTTAATGTATTAAACTGCGAAAATACTAACAACGTGCAAAGTACCCGTAAACTGACTAGGAAGTTTGATAAGCCGCCGCCTATCATCATAAAAGACTTAATATCGATTGAATCACTTCGGCAATTTCTAAATCCTACCCTGGTTCGCTGTTGAGAGTAACTACGAACAATTGCATACTATATGCGGACAATAAAGAGAAACATAAGGTACTTGTGGACAAGCGGAAGGAAAGCAAGTATCTTTGCTATACTTATAAAATTAAAGAGAAAATACCTTTGATCATGGTCATTAGAGGATTACACCAAGATACTTCTATAAATAAAATGTATGATGACCTTTCAATGACGAGTCTTAAAGTTTTAAAAGTTTATCCTATGAACAATTTTATGAACAAAATAACAATGAAAGACCGTCATTCAGCTACCTTGTTTCCCAATAACTTTTGAGCTTAAAATGAAAAAATCTGATTCGATGCAGTTATCGGTTGCTGCGGATATCGTGTCTCGTGGGAGGAGAAAAAGAAAATTGTGATTATGCAATGTCGCAATTGACGGACCTTCGGCCATAGTACCATGGGTTGTAACCTAAAATTTAGATGTGTCAAGTGTGGAGAAAACCACACGCCAGGCGAATGCCAAACGAGTACAGATAAAGTTCCTGTTAAGTGTGCAAATTGTGGAGGTGAACACGTGGCCAGCTTCCGTCATTGTCCGGAGAAACAACTTTATATTGGTGAGTTGAATTTGTCAAACAATATTAATAAAAAATCCAGTATAAGTAACGCAATAAATCGGTCTATCTCAAGAAGCTTCTCATCTAACTTTGTCCGTCAAGGGGTCTCTTTTTCGGTCTCTGTAAATTTAAACTTGAACCCAACCCAATAAATTCGGCCCTCCAGTGAACGAAATATTCTAAATAACAATCTTAATGAATTTTTTTCAAAATCTGAATATCTTTTTGGTATTGATTTCGTTACTCTGACGAACCAAATCTCAAAATTCCCGGACATTACATCACAAAAGTCTATGTTTCTAAACTTCGTTTATTAATTCTAAATTGTAATAGCTTGATCTAGAGCAAGACGCTGTGAATTTGATCTATTAATCTCTAAGCATAAACCTTATTTCGTTTGCCTAAACGAGACTCATTTAAGAAATGTTCATCACTTTGAAATAGAAAACGAGACTATCCTCAGAACAAATTCGATTTCAGTTAGATCAGGCGGTACTGCAATCCTAATTCATAATAGTATTAAAGCAACCAAGCCCCAGGCTTTTTTGTCGAACCTTCATGCTGCTACGGCAGTTATTATTGGTGAGGGCGAAAACTCGTTTTTCCTTGTTTCGATTTATTCAAACTTCATGACAAAGTGCTAATTTGCGGCGATTTTAATGCTCTTCATGCTTGTTTAAGGAGTTCATCAACAAATCAAAATGGTAGAATCCTTTATAATTTTTGGGAACTGAACAACGTTCAACTGATCATTCCATCTCAAATCACGAGAGGTAATAATATTCTGGATTTGGCACTTTCTAAGGAAGTTTTTTGCATGAGTTTTGCTCGGATCATTTTTCTGTAGTGCTTGAGGTGCCAAATAAATTTAGATTTCCTCACCTTTTCGTACTCCCCAAAACTCGAGACTATAGTAAAGCAAACTGATATATTTTTAGATATTCTGTCTATTTAGTATTGTCCCCTCTCATTGGTCATCAAAATGAGAACACTGACGAGATTAACACTAAAATTGGGCAACTTACTAGCATCATTAATAATGGTGTTACTAAGTTTGGCCCCTTAAATAAGGCACCTCGTAAAAATCTTCCTAGAAATCACTACAATTAAATTCATGAATTTGTGTAGACGAATGCATACTAAAATGCCCTTGCTTTTTTCAAAGACCTTACTTAATCGCTTCACGCGCGATATTCAGGAAAATGTTTTGAAGTTTCAACAAAAAGTTTTGCGTGACAAGCTCAGTAATATTGAACCATGTAAGATCAATTTATATAAGAGCATCAACCTGTTTAAGCGGGCCAATGAACCCAGTCATACTCTTGTTGAACATGACGGGCCTATTATTGACCCTGATATTATTTCAAATAAGGTTGCTCACTACTATGAAAATGTTTTTATTTTTGCTGATCACTTACCCGATGAAACTATTAGTGAAACTATCGAAACATTTTCTAGGTTATTTAGTAAGCCATTTGATTATAGTGATTTAAATACGGATGAGCTAGAATTAAGGGAAATAGTCTACAAACTCAAAAACAAAAAGAGCCCGGGCATTGATGGTATAATGCCATTCTTAAATTCAGCTATTTTCCGTCTAGTTGGAAAGTTTCCAAAATTATTTCCATCCAGAAACCAGGTAAACCTTGCATTCCTGAAAACACCAGACCAATCAGCTTACTGAGTGGCTTGAGTAAAATAGTTGAGCGCGTTATATAGTATAACGTAGGTTATGGATTGCCGCTAGCCACCTTATACCTACGGATGCAATTATGAGATTATTTAATTACTTAACATTTTGTAAAAATAAAAGAAAAATCGCTGCTGCTTGTTTTCTTGAAATTAATTAAAGGCGGCATTCCTGCATGCTGGATAAGATAGCGGAAATTTCTCAGCGGAAAATAAGAGATTTCGCTATTCGCTGCAAGGGGCAGCATAATCACAAAAGAGAATTTATTTTCTTATATAATTACCAGCGAAATTTTTTTATTCATGTTGTGTCTCTTTTTTCACTAAATAAAACATCCCAGCGGAATAAATTATTAAAAGTGATCCTTAAAATAATAAATTGATTGATCTCCGAAGTAAAGGTGCTCGGTAAATCAAATCTTGAAATTTAACAATATTCCGTCTTTCCGCCATTCTAAAAGAATGACGATGATATTTACATAAAAGTATTGATCAGGGGTCCAAAACGTAGGACAAAATTCTAGGATCTGTTCATGCTGGACTAAACTAGGCCATTTCATTACCAATCCCTTTGAAAATTTTAATTTTTTTATTAGTTTATTTTCTGTTTTTGGCCAATATCTCAAAATCTTCCACTAGTAACCAACACTTTCGATTGTTTTTCTACTAGCTTAGGTCATAGTGAGACTACCAGGAAAATTTGGGGAAACTTGATGGATTATAATAAATTCTCTTTTGTGATTGTGCTGCCACTTGCGGCGAATAGCGAAATCTCTTATTTTCTGCTGAGAAATTTCCGCTATCTTATACAGCATCATTCCTGCAGCTCCCATTGCTGTGATAATATAATACCTTACAAATCGAAAATTCTTCGTATCACTCGAAAATCGACATTATTCGTCCATTAAAAATATTGTTACAGGAGTCCCGCAAGGTTCGGTGCTTGGCTTGACTTTATATAATTTTTATCCATAATATACCCAAACCCACTAAGGAAACTTATGTTCAAATTTTAATGATGATACCACGATTTTTTGCTCGAATATAGTGAATACCAATGCTTTATCAGAATGCAAGAATTACTAAATCGTCTCACAAGTCACTTTGAAATTTGGAACATCACTATAAAGTCAAACAAAACTCAACTTGTTTATTTCCGACCTACTGTTAAGCACATCAATAAGCTTAAGAAAGCGGTGCCAGTTCTTATCAATGATCAAACAATCGGAGTGGTAAATTCAATCAAATATCTTGGTATTACTTTTGATATGTTACTTAGATTTGACAAACATATACTATCTAAAAGACGTCGAGCTTTGGGAGCTTTCAATACACTCTTTCCCTTTCTAAATAGAAATAGTGGCCTTGACCCTGCTAATAAACTTTTGATCTACAAACTATGTGTATATTGTAAATACACTCGCGACCAGCTAAATCGACTCAAACTTTCACGCATACAAAAAGGCTTATTTTTTTTAAATGGCTTAACCTATTTTCGTAAATTTCTTTTTCAAACTTTAGTATTTTATCTTTACAAGGACACCTTTATCATTAAAATCTATACAGTACTTTTGAAATTAAAGAATTCGCAGCAAAATGCGAAGTTTCGGTGAAAACAATTTCCTTTATAAAACCACGTTGACCAATATTTGGCATCAGTCACTTATTAGATGTTTACCTGAACAAATTCTACCAATTTAATTCGCTGTTTGCTCAAAATCATGGATGCTACTCTAGAAAAAGCCGCACAAGTTGCTGGGTTATTGCAAGAAGGACTAAATAACGAGAAGTCGCTCAACACCTAAACATGAGCCAATCTACTATCACAACAGTATCCGGAAGGTTTCAGGAAACTGGTACCTTCAATCGGAGACCACATAGCAGCCGGTATCAGTGTACACCTGAGAAGAAAGATCCATTAATCGTCCTTACTTCACTACGAAATCCCCATGTCACAGGCGTCGATGTGCGGCAGGAAGTAATTCAAGTTCGAAATGGCGCTGTTAGTCAATGAACAGTAAAAAGGCGCTTAAAGGAGGCCAAACTCACTCCTAGACGGCCCACTAGACGCTTACAATTGATAGCATGCAAAGAGCAACTCGAATTTTCTCGCGAACATCAATTGGAGCATCGAGCAATGGAGGTTCTATTAAATGACGAGTGCAGAATGTTTCCATGGTATTGATAGGAGAGGTTGGAACTACGGGCGTCAGGGGAGTGATATTCGCAGTGCTTTTTTACTAAAACGGTCTCGTAGGGCGTAGGTTCGTGCATGTTGTGCGCTGACATATCGCTTCGTACCTGGTGGAGGCCGTATGACATTCTCTTGTATCATGTCCGGTGTCACACAGCTCGAATCACTCGGCAGTTCATGGATAAGGTTGGACTCGAGACGGTGAAGTGGCCAGCCCACAGTTCAGACACGAATCCAATTGAGGATTTATGGGACGAACTAGAACGGAGGGTTCGAGTCAGAAATTCGGTACCATCTAACATCAGTGACCTCAAGATTGCATTGGATGAGGAGTGTTCCATGAATTTTAGTTGCGTTTTTATTCAAAACTCATTATAAAAAAGTACTGGGCCAATTTTCATGAAAATAGTGTCATTTTAAAGTACAAAAGTAAAAATAAAGGCTAGTAAAGGCTTCCAAAAGAGTTATGTCTTGTGAAAAGCGGTTAAGCCGATTTAAAAATATTCGCATTTGTAAGGGCGCTGAAGGCTTGAGTCGATTTAGTTGCTTGCGGGTGTATATTCGTAAATATTTTCTAGTTACCTTAAATAAAATGGAAAAGTGTGTCCGTGTTCTGCAGTGAACTAACACAATTTTTTGTGATGGGAAAAACGTTACACGAAAACACTTTTCAATGAATGAATTGAAAATACTTACCGGTACCGTTGCTTTGTTTGATTAAGTTGATTTTTAAAACACACAAAGTTTTTGTTGAAGCATATCAATCCGGTATTTCATTGTGGTAGAGTTTTTCCTTTTAATTTACAATTTTTGAATGGTTGACGAAGACGAGCACCATACCAATTTCGTGACAAACTATAATTTTATGGTCATTCTTATAATTTTTTCAGGTTAGTGGTTTGCCGGTATTTTTTTCGAGATGACATCGTTGCACTGATCGTATATTTAAATTTTACTTACTTTAGATACATTTTTCTGCGAATGTGAGTAACAAGAGTTAATTAGGCGACGTTTGAGGGTTTTATGCATCATTTTTTTGCAACCGTAGATATACTGAAAAATCTGTTATTCAACCTTTTCACGTGAACAATTTTTTGTTTAATTTCTCGTCAATTTATATTATTGCGAAAAAAAGTTTCTCTAATTTGCAATTCGCCTTTGGTGTGAGTTTCGCCATAGGATCACAATTTTATTGGTGCTAACTAATTCAGTCCGCCAGCTGACAAAACTCATATCTTTCTAACGATAGCAAGAGCCCAATTTTGGTTGAAAAGTGGGACTAAAAAGTGAAGTTAGAAGTTTTACCTTTGTTTTACATAAATAAAAGATGCAAATATTAAATTTGTATGCTGAAGTCTAGGTCCAATAACCAAACGTATTAAGGACCAGAATCAATCGAAAAATATAATGGCATCACGGTTCAATACCAAAAATAAGAATTTGCAGAGAAAAATAGACGAGTATTTATTGTGCTATAAATGGGTCATGTATATCCACCAAAGACTCATACGGTCTTATTTAATAAAACAGTACTCATCTCTATTAAACAGTTTCCTGTTGTTCGCCTGTTGTATTGCACTAGTAGGTTTCATACACTTGAAGTATTCTATTATTGGACAAATTGCACAGTATGGGACCGAGTCAAGAAATGAACGGAAAACAAAGAAATTCTCTTCACAAAAAATGTATGCACCTAGAAAATAATACGTCAGAAATATTTCGTAACTTTAATTTCCTAATATCAAATACAGCGGGCGCGTGGCAGAGATATATAATCCGACAACTACACCATCAACGTCTAGCTTGGGTGAAGTGAAAGGAAAACGATATGATACCCCCCCACGCCTCCTTTCCGGTATGCCAATATGTCTCATCCAGCACCAGTGTGCACCTTCCAGCTATCTTGGGACCGGACTAAAGATGCAATATTAATCCGAAATTAAAACTGATTATGTAACCTCAACAATGAGGCTTCAAATCCCTTAATGGAATGTAGCACCAGCAAAAAAAATACAACAGCAATTAGTGTTTACTGAACTAATGGTTGGTACCAAAAAATATTCAAAAATCCCTTAATCTGCATTTTGGCCGGATGGTTTTTACTTTAATATCACTTTTACACAATCCTCTCTAGTGGTGTTATTTACCATTTAGCTGTATATTACTAATCTTGGAAAAATTCATTATTTTTTAATTTGCCATTTAGGGACAATAAAAAATTGGATTAAATATGTTGTGGCCAACACCCAACTTTTACCACGAATATATATCCATAGATCTCGAACACACCACACTTGAATTCTAAATTAAACTATCGGACTTTTAGTGCTTAAGGCTGTTAGATACACTCAACTTGTCAAAAACGATGTGTACTTGTTTTCGACCACAAAAAATTTCCAATTGACCTAATCCTTTCTTAAAACTGAATTTAAATGTATAATTTAGGTATTAATACACGTTTATCGCAGTAAAATGTGTTATTTGTCTATGGTTAGGTTTGATCGTTTTTCAGTAAAAATCATTTTTCTTAATATTCTTCCACTAAACCACGAACAATTTTTACATTATGGTATCCAGGAACATAAAATCAAGGTATAAATACACGAATAACAAATGAATTTTTTTTTGGTTTTGGTTAAAATTTATAATTAAATCAAATTAAATGAATTGAACGAAATTTGGGTATTTAAATTTATTAAAGATACAAACCAGTTTGGACGCGAAAATAAATTTCATTTCTGAGTATCACACAGCCTTAAATTTCAGAAAACCAAAAAGGTCAACTCTTGTTGAAAATTTAATCTTTAAATTTATTGGAAACTTTTAATTCTTTGACGTTTTTAGTAAATGCTAAACTTTTCAATACCATTGCAAAAGTTGAAAAAGCTCAGGTGGAGGCTGCCACTTCCGGTACACAGATTTCCATCCAATTTCGCAAGGGCCTTCCAATTAATGGACAATTTTTATGAGATACCGAATTATTTTGAAATAAAGTTTTTGTTACCAAAACTGGTCATTTCTGGTAAAATTTTAAAAATGGAGCTCAGTTCGTTAGTGTAGAATTTTACTTACAATCGTTCTGTTTTTAATTGTTTGTCACATCCGTTTAAGTTTTAGAAAACTGATTTGGACCGGTATTGGTGCAAAAGTAATTTAGAATCTTTTAGTTCTTAATCGTTTATCTTGTAAATGGTATACTTATCAAAACATTTCCAAAAAATTAAGAAGATCTTGAGACAACCACTTCCAGTGCACGCTTAAGAGCTTAAAGTATGAAGTTTCAACCCGATCAGCCAAACAGAAATGTTTTAAAATCCGTTTTTTTTACTTCACATCGGGATGAGGGTACCAAGCCGTTTCCAGTTCGGTTTCGGTCTAATGATAGATTGAATTTTTTAAATCAAATATCGTCTCACTAGACTGCAATAACCTAACTACAATAATATGGAAAATGTTTCGCTGCGCTTCGGAACTTCGAATTTTATTGTATTTGACACATAAGTGCGATTTCAATATGAAAGAATAGATTTCATATAAAAATCTCATGTAAGCATCAAATTCTATAAAATTCGAGGATACGAATCAGTTAACATGATGTAACATAATAATTCGCTAAGTCATTGTGATTATACTTTGTTTGTAAGTTCAAAGTATTTTCAACAATATTTTTGTAGCTTTGTCACGGCAGTCTTAATTTTTTGACAAAAAAAATTCAATGTTTCAATATGCGGAACCGAAACTGCCAACGTATTGGTAAAATCATTTCGATGTGAAGCTGGTGTCTGGGTGTCGTTCATAATAACCCAACATTTTATAACGAAACATTATCATTATTTCACAGAACAAATGATGTAATTTACACCCTAGGGACTAAGATCGAAGGGTTACTAGATATATAAGCATAAAAATCAAATAATTGCCAAACAAAATTGTTTTTTAAAAAACAAATTTTCAATGAAAACTCGATATCAATATAAAAGTCTCATCGGTATATTTTATGTAGCAAAAATGTATTTACTATAAAATTAAAAACATAATAGTTTTACTAAAATTGGAGTCGTAGATAAAATATCGTAGGTATAGGGAGTAAACGTCGATTATGGCTTTCGTTCTGTTATCACAGTTGGCCTCCGGCCTTGCTACGTGAAAGGGAGTAATATTCTATTAAAATCATCATTGTGGCGTAAAAACAAAAATTTATCAATTTTCGTAGTTTTTCAAGCGATTAGAATCGAAATTTTAAATATTTTTGAACTAAATCCCATTCTGTACGTTAAACCAAGGTACACCTTGATAAACGTATATTAATACCTTAAAGAAAAATATTAAGAAAATTGATTTTACGTTTCTAGAAAACGACCAACTTCGAAGCCCACCAACCATATACAAAATTAAACATTTTGGGGTACGAGTAGATCAACCCAAAAATTAGCTGCTCATTGTTTGAAATTTTACACAAATTTTACTGTGCAATCGCAAAAATAAACAAAATTTTATGAAACATGTAATTTGAAATTCAAATTTCCTTGGTAAAATTGATTGAGTAGTCAGGATTCCGATTAGCAAATTGTTTGCTTGCTAGCCGATCGAGTATCTTTCGAGTTTATTTCGATACACGTGTGTTAATACCTCAATTATATTTGTTATAATTAAGTTTTGTGGTCAAAACTTGATTTCTAGTACATATAGCTTTTGACAAGTTGAGCATCTTACAGATTTACAGGAATATTGATTTTTCTTCATACAAGACCGTATTACCAACATTTATGTATATATTGGTGGTAAAAGAAAATCGGCTGAAGGTCAAAACAAACTCATACAGCCATTTTTACAAAAAAAATCTTGTTAATTTGGTCTGACGATCAAAATAGTCGATGGAAAAAGATATTTAAATAAAAGAAATATTTTTTTTATAGAATATCGGATTTGAAAATTTTTCCACTGAAAAATTTTTTCGTCATATTTTTTACGGATAGAGAGCTGACTCTCTCACCATTAAATCATTAAGGCAAGATTAACTAAATCACTACCATGAACAAAGAATAGAGTGACCGGGTTGTAAATGGTTGCTCTCTAATAACATTATTTATTTTGATAGTTCAAAAAGTTGCCACCAGGTAGATAGTAATATTTAGAAAACATTTTTGTAATCCACGTTCGGATATATTTAAAAGGTTACAATTTAGTTGTATTACTTTAGGAGGGTTGCTAATAGCCAGTTTACAAGAATTACGATAACAATAATTTCAAAGACTTTAAATTATTAAATTTTATTATAAAAGCCTTGGGGTGCTATCAAATGTTATAAATATCCAAATCCATTTAACATTCGTTTGATCTAATTCATTCTTAAATCCTGTTTCTTTTTATAGCAACAGATAAGATAACAATCCAAAATACTTTTGTTTCGCGACCCAAAATATATTTTTATAAAAATAAACATTATACGCCTAATAATTTTTCTAATATTATATTATTTTTATATCTTTCCAGGTAAATTATCACCTTTATAAATGGAATATAGAAAGACGGTATAGTTTTGTATTTATAACAAACAAACAAACAAAAAAACAATTTGTTTTTAATCTTTTAAATTATCTACAAAACGTTTTATTTATTTTTATATAATTTTGTATATTTTTTTTCAAAATAACTTGGCTTTATATATTTTATAAGGTTAAATAGAGGTTGGATCCGAACAGTAATATTAATTTGGAATCTTTGTTTCAAATTCTCTCAACGACAACATTTGTGTTTTGCATCTGTCACCATACAAGTTAAATTTATTTTTTTTGGTCATTTTAAATTAAATTTTACTTGGCATTTTTTCTCATCAAATCGAACAGATTTTTTGTATATTTATGTTAAATTTCGTTTGAACGCAGGTATTTAAATTAAATTCACATTTACGCAGAATTCAATCTCGAAAAATAAAAAAATTTGGTTTAATGAAATTTTTAGTTATAGAAATTCATATCATTGTAACATTGTTCTTCAACTGTAGCAAAGTGTTTTTTTCTTATTTTTCGGGATTTCATTTTTATAAATGTATGTAGGCCCGAAGGTTATAAATTATTTATGTATATAATTAATTGTAGCCTAAAATATTTGAATATCTCTGAGATGTACAGAATTATTAAGGCAAATGAAACCACAATACATATATTATATCGCGTATAATATTCCGTAGGGATCAGATTGAGATAATAGTATTTTGATTTTTTATGCTAGAAGTTAGGTACGGAAGTATACATATATACAAGGTATCCCTAAAGTAACTGACACGAATGGTACCGTTGAATTCCTGGATCAAAAGGAAGGTAAGGTTACTTATAACACATCGCACGTTAAACCCATTCCCCAATCAAGTTACTTTAATTTTCACGTTCGTCGGGTTGTTCTAAACCTATCGGTATAATATCATTATAAGTTAAGTTATTGCAGCAATTCCGCTCTTCTTTAATTTCAGCCACTCGAAGTTCAAACCAATTGTTTGTTTTCGAAATTTCATCCCAAAAATCGTGCAATAGAAATACCGCGTCCAGGATACTAAGAAAATATCAATGAATTTGCATAGTATAGACTCTTTCGGAAATGGTTATTTATAAATTTTCATAGGCGGACTAGCCAAAGCCATGCACATTTTCAGCAATATAAATAATTGAACCATACTACTTTAACTGTACTACCAGAATATACTATACATTCTATACCCACAAGTTAAAATGGCTAAACTCAAATTTAGCACGTTTTCAGGAGAGCGAATTAAACTTTTGACCTCAAATGTCATAAAAGTGTAAACTACTTTAATATTTATTTTGAGGTTTATTTAACTCTGAGTGATTCTCCCGAGGCCTGTATTATCAGTTTTCCAAAGCAATGAATGTAAAGGGTGGCCTATAAGTAACGTTATGATATAATTATTAAATACATTTTTGTTTACGTATTTTTTTATTTTTTTTTCGATTATTCAGACACAAAGATCATATTGAAATTTCTTTCATGTTTGAAATGCACTTCCAACAATTTGAAGCGCTCCAACAATTTACCGATTGGTTCAGCGTTTTTAGCACCAAGGGGCGGCCTGTGATCTTCCGCGTGCTGGAAGTCCTCCTGCAATTCGAAATAATGTGAACATTGCTCGGGTGCAAGCAAGTATTGAGGAAAACCCCGAAAACTCCATCAGGCGACGTTCTCAGCAGTTGATGATGTCTAGGCGGTCTTTGCAAATAATTTTAAATTAGTTACATCTTTGCACATATACGATTCCATTGGTTCACGAGTTAAAACCAAATACGCATTCAATATAGTCGCCGTTTTCAAGAATTGTGCTTAAAAAACAACGAGTTTATTCACAAACTCTTAATGAGCGATGAGGCTCATTTTCAAAGTAATGGTCACGCGAACAAACAAAATTACAGAATATGGGACAGCCAAAATTGAAGAATAATTGTTAAAGGTCAAATGCATCCACTTAGATGTACCGTGTGGTGTGGAATAACTTTAGAAAGGATAATTGGACCATATTTTTTCGAAAACGACGAACAAGTTGCGGTTAATATGAATGACTTTCAATACCGGGCAATGATTGAAAATTTTTTAAGGAAAGAGATAGAGAACTATCCAGAATTGTGGTTCCAACAAGATCGTCCAAATATGGCTCTCCTGCGCGAAAATGTTGGCAATCGAATAATATCGCGTTTTCCTGATTTTAACTGGGTACCGCGCTCGTCCGATTTACGGCTCTCGATTTTTTTCTTTGGAACTACCTAAAAGGTAAGGTGTATGCCAATAAGCCAAGAACCATCCAACATCTTAAGGCTAATATACAAGAAGAAGTGAGAGTGCTGCGATCTGAAATTTAAAGAGAAGTTATGAAAAATACTCTGGAAAGAGCACGTCAGTTTCAAGCAAATAATGGGCACCATTTGGAAGATATTATCGTCAAAAAATAATGTGAACATATTTCCAAACTATAATCTAAATTTTAATAAACGACAATGATAAATAAAATCATAAACAAAAAGTTATTCATTAAATTAATCATAACGATAATTACGAGCCACCCTATACAATGAACTAGAAAACATAATGATAATTTAGCCACTTTGCGAAACAAATTTGAATCACACCTAAGTCGACTTAAGCCCCTTATGATGAAATAAAATAAACTTTAGTCGGTTTACAAAAATTATTTAAGAGTTCGCTTCAGAAGTTAGACCATAAAGAATGGTAAAAAATTCTGCTATGCACAAAAACTAAATTATGAATAAATTCAATTCCTTTATTGTACAAAAAATAAACAGAAATAATATCTAGTGTTTAATATCTAATGCTATTAAGATAATTATTTATTCCAACTATTCGTCTTCTTCGGAAGATACTTCATTGACAAATTTTCATAAAACCTGTGGAAAGCCGGGTCTATTAAAGGAAGCAAATCCAATAAATCACGTTTTCTCTCCGAGATAATTGTTTGCTTATCTCTATAGCACAGTGTGAGGTCTTTAAACCAATTGAAGTTAAACCATTGTAGCCACGTTATCTGATGTTTAGAGCATTTTTATTTTGTCCAGCGCATGAATCGGAGTAAAAAACTACATGTTCAGTATTTGCTGGTGAGTATTTTGGATACTGAAACAAACAGGACGCTATTTCATTTCGCCGAGCAATTGCTTCAATTGTGTTAACATTCGAACCGCAGTTGTGAACCGTTAAATTGAATGTCCACAGCTGTCGTTTGTAAAAAGAAACAGACGTCTGCAGAAACGGCGTCGGAAGGCACTGCCGCAACTCGAATGTTGCAACAATCATTCTTCTCATTTACCCCGATTATCAATAATCTTAGTCGGGTCAGAGTACAGCTTTTTGCTTGTAATGGATCTTCAAAAACGGTTGGTTTCGCCTAACACGGTGCGAACGCAATTCTGACACACATCTCGTTCTTTATTTATCTCCAAATGGTACACGATGGTGTTGATTCGATTTCTAGGTGAGGTTTGACTTTTGAGAAGTCTTCTTTTTGTATTTTTCACTTCTATATCGCCAAGTCTCCAGTAATTTTGGAAAATTTGAGTTTGGTGCTCGATTGGTATTTTACTGGCACACTTTCGTCGGCAATCTTTTATAGCTGAAAATGTTCGTTCCTTAACCAATTTTTGGTTTCCCGTGACGTATGATTGACCGTTGTTGCGCTTTCCTTTTTTTCTTGCCTTGTTGTTTCATTCACATTCGCCAAATTTTCCTCTACTTGTTGACCCATCACCTCCAGCTCGATTTCGTCAAAAGAAAAATTAGATGGAAGATAATTCGGATCCTTGTCGCTGTCGTCAAAGGCATTATTGTTTAATTAATCATTTATCGTATTCATGAATTGTATATTATTTGCTTTCCATATCTAGTGTTATCTTGCCATTCAAAATTAGCGGCCATTGATGAAAAACTCGGCATTTCAATTAAAAAACCTCGATAAATTGATACGGGTGAGTTCTGCATCACTGGAAGCACATCATCTTCACTCCCTAAGTAAATCCACAAATCAAACCCAATTATGTAAAAATATTCTGCCATAAACTTACAGTTTTCAATTGCATTTATTATCTGGCCTTGATTGGGTTCTAATGGCTCATTAGAACTAGTATTACACCCTAAATACCATTTAAAGGGTAAAATAAATTCTATTTGAAGCATATCATTATTGCGATCACTGTCAACTACCACGGTTCCATGTAATGTATTTTTGCGAGTAACAGTAACCATATCATGGTGTGCATAGTTGCCCGCATTGATTTTTGATACCTATACATATTTTTAATGTAACGTTTTCTACCAACTTAATGGTAACTGTACCTCCTTAATTAACTCTAATGGTTACTGTACCTACATTTAAAGTGAACAACATTATGGTTGAAAGAGTTAATTCATTTAAATATTTAGGAGTAACTTTTGATCCTCGTATGTTTTGGAAAGATCATGTTAATGACATTAGTAAACAAAAATTGCCCCACTTGTAGGTCTTCTTAGGAAAATATCTTTTTTGTTCCTAAACGGGTTCCTAGACGGGTGTTGTTAATGATTTATATCTCGTTTATTCATACATTCATTCAGAACAAAAGTGTAAAATCAGTTTACAGGTTGGCATTTCTGTTTCCAACTAAAGAACTATATTGTAATGAGAATAATTTAGTGTTACCCATTAACGTGTTACATACATTTCACATAACCCTATATATGTATATATAAAACACTACATACAGTGCTGGGAAAAAAAATTGGGCAAACATATTTTATTGCAAATTTAAGTCTTGTTTTGCTAAAATTACAAAACTTTTGAATGCAATTGGCTTATTGTTTCATTTTAAATACATGTATGACGTAAATATTTGAAAAAAAATTTACCTGCAATTTAGGGGAAAAACCCCGAAAAATGCCAAAATATTCAAAATACGTTGATTGGAGTTAAAGTACTAGAATAATTTAAGCATCTACTTTTTAATTTTTGTTTTGTTTTTTATTGATTTATAGAAGATCTAGCTTTAATATTAATATATTGTTGGACCGCCATTTACTTAAAATATGTTTGCCCATATTTTTCCCAGCACTGTATATCTTCAGTTGTATCTAATGTTAAATTTGATTGTATTCATCATATTTATGGAACTAGAAATTGTAAAAGAATTAATTACCATTATATAAAAACTGAATTTGGAAGAAAGTCGATTACCTTCTTAGGACCATTTATTTATAATCAAATACCTGACATGTTAAAAAAATCTGACCATTTGTGAAATTTACGAATATTATTAAAACGTATTTTAAGTCTAATATTCACACAGACCAAATGGCACAGTGGTTAAAGCTTTGGTGTTTGGATCGGGTTCGGGTTCGAATCTCGATAGGGACAGGATTTAGAGGGAATTTTCATCAACAGATTACATTCTGTCATGAATGGAACATATCTATGACCCCCTGTCAGAGTGCAAAACTCATGGGTCTACCCATATTCCGTGCGAGAATAGGCTGGCATGGAGCTGTGCAATGTGCAGATGGTGATAAAATCGGACCAATAGCCGTAAGTCCTCGAATTGGCTGACATTGGGCGTAAAAGTAAGGACGGAAAAAGCAAACCGCGAAAAAGTTGGAAGAGCCTTGGCCCCAGAACAGATTGCAGGGATAATAAAAGAAAAGTCTAATATTGAATTGCATTTTTAATTATAGGCAATTTATGTATTATTATTATTACTTTTTTTTCTTATTCTTATTACTTTTTATAATAATTTATTTTGCTGTACATACTACTCGAAATAATTCACTAAAAATCTCTCCTCAAATAATGAACTTTTTGCACTATCTGCATTAAGTATTTCTATGCCGTTTTTCCGGCCAATATAAAGTTTATTTTAAAATTTAAAAATATAAATTTTTGTCAAAGAGCTAAAGTCGAAATGTAATTTTTAAAACCACAGATATTTCAAATCAGTTTTTGTTAAACGAACTAAATCGGAGTTTAAACTTCTTAAAATGTTTAAAAATGTTGGTAAAACGGTTAAACTAGAGATTAATCACTTTACATTTATACAAAAAGGTAACCAGAAAAATTTTAATTTTAAGTTTAGTCACTTTACCAAATCAATTTTTACTTTTATTTTATAAGAAACGTTTGGTGATTTTTAGATATTTTCATAAAATACAAATTAAAAAATTCTTTTTGTATTTAAATTTAGCTATTTTACCAAATGCTTGCTCATACATTTATAGTTTAGCCGTTATGTTTTTCGATTGCAGAAATATAAACACCATAAAATATCATAGAGGAATGTTGATTATTTGTACGGAAGGAGAAATTTTCAAGTAATATAATTACGTAAATTTTTTAAATTCGGCTAAATTTGAGTTTAGCTATTTTAACTTTTACTCTGTTGGTGGCTACGGCTCTTATCTCTTCCCATGATTTACTTGCGGATTCCAGTCCAATGACATCCTAGTTATATCACTTGGTGATTTCCTCAGCGCATGACAAATCCATCTTCATTTTTACCTCTTTGTTTCGGTCTCTATGTCTAACTGATTTGTTCTTCTATTCAGTTCAATGTTATTCGTCGAAGGGACTTGTTTACGAACATCTGTAACTTCTTGACTTTCTGCGCGTGTCTCCATGTCTCAATACTGTAGTTCCGATTTTACACACGAGTTGAAACGAGTTGAACATTCGTATCTTGATTGTACCTACAAAAAACCGATAAATTCAACAATTTCCGGGCATGATTTTGAGCCAACAAAAAATTATAATATTTACTATAATTATTGTTAAAAATAATATTTTTGTTTATTGTAATTTCAATATTTAAATAGTAATAATTGTTTGTTTTACAAATAATTTATGCTTGTTGTAAATTTAGCAAAGTGGACAAATAAATTGTTGCATTTGCCATTTTTTCCAGTTCTTGTAAAATCGACAAGTAAATCGCAAAACATACAATTAAATTGAAATAATAACAAACATTACAATAAATAAATGTTAGAAACGAGAGTATTTACAAATAATTTGCACTTCTAGTAAATTCTACAACAAACTTGTTACTTTCATATTATCAACAAACAAATATTTATTACAAATGATAATATTTAAATAAATAAGTTGCAGTTGTTGCAAACTAAATTATAATTCTAAAATTTGTTAATACCAGTTAAATATTACTAAAGAACCTAGTATAATTACCCGTTACTGGAAATGATAGTTTCTTCTTCTGCCTCTGTTCAGCAAGGAGTATAAAATACGAACTGTGTAAAGTGAAACCTTTTATACGAAACAAAATACAATTCCTCTTGCATTTTTCTGATTAAGTTTTATTACCGTTTTCAAGAGTAATGATTTGGTTCTGGGCCATGTTTGGTCATTCTACAACTATGACAAAATTCTGAAAATCGTCATGGCTATGGAAATTTGTTCCATCTAAATAAAACCATAGTGAGATCGATGATCACCACGTAAAATCACGACGATTCTGTGATAATCGAAAATATTCTTTAAACTATATTTAATATGATCGCGTACATTGTGTTTATATTTTATTATTAATTTCGAAATATAATTAATTTTTTTTGTTATTTTGAATATACTGGCATGATGGATATATAGTAGTAGCAGATAGTTAATTTAAAGCTCTGTTTCTGTTTTAGTATGTGATCATTAATACAAATACGCTATTTTTACGGTCCAATTTATGTAAAAAGCTTAAGTATGAAGTTTCATTCCGAACAGACAAACGACCTGGACTGTAGAGATGCCGAATTTTAGGAAAATAAAGTTTTTTTTATCAAACTATAACTCGTCATTCCCGGTAAAATTAAAAAAATGATTTGAACATCTTTTATAAAATTTAATTTAATGTGTTTGGTATTTTATCTTTTTATCGTAAATGTTAAGTACTTTAAAATATTTGCAAAAAACGGAAAAGTTCCAATATAAGTTTCCACTTCCTGTACACCGATTTCGCTCAAAAATCACTGGGATCCCAAAATTTATCTAAACAGTTTAAGTGTGAAGTGTTAATGAGTCAATCCGCCTGGGCTGTAGATAGTGCACAGACTTTTAGTCTGCGGGTATATTTAATGTAATTAATTCGCTTTTGAAAAATTCGATTCACGGCGAATATTGGTATTATGATTTTTGGTTAGCTTTCGATATCGAATTTTTTAAAAACGTGACGTTAAAATTCAACTGCTCTTAAGATAGCTAATTCAAAAGTAATTTTAACTTATATATATGAAAATTAATTTTAAAAATTATTAAGTCAACGAATATTAATTATTAAATTTACCAAAATGTAAGTTTTAAACTAATTTACTAGAAATAATTAATATCTTTATAATAATAATTTTTATTATTTATTTTACGTCAACAACAAACGGACAACAATTTGAAAAACTTATAAGTTTTATGGAGGCAAATGAAGGGATTGCCAAGAACTTTTTAAATATTCCGCAATTTAAGGACACTACAAATCACTTCTGGAGGAGTTAAAACGAGATTTAAATGCGTTTGGGTCAGAAAGGACAGTAGACGGCTGGAAGAAAGTAAGGTTGCGCTTAAGTGTTTATATCTTGTGTGTATTCATTTGTATCTACATATTTAATCTAGATTTGGAAAGATTTTAAATACAACGTGAAAAAGAAATTACGAAAAAATAAATTGAGCGTTGTTGGTGTTGGAGGGGGCCCCAAAAGGGTTAGTCTAGATAGTCTTTTAGATTTAACAACTGAAATCAATGGACTTAATGTTAAAAAATTTGGGTGTCCTATCGTCTCAAATTCGAACATATCAGTTGATTATGTGGAAATAGACACTATTCTGTTAACCACCAATGCCAATTTTTCAATAGATCGCCCGTTATCTCCAATAAGTCACAACTCCCCTTTCCGTACAAAACAACGTGCCATCTGAGAGTACCATCCACCTCACAGCAAAATAGAATCAGCAATAATGAAATTCCATCCACAAGTCAAAATATCCCACAACCTGCACAGTCTGGAAGCTACACAAATTCACGTTAACCAAGTCTACCAGCAACAAAAAAAAAAGAAAACGGCCAAAATGCTTTTAAAAAAACAGCAATAAAAAAATATATTTAAATTTCAAAAGGAAAAAACAAAACTTGTTACTAGAAAAAAATAAATTGAAAGCAGAGGAATTACAATTAAGAAAACTTGAACTTGAATTAAAAGAACGAGAACTCGATATAAATTAAAACAATTTTACTTGGCGAAGCGAATAATACACGCAAATTTTATTGATTTAAAATTTATACAACAATGAATTAAAAACGAATTTAAAATTTATAAAGTGTTTGAAGGATCGTGGCTGCTCTTGTCAAATCTCTCATTTCAACTGTTGGCTTTTCATTTGCGTTTGTTTCGGTTGGATCCTCATTTCCAATTAAATGCTCGTCTAGTGGGACCAAATTATGCAGAAAGCAGCACACGTTAAAAATTTGTGCGGCCGCCTCTTCCGGTGTATAATACAGTTCGTATAGCCAAGAATACGTATCTCCTGCTCTTCACATATGCTCCATTTCGATCCGATTATTGCTCATGTTCCAAATAACTGAATCATGGGAGCATCCTCCACAGACGTGATTTCCATTTTATAATCGCATATCTGCAAAAGAAAATAAATGAATATTTAAATGAATATAATTAAATGAATCCAATACTCGTATTCACTCGCCACATACAGATTAATTTTTTTATTCCGATTTATTAAAATCTAATGTCTTCACCAGGTTTTGTTTAGCAAGCTTCGGATCATCATTGAATCAATCAATGATGTTCATCGTGTAGTTGACCTGTTTTTGTATAATATATCCGCTAAACTAATACTTAGAGATATATTTTTACTTTTAGGAAAAATTCCACATTTCTACATATATCAGCGTGTGAAATTGTTGCTAAACTATTCTTAATTTTTGTATTTTGTTTTCAAAAGGAATGGTTTAAAAGTAGTTGTGTTCATAGTTGTGTTCCATTCCACAACAGATCGTAATCTGTTGATGAAAATCCCTTGTTGCATCCTGCTCCTATCGGGATTCGAACGCGGTACCCCCGATCCAAACGCCAATGATTTAACCACTTGCCGCTTGGTCGGTAGACAAAAGTGAACTTGCAATTTTATAGACCTACTAGCTACATTATACAAACAGGTTTTAATTTTCATATAGATACTCGTATGTACTTTTGAGGCTCGAGAAAATATCATTACACAAAAGCATTCATAATCATATACCACTCAAGTCAATAAATTTGATAACTATTTATAAACCGATTACGTAATAAAATTTCATTATTATTTCACTTCCCATAACAATAAATATTCAGGAAAATTTTATAAACACAAATAGATATTTCAAATTACAACAAACCATAAATCAACAAAAACGAATTTGCATTTTTGTTTTTTGCAAATCGATAAAAATAATACCAACAAAATAATTTTATATTTTAATCCCCAATAGTTTTTAGTTTTACTGCTGTTTAATACAATTTCTTAAAACAAAAATTAATTTGTGTTGGATTTGGTCCTTAGCGGCAGTATATCTCAAATTCTCAACTTAACCCGAGTTGTGATTTTATTTACATTTTTCTGTTGTTGCACATTTTGCAATAAATTTTGCAGTTCCAAAATGCTTCAGATACATAGTATGGTGCAAAAATGAAAATTCTCTCTGGCGCTTATCAACAAAAAAAAAACAATTGCAACGAAAATAGAATAATGGATGATAAACGTTGAGATTTGTGATATACGTCGACCAAATAGTGGCAAAGTAGATTCTCATATTGCAGACGTGCTAAAAACAAACCCTAAATTTAATAAACTTAATCAATTCGGTAAAATCTCGCGAAAAGCATTAAATAATAAATAATTTTCATTCAACCGTTAGCTACTGTGTATGAATATTTTTGGCAGCATTTTATAACAAAATGCTGTATGGTACTGTGTGTACATTTTATGCATTGAGTCGAGTGGATTCGGGAAAGTTGGTATAAATATAAATGTATGAGCCAATGTAATGAAAATTGATAGAGTTTACTATAGATTTACATTTTTGAACATGGTACGAATAATTGATTTGAATTAAATTTTTGTTTCAACCATTGTTCATATTTACAGTTCATGGTTCCATTTTTTTAAAGTAGATCAATATTGTCAAATAATATGAGACGTGAATGTTAAATTTGAAACGAAAGAAGGAAAATTATCCGACACACAAAAATGTATTAAGCTAATTAAGTTTCCAGCAAGGATACACACAATCTCATAACAATATCTCAACATAATTTTTTTGTGTTCATTTCGACTACCACCAGCCCTCCTACATACGTACAAAATGAAACCAAACCCGAACCGGTATGAATGAGTTAATCAAGAAATATTACGATAATTTAACAAATAAATTAATATTGATTACGCTTTCTGTTCGCAAATCTTGATTTCAATTCTTCTGAGGAAAATTGATTTTTTTGTGTTGTCGTTCTCCGCCTTTCTCGAGTAATAATACTCTTAGACATAAAAAATTCTATGTGAATTAAATGGCGGTAAAGTTTTATTTTTTAAAATTCTATTTTGAATAAATTTTAATTAATAAGAAAAAATTTAGGCCTAGCCGACTCCTCGAACAATACTTTTACAATTTATATAGGTAAATTAATACAGTTAGTCTAGCTCAGTTATCGGTAGTCTTTTTCTATTTTGAATCAGTCGCTTTTAAATACTCGTGACTAGTCCTTAACACTAATTAAAATTTATATAAACAGATAGTACCCGCAACGTTGTCTGTCTTTGTCATTCTATATTTCAACCAAAGCAAATTGTTTAAAGAATTAGGAACAGGTTTGGGTTTAAATATTTTCAAAACCTTTGTATTTGTCAAAGAAGCTGGTGCTTGTTCAAAATTGTTTAATCAAGAAATGCGTGAAATAACATTATGTCACACTATTCTTGAAGTTGAGATGTGTCGTTAACATTTTCCCCGCCTTGAACGACGAATGTGAAGCTGGCCCGAAAACCATCCCGAAAAACGCCTTTAAAATGTAGGTGCGTTTCTCCGCTAAATCCATTAAACGGCTTTTCAGCCCGAAAAAATCAAAAAATATAACGGGTGATTTTTTAAGAGCTTGAGAACTTTTTTTTAAAAAAAAACGCATAAAATTTGCAAAATCTCATCGGTTCTTTATTTGAAACGTTAGATTGGTCCATGACATTTACTTTTTGAAGATAATTTCATTTAAATGTTGACCGCGGCTGCGTCTTAGGTGGTCCATTCGGAAAGTCCAATTTTGGGCAACTTTTTCGAGCATTTCGGCCGGAATAGCCCGAATTTCTTCGGAAATGTTGTCTTCCAAAACTGGAATAGTTGCTGGCTTATTTCTGTAGACTTTAGACTTGACGTAGCCCCACAAAAAATAGTCTAAAGGCGTCAAATCGCATGATCTTGGTGCCCAACTTACCGGGCCATTTCTTGAGATGAATTGTTCTCCGAAGTTTTCCCTCAAAATGGCCATAGAATCGCGAGCTGTGTGGCATGTAGCGCCATCTTGTTGAAACCACATGTCAACTAAGTTCAGTTCTTCCATTTTTGGCAACAAAAAGTTTGTTAGCATCGAACGATAGCGATCGCCATTCACCGTAACGTTGCGTCCAACAGCATCTTTGAAAAAATACGGTCCAATGATTCCACCAGCGTACAAACCACACCAAACAGTGCATTTTTCGGGATGCATGGGCAGTTCTTGAACGGCTTCTGGTTGCTCTTCACTCCAAATGCGGCAATTTTGCTTATTTACGTAGCCATTCAACCAGAAATGAGCCTCACCGCTGAACAAAATTTGTCGATAAAAAAGCGGATTTTCTGCCAACTTTTCTAGGGCCCATTCACTGAAAATTCGACGTTGTGGCAGATCGTTCGGCTTCAGTTCTTGCAGGAGCTGTATTTTATACGGTTTTACACCAAGATCTTTGCGTAAAATCTTCCATGTCGTCGAATAACACAAACCCAATTGCATACAAAAATAACAACAAAGTAGAAAGAAAACTAAAATTCAACAAAAATAAAATACTTACAGACACAGGAGTATACAAAATACACTGTAACGATTGTGATAAAATTTACATTGGACAAACAGGCCGTTCTTTTGAAGTAAGATTCAAAGAACATGTCAGTGATATCAAAAAACCAGATCCCAAATCCAATTACGCACAACACATAAAATCAGAAACACACACATACTCAGACTACCACACAAACTTAACAGTATTACATAGACTCACCAAAGGACAAAAATTAAACAGATTAGAAGAATTAGAAATATACAAAAATAAAGATAGCAATAACCTTTTAAATGACAAAATAAATACAAAAACAAACAGAATTTATGACTACATAATACAAAATTTATTTTAAACAGGAGGAGACAATAACATTACCCCAAAAACATATAAAAACAGGAAAACTTTTAAAATTAAAAATAGTTAAAAAAGAACTGATGAAGGAGTAATCCGAAATTAATATTCTTAAAATAAAAAAAATAAAAAAATTATAAAATCATTGTTACTATAAGGTAATTTTTAATAAAAAAAATAAAAATAAAATAACTACGGTTTTTTTATTATAAACATTTATAAGTGACAAAATACACAAAAAAAGAAAATATGGATAACCATATCAACTCATAGCATGAAAATCCTAACCACAAAAAAATCACCCTTTATGAAGAAAAACAAATTCCATCCCAAGAAAATAACAACAATCTCACGTACACACAGCAAATTTTAAGTATAAAATTAACTTACAATGGGGATAAGGGACCTCTCCAGCTGATTTAATATTCGCTTCTGTTAGATTAGGTATCGGAATTATGCTCATATGCCGCTGAAAAATTCTCCGTTCACAGAGTTTGGCAGATATAACGGTATATGTCTAATTAATGTACTGACCATCAGCGTTAAGCACACAAATGCTCATTATCTTACAATGGGGATAAGGGACCTCCCCAGCTGATTTAATATTCGCTTCTGTTGGGCTAGGTATCGGAATTATGTTCATACGTCACCATAAATTTCTCCGTTCACAGAGTTTGGCAGATATAACGGTATACGTCTAATTAATGCACTGACTATCAGCATTAAGCACACAAATGCTCAGTACCTTACAATGGGGATAAGGGACCTCCCCAGCTGATTTAATATTCGCTTCTGTTGGATTAGGTATCGGAATTATGCTCATATGCCGCTGAAAAATTCTCCGTTCACAGAGTTTGGCAGATGTCACGGTATATGCCTAATTAATGCACTGACCATCAGCATTAAGCACACAAATGCTCATTACCTTACAGTAGGGATAAGGGACCTCCTCAGCTGATTTAATACTCGCTTCTGTTAGACTAGGTATCGAAATTATGCTCCGATCTACCTAATCTAACAGAAATGAATATTAAATCAGCTGGGGAGGTCCCTTATCCCCATTGTAAGGTAATGAACATTTGTGTGCTTAATGCTAATAGTCAGTGCATTAACTAGGCGTATACCGTTATATCTGCCAAACTCTGTGAACGGAGAAATTTATGGTGACGTATGAATATAATTCCGATACCTAGCCCAACAGAAGCGAATATTAAATCAGCTGGGGAGGTCCCTTATCCCCACTGTAAGGAAATTTTATACTTAAAATATGTTGTGTGTGCGTGAGCTTGTTTTATTTTCTCGGGATCGAATTTCATTTTCTTCATATTTTTTTTTGAATTTTTCAGGCTGAAAAGCCGTTTAATGGATTTAGCGGAGAAACACGCCTAAATTTTAAAGGCGTTTTTCGGGATGGTTTTCGGGCCAGCTTCACATACGGATTGTTCAATCGCTGATGTCTCTATTGGCAATGGACAGATTTTGGTGATTGGTCGTTTTAAAAATCCAGTGGCAGTCTTAAGAGTCACCACTCTTACTAGTCCGTCGGATCCTGGATGTACCTCAGCGACCCGAGTCTTTTTCCACTTAAGAGATGGTACATTGTCGTCACGAATGATTACGATTCCACCAACCTCAATGTTTCGCGATTTAGTCGTCCATTTTCATCTATGCTGGAGCGATTGCAAATAGTCTCCCTTATGTCAGTTTCTGGAATGCTCACAAGTGGACGACCAATTAAAAAGTGACCTGGTGCGAGTATGAATATTTCATCAGTATTGGATGTTTGTTTTGCACACAGCGGACCTGAATTGAGAACCGCCTCGGCCTGTTTTACGAGGGTGTTCTGTTCTTCATATGTTAAACTGGCTCTTGCCATCACTCTGCGAATATGAAATTTAGCTGATTTTACTGCAGCTTCATGCAGTGCACATTGTTTTAATCTCCTGTTCAATTTCATTGGACTGTAGCATCTTGTATATTGCGTTTAACTCAGAGTTGACTTTGTCTCCAACAAAGTTTGTACCTCCATCGGTGAAAACGTGTTTGCAAAGTCCCCTGGTGCTTGTAAATCTCGAGAAGGCGTTGAGAAATGCACTTGATGAGAGGTCTGCAACTAGCTCCATGTGGACCGCCTTGGTTGCAAGAAAAACAAATATGCAGATATATGTCTTGGCGGTTTACCCCGAACCTTATGATGAACGAAAACGGGACCACAAAAATCCATTGCTGTATTGTAGAATTTCGATGTAATTTTTACACGCTCAGAAGGGAAATCTCCCATTAACTGCAAAACAGTGCGTGGTCGAAGTATAGCGCAACGTACGCATTGACTACAAATTTTCTTCGCTACCTGTATACCATACAATTGACAGCAATGCCTGAGATCCCACATGCAGATGTTTTCTATGTAGATATGTGAGTAGTGATCCTGTCATAAAATGCCTGGGAGGGAGCAGAATGGGATGCTTCACTGTATAAGCCAGTGATGAAAATCGAAGTCGACCCGTGCGTAGCCCCTTGAAAACATCTTCGTAGCACTCATGTTGAACCAAATATACAATGAGTTGAGCACCAGCCTCACAGTCGATTACGTTTAGCGGTTGTCGTATTCGATCTTTAGGAGATAATTTTAGATTTTTTATGAAACGACTGACATACGACATCGTAGCAACCACCTTTTGATAATCGTTTCTGTTGTTTTATGTTATCCAGAATTTGTATAGTGTAATTTGCAGCATTATTGCAGGAAAGCGAAAGTTTCGTTGCTTCAGGAATATCGGTAATGTTTGCGCTCGAAGAAAATTTAACAAACCAATTGGATTCAGGTGAGTGTAGAAATGAATGACCAAAAAACCACAGTTCGCAGTTTAATAATTGAACAGTCTTCATGGCCCTGGAGACAATATCCGCTGGGTTAGATTTGCATGTGACGTGTATCCATGGATGTGATTCGCATAAACTTTGAATGGTGCTTGAATCAGACCAATAAAATACCTTTTTCACGGCGAAATTTATTTTGTCTAAAACCTTGCACATTAGTTGTGTAAGAAAAAGGGCAGCGCATAATTCGAGCGAGTCTAGATTTACTGCACAGGAGACGCACAACGTAGGAACCCTTGTCTAAAGAACAACGTGCATAAATTGCCGCACCGTACGCACTTTCGTTGGCCTCCGCAAACCCATGCAGTTGTATGTGTTTTGGTTCATTTATACCATCAAACAAGTGTCGAGGAACGGCTACTCCCCGTAAATGTTGCAACTCAGACCGAAATATTTGCCATTCGGTATGGAGGTGCATAGGTAATGCTTGATCCCAATTGCCTTTTAGTTGCCATAATTTTTGAATGAATCGTTTTCCAAGGACCACAACCGGTGACAAAAGACCGATTGGATCGAAGATGCGTGCTACTTCCGAAAGCACAGTTCGTTTTGTTATGCGTTCGTCTGAAGCAATTTGGACGTTAAATTTGAAGACATACTTCTCAGGTTTCTATGATAATCCCAAGGTTCTAACGAAGGAATTGTCATCGCCATTGAGTTCCTTTTCGCATGCTGTATCTGGAATATCATGTAGTACCGCCTTTGAGTTTGAGCACCATTTTTGAAAAGTCATGGCGCCTGAGTGAAGAATCGCTACTATTTCGGATCTTATAAGTATGGCTTGTGTAATTGAGTTTGCGCCAGTCAACAGATCATCGACATAAAAGTCATGTTGTATGACAGAGCTGGCTGCTGGTGCACAAATGGAATTTTCCAATGCCAGTTGAAGAAGACATCTCGTCGCAAGGAAGGCACCGGAAGAAGTACCATATGTTACACGGTTCAATTTGTATGTTTCCAGCCTCTGAGTTGGGTCGTCACGCCAATAGATAGCAGCAGTCGTCATCTTGAACGCCAACTTGTCTATAGAATTTGACAATATCAGCACTGATAGCGTAGGCGTGAGAATTGAAACAACAAAGAAGAAAAAGTTAATCGGTTTGCACTACAGGCCCTACTAATAGTAAATAGTTGAGCGAATTGCCATTTGATGATTTTACCGACCCATCTAGAAGTACGCGCAATTTAGTGGTAGAACTGTCGGGCTTTAACACGCAGTGATGTGGCAAATAATAGTTGGTTGGGTTTATTTTGGCTTCCGGAACTTGCTTCATGTGGTTGAGAGCACGATAATCGTCCGTAAATTGACGATACATTTTACGTATGTCCGGATGTCTCATTAGACGTTTTTCGAGACTTAAAAATTGCAACATTTTGATGTTGCAAGATTAATAAAAAAAGCAAGATTTTGTTACAGCAAGGTATTGTAATGCTAAATTTTATACCGATCCCCTCGAACGTTTATAATTAAAGAACTCTTGGTTTATTTTAAATTAATTTAAACCAATAAACGGGGAATAACTTTTGCACCATCAACAATTCTAAAAACTTTACCTGCTTGTTTTTGTTGGAAATGAGCTCCCCTATCACCCTGCTTCGTTTGATCGTCCACTTCTAGGACATCCTGTATAATAACAAAGGGCCTTACTCGTTACGATCGATTCTGAACTGAATGAAAAGAAAACTTTTATAACATGTACGAGTAAAGGCATCGGGAAATTCAAAATCATAAATTCTAAATACGAACATTTTACAATTAAAAATTATTGGATTTCTACGTCTTGCCAGACAAACCAGTATAAATGTTTATATGTAGTGAAAATTCTATTAATTTATTTCGAATGGTACGTGTATAATCGTCGGACTAGTTACTGTACAAATAAGCGGTTAAAGCATTTATTTTCTATAATGCGAAATATTTGTAATTGTTGTTGATTGTTAATTAATGGAATTTAGTTGTTAAGCTGAATATTACAATTTGCATTTTACCATATACACATTTGATTATATCCATTTTTTACTTTACTTATTTCAAAGTGCCAGCAATTTCTGATTTAGATCAATTATTCGTATCGTATGAACAACAACAGTAATGATTTCTATTTTTATTTTCTATTAAAAGCTTTTTCTATCAATTTTAATTAAAAATAGTAGAAAAAACAAGAAACGTATTGCACAATCTGTTTAGAAAACGTATAACATATTTCTTATTGTTACCAGCCAATATCTCTCCATAAGAGATACACTGTTTTATGATTTACAACTTCAATAAAAAAAACATTTCCAGTCTTTTATTGTATTGATTAGTTGGATACCAATAGAAAATTGTTTTTTTGTACTATCTTGTCTTGCAAATGTTATGATGTTGTTTCTGCTTTGCCTGCCAGTTTTTATTTCAGCTCTATGTACATTTAACTGATTAAAATTTAGGACAATTTATTTTATTTCCCGCTTATTCAAGAACTCGAGATAAGAATACGAATTTTTTAATGATTCGTCCATCCATTACCTAGATTTTATACAGATACGACTTTTATTTTTCCCAATAACAAAGTTCTATGGGATAAGTATTTGATATGTTATTCATTTTCCCAAATGATAAGAAAAGGGATTGACATCACACATTGATTGATTGATTGATTAGACTGTAGGACCAAGTACTGGACAAGTGTCCCGGATAACGCCGAGCCTGTTTACACATAACAATAGGAAGGATAGGAAAGGTTGTTTTTTGGGACAGAACGACCCGGCTTCAGACACCTAGCGATCGTACGGCACAACATAATCTACTTCTAATCTACTAGAGGAAGGATAAAGGCTTAATAGGTTTAATGGATAATGATGGTATTGGTCTTCAACAATTGCTTCTCTAAAACAGCAACCTGAGAACAAAATATTATTATTTCACTTACATCTGTAGATTTCCTGAAATTTAATTCTGAATTAATATTTTCCGGCTTCGTAAATAATATTGGTTCTGATTGATTGATTCTGAATGTACGACCAAGTTCTTACACAGGAGCTCCCGGGTGAAGCCGGGCCCACCGTACACTCTCTTTTACATATAACAAAACCAAAGGATTTGATAGGTTAATTAAGTAGGACATAATCGGCCTGGTTACAGACACTTAGGTATAGACGATAGTTAGTAACACAAAGACAACACAATACTAAAATTCACATTAATAAATTATTAATTTATATTTCTACAAGAATCTCATGAATGAGATAATAATTAAATAATCTGATTGAAGGACCAATATCCGTATATTGATGAAACTTCATTAAACTGACAACACTACAATCACCATCTCGAATGATCAGAAATGATCAAAACAAAGGCTGGAAGTATATATGCATTTGCCATTTTATCCTTATTATAGTGAGCAACTTTAACAAAGAAAGGTAGTTTCACTCAACCAAAACGCACTTTTTTCCCAACTCTTCAACCAAACGCAGCACCACATCCATTCAAAAGTCGAAAACAAAACGGATCAATACACCATAGCAGAAACATAGGCCACAATGATGTACCCCACTCCCTAGGGCCCACAGTAGATGGCTTACCAGACATTCTATTAAAAAAAAATTTAATAGCTTTCATGCAAAATTGCTCTATGTAATCGAATCTAACGAGAAACCACCCGCCGGTATATTATATGTAAGAAAAATTGTATTTACTATAAATCACTTGAGAAAAACATCTTGCCTATAAAAAGAGCAAGCACCGATTACTGCTTCCATTCAGTCCTTACCTTTGGCTCCACATCTTGACCGAAAACGAGCAACTCCCAACTTATAAAGAAATATCATCGCTAGAGCAAAATAAAAATTTGGGCAAAATAGATTCGGAGCAGTTCGCTTCGTTAACGCAATTTACATTTACCGAAGAACTGAGATAAAACGGATAAGCCGCAATTCCCGAATATGTAGACAATAACTTCGTCCAGCGGCCTCAAAAGACACGATCAAGAAAGCATCGGTTACTCAAATCGCAATTTCAAAATTTTATTAAAAAAGTTTGGGATAAGAAAGAGTGTTTCTGGATAAAGCAGTTTGTTTCTCGAAAAAAAAAATTACCCACAACCAACCCAAAAAAAAATCGTTACAACGAAACTCCTACAACTCGAAGTAATTCTGTCCGGATTAGTCAAAACGAGATTCCATTCCGTGTGATTAGTACTCCATAGTGCCAATGTTTTCCAGTACAAATACTAATCCAGTAAAGGTCAGTCCAAACAACGTTAAACTGGTTACGACACCACGATTTAAACCGGACTAAAACTAAAAAATGATAAAACTCAACTCACAGTCTCCAAACCCAAAAATATGCCTACAGAGTCCTCGAAACACTATATTTTCATATGGAGTATGAGAATACTCTGGTGGTGGTGTGCCATGATCGCTGCTGAACTGAACGAAATCCACTACCGTGAACGATCACAACTGTACCAAGAAACCAACTAGGCCACGATACGCACCGAACCTACCTTGCCATTGCCATTACCATTTGCTATTAATCATCTCTCAGTATACAGGCGATCGCGCAAGAAGATTGTAAAAATATATAAAAATATACAAAATACACAATGGCGAATTTTGGCGCCTTGCCACCTGATAGCCTCAATGTTGGTTGCAAAACTACACCAACCTCACTTGAATAAGATTTCAATCTCCAAAATTAAAAATACATACAAAAAAATGGCGCATACAATTAAATGAAACCCAATCTATACATGCCGACTTTACAAACAAGAGATTAGTACACAAACCAGTAAATTTAAATAATCAAGAAATACCACATGCAAACACTGCCAAATATCTTGGTATGACATGAAACGCTAAGCTTGGCTGGAATGGTCATGTCAAAAAGAAAAAAGATGAATTGGGATTAAAATACAATGAAATGTATTGGTTACTTGTGATATACACCGGTGGAGATATACCAAGCAGAGCAACGATTCCAAAATAAAGTGCTAAGATGCATCGTCAACGCACCATGGTTTGTCAGAAATAGCGACATCCATAAAGATCTGGGCATAGAATCCATCAAAACCGAAATTATGAAATTTGTTAGAAGTCATGAACAACGGCTATTTCACCATGCCAACTACGGGGTAATATGGATTTAGTTAGAAGGCTCAAAAGAGCAAAGCATTTTGAATTAGTGTTAAATCAGCTAAAATAAATCTCTATCTAGCGCATAGCCAAAGCGCGATCAAATAATAAATATCAAAGCTAAGGAGTACATCGATGGATAAACCCTATAAAGTTAGAATAAAATTGCTTATTAGTCTTCGATTAGATTTTAATTAAAAAGAAATAATAAAGAAGAGTTAATTCAAAATATAATTTATTAAACCAAAAATCGAATACACGAATTGTTGCCGAAAACTGCAATTTGGCTAAATATATTGAAAAATCTGATAATTTAGGTTAGTCAAGTTAAGGGAAATATTTGACTTCTTATTAGAAAATAATTTCCTTAAGATTGTGATAGAGTTTAGTAGACAGCGAACGGAACAGCAGCTTTATAATTAATTCGAATGGCTTAGTTCCATACAAATTTATTATTTTCCAGAAGAACATCCTAAACTCATATTTTCATAGAAAACACAAAGTGTGTGAAGTTATCCCAGTATTTCATCCCAGAAAAATAAAAAATATTCATCAGGCAATACTAGTTATATCCCATCCCAGGAATTTTATATTCATCCAAGAAAATTTTCACCTTAAAGTTTATTCTTCAAATATCTATGATAAACTGATAAGAAGACAAGCGTATGTTGAGATTGAAGCAATGACCAATATCTTTATGACCGATTCAGTTAATGTATGAATTATTGAGTTCAATGAATGGTCTCCGGCCGGGGAACCATAAGTTTAGTGACCCAGTGTTGCTGAAGACTGCAATTTGTCGATCCCAAGACGTTCTCAAGAATTGGGACTGTCTCAAACCACAACCTGGCGGATTTTGAGAAAGGATTTGGGTTTGCATCCATATAAAATTGTTCTCACTCAAGAACTGAAGAAATTGGACCACCGTAAACGTCGTGAATTTGCTGATTTTGCCATGGAACAACTTGAAATCGAAAACGGTTTTTTTAAGAAAATCATCTTCTCCGATGAGGCTCACTTTCGTGGTGCGGTAAATAAACGAAACTGTCGATTCTGGTCGGGGCGAAGAAAATCCACAAATTATTCATGAAAAACCATTACAATCACCTAAATTGACAGTTTGGTTTGGTTTTTCGTCTGGTGGAATCATCGGTCCGTATTTCTTTCGAAATGAAGCTGGTAACACCGTTACTGTCAATGGAGATCGGTATAGATCGATGATAACCAACTTTTTATGGCCGAAATTGGAAGAAGTTGATCTTGACAACATTTGGTTCCAACAAGACGGGGCTACGTGCCACATAGCAAGTGCAACAATTTTTTTAAAGAAATCATATCACTCTTATTGGAAAACCCTTTATTTCGAATAGCTTATGGAAATAAGTTAATTAAACCATTGTTTGATAATGCTTTACTAATGCCATCTAGTTTGTGTCTGATCCATTTAGCATTCCCCAGGTTGCACCACGTGGAGATATGAATCTTTGCTTCCCTTTGTTTGTTTTTGGGGGTCGTCTAGGACGGCCATCAACATCAACTGATGATCAACACGTTAATAAAATCAAGGAATTGGTGCTCGAGAATCGATGATTAACAGTCAGAGACCTTACTGGCATCGTTGAAATATCGGAAGGATCAGTAAAAACCATTTTGAAAGTTCATATAGGCCAAAATCACTCAATTTTTTGTAAAAACAGCGTCGCGTTGACTGTGAAACAATGCTTTCCGACTACCAGGATGTCATGAAACGTATTATTACTGGCCATGAGTCTTGGATCTATGCTTACGACCCGGAAACAGATGATCAATCGGCCGAATATCGTGCCAAAGGTGAGCCGAAGCCGAAAAAACCACGTCAAAGCAAATCAAAAATCAAGGTGATGTTGACAGTTTTCTTCGATTATCGAGGTGTGGTGCACTCCGAAATTCTTCCAACCGGCTAAACTGTCAACAAGGAATACTATTTGAGTGTTATGCGTGGTTTGCGCGAAGCTATTTGTAAAAAGAGGCCGGAATTATGGGTCGACAACTTCTCATACTGCATTAGTTTTACGTGATTTTTTCGTCAAAAATTCCATCCATATTGTTCCGCAACCACCGTATTCGCCTGATTTAGCTCCGTGTGACTTCTGGATGTTTGAACAAGTTTGGAGTTTGGCTCTTTCAGTGAAAAGAGCGATATTAGAGGTTTATGGTCTGTAACAATGACAAATTTTCTTCCGAATAAATAGGGACGGAAGTATTTTGCTGCCCAAACTATAGAAAGGGGTTCTTTCTCGATAGTCGAGTAATTTTATTTAGTTTGCGTCAGAGTTCTAGATGCATAACAAACAGGTTTTTCCGATCCAATGATTCCCTGAGACAGAACTGGTCCTATGGCAAAAGTTCTTGCTTCCGTTGTGAGGATGCATTCCTTTTCGAAATCTGGATATTGCAAGATCGGGTCGTTGCATAGCAATTGTTTGCAATATTCGAAGTATTTCAGCTACTCCTCAACCAGTATGATCTTTTTGTCCTTTCGTAGACATTGTGACAATGGTTTGGTTATGTCAGCAAAATTCCTAATAAATTTTCCATACTAATCAATCAACCCTAAGAAGGATTTGATTTGTCTTCCCGTTCGTGATACTGGGAAATTCTGGACTGCTTTTATTTTGTCAGGGTTTAGCTTGACTCCTTCACTCTTAACAATATGTCCTAGGAATGTAATTTCCCGATGGAGAAATTCGGATTTGTCTAGTTGTCCCTTAAATTTGCTTGTTTCATCCTTTCAAATACTTTTCGTAGGCTGTTGATATGCTCTTGGAGAGATGTCGAGAATATGATTTTATCATCCATATAACAAAGGCATATATTTCCTTGTAATTCTCCTAAGACATTATCCATTACACGTTGGAATGTCTATGGAGCGTTCTTTGATTCTGAAAGGCATTCTGACGTATTCAAAATGCCCGTGATCCACTGAAAAGGCGCGTAACCTGTATCGTTCAACAAACCAATAAATACGTAGACACACCGAATCTACTGGCCACCTGGTGGTAAGTGTAGCCATTGTCAATCATAGTCACAGCGCTAGCGACAACAGTGGCTTTCATGTCGCTCATTTTGAATTAAAATCTTTTTGCCACTAAAAGAGTTAGATATTTTGTTAATTATTCATAATTTAAACTTGGAATTAAAATATTGAAAAGTACAGCCGTAACATAAAGATTATAAATTAGAAAAACAGAAAATAACAAAAAATATTGTAAGTTATTTTGTTCTTTCTTAATAAATCCAGTGTTACTTGTGTTTCCCTAATTGTGCCGCTGTCTGTAGTTGGTTTTTATAGAGTTGCTATGTAATACAAATTATTAATTTTACACACTAATAGTTAAAACATGTCCATGATAATTTGTTCATCTATTCTCATCTTATGCAATAATCTAGCTGACAATTTTTTCAATTTAAAAATATTTTGGTCATTTTTCTTAATGACAAACAGCCGAAACGATAACGTAACAAACCATTTTTGGTTTGCAGGCCATTAGACCACAACAAGTCTGAGTATGCTAAAGAAGCCAGTACAATATAATCTTATGTGAGTGTCCTAATATAAATTTCACCATATAGGTGATAATACCACATCATCAGACCAAGGCAACCAAAGCCGTTATTACATATTTATTTATAAGACGACTATAGGGGAGTTTTATGCTATAGCTAATTTCTAATGCGAAATAGCAGAGGTGAACAATCTTCTATACATTCGTATGTAGTAGAACCGCACCGCCCTTGTTAAGTCCCAGACACAATATATACCCAACACCATTAAAGCAAACTGCATAGATAAAATTTCAAAGTGGTATGATAAAATAAATTAACAGTTAGGTTTACAGTGCTGTGGTTCAAATCTTTAAGATTAATCCAAAATGAAAAAAATTGATAATAATTTGTATGACTAACAATGAAGTATAAAATTAACAGTTTGTCGATGCCTCGGAGGTATTGACATATCGTTTGAATTGTGTTAAATTTCCATATACAAAAACCGTTCCACAACGATATATTCTATGAACTACTGTAGGATTATCCTTTCAGCTCGTCAGTTTCTCTAGTATTTTTTGTAATTTTTTTTATATTGTAATATTTCTTTTTTCATCTGACGAACAATAAAAGCAAATGAGAAAAAAAGTTAAATGTATTTTTTGTTTGTATAGTTTACAGCGAAAAGCTTTCCTACACTCTAACAGTTTTTTTTCAGTTTTCGTACGTACTCTGGTCGTGTATAGTTATTATAGTTCTACTAGTCTTTGTAAAATGGGATGAATTTTGTTTTTCAGAGAAAAATTACATTTCCAAGTTAACACCCTCTTCTACTATATTAATCAAAGGATTAATGAAAATGCTTTTAAATAAACAAACATCTTTTGAGATATGTCTTAAATGTTAACAAAAATTGCGATTTATGTAGAAAAAGATAAATTAATTATAATTTACAATTTTCCATTTTATACATGTACATGTAAAGAGAAATTAATTTGAAAGAAATAATTAGTTTTTAATTTAACAACTTGAACGAACATAGATGTAAGTAAAAATGTTTACCTTTCTTGTTCTTGTTGTTGTTACATCAATCATACACATTATTTAAATTTGCTGAACAAATAAAATTTTTTGGGAGATGTTATTATGCTACTCAGCGGTACATACTCATATGTAGACGTGCTCTTTAAAATGGTTCTTAAATATTTACATTTCTGTTTGTATGAGAACAAGCATACAGATCTTACAAACACTTGAATCGTATGAGTTGTATAAATCAACACTGTAATTATATTTCATATGTAGGTTTTGCCTTAGAGATATTAATCTTGAAAAATGTGCTCTAATAGCAAATTACATAAAATATTTTATTAATAATTCGGATTATTTTTCTACGTTTTCGTGCTATTACTATAAGCCATTTTCATTTAACACAGTTGTATTAGCTTTTAATGAAATATCATTTTCAGTAAACTGTCACTCACAGAAAACGAAAAATTGCCGAAAATATTATGCAACGGTTTTGGTTAAGGTTATGGAAACCAGCTATCGCACAACCCCGCCTTTTTTAACGAGTTAGATGAAACTTGTTTTATGATGAATTTGGGATTCTAATATGGATTCCGCTTGTGCTTCATGAAAATTCTACTTTGAATGGACCTCAGTTATTTCTCAATGGGTTGTAGGTCGATTACAGCGCCTGAACTAAAAGACTGGCATATATATATATATATATATATATATATATATATATATATATATATATATATATATATATATATATATATATATATATATATATATATATATATATATATATATATATATATATATATGTATATATATATATATATATATATATATATATATATATATATATATATATAAATATATATATATATATATATATATATATATATATATATATATATATATATATATAACTAGGAGTTGAAGAGTTCTCGGTTCATAAAAAAAAATTTATTTCACAAAAAATTTTATTACAATTTAATACATTAAGAAAATAAACTTAATTTTAACACGATCACCTAAAAACTAAAAACTAATTACATTCCTATAGAACTATATATAATCATTTGTTTTGCTGTGTTTACAAAATAATTGAATCAGGTTATTGGTATGATGCACGTGTATTAATCGCATGTCAATGAAGCGCGTGGCCTGTAACATCCGGTGAATTTTTATGCTCAGCATTTTGGTTATGTTATAATTATATATACACATATATATATATATATATATATATATATATATATATATATATATATATATATATATATATATATATATATATATATATATATATATATATATATATATAAAGGATGGTTAAATTTTAAGGGCCGACGTTGAATATGTACACCTAAACGTCAAGTTTTTTTCTGCATTTAATTTGACATTTCTCAATTTCAAACTAATTCAATTTGAACCATGGAAAGATACACCCTCGAGCAACGCGTTAAAGTTATTCAGGCATATTATGAAAATGGGCGTTCAAATCAAAATGCATATCGTGCACTTCGTGATTTTTTCGGTCAATTTAATCGTCCAAATGTGCGTACAATCGGAAAAATCGTGCAAAAATTTGAGCAAACCGGGTCTGTAGGAGATTTTAAAACACCAGTGCATGCTCGTACAGCTCGTACAGCAGAAAATATTGCTGCTGTTCGTGATAGTGTGGCTGAAGAGCCGTCCACCTCAACTCGTCGTCGTGCCCAACAATTGCGCCTCTCACGCTCGTCGTTGATGAACATTATGCATAAAGACTTGCATTTACACGCTTATAAGGTGCAATTGACTCAAGAACTAAAGCCTCTTGACCATTCCAAACGTCGCTAATGGTCAGAATGGTGGCAAGAAATGGCAACAGTGGATGATCAATTTTCGAAGAAAATCATCTTCAGTGATGAGGCACATTTTCACCTCAGTGGATTCGTCAATAAGCAGAATTGCCGCATTTGACCGAATCATAATCCAAGAGTGATTGTCGAAAAACCAATGCACCCACAAAGAGTGACTGTTTGGTGCTATGGGCTGGAGGCATCATCGGGCCGCATTTTTCCAAAATGAGGCCGGTCAGGCAGTTACTGTGAATGGTGTTCGCTATCGTGAGATGATAACGAACTTTTTATGGCCCGAATTGGAAGATATGAATGTGGACGATATGCGGTTTCAACAGGACGGTGCCACTTGCCACACAGCTTACGAAACAATGGCTCTTTTGCGCGTCAAATTCAATGGCCGTGTTATCTCACGTGGTGGCGATGTCAATTGGCCGCCAAGATCATGTGATTTGACACCGTTGGACTTCTTTCTTTGGGGTTATTTGAAAGAAAAGGTGTACGTCAATAAGCTAGCAACAATTCAAGAGCTAAAGGATCAGATAATTCGGCACATTAACGGCATAGAACCTCAATTATGCCTAAGCGTCATCGAAATTTGGACCATCGGGTGGAGGTGTGCCGCCGAGGTCGCGGCGGCCATTTGGCCAATATTTTGTTCCATACATAATTGAACCGTACCATATTATCATAATAAAAAGAATTGAGAATAATTTCCTAAATAATTTGTGTTTTATTCAAAATCAACTTCGGCCCTTAAAATTTAACCACCCTTTATATATATATATATATATATATATATATATATATATATATATATATATATATATATATATATATATATATATATATATATATATATATATATATATATAGATATATATATATATATATATATATATATATATATATATATATATATATATATATATCGTCGCCTCAGGACTAGAGCACGCAAACCACAAAATTGACATTTTCCGGGTTTTGATGGTTCCTTAGGTTTTAAACCATCCTTTTTCGTTTGTGCGTATTTACATTTTAATCAGACTGCCTGTTACTGAGGAAAGTGGTTTTGCGTTTTCCGCTATCCAACATTTCTAACACTTACTACCGACTAAATTACTCTAAATTCTGTTAGACGCCAACTCCATCTCGGTTTTTTCTAATTTAAGATTCTACTCGGTTTTTCTAAGCGCCAAGTAGTATGATCAAATTCCATAAAAGAAAAATGCTCGACGAGTTGTTTTACGCTAACTCCAAAAGTTAAAAACCTCACAATAAACAAATAAACAAATTATTATAATCAGCTATAATTTATTAAAAAAAGTTAAATCCAAGTTCCACATAAATTATTTACTGAGTTTTTAATGAATTCCTTTTCAGCTACATATACTCGTATCCACCCTTTGAAAGTTTTTATGCACTACTAGTTTTGTTTCTATAACGGTTCGTTTAAAAATATTATATAAAGGGGTCAGTTCCAAAAAATTAGTCTATGAGAATAATTTGTCAGTAAAGGACCTAAAAATATAGTCAATAATAATCGTTTATTTAAAGCAATTATTAGTTTTCGTTAGTTGGTTTCTTATGCATATTTCTGTACTAAAGTGTATATAGCGTTGAAAAATTTAAAATGAACGACTCAATGATTGGTCAAGTAATATAAAGTGATAAGAATAGTTCGCGAGTACCTGCCGAATTTGATGAAGAACAACTCAAGTTTGAAAGCTCAAGTAGAAAATTAGGTTTCTATAAATTAATAAATTTGTTACTTTTAGGGTATATCATTCTTTGGAGAACTTATTGGGAACGATGACTAATTTAAGTCATAGCCCGTGCACCTTAATTCCACCCACTCCATTACATGATAGTAATATTTTGAGCCCAATATACACTCGAATACATGGAAACTTTCATTAAAGCAATGAGGAAAATGAAGACATTGCTTCCAAAAAAAACAATAACTATTAAGTGAGGTTTCTGCCAAAAGAACTATCGAAACATGTCAAATTAAAATTTTGATTCTGGAGGCATTTTCTATACCTAATTCTTTGTGCTGATCTTTCTAAAATAACAACGTAATAATAATTTTTAATTTAGATTCATCATATAATGATTCGGATATCGTCCGCCGTCCTGGATATGTTCCGCCAGTTCATGATGAGAGAGTAATCGATTTGAAGCGGGAAGGAAATCATCAATAAATTATATGGGGGACTTTACATTCATTTTATAAATTTTATTTTACATGGATGTTCTTAGCTGCTCGAAAACTTTGATACGTAAAAGACATAGACGCCCCGAAAACTATAAGGAAAAGCTAAATGCCAACGCGGGCATGAATTCACTGATGATATGGGCATATTTCGAAAAAACGACGAACTAAAAAAGGTTGCGGAGAAAATTGTTCATATACATGCCATGCGCAATTAGATTTGTTACAGAGGAGAAATTTATTTGAGCAGTTTTGGCAATTAAACTCTAAATCGAAAAGTGATTTTATTGGCAAAATGATATTTAAGATTTCAGTAGAGAGAAAAAGAACCGGGAATGCTAATTGTCGTAGAAAATATACATGTCTCTATCACTTTTTAAAAGCCGGTATGTTGCCAAGTATTTTTTACTGACACCTTGGATATTAATAAAACTACCAATACCACAACATCGAAATTTCCGGCTAAAGGCAAACACGCGAAAAATAAACTACCACAAAAAAATTTAATGATGGGGCTGCTCATATAAATAACTTCGCAACAGTAGAGCCTCATTATTTTCGATCCTCAACCAGTAAAATGTTTTTGGAACCACAGCTTAAAGATGAACAAAACGGTTACACGGATCACATCCAAAACAAATTTATAGCAAAAGAGGAGAAAGATACTGACAAGATAAATGTTGAACCAAATACCCATGTTATGGTAATTGATCTGCAAAATGTGTTAAGTTGCCGAAAGTTAACATTAACTGCTTCTATTACAGCGAAAATTTTTGTGTTTTAACCTAACAGAATATTGTAAGGATAACCGAAGCACCAATTGTAATATCTGGAATGACAAGTCAAGGATGAAGTGCAAATTAATTAGCAAGTTTCATAAGAATTTTGCAAGCTGTGATAACCGATTTTGCGCAAATTGAAAATGTATTATTTGTACAGATGCTTGTGTTCCACAGAACCATAATTCGATTTTATCTTTAAGCTTGTTGAAATTCATGAGGAAAAATCCAGGTATTATCCTCATAGAGCACAAATATTCGGAACCAGGACACTCTCGCATGCAAGAAGTTGATGGTGCAAAGTACTTTGGAAAAATATGAAAATCTACAGTCCAATTGGATTAGTGAGATTACTTGCAAATGCCAAATTTTCAAAATTTAATTTGAAAATATTAGAAATGAGAAGCACTGATTTTATGCACTTTAGCCAGCGGCCTAATTTCTCGTGTATTCCGTATATCAAAGTACGACATGTATGAATCACGAAACTTAACTAATGTTTCATATAAGAGATCTTCGAATGAAGTATTTACAATGGAATACAGTGTGGCTGAGACTAAGTGTTACCAAATGAAAACGCTGTAATTTTTTTAATTTTGATTAATTTTTATTGAAATTTCGTGGAATATGTTGAAAACATATTACGTTTTATGAAAAACATGTTAGTGCTCGATATGATCTCCTTTGGCTCTGATTATTTGATTCAGTCTTCCATAGAAAGCATTGCATGCTGACCGAACGTGAGCTTGCGGAATTTTATTCCATTCTCGAACAAGAGCTGACTTCAATGCATCAACACTTTCGTATTTTTTAGTGGACACCTTACTCTCCAAATTGGACCATATGGAGAAATCCATGGGATTCAAGTCTGGTGAATATGGTGGCCATTCTTTCGACGAAATCAGCCGCGGAACGCAATTTTGTAAAATTGCTTTGTGTGACGGTGCCGAGTCCTGTTGGAATGTCCAACGGTTCGTACCAAAGTGTTTACGTGCCCAAGGTAGCAAAGCATCGTTTAGGATCTTTTGGCGGTACACCTCTTGGTTTACCTTGACTCCATGTTCGATGAAAACCAGAGGAGTGCGTCCATCTGCAGTCACTGCAGCCCAAACCATAACATAAGCTGGTGAAAGCTTGCGCATGGCAACTCTTGTGTCCAAATTATCGTTGGACTTGTGCTCTAACCAAACACGATCATTTTGTTTATTCACATACTGTTCAATGGTGAACATTTTCTCATCAGAAAAGACAATTTTTGGAATCATCACGTTCGGCCAAGGCCTTCAATGCTCGTGTTCTTTCAAGCCTAACTTTTTTTTGTGAATCCGTAAGATCTTGAACTTTTTGTATCTTGTAGGGCTTCAAGTGTAGTTTATTTTTCAATATGGTTTGAATGCTGTATCGTGAAACATGTAGACGTGCGGCTAATTGATTGGCACTGATTGACGAGGATTTCGTTGGACTCGTTTGTTCACATTTCGTATCATTTCTTTTGATGTTGCTGTCTTTTTAGGACCGCCTCTGTTGCGTTTAGCGATGCTACCAGTTTCGTTGTATCGAGTTATGGTTCGATACACAAACATTTTATTCACATTCAAATGCTGGAGCTGACGAACTATTGCTGTTTGTGAATTTCCACCCAAATACAGTGCAATTACACTATTACGTTTGAATTCCATTACGATTTTTTTTTGAAGATATTAATTTAGAACAATTATTTGTTGACCACATGTAAACAACTAACCAAACTTCAATCTGTCAAAAAATTGACGCGCGAAAATGACAACTAGACAAATGACAGCAGAGTGAAGTCAGTAACATTTGGTCTCAGCCACCCCGTATATAACAAAGCCAACAAGTTGTTCCAGAAGAACAAGAAGAAACTTGAATGAGGTTCAAACAGACTATAGTTTCGATGTAGCAATTTTCCAGTATATTAACATTAAGATAAGTGAGGAAAAAGGATTTGCTAAGTCTTCTCAAATTTATGAGTAAAGTCGACTAAAATTTCTACCATACTGCGCTAAAGCCAGAGTAAAATGTATGTACAAAATTAACGTTTGACAATAATTTTAATGAAAAAAATTTTTTTTTTTAAGACTGAAATGTTACTTTTATGTTGTTTGTTCACTGAATAATAAAATGTTATTTTGTTTGAAACAATTAATTTGAATTAACACGTTTGTTTCTTACTTTCTACTAAATTTCATCAGAAATTCCGCTAAGCTACATCTTTACGTGTAGTTTTGTCTACAAACGGCAAGATTAATTTTTAACCTATACCCACTTTTCCGCTATATCAGAGCTTCTTAATGTCATGACTAATTTAACTAATTTCGTTATAGGATGTTTTATCTCATTTCTGGATGTCTTCAGTGTTACTACCCTTGTGAGACCGTCATTTCCAGGATGGAGGTTTATGATTCTCCCGCGCATCCACTGACATAGATGCAAGTTATCTTCTCGTATATAAGCACTACATCATCAATTTCAAATTCGTCGGTTTTCATTTTCCATTTGTTTCTTTATTGTAGAGCAGTAAGATGATGCCACTGCTTCCAAAACCCTTGAAGTCGTTGCTGAATATTTTGCCATTTAGATAATTTGGTTGTTTCTAGCACAGCCAGGAACGAATCAGTATCTAAACTGTTGACCACTTCCAAATGCACAGCTTTAACAGCTAGACAGCCAAAGGCAGCGACATATGCCTTCTCGATCGGAGAATTTCTTCGTTTACTTGTTTTAATATAAAGTGGTCCAGCGTAATCTAATCCGATTTTCGAAAATACACGACTTTGTGTACACCTTTCTGCTGGTAAATCAGCCATTTTCTGCTCAGTTTTATGATAACGGTAACGGATACAGGTGACACAATATTCTATACAACGTTTAATCATATACCTTGCTCCTATTATCCAATATTTATGTCGTACAATACTCAGAGTTAGCACGTTACCCGCATGCATATTGGTAAGATGAACTTCACGAATGTGGCATGTTATTTTTTGGTAAAATAACCGGATGTTTTACTGCAAATGGTAATGATGATTTTCTTAATTGGCCACCCACTCGAAGAAGTACGTTTTGATCAATAAATGGATCAAGTGAAGACAGTTCATTTCTTACAAGGAGTTGTTGATTCTTACTTAGAATAGTGAGCTCATGAATAAACGCAGATGCTTGCAGATTTCGGAGAAGGATAGTTTCCACTCCATTCATTTCAGCTGATATTATCGATCTATTAAAATGTTGTGAACTACTTTTCTTTAAACCAAATCGTAATATGCTTTGTTTAATTTTTGACCAAGATGAATATTTATTCATTAGATTGAAAACTACGTTGTCAACATCGGTGGTTAATGTTAATACGTTTGTATATTTTTGTCTTTCCTCTAAAGTTAGGATTCTGTTTCATTAGTTGACTTTGGCCAATTTTGTTCGTTATTAACTAGCTAATGAGGCCCATGCTACCAAATTTGTGTCATCTAGAGATGACATCAGCGGGATTGTCCAATATGGTACCATTTAATACGCGGGATCACAGCTGTTCGGTTACCTACGAAGCTCTTCCATCTCCGTGGAAAATCAGATACCCAGTGTAAGACTATCATTGAGTCGGTCCAAACAAAAATCTCTATGTCGTTGTATGCCAGGGACTTTGACTTATTTTACTGAGTTGCACAAAAGTACTGCTCCACATAATTCAAATCTGGGAAGTGATAATTGTTTCAAAGGCGCGACTTTAATTTTTGCATGCACGAGATTCACGCTAACTTCATCCTTCTTATTGACAGTTCGTAAATATATAACAGAGCCGTAAGCGGCTTCGGATGCATCACAAAATGCGTGGAGTTGAAGCCGTGTTGGTTTTATGAATGTCGTTAACCTTCGAGAAATTTGGATTGATTCAACTTCTGGTATTGAAGAACACAGATCTTCCCACGTGTTTATTATGGCATTGGGTAAACAGGCATCCTACTCAATTTTAAGTAACCACATCTTCTGCAGCAATATTTTAAATAATATTATTATTGGTGCAAGCCAACCCAGTGGATCATATACTTTGGAGGCAATTGATAAAATTTTCCGTTTAGTCGATGCATCATCCTCTATTAGTTTTGGAATATTCTCAATTTCTTGGCTGAAAATGCCTTTGTAAATTCTGGTGAGTTTTATTTCCATTTGCGAAGGTGGAATCCACTTTTGCTGAGTATCTCGTTTAACTGGTTTTTCAGTACTACAGCCTCGTTAATACTATCACAGCCAGTCAATAAGTCGTCAATGTAGAATTCGTTGTCAATAATTTCCGCAGCCTCTGGATATATCGGATGAAATTGTTCAGCTGATTTTCTCAATGATTTAACTGCAAGCTGTTCCATACGTTACAGTGTTTAATTTATATGCGTTTAGTTTTTCGAGATGATGATTACGCCACAAAATAACCTGGTAATTTGCATCGGCAGAATTCATCAGAATTTGACGGTGCATTTTTTCAATGTCTGCCCCCATAGCGATTGCGTGTTTTCGAAATTTCATGACGATTGTTGATAAATCCGTATGTAGATTCGGGCCGATAAGTAGAATATCATTGAGCAACGTTTGTATGCTGGTCTTACAAGAACCGTCGAAAACTACCCTCAATTTGGTAGTGCTTGTACTGGTTTTGAATATAGCGTGATGTGGTAGAAAATAGTTGTCATCATTTCGAACTGGGATTTCATTTCATGGTAAATAAGTCATATGGCCTAGCGTAACATATTCATTCATAAATGACTAATAGGCGTCAAAGAAGTCTGGCATCTTCGCGAATTTGCGTTCCATTGCTAGAAGGCGTTGATGTGCATAGCATCGAGTGATGTGCCTAATATCTGCATTGGCTCCTTAAACGGTAATCTCACTACAAATTTGCTGCTAGCATCTGTGGATGTTGTATATGGTTATAAAATTCTTCGCATATGTTGGCTGGAACTTCTGCTTGATATGAAATCTCTTCGATTTCCCAGAATTTTCTCAACATTGGTGTTGATCCTTATTTAACGTTTGAATGACTTCGTCGACGTTAACATGTAAGTTTATGTTGGCTTTTTCTTCAGCCCATGTCCCAGTGATTAACCACCCAAACTTGGATGAGTATAAGTAAATACATCAGCTCCTAGCAAAACGTCTATTTTATTTGGTTTGTAAAACTCCGGATCGGCTAATTGAAATTCCGGAATGACCTTATTTTATTTAATTGGTTTGGTTGGTAATAAACTTGTTATGTTACCAATGATATGAGCCATGACGTTTAATGTATAGTGCTTGTCTATACGCGAATATATGGTCATATCGATTCTCCCCTTTGATTTACCAGTCGATGTAGATGCTAGCCCGTAAATAGACATGAAAGCTTCGCTTAAGGAGTTGAGCGCAATGTTCGTTTACGAATGAAGTTTGCGATCCCGAATCTAGAAGTGGTCGAAATGACTGGAAATCTCCGGTACGTGATCTAATATATATAATAGCAGTTGGCAGTACCGTATATGGCGATGAATACAGCGTATGTAAAACTTGTGCATCTGGTTACTTATTGAACGAATGTGGTGGTTCAACAGGATGGTCTTTTTCATATGTCGATTGAGCTTTAACAGTATCACGTATTGGTTTATTACCGTAAGGATCATTTATTAACACATTATGACTCGAGATTGCAGATTTGTGCTCCGATTGTGTCTCACTTTGGCCTGGATGAAGCAAAGTATGGTAACGTTTATTGCAAATAAGGCATGATGTTTTGCTGAAACATTTTCTCGTTGGGTGCCCCTTTTTCAAACAGTTTCGATATGAATCCGTTTGATCCACTAATTTCAATCTCGCATCTAAACTTTGGTTTTAAAGACCGTACATCTGAACAATGGATGTTGCTGTTTACAAACGAAGCATTCTAGATTGTGGTTAGAACTCGAAGGCAGAAACGATTTTGCAGTTGGTTTCACGGCATGCCTTTTTGATGTAGCATCGCAAATTTCCACAGCATCACATCTCTTATTTAAAAATGCGAGTAAATTTACAAACGTAGGAAAATCCGTACTGACTGACTCGTTTGCCTACAATTGCTTAGATTTATTATCGTAAGTCGTTACGTCGTAAGTCTTTGCCTGTCGATTGCACACATGGTTTTTGGTCGAAAAATGATTGAGTGAGCGATGTCACAATTGCATTAATTTTATTGTAACAACTACATAATGTGTCCCATGCTTCAGAATAATTATTTTCAGTGATGGTAATATGTCGTATAAGAGAGGCAGCATCACCCGACAGCGGCCCTTTTAACATGTGTAATTTGTGCACATCACTGATATTTTTGTTGTTATGCACGGTGGTAAATAAATCGTGGAACGAGGCCCAATATCTAAAATCCCAAGAAAAATTTTCTATTTGGATTTTTGGTAATCTTACTTGTTGTGATGTATTCACTCCTTCATACAATTTCCTTTGCTGGTCGATAAACTACTCCATCTCGACCTTGAGCTTGACTAATACTCGTGTTTTGTAGAACTGTTGATCCACTTTGTCGGTGATTGGTTTATTCGTCGCAAATTCAAATAATTCAACCTCATATTCATTGAAAATTTGGTATCTAACCTCCAAAATATCAAACCGACCTTTAATATCTTCAATGTTAGTGTCTGCATTTAACTCTTTTGCAAATCGCAGAATTTGAGTAATTTGATTGTGAGCGCGATCGCAGCCTTTCTAATCTCTCCTTTGGTAATTTCACGAAATATAAAAGCACTTTATCACACTTTATTCCTGCACTTTAATTTAAAGTTGAATATTACGAATAAAAGTTCTGCACAGTAGATACAATTAATTAATTACTCGAGTTTCACTGATAAAAATTCTACTTATCTGTTTTCTGTGGGAAAGTTCCGGGTTTCGGCACCAAAATGTTCGCAGAAAAGTTGTTCATAACACCAGAAACCACAATAAATTTAATTGCATGCAATAATTCAATTTTTACAATTTTACTCTACAAATTTATTTTACCAATTTCTTAAAATTATCGATTCAATTTTGTCATCTCATGTATACTAATTGATTTTCGGAATTAAATCATTTTATACTACTAGATACTATAATTAGGAAACTGCATTAAACATACTCGCTAATCTAGTACATTAGATGACAAAAGTAATTCACATTATTTTGACATATCAAAGTAAAGAATAAATTTCTTAATAGTAATTGTGTTAACAAAGGGGGGGGGGGGGTATTTACTATGAAAAATCTAGCCTGTGATCCTTCTTCTGATATCGATTTTAATTTTAGGTATTGAGTTTTGCATTCACTGTCCTAGTTTCATTTTTCTATCTAGGATGCGTGATATCCAGATATGGCAAAATGCGACAATACACCGATAAAATGATTAAAATGCGAATAATTTGGAAGTTCAGGGATTTACTATGAAAATCTAGCCTGTGATCCCTCTTCTGATATCGATTTTAATTTTAGGTATTGCGTTCTGCATTCACTGTCCTAGTTTGATCCTTCTATCTAGGACCCGTGATATCCAGATATGGCAAAATGCGACAGGCTAGATTTAAAATTAAAATCGATATCAGAAGAGGGATCATTGGTTAGATTTTTCATTTCCACCAAACCAGTTCAATTTTTTGAAATTAGGGTTGAAAGAAGGGGCTTGATTGTGTGATTCTGGCTGATGGGAGTATGTATATATGTGCCATTCTGGCTAATGGGAAGTTGATACAATCATGAAGTTTGATCAGAATGTTCATTTCAACTAGTTTAAGTGATTTCATTAACAAAAGGTGGAATTTCCAAAAATCACCCATACGAAATTTTTCGAAAGTGATCTTTTGAAATTAGGGTAGAAATGGGGGCTTCCTACGGGTGGTTCTGGCTGGTATTGAGAATGCCACCAGTGAATCCTTCACTGGTCTTATCAGGTTATATAGTCTAAACATTGTGGCTAGAAAACTACGCCATTTTCTTACATACTTATTCTACTTTAACATATTTTGTGCATAACGCACGTAAATGGACAAGTAAAAGCCGTTCAATCCTGATCAATTCTGGAAGAAAACTAATTTGATTTTGGCATGCACAGTTTTGTACAATTAAACTAAAGCAAAACATATGCTCTAATGTTTATACGGATCTATGGTATTTCTGGTGTGATAACCTCGTCAGACATCCCACATTACCTCCCAAAATACATTATGCACATATTTTACCGATAGACGCATAAAATTTCACAATCAAATATAACTCGACAAAATAAGAAAACCGTGAGATTTCCAAAATGGGATTTCTGGCGTGACACCATCAAGTGCTATCATGTCATATAGCTTAGGTTGAGATGGGTTTCACACTAAGCTTAAGAAGAGTTAAGAAGTCAAGTTAAAAAATTAAAACTAGTTAACTAGTTTGCTAATGGTAATAAATTCTCGACAACAAATTCATCTAATTTTCGTGAATTTACTGAAATTAAATCATATCTTATATTGTGACGTAGATTCAAGTTCAAGGAAACGAGAGCATCTCATTATGCCCCTTTGCCGCTTTTCTCAGACTCAAATCATTTATTTTTATATGTAAGAAAGCATAAACTTTTATTATGTAAATTTCATAAATTAAGCATAAATTTAAATTTATAAAAGATTATTAATAGTTAGAGCAGGGTTAGTTAGTAGTCAAATGGAGGGGTCCTCTTTACGATATGAGTTATAAAAATAACTAGGTTAGTGAATCAAGTACTTTGACTTTGATATTGCTAATAATAATAATTTAGATAGGGAATGTTTGTTTCCTTTTAGTGGTAACAAAATAAAAAATGGACCACTACCGCTATAAAATAGTTTTTTTTTTGATAGAAATACATAATTAAATTTATTTATGATGATAATAAACAAAAAAGTTTATCTTTGGGTTAAAATAGCAAGCAAAGGGTATGGCTGTATAACAACCACATAATGTGTTGTAATTTTGGAATATGAAGATTCCTATTGAAGAAAATGATGACAAGGAAAAATAATAGAAATAAACTAAAGTGACGATAGCTTAAGATTTGTTTGTCAAACGTTTCAAAACGGACTGCTCCCTCGAAACCTACTATTAATCAAATCGCTTAGATACATAGGTTTCAATCAATTTATAATTATTAATCAAAATCTTAAATCAAAATAATGATTCACGTAGATTAATATGTATCGTCGAGGACCAAGAAACTTGATAAATATATGTCTGCAAAAAAAAAATTGACAACATAATCTTCTGCTAGGGATAAAAAGACAATAAAAATCATCTTGCTTTTCTGCTCGTTCAACATCACCGATACTATATTATTTAATCTAGACAGTGTGACACTAATACAGATAGTACGTACATGCTCACATACCAACAATAAAGACAACTAACAATTATTATTTCTAACATAAATAATGATATCCTCCAGCTAATAGCGATTAGTATCTAAATCGCCTACAATAAATTTTCTGTATCTGCTCTTGTATAAAATGTCTGTGTCACTTTTGATAATTTACCATAGCAAACCTTAATTATCATATTAAAGTGCAACTGGATAAAAAAAGGTTATAATTCTATTAAAGGACATTTAGTATATCAATAATGATGGCGGGTACTTGGGTAGTAAGAAGCGCGTGTCGCTTATAATAAAACATAACGACAAACAGATACAGTCCGAGATATGATCACAATTTAGTATAAATAATTAATTTGTAATATGAAATTGCCTTACCGACAGACTCATTCAATATTAGTTTTCAACCTTAATTTAATAAATGCAATTGGCAGTTGGAAGCGAAATTTGGACTTTAAAGGTTAGGCTTAGGTTGCTTTAACATTTAATTATTGATTGTTGCTTATCCCTAGATGATTTATTAAAGTTAGACTAAGAAGTTCATTACTAACCTTCAAGAGTAACCTACACAGAAATATTCATGATCAAAAAAAGAATTCTTCTTCAAATATTTTTAGTTAAATATTAATTTATTTATGCTTCAGGAGAATAACAAATTTAATTTTTTTTGTTTACCTAAAATTGAATAATTTAGTTTTTATTTGAATAAAAATCAACCAACAACAGTTTGCAATAAGCCTAAATAATTTAAAATAATATTTTGAAAAGCAGAACATACAAAATTTATTAAAACTAATTACCAACAAATAATAAAAAATATGAAGAATATCCGAGTTTCTTTGGCCACCCTCGATTTCTAAAGCGAAAAATTTATCTTACCGTACTTTTAGTAACTCTGTCTTATATAATCAAAAAACAATATCCCTGTTCAAATTATCATTAAGTTAGACCTAACCAGTATAGAACTAACTTTAGCATTAGTTTAGCACAAACTGCATACGCTTGTATACGCGTGTGACGTTAGACCTAACTTAATCCTAACCAACAAAAACAAACGAAAATTTGTATGTATTGATTAAAACGTAAAACAAGAATGTCATTTAGGCGAAACATTGAATTTGTGAACTAATTTCAATTGCAATTTATAATAAATAATTAGGTTCAACATTTATTAGGATTTAGGAAGAATTTAATATTTTCTTAAGAAATTGAATATCTCGAGGCCTAATATGTTTATTAAGAATGTTATTACGTTTTTCTTATAAGTCTAGATTAGTCTTTCTTAAGAAAATCCTAACTTCTCGAAAATCAAAAATTATAGAAAATTTAGCAAAAAATTAATTTCAACTGAATATCTTTCAGTGTTGAGGCAAGTTGAACCTTCACAAATTTTACAGGCAAGATTGCAAGGTAGGCCTTGCTTCCTGCAACTACAGGTGTTCAGATTACAATCTCCTTTTCATCCACAGAATATTAGTTCCATAATATTCTTGGGCGCAGGTTTTTCTTCCATTTGTACAGGCACTAGTGTGTCGCTTTCCTTGCTTCACCCCCACTTTGTTGGGTCCATGGCCAGCTGGTCTCCGTGCAGTCATTGTTGTACTTGAAAATAGATCCTCTTTAGATGTTGTTGAATGGCGTCTACTGTAGTGGTTTTCCTGAACATACCCCGTTGTAGTGGTTTTCCTGTACATTTCGCACCTGTACGTTTGGAGTAACTGGTTCCATTGTCAGGAATATTTGGTTTCCTGAATGACATTGGAGCACCGTACATTGGCAGGATTAGCTATTAATATTAATCCTTGGCTGATGTATAAAGAAACATTCACTGATATGCACGAAAAATATCACTCATTGATTTGCACCAAAAACGTAACTCACTGATATGCACGGAAAAAAAATCACTCACATAACTATTTGTAATAAATATATCTCGTGGCAACATAAATGATCACAAAAAAATCTAGAAAATAAGCACGTGGTTCTCCTGACTATAGAGTTTTGGTAATGTATTTCGGTAACAGTTTTCTACTGCCGCCAGCTGCTCGTTCTAAGCGTTGGTGGGTGGGGCCTGGACTTAGGTGAAAGTCTTTTTGTATACTTGCACAGAAGCGTTTTGAGCGTTGGGAGAAAAGTGAAAGGCCGCTCGGCAAAGCTCGTAGATCTAGCCGGCGATTATTCTCGTAATTCTCCTCGCTCTATTCAAACTCAGCGTTTTGAATTTAACAGTACTGGATCAACTTTTTCGAGGGCCCCAGGCGAGAGTTACACATCAATGAATGTGTGAAATTATGTGATGATTTTCGGTTAGTCTTTTTTGATTGTGTTTGGAAAACCCTCGGAGACGACGTTCAGGCGCAGGTTCCGGTGTACCAAGTGGTGAGAGTGTCGTTTTCGACGTGAAATTCTGATTCAGCGCCCCAAAAAACGCCCCTCGAACAATTTTCGGGCTGTTTTTCTTGATATTGTGAGGAAAATTCTCGGGTATGACGTCCACGTCCAGGTTCGAGCGCACCAGGTGCCCGGAGGAAGTTCGATGATGCAATATTTGAATTCAGGGACCCGGAAAACCCCCGGGCGCCGAGTTTCTCTCCTTCCTCGCTAGAATTTTGAGAGAGCCCCACGGAGAAGGCGTTCGGGGTCCTCGGACAGGACGTTCAGGCGTAGGTTCCGGTGAACCAGGTAGTGGGAGGGTCGTTTTCGACGTGAAATTCTGATTTAGCGCCCCAAATAACACGCCTCCAATAATTTTCGAGTTGTTTTTGTCGATATTGTCAAGAAAGTTCTCGGGGATGACGTCCAGGTCGAGGTTCGGGTGCACCAGGTGTCCGGGGGGTGTTCGACGATGCCATATTTGAATTCAGCGACTCGAAAAACCCTCGGGCGCCGAATTTTTCTCGATCCCCGCGTGATTTTCTGGAGAGTCCCACGGAGATGAGGTTCATCGGCGTTCCTGAGCTCTAGGTATTTAGGGGTCAATTTGAACATCATAATAGTGATCAGCGACCTCGAAAACCCCCGAGTGCCTGATTTGAGCCAGTTCTGACTCTTATTTACAAAGTTTTTACATTTTACAAAAGGCGTCTCAAAAGATGGTTTTCTTGAATGCATTTTTGGCTGCAGCAATGCAATTTCCGATTTGTCAGAGGTACAAAGTAGGTACATTTTTTACAAATAATTTTTAGAAGCGAATGCATAAAACCGCATTCCGACCCGACTTTATGGCAAAAATTCCGAACTTTTGTGCTTCATTGCCTCGACTACTTGGAATATAGATAGTCCTAACCTAGACCTATCAGAAAAACATAATAACATTCTTAATAAACAAATTAGGTCTCGAGATAACCAATTTCTTAAGAAAATCCTAACTTCTCAGGTTAGTAAAGCATAGCAAAAAATCCTAATTATTTATTATAAATTGAAATTGGAATTAGTTGATAATTTCAATATTTCGCCTAAATGCCGACTTTGGCCAAAAATTTCTGTGACCCCCAAATTTATGGAAAATGCTTAATTGTTACGTTTCATACCGATCAATCAATCCGCATGGAAAATTATTTTATCAAAAATTTTCATTTCCGCTGAAATTTTGGAAAACCGATGTGGATCAATATTATTGCAATTTTAATTTAGAATCTTTTAGTTTCTGCTCGTTTTTCTCATAAATGATATCCGTTTCAAAATATTTGCAAAAAAACAAAAACTCTTCTGGAAGCTGTCACTTCCGATGAGCCGATTTAGGCCAAACATCACTAGGACCTCACCATTTATGATAAGAGCTCCAGTATGAAGTTTCATGCTGATCAATAAATGTGTGCTTAAGTTTGAGAAAATTCATGAAGTTTCCCAACTGGGCTATATTGAACACGTACATTTAGTCTGCACGCACAGAAACAGAGATTTTTGAAAACAATTTTTTTACTTCAGCGATATAGCAAAAGACAAACCTGCAAAAATCTCGATGTCGCAAATTCTGATGACTAATTTACTTTATTTTTCTAGTAAAAAGGTACATAAGGCCATAAGATGATTCGTTGCTTGAAAACTTTGTCAGATATTTTTTAATCAATCATCAGGTGGTCGGAATAAAAATATTGGTTTTTAATTTATATTCCACCATCACCAAAACACGGCTTATTAAAACCAATTTATTTTGAATGAAAAAGTGCGATGGGCTTTTAATTTAGAAGTTATTGATGGTGAAGTAAAGAAGGGTTGGTGTATCGAAACAAACCGTCGTGACATTGAAACGAATTTACCGAGAAAATAAGTATTAAATTAGACGATGCACCTCATCTAAATGAAAGCGTAAGTTAACGTCCATTTTAGTCGTTCCATTAAGTTGTAGTTATTAATTTTTGTGCCATTGGCAGGATTAGACCTTGTGATTTTAAAATTAAAAAAATTAGCCTACAAAAATATTTGACACTGATCACTGAAAGGTGATCAAGTGCGACTTGAAAAGTTAGGCTTTTAAAAGTTAGCGTGGTCCCAGCATTCTTCGGACCTGTCAATTGCCTTTGGTCTTTATTGTTATGTATAACCTGTATCGTTACATATGTTACACAGTGACGCATCCCTTCGTTAACGGCTACGGTTTGCCCGCCTTAGCTACTGAGCCTTGCCTCAATGACACTTAATTAATCCTCGATTGGCGTCGTTTGGATATTAGTTTGGTGCGCCAGGGTGTTCCGTAATCGATAGAACCGATCGATATTCATCTACCTATAGTACAAAACAAGAATTTATCGCTTTGGCGAATTATATCACTAAATCAGAAACTTCTGGAAATTGTCACTATACACATAGTGTACTACTAAGCCAGAAGAAGTTTTTCATAATCGTCCGTTCAAAAACACGTTTATTTCTAAGAAATGGTAAATTTTATTTTAATCAAAATATTTTCCATCATTATCTATGACTTTCGACCATCTTTCTGACATTTTATAGATTGCATCGAGAAAAAAATTGTTTGTCTTTTGATGCGATCCGTTCGTCGAGCCATTTTTTGATTTCTTCGTGGTTTTGGAAGTGCTGGTCTTGACGATCGCTTTGCATTGATCGGAACAAATAGTAATCTGATGGGGCACAATCTGATGAATAGGGATCATGTGGTAGAATTTCCCAGTTTAGTATTTCCATCGTATTTTTTACTTGTTTTGTGACATGTGGTCGAGCATTGTCGTGCAGCAAAATTACTTCACGCTGTTTGTTGGCTGAAATCGGACGGTTTTAGTTCAATGCATGGTTCAAACCTATCAATTGTTTCTGGCTTTCTGATCCCACCAAATGCACAACGTAACCAAACGTCCATGAATGTTTCGTATGGCTGTTGATGTGGAAGGTTTGCCTGGATGAACCCATGCTTTTGTACGTTCAGGTTTATTGTAGTAAATCCATTTTTTGATAGGTACAAATTGTTCAAAGAGGGTCGAGAACGTGTTGACGACGAACCACGTCTAGGACGGCCATCAACATTACGTGATGATCAACACGTTAATAAAATCAAGGAATTGGTGCTCGAAAGCCCACGATTAACAGTCAGAGGCCTTACTGGCATCGTTGAAATATCGGAAGGATCAGTGAAAACCATTTTGAAAGATCATTTGGGCCAAAATCACTAATTTTTTTGGAAAAACAGCGTCGCGTTAACGTATGTGAAACAATGCTTTCCGACTACCAGGATGTCATAAAACGTATTTTAACTGGCGATGAGTCTTGGATCCATGCTTATGACCGGAAACAGACGATCAATCGGCCGAATATCGTGCCGAAGGTGAGCCACGTCAAAGCAAATCAAAAATCAAGGTGATGTTGACAGTTTTCTTCGATTATCGAGGTGTGGTGCACTCCGGATTCCTTCCGACTGGCCAAACTGTCAACAAGGAATACTAATTGAGTGTTATGCGTCATTTGCGCGAAGCTATTCGTAAAAAGAGGCCGGAATTATGGGTCGACAACTCTTGGTTTTTGCACCACGATAATTTGCCGTCTCATCCTGCATTGGTTTTACATGATTTTGTCGCCAAAAATTCCACCCATGCCGTTCCGCGACCACCGTGCTCGCCTGATTTAGCTCCGTGTGACATCTGGCTGTTCAGCAAACTCAAACGACCGCTCCGGGGAAACCGTTTGGAGTCAATTGAAGACATTAAACGTGAATCGCTACGCGCATTGGAGGCTATTCCGGAAATTGACTATAACAACTGATTCGAGGATTGGAAAAAACGTTGGCACAAGTGTATTGAGGCCGGGGGATTACTTTAAGGGGGACGAAATAGATTTGGAGAAATAAATAAAGAATTTTAAAATAATGAACAAGGTCTTACTGTTTTTGCCCACAGTATTAAATTACTCGAAAAATTCCCATATAATATTTGCGTCATCTATAAGTAATCTATTTTGTGTACGGCATAACCCTGATTGAATATTTGACCTTCCACGGCTATGTGTCATGATTTGCCACGAATGCTTTACTCTAGGCGCACTAAAATTGAAATATTTAGTACGGTGTTGCCTCTTCACATGTTCGAATATTTAAAGAAGTAAAGATAACATTTACATGATAATATAACTAAACACATAATTTTTATGGTTTTAATTTATTTAAAATTTAATTGATGCTACATACACTTTGGAAATTATAAAAACTACCAAATATACTTATTCACAATCAGTAATTTAATTTAATTTATTTTATTATTTTTAGTTAGTTCATTTAAATAAGAATATACGAGTAATTTTAAAAGAGGTAGACAATTACGACATCTTATCTCAAATTGGACGATTTATTTGTTTCTGCTTAGATTTCAAAGAGCAAAAGATGCAAATTAGGTTATACGATTTTATAAGAAAATATTTTAAAATGAAGATAATGAAAAGAAACCAATTTCATATTTTTAGAACATTTTATTTTTAAAAGTTAATTTAGTGCATTACAAGATTCCTATTTTTTAATATTGTATTGAAAATGTGGTACACAATAGAAATCCTGTTTACCTATGCGAACTAGTAATCGAGAGGTCAACGTACTTTTTGTCTTAAATTCGAATGGTCCCAACCAGTAGTGATTTACTTTTAGGTAGTAGTAAAATGACAACATCTATCCTTACAATACAATGTTTAATTGTATGGAAATATCTAAAATTACTTATATCTCACAGCATGCGACAGTTTTTATGTTATGGTAACAGTGGCATGTGGCTATGAAAGAACAAGTAGCTATGTACGTTTCATGAATCTTTTATAGATACGATTTAGTTGTCATCCTAGTACTTCTTAATACAAATTTTAATGATTCAAATAAAAAATTTGCTTAGAATTGCTTGAAAAATCATTAAAATCAAGTGTAGAAAACATGTAAAGCCATAACTCAGCACACAAGCGTATATAAACTAGATGTGTTCGTACATATGAACAAAACATTATGAATCAGCTTAAAAGGGTGTGGTAATAATATAAATTATGATGGTAATAAATATTTTGATATGAACATTATTTAACTCGACACACTTGCTCTAGGCCCTATATCACAAATCATTGTCAACTATTGCACAATTCTTCTTTTCTCTCAAAATGTTTTCACGAAACACTACTGCTTATTTTCGAATACATGAAATTCAAGTTTCATAATTACAGCGATGACCCTAATGCTGCACCAGCACTTGTAGCACAATCCAATGAAAATGGTACTGGAATTTTTTACAAATTAATTACAAATTTGTTACACAGTTAGAACATTTTTTACAGTCCCGTTGTTCTGCAATTCGTGTGTGGGCTGGCATTAGACAAAGCTACACCACACTTTTCGTATTTTTGTTAATATTTATTGTATCGGGCTGGAGGTGGTACTGGCATGTTTTACAAATTAATTACAACAAATCGGCATAGTTTAATCCGAAAAAACTACCCCTAAGGGGTGCAATTCTTCAAAAACCATATTTGTCGTTACAACATGCTTATTGCATTTCTGTTAATTTTCTGTTAATATTTGTTGTATCGTTGTATCGTACTGGGGGTGGTACTGTAATTTTTTACAGATTAACTACAACATATTGGAATAGCTCAACCCCCAAAAACTACCCCCAAGCGGTGTAATTTGTACATCTTTAATTTATTACAACAGCCCACACCCACAAAAATCGAACGAAATGTATCGAACTACCTTCCTATGCAAGAAATAGGCACTCCTGAATTTATTACAATAGCCCACACCCACAATAATCGATCAACATTTATCGAACTTCCTTCCTTAGCAAGAATTAGGTATCCCTGAATTTATAACAACAGCCCACACCCACAAAAATCAATCGTAATGCATCGAACTTCCTTCCTATGCAAGAATTAGGTATCCCTGAATTTATTAAAACAGCCCACACCCACAATAATCGATAATAATTCCAGTACCATTTGCATTGGATTGTGCTACAAGTGCTGGTGCAGCATTAGGGTCATATTATAGCGTGCATTCGCCTAAGATTTTCAAATTAAATTTTTCGACAAACATTTAACCCGAATTCGTCCAGAAATACAGTAAAACCTCGATTTAACGGACTAATTGGGTGTGTCCGTTAAATCCGCATGTTTTTAATTAAATCGATTCGATCGAATTTAATCTGGGACGGAAGTCACGCATTTCATAGCCGATTATGTTGGGATTGTTTATACTGGCTCGAAATGGGATTCTTAATTGATTTTGGGAAGAAGTTCTGCAATATGGTCATCTGGGACGGAACTCAGCCATTTCTTAACCGATTATGATGGAATTGGGTATACTGGATGGAAATGAGATCTTTAAATAGTTTTTGGAAAAAGTTCTGGAATATGGCCATATGAATTAAGTTCTTGTATTGCAAGTACATCAAAGGTGTAAATTTCCGCTTGGTTTGAAAGGTTCTGAAGATTTCTTGGTCTTAGAAGACATCATATTCCATGTTCCCGTGAACAGTTTTCGAGGTTGTTGTTGATAAGAATACTTTAATATTATCCGAGCCCTTTGTGTAGGGTTCATAATGTAATTTTATGTCAGAGTATGAAGTTGGCCTGCCGCTCTACCTACCAATTCTATGAGTGGTAGGTGTACGAGTGGTTACATACTGGTACTATATATTCAGCCTTACCAGAAACTTGTTAGCATTACGAGCCAGATGCTTCACGAAAAACGCCTGCTTAATACCGAGTTTCGTGGCCATATTCCAGAATTTGTAAAAAAATCATTTAAGAATCCCATTTCCATCCAACATATCCAATCCGGTCATAATCGGTTTGGAAATGGCTGAGTTCCGTCCCAGGTGGCCATGTTCCAGAACTTCTTACAAAAATCATTTAAGAATCTCATTTTCATCCAGTATATACAATCCGATCATAATCGATTAAGAAATGGCTGAGGAGTTCTGTCCCAGGTGGCCACATTCCAGAATTTCTTCCAAAAATCATTTAAGAATCCCATTTCCACCCAACATACCCAATTCCATCATAATCGGTAACCGAAAAATAGAAAAAAACAATTGTCCGTTAAATCGAGGGTCCGTTAAATCGAGGTCCGTTAAATCGAGCGTCCGTTAAATCGGGGTCCGTTAAATCGAGGATTTACGGTACTTTTCCCCCCATTTATTGATTTTTTTTTGCTCAAAATTCTATTTCTTGTTGTCAATTAAAGCTATGTGAAGTTGGCCCAAAATTCTATCCAAAAAAAATTGTTTTTTCTAGGCTCTCGTGACCATATAACCCAATTAAGCTAAATAACTACTCGTCAATTTTTACTCTGTAACTTTACTCTGTAACTAATCGAAAAGCGTAATGGCATCGCAGGTGCCATTCAAAAGCTACAGAGTAAAAATTGACGAGAATTTATTTAGCTTAATTGAGCCATATATGGCCTCGAGAGCCTTGTTAGAATCGCATGCACTGAAGTTTTATTGAGTTATTTATGTCCACGATGACCATGTTAGGTTGCTCAAATATGGTGTTATGGAATATAGTTGTACCGGTACCAATGGAAATCTTACTGGCGTCGTTAGCTTATACCTGAACTTTGAAGCCTGAATATTAGTTTGTCTTTAATTTAAATTTGAAATAAATTTTTTTAATTTGGTTTTTCATATTTAACCTTTCATAATGAATTTTTAGGTTGAGAGTATTAGATATTTATAACTGGCGAGACAGTTGTAACTTTTGTTATAGTAAATTTTGGGCTGACTATGAGAAACTATCACGATAGTAATATTTTTTTGGGCTGAGTTCTTATAAAATATCGTGAAAAACAATTTTTTGGGCTGATACTCGTAATATTATAGCAATCATCATTTTAGTGTTGCCATCGCATTTTTTGGGTTGAAATTTGGGCCAATATCACATACATGTCAATTAAGCCCTTCTACACAAAGGATTTGTTTTAAAATAATCTACTTATCTTGGAGGAGTAATTTAGGCATGATAACGTATGTCAGTTTATGCACATCTACGTCTATTTTTCATGTCGAACATAATGACCAACGTTGTTAAAACGTAACGCTTCCGACGACGTTTGATTACGCTTTTTATTTCCTGTTGGCTTAGGAGCTATGCCATAGTGTACACAGTAGTAGGTAGCCAATTCACGACTGAAGTAGTCATAGCTTATTGTATTTTGTGTTCTGTGTAATTGCTATGCGTTGTGAATGAATGCGTCGATCAACCAAGTAAAAATGCAGCTCCGCCATTTCTTTCACTTTATGCCAATACGATACAAACTGATGTTTTGGTCCATTTTATCCACTCCACACATATATTTATTATCAAAATCAACGACATATGGTCGAGGTACTGATATCTTTTTCTTTGGTGCAGTATAACATCGTTGCACTTGCGTTACGGGATTTATTCCATAAGAAGTTTATGCCAAACAAACCACTGCATTTTCAACCCATTTTGTCTAATGAATATCTGAATCTTTAATTGGTTTGCTCGTCATGGTCCCGTGTTTTTTCCTTTTGAGATCGGCTTTTTTTAGCAAAGAACAATTGTTCTGAATTCGATTTTTACGAATCCGTTCCTGTTGCATCGTAACCGTGGGATTTTAAATGTAGTATGAAGTGAAAGTGAAGAGAAGTTTCAAAATTTACTAAGTAACCAGAAGGAGTGCAAAGTGACCATACTTTGTAACTGAAACATGGTGAAACAGGATGAAAATACTTGATCATTTTAGATTTCAAATGATCTGTATTTGGACTAATCTTCCAAAATTTATCAGTACCGCCATTTTGTTGCTGTGCATCAAAATGAAGGAACCGTTATATTTCTTTGACACGATTTTTTCTTATGAAAACCACCAGTACTGGACCAGTATGATTCAGAGTTTGAATGAACAGAATATCCGCTTATTCAAAGTACGCCGATAAATACTTTTAGTTCAACTAAAGTAATATTTGGATTTGGTTTGCCAAGAAAAATTGCATACTTACTCGATTCGCGAATAAAAAGTTCAAACATATCATAGTCTAAAAACTTTTTCAAATTGCGCATGGAGATTGATATTAGCACTGTCTCGATAATCCGGTTGAGGAAATATTAGGTGTTTTGCGAGCGGCGACTTCCTGCGATGACGGTGTGACACGAAATGGCTTGATTTATGTTTTTATTCTCGTTTTGTATGTTTAAACATCTCAATGTGAAATCCACCATAGCATGGTGATTTTCGGTTTAATTTTCGTTGAACCAGCCGCTACACATCAACAGTTTCGTAATTCATATCCGTGAAAGAAAAATTGGCAATGACGCTAAGATTCCTAGCAACAGGTAATTCTTATGTTAGTATTTAAAATGTAATGTATGTATTTAAAATATCGAAGCAAAGCATTTCTCTGATTATTTTTTTTTAAAACAAACTGTTTATTTCATAATACTTTTATTTATAATTATGACAACGTCACAAATTCGTTTAATTCAGTCGAAGTATTTTCTGGAACCTCAGAAGATGTAGAAGGCAAGGGTGAACTAATAATAGCTGTATTTCATGACACCCATTGATCCAGATCAGTTCAAATTTTATATAGAAAACTTGATCTAAATTCTGTTTTGGATCACAAATTTTGAAGTAAAATCTAGCAAGCACCATATGGTTGTTTCATAGAATTTGAACTGAAGCGGATCAGATCAAGCGTCAAGAAATACAGCTAAAAACTTCATAATCTGAATTCTGCACTCCAACAGAGGGTCTTAGTTGTATTTATTAACATCACCGATCGTAATCGATGACGAAAATTCGCTTTGCATCGAGCCTCTGGTGGGATTCGAACCCAGTACTTCCCGGTCCAAGTGCCGAAGCATTAACCACTGCACCATTGGAAATATCAAAAAACGGTGAAACATTTGGCAATGGACTTGTTGGAGGATTGTTGAGTTTGAGTAGGAGATTTATGAGTAACTGAATACTTCTTCATTTCAGCTTCAAAAATCAAATTGTTAAATTTTTGTGTCAAAAACAGTAAATCAAATTGATTTAATTTCTTTGTGAGCTATATGGCATACTTCGCTGTTGCATTTTCGTGCTCGATAGGTTGCTGAAACATTTTAAATGCCATTCGATTCGTGGATCTTCTTGGGTATGAAGTTCTTCCTTTTTCTTATTTTTTGTTTTGGCAGGTTTTTCTAAAGTTGCGTTGCGTTCCGACATTATCTAAACTAACACTTGTGGCAATTTCCAAACTATCTGGGCGCTCTAGACGGTAAACAAGTGGCTCTACAAGCACCATTTAATAGTGCTAGTGAATTTATTTATTTAAAAAAAACTATTCTGTAATTTACGTGTATGACTTCAGATTTTAAATTTAAAAAAAATATTAAAAAAATAGAAAGTTAAAGAAAATTAAAACACAAAAATATAAATAAAATTTTGATTTAACAAATAAAAATTTAAAAAATAATTCTTAAGGATATTTTTGAACTTGTCCTTTGATAAATTAAAGCCAAATAGATCATCGACGATGTTGAAAGATTTAGACGACCTATTAATGGGGTTATTTTCTCCATAGTTTGTGGAATGAAGTTCTACTGCTAAAAACTCATGGTTTCGAAATGTTCTGCAAGACACATGAATTGATATGTTTTCCAAAATGTATGCTGAATCAATGTGACCAAGCAAAACGTTACCAATGAAAGCCGAACCTAAGAGACGTTGTCTATTTCAAAGCATGCATATTTTGTAATCCTTGCATCTTGTTGAGTACGGAGGTAACCGAGCCACATTTTCATGGAATGGTAAATTGTGGTCGTAATTCCAGTCACTTTTCTTTAACAAGAAAATCAGAATCTTCTGTTGAATGCTTTCAATTCTTTTAATGTGTACAGCATAGTATGGATTCCAGACTGGTACAGCGTATTCCAGTTGAGATCGAACGTAAGCGAAATAGAGTGAACATAAGGTTTGAATATCTTTAAATTCATCTGTCCATCTTTTAACAAATCCAAACATGGCATTCGCTTTCGTAATACAATTTTCAATATGCCTATTGAAACTGGCATTTTCGACAAATGTAACACCTAGATCTATGATCTCATTAACTCTTTGCAATACTTCGTTGTTGACTTTGCAGGAAGTAATTAACGGATTTCTCTTATGATGGAAAGATATGATCTTACACTTCTTAATATTTAAGTAAAGCGAGTTTCGATCACACCTTTTCACGTCATCAGCAAATATGAGCACATTTTATTTTTTGATTATCTCAGCTATTTGAACTATGAAAACAATAAATATCAACGGCCCGATGTGAGATCGTTGGGGAACACGAGCCGTAACTTTAATAACGTTTGATTTCTCATTTCCCATTATTACAAATTGTCGCCATTTTGACAGATAAGACTTGAACCAATTTATGTGCTCGAGGGAAAACCCAAATGCGAATAAACTCCGGAGTGCTTTTTGATGGCAGATGGAATCAAATGATTTACTGAAATCCGTGTACGCTACATCAACTTGATGATGGTTTTCTGTTTCATTAATTATTTTACTAGTGAATTCAACCAGATTAGTTAATGTGGATCAGCCAGGCATAAACCCATGCTGGTTTATTGATATATGACGTGCAACTGTGGATTTAAAGTTGTTGCAGAAAATTAATTCAAACAATTTTGGAATTGATGATGTAGCTGATATTCCTCTGTAGCATGTAACGTCGTCTCGTTTGCTCGATTTTAAAAATTGTGTAAGTTTTGATATTTTCCTTTTTTCGGGAAACTTTCTCGAACATTTTTCGAGTGGTTGAATAGGTAACATAATGGAATTACTAAAATGTCAGCGTACTTCTTCAGAATAGAAGTGGGCATATTGTCAAGACAATAAAACCATGTCAGCTATATCTTTGGAGTTTGAGGAGCTGGTATTGTTATTTGTCATATTTGCGGGGTGTCCGTCAATTTATTCCTAAAGTATTTTCAAAATTGTTTTGGGTTTACATTGATTTTTCCTTGAATATGAACGAGATACGACCTGTATTTTGATTGGAAGTAAATTTCAAATTCGTTACTATGTTGTAGAAACATTGTTTTGTCGGCTTCTAACCCGCTTTTCAACATTTTGGCATACGCTTTCGACTTCCGATTTTTTAAGTTAACTAGTCTATCATCGAACCACTGAGGGTGAGCATTTTGTGGTTTACAAGCACATTTGTACATAAAGTTCGAAGCCTTGCTGCATAATGTCATTAAATTTATCAACATTTTCGTTTATATCATTGGAATCTAGAGTTGTTTGCCAGTTGGTGGATTCTAGGTAACTTTTTAGCTCCACACGATTTGTTTTTTTGAAGTTGTATTTGATTGGTTGTAGGTGTTTCGAACTCGCCATTAAAATAGTTCATTCAATATCTAAAGACTTGTGATTGATATCATTAATTACAAAAGGTAACACGGATTTTAAAATTTTGAAAGTGTCAATGTCGATGTTGAAGACAAGATCCAGTAATCTATCACGATTATTAGCAATTGTGTTTATCTGGTTCAAATTATAACCAAGCTTGGCGTCCAATATTTAAGATTCAGCATCTGTTGTTATATTTTTTGGGAAAATACAATTTAGTTCCGGGTCCAGATTCCATATTATATTTGGAAGGTTAAAATCACCAAGCACAATAACTAAATCTGACGAGTTGTTTGTATTAATAATCGCATCGATGCAAGTTGCGTAATGATCACTATTTGACTGAGGTGGTATATACGCTGCGTAAATGAATAGAATGGTTTGGTTAATTTTGATTTTTAGACCAATTTGTTCAACTCTCGATGGGACTAAAGTTACTGGAGCATTCCAGAGTTTATAATGTACTGCTATCAGTACGCCACCACCCGATTTCTTTGAGCTAGTTTCGAGAGACCGATCGCATCTGTAGACAACGTATTCATGGCCAAAAATTTCACTGCAATTATGAATAGTTTGTTTTAGCATTGTACTATTTGCCCTTGTAGATGCCAACTTTAATTTCTTGTTTGCGAATTTTGTCTGCCAAGGCAGGATTTCAGATGGAGGAGTATTTAAAAATACCGTACTTCACCGCAGAATCGAACTCCACATTTTAGGAGTACCCTCTCCAAAGCCCTTTCGGGAATGCAGAAGGAAATTCCTTACATATTTATTGGTTACGGGGCATTTCCTCTAAAGAAAAGAATTATAAAACCATTTGGAGGAATAAAGGATCAAATGAAAGGATATTTAATTACAGGTTGAACCGAGCCCGAAGGGTGGTGAAAAACGCTTTTGGAATAATTTCATCAGTGTTTAGAGTCTTAAGAAAACCTCTCTTCTTATAACCAGAAAAGGCTGAATTAGTTGTAATGGCCATTATATGCCTACAAAATTATTTAAAGAGTAGCAAAACATCCAGCAATAGATAAAGAAGGACGCCTCGTACAGGGCAGTTGCAGACAAAGCACAAATAGGCTTCAGGATACTGCGAATGTTCCACGTAGAGCGACAGCATATGCAAAAAAATTAGAGAAGAATTTACTAAGTATTTTACTACTCTTGGAACAATTATTTGGGAACGCGTAGTTAGGCGTAACTCCCATCATCATACATGATTATATTATTATTACGGTATGTTACTCACACTTGTTTCTGCTGAGTTTATTGATCTCCTCGGTTTATCTTTATTATGTAAAATTGAAAACCTTTGCTAGGCGAACCCGTCCGATTTGCAGATTTCTGTAGCGCCTAAAATTAAATAAAAATAAATATACAATATATTCTTAAACAGTTTTACAAAAATATATGTTTTTGGTATTAAAAGTTGCAAATAAATTTGTTTACTCTGGCACAGTGGTTAAAGCTTTGGTTTTTGGATCGGGAGGTACCGAGTTCGAATCCCGATAGGGGCAGCATGCAAAGGGAATTTTCGTCAACAGATTACGATCTGTGATGAAATGGAACACTTCTATGACCTCCTATCGTAGTGCAAAACTCATGGGCCGACCCATCTTCCATGCCAGTATAGGCTGGCATGGAGCTGTGCAATATGCAGATAAAATCGGACCTATACAAGTACGTCCTCGAACTGGCTAATACTGGCATAAAAGTAAGGACGGACAAAGCAAACCGCGAAAGGGTTGGGAGAGCCTTGGCCCCAGAACATATTGCAGGGATAATTAAAAAAAAATTGTTTACTCACCCCCTTACCTGTATCAATAGTTTTCAACCCTTCAGCTCTTTTGCGCCGCAATGAACCTAACAGACTTACAATTTTTTTAGCTTCCGCGATGCTAATATTTATGGAGTCTGTAATTTCTTGCCATGCTTCGTTCTTTTAAATTTCGTGGAAATGCAACTTATGTCTTGGGTTCCACATCAGTTCTTGACGTTCGTATTATTGTATGAACAATAGTATGGATTCTCTGCCCATCACCATAATTACGTCCAACAAATTTCAATAAAAATGATAAACGAATTTATAAAGGGTGGTTAAATTTTAACGGCCGATGTTGATTTTGAATAAAACACAAATTATTTAGGAAATTATTGTCAATTCTTTTTATTATGATAATATGGTATGGTTTAATAATGTATGGAACAAAATATCGGCCAAATGGCCGCCGCGACCTCGGCGGCACACCTCCACACGATGGTCCAAATTTTCAATGACGCTTACGCATTATTAAGATTCTATGTCGTTAATGTGCCGAATTATCTCATCCTTCAGCTCTTGAATTGTTGCTGGCTTATCGAAGTACACCTTTTCTTTCAAATAACTCCAAAGAAAGAAGTCCAACGGTGTCAAATCACATGATCTTGGCGGCCAATTAACATCGCCACCACGTGAGATAACACGGCCATTGAATTTGTCGCGCAAAAGAGCCATTGTTTCGTTAGCTGAGTGGCAAGTGGCACCGTCCTGTTGAAACCACATATCGTCCACATCCATATCTTCCAATTCGGGCCATTAAAAGTTCGTTATCATCTCAGGATAGCGAACACTATTCACAGTAACTGCCTGACCGGCCTCATTTTGGAAAAAATACGGCCCGATGATGCCGCCAGCCCATAAACCGCACCAAACAGTCACTCTTTGTGAGTGCATTGGTTTTTCGACAATCACTCTTGGATTATGATTCGCCCAAATGCGGCAATTCTGCTTATTGACGAATCCACTGAGGTGAAAATGTGCCTCATCACTGAAGATGATTTTCTTCGAAAATTGATCATCCACTGTTGCCATTTCTTGCCACCATTCTGACCTTTGACGACGTTTGGAATGCTCAAGAGGCTTTAGTTCTTGAGTCAATTGCACCTTATAAGCGTGTAAATGCAAGTCTTTATGCATAATGTTCATCAACGACGAGCGTGAGAGGTGCAATTGTTGGGCACGACGACGAGTTGAGGTGGACGGCTCTTCAGCCACACTATCGCGAACAGCACCAATATTTTCTGCTGTACGAGCTGTACGAGCATGCACTGGTGTTTTAAAATCTCCTACAGACCTGCTTTGCTCAAATTTTTCCCCCTTTTTCCCGATTGTACGCACATTTGGACGATTAAATTGACCGAAAAAATCACGAAGTGCACGATATGCATTTTGATTTGAACGCCCATTTTCATAAAAAATGGCCTGAATAACTTTAACGCGTTGCTCGATTGTGTATCTTTCCATGGTTCAAATTGAGTTAGTTTGAAATTGAGAAATGTCACCACAGTGGTGTGGTTCACATTCAACGTCGGCCCTTAAAATTTAACCATCCTTTATAACAAAAAAATAAATTTTGATTTGTTATTGACTGACGACTAGACCTCAATTATTTCCAGGAATATGGGAGGTGACATAAACATTTACGCCGAAAAAATATAACCGGTAATAAGAACCCATTCGGCACAAATTTTTCTATATGTGGACTCACCTTTACAGTAAAACAATACATAAACAGTACACACTTGACACAACTCCCGGGTCGTCCACTTATACATGCTGCAATGGAATCGAATTAGTTGCTATACATTGGCAATACACACATTTGATAATCAATTTTCTATTAGAAGCATTGAATAAGCCTTACATTTGTTGTCTGTCGTTTTCAAAGTTCGTATTTAGAACTAGATATTTTCATTTCAGACGTATGAAATAAAAAAAAAACTATTTGTTATTAAAAAAGCAATATTAAAATAGTTTTTTTTATCATAAATAAACAATATACAATTGGGATCATCAAAACTTCTGAAGCCCTGAGGCTGAAGAATTATATTTAAGGTACCGTATCTTGTATTTTATAGAATAATTTAAAATTTAAAATCGAATATTTTTTTGAATTTTGCTTGTTGCATATTTCAGATTTACAGATAAAGAGCAAGAAAATAAGAAAACTTTTCAATTAAAATTTCAATTTAAATATTAAAAGAGATTAGAATATTTCGTTTTATTTTTATTTCATATTACTACTAAAAGTTTTTGCTAAACACATTTACCACAATTACAGCATTTTAACACTTTTAGGATGCTCCTAATATGATTCTACATATACGAGTATGTTTTAATTTTATCTACATCATGTAGTTTTTCTTTTGTGGATTACACGGGTAAATCACATGCATAAGCAATTTGTGTGGAAAAGTTTTTTAAATCATTTGCTGTGATAGCTAATTTACGCCACGTCGTGCTGAATCTGCTTTTACAGACAATTATTTTTAATTAAAATTAGTAGTTATTAATTATTCTAATGGTGTGCCATTAGCGAAAAAAAACTTTATATTTGTTTTATAAAAATTTACAAAAAATACTTTTCAAAATTTTCTTTCTCACCAATGCTTAAAAATTGGTCATTCAAATTTGTCCATTTTTAAGTATACGTGGTGATATTTTTAAGCTGAAAAATGGCCATTACAAAAATTTAATCATCCCGGGTACCTATATGAAGTTGGCCCAAAATTCTAGCCAAAAAAATTACGTATTTAAAAGCTGGCAACACTAATGCAAGTGACGTGAAAAAATGAAACTATCGTGATAGAAAATATTAAGATTCAACCGTTAAAAAATACTCTATTTTATATATCCCAAACCGCCAGGTTTTAATGTCAGCCCAAAAATAAATCTGTCGTGATACTATCATTAAAGAAAAATATTACTATCAACCAGAAAAAGTAAAATAAAACAAAATATGTAGTTGATTATAATTCTGTATCGGATTAATTCGAGTATGGCCCCTGAATATGAATAGCTTTTAAATTATAGGATACATCAGAGCATTATACGGCATAAACATTTATTGGGGAATCAGAGGATTAAAGGCGTTGAGTTACATATACTACCAGAAAGAAATGTATACTTGTTGGTCCGCGGGAGTTATTTTTCTTTTCTCCTACCCTTCGGTTGTAGCCGATAAGCTTTACTATATCTGCCACCTGGGGACGCGCCCGATGGGATAACAAGTTCCCCTAACGAGTTAGTAATTACTAATTATTAATTAGTTAGTCGCGCACACCGTTCCAACTCACCTTCTCGTCACTAGCATAATTATCCCACAATACGCGTCTTTCTTTCAGATTCATTCTCACTGGAGAGCCCGTCTATAGGGATCCTCATGTATACCTCACTTCATTCAAATGAAGAGCCCGTATCAAAGGGGTTCATTTCACTCAAAGGAGAGCTCGTTTATAGAGATCCAATTTACACTGGAGAACCCCTTCTTAGGGATTCTCGATCATTCCGAAGTGACGCGAAGACTACACATGCTGCGTAAAACCGGTGTGGCAATTAGTAATTAATAATTGGTAATTAATACTTAGTGATAAGTAACTAGTAATTAGTAATTAGTAATTAGTAATTAGTAATTAGTTATTAGTAACTAGTAATTAGTAATTAGAAATTAGTAATTAGTAATTAGTAATTAGTAATTATTAATTATTAATTAGTAATTAGTAATTAGTAATTAGTAATTAGTAACTAGTAATAATTAACTAGTAATTAGTAATTAGTAATTATTAGTTAGTAATTAGTAATTCGTAATTAGTAATTAGCAATTCGTAATTAGTAATTTATACAAAATAGAGTATTTTTTACCATTGTTTGCTGACACTTGCCTATAGTCAAATTCTGTATGTTTTAGTATTGCCATAGATTTTTTTTTTAGAATTTGGGCCAACTTCATATGCATCAACAATCTATAATGAAAAACACATTTGTTTTTTGGGCGGACGTCATTAAAATGTCGTGATATACGATTTTTTGGGCTGACAGTTCATACGTGACAGAAATTATAGTTTTCGTGTTGCCAGCGCGTTTTTTGCGTTGACATTTGGGCCAACTTCACATACATATTCCGGGTGGGGGGAGGCGGCATACATTAGTGCTAAAATTAGAACTCCTCCTTCTCCTCTTCTTGTAAGTGGGGCGGGGGTAAATTTGAAATTAAAATAAGAACACCTATTTTGTATTTTCGGGATAGATGGCGCTGTAATAACGATATTAATTTTTTTCGATTTCTCCTACTAGAGAACCTATGCATACCATTCTGCAACACGTTTGAATTAAGATTAACATTTTTTCAATGTAAATACTCGAAATTCGTCTTAAACAAATTGTATTTCTTAAATTTTTAATTACTGAAAAATACTTGAACACTTCCATTAGTAATAAATTGTTTAACAGCCCGGTAAGCTGAAGCACGTGACCGAATCCAATCCAGAAAACGCGAAGCATAGAGAGTGATATCATTATCAAGGCTACGGCCAACTCCTCCATGAACCGGGACCGTTTCAATTTTTTCTTGTAAACTCCATTTTGTTTTGTATTATTAGCCTAACGCAAACATGTCTTTTTGTTTTCGAAATAATCTACGAACTGAATCGATATTTTTAAAACAAACTACAAAAAAATCATTTATTTGAAAGCAGATTTAATCGGATGTTCCTTGGTTACGATAATAGTTAATTTTAATTCAAACGTATTGCAGAATCGTACGCATAGGTGCTCAATAAGAGAAATCGAGAAAAATTGAATATCTACTGTGGGCAAAAAGTAGTAAGACTTATTAATTTAAATTTCGCGCGGAAAACCATTCGTCGAAATATTTTTTTTCTATGTTGGTATGACTGTCAGTGACAACTGTGCCAAATGTCACATCAAAATAATCATTAGTGTTTAGTATACGCTTGTCTTTGTAAAGTACAAAAAGTGCATTCGGCGATTTTTACAATGAGTGAAATTATTTAACAAAGAAGTTCCATTAAATTTTGTGTGCGGAATCAATTTTGTGGTGCGTAGGTCAGTATGGTATTTCCCAAAATCTTCTTCAGGTGGGTTTTGACTGACTTCACGCCAGCTTCCCATAGTCCACCAAAATGAGATGATGCTTGTTAAAGTCCACTAGAGCTTCTTTTATAATTTTTTTTCCGCTGGTTCTTGTTTCCAATGAAATTTGTTGCGTTGTCGCTGTACATGTCACTGCATAATCCTCGTCTAGAGCTGAATCTCTTGAAAGCTGCAATTAATGCCTCCTCTATGTGAATTGCTTTGGTAGCAAGACAGATGAAAATCGCTATATAGCCTTTATATGTTTTACATCCTCTACTTCTGCTCGTTTTTAACTGTAGTTGACCTGCATAATCAACGCCAGTATGAGTGAATGGCCTTGACGGTTTCACCCTTGGAGATGGCAGATTTCTCATTAGTTGGTTACTCCCTTGATAAGCTCCAAATCTGCGACAAGTGACACATTTTGAAATTAAAGTTTTAATGACATTTTTTGCACGTATGAGGGTAAATTGGATTCCTCCATGTGCTGTTTTCAAGTGCGCGTAATTGATTATTGCTCTAGTGAGCTGATGATTAGAAGGAAGTATCGCAGAATGTTTTTCTTCATAATTTAGCAATGAATTCTGAAGTCTTCCACCTACCCGCAGAATTCCATAATGAACCAAAACAGGGTTTAGTTGTGGTAACTTGCTTTTTTTCTTGACTGATTTGTTCTTCAGCAGTTTTTCTATTTGATGATACGTTCTGCTTCATGTAGATCATGCTCGTCCACATTCTCTTTTAGGCATCTTTTGATAAAGATGTTTCCATTCTTTACGATTCGTTTTAGTTTCATGAAGCTTGAAGTTTTTTCTATTAAGTGTATGAACTGGTTGTCGTTCTCGGTGGCAGTTGCAATATTTGCATGTTTCAGTTCAGCTTCTGCTTGTTCATTAAATTCTGGTAATCTGTCCATCGAATGATAATTTTTATTATTTTTTAACCATTGCGGTCCAGTCCACCAGATGTTGTGATTTATAAGTTCCTTTGTTGTTATTCCTTGACTAGCACAATCAGCTGGATTATCTTTTGATTGTATATGATGCCATTGATGTGGCGCAGTCAAGCTTCAGATTTCTGATACTTTATTGGCAACGTAAGATTTTAGCTTTTGAATTTCGCCTTGTATCCATGAAAGTGCTATCGTGGAATCAGTCCATGCATAAGTTGGTGCTTGTTGTATGTTTAGTGATTGCTTGACTACTTGCAGTATTTTTGCAGATAGGAGAGCTCCGTTTAACTCTAAACGTGGTAAAGTTACTTTTAGTTTTGTCGGTGCCATTCTTGTTTTTCCTGCTACAAGGCTGATATCACTTGTGAATCCTATTCACCTGGGGATTTTCAATTCGTTGATCAGAGTAAGTTCTTCTAGGTAGATAACCCACTGTTTTGCAATTTCTTGTGAGACCGGCTCATCCCAACTAAGCCGTAGAAGCCAAAGTTTTTGCATCGTAATTTTCGGTGTTATTATTATTGGGGCTAGCCATCCTAACGGATCAAATAGTTTGGCTGTCGTAGAGAGGATGTTTCGCTTCGTCACTAATCCAGTGTGCGCAGGGAGGTCTACATTAAATTCAAAGATGTCCGTACAAGGTTTCCAATAAAGCCCTCGAGCTTTGACGATTTCATCTGTTTTAATTTTGTATACATCTGTGCTCCCGGTCTCGGTGACGTTAGCTAGTAATTCCTTATGATTGCTTGTCCAGTTCCTTAAATTGAAACCGCCTCTTCAAGTAGTTGACTTAATTGATTTTGTACCCGCAGCGCTTCTTTTATCGTGTCACATTCTGTCATGAGTTCATCGACATAAAAATCGGGTTTTACCACCTGGTAAGCAGATGAGAATGATTTTTTCTCATCTTCTGCCAGTTGTTGCAGTGTTCTGACGGCAAGGTAAGTAAGTGGCTCATGAAGTTCTGTACGTGACTGTTTTTAATTGATACTCCTGCAGTCTCTCAGTCGGCGAGTCATGCCAAAGTATGCGTTGAAAGTTCCTGTCTTCTGCAGCGATCCATATTTGTCAAAACATTTTTTCAATGTCTGCGGTAAACAAGTATTTGTGGGTTCGCCGACATGCATGATGTCATTTAGCGACCGACCATTGGATGTTTTTGCTGAGGCATCAAACACCACTCTTAACTTTGTTGTATTGCTTGATGGTTTGAAGATGGCATGGTGCGGCATATAGTATGTAGGTCCAGCTGTTGAAGCAATTTTCTGCATATGACCAAGCTGTTCATATTTTTCCATACATTTTTTGTATTGAGTCGCTAAGTCGTCGTTCTTCAAGAGTTGTTTTTCTAGTTGGAGAAATCTAGCTGTTGCCATCTTTTTTGAGTCGCCCAATTTTTCATCAATGCTGTTAAATGGAATTTTTACGGTGTACCTGCCATTTGATGTCCGTTTGACGCTGCTTTGGAATATCTCTTCACACTTTTCTTCTTCGGGTGTTTGCTTTCTTGGCGAATGTAAATCTTTGATTTCCCAAAAAATTTTAAGAGTTTTTTCAATTTCTTCCAAAGAATTCTTCTCGGTGGTAATCGCAGCTGTGAAGTTTTCATTTGATTTACCTGATTTGGCAGTTTTCCTCAGAATTATCCATCCTAGCTCGGAGCTTTGAGCTATTGGTTGTTGATTGCTTTGTGTCATGATTTCAGGTAGTATTATATCCGCATAATAATCCGCTCCAAAAAGTAAGTCTATCGGCGCTGGGGTGTGGTAGTTTGGATCGGCTATTGGTAAGTTCTTTAGATTATCCCATGTTTGACTGATTACTGTTTGCTGTGGTTCAGCTTGTGTAATTTTATTTACTACAAAGGATTTTATAGTTAATTGAAATTCAAAGTTGAATCGCGGCATTATTGCCAGTGTGGCTGATTTTTTTATGGTTTTTTTCTGGTCTCCGCAGATGCCCGTTATGTTTATGTTGACTATGCTTGTTGTTATTTTCAATCTGTTGATGGCACTCGAAGTAATGAAGCTTGCTTGTGAGCAAGGATCAATATTTGCTCGTAGATACCGGTAGTCTCGATCGTTGGTTGCTGTTTTGACTAGTGCTGTTGGTAACAGCACGTACTCTTTGCCTTCTAATTCTTTACCAGTGTGTAATAATATGTTGCGGTTGTATGCTGTTCTAGTTTCATTCGTTGTTCTTGGATTGTTGTCCTTGTTGTTATGCAAAAGCTGATGATGTCGTCCGCCACACTGTTTGCATGGTTAATTCAGCGTGCATTCGTCTGTTGAATGGTTGCATTTAAGACAGTTCCTGCAGAGCTCCAATAATAAGACCAATTGATTTTTTTTCGTATATATTCATGATTTTGAATTTCCCGCAGTCCTGGACATGATGATTTTTTTGGCAGATTTTACATGACGCCGAGGTTGAAGGTTTGCGGATATTAATGATTTTTCTCGCGAAAATCTGATTCCAATGCAATAAATCGCTTTTCCAAAAGCATCATGAGTTTGAAGTTCCTTTGTGTTTATTAGCGACATCTCGTATAGTCTTAAGGTTTCGGAGTCGAGCTTCTTGGTTATAACGTATATTATGATTTGATCCCAAGAGTCGATGTTGACACCCATATTTCTTATTCCATGAAGACACTCGTTGGTGGTGTCGTATATCACACGAATGGCTGAAGCAGATTCAGTTCCTATACTCCCTTGTGACATCAATGTATGGATGTATCTTATTACTATGGCTCTGCGATTGTCGTATCTTTCTTTGACAATCGACCAGGCTGTATCATACTTTTCACCAATGGCGTGAAGATGATTGATTAATTTTGCTGCCTGTTCACCGTTGTATGGTTTTAGATAATTAATCTTGTGTGTGTTCGTTAGTGCTCCGTTGTTATGCACTAACTTGTCGAAGACATCATAAAATGCCATCCATTTCATGTGCTCTCCGTTGAAGTATGATATACCAATTTTTGGAAGTTTCACTTCGAACAAGTTTTCTTTGCCAGCTTTTGGTTGTTCTAATGCTGATTCGACTTCTATATTACTATGTGGTCATGTGGTCTCTCAGTGAAGTAATCTAATATGTTCTCTTCGTCTTCGCAAGCCTTCAAATATATTGTTTCGTTCAGATCAGAGATCTAATTCATCTGCCTTTCCATTTGAATCAGAGCCAGTTTTAGCGCATGCTGCGAACTTCCGTTTTTGACCATTTTTTGCGTGGCTTCTATTTGTTTCCGCAGGTTTTCCAATTTGATACCTTGTTGTTTGAGGCACCTTTTAAACTGGTCTCTGTTGGAGTCGATTCCTTCTGTTTCGGTTGACGAAAAGTGAATGATTTTCCATGTATCGATTGGATATAATGAGTACTATCTGCAAATAAAATTCCAAGACCATCCATATGTTAGGATTCAATTGATATCAAATGTGATCGGTTACGACACTTTAGGTTGCAGCGTACAATTCGTTTAAATCTAAAATGTATATTTTATTTAAAATGGGCCATCCCAGGATGCTTTAGCGCCAATCTCAACATACAGATCGTCATGTGAATTTTATTTTGGATAGCGGACATGATGCCGTGTTGAACCATTAATTTCATATGTGGGCCTATTGCGCCAATCTCAACATACGGTTGGTCTTGTGATTTTGTTTGTGTATAGAGGTCATCATCTTGTATCGAAATCAGAAGAGATCGGTGACGACATTTCAGGTTCCTGGGAACCATTATTTTAAATCCGAATTTTTTGCCTTTGAAAATGATTCGGTCATTTACACATATGACGCCATAGCGCCAATTCTAACATACGGATGGTCTTGGAATTTTATTTGCAGATAGTGTCCATTATATCCAATCGATATCAAATAAGATCGGTTACGACACTTTAGGTTCCAGGGAGCCATTCGTTTAAATCTAAAATGTATATTTTATTTAAAATGGCCCATCCCAAGATGATTTAGCGCCAATCTCAACATAAGGCTTGTCTTCTTATCATTTTATCATAGATATTTTAAGAATTAACACTTTAGATTAAGTTTTATCTTGGTTGGTGTATTTTTTAAATTTTCTGGGATGAATTTAAAAATCCTGGGGTGGGATATTACTAGCATTGCCCGATGTACATTTTTTATTTTTCTGGGATGAAGTACTGGGATAACTTCACACACAAAAGTAAATACCAACCAAGTAAATACCAACACAATGCAATGTGATTTTTCTTGCAGCTTTTGCGAAAGTTGGTCGGTTTTGCGCAGAATGAGAGGGAGAAGACCACCAAATTTGCTTCGTTTTGTCGTGTTTTTGTGGGATATGTGGCAAAACTTGTTTGATTTTCAGATTATTCATAATATATTCAACGTTTTATTTTCATTTTACATGTTAAATGCTTGGTTTATCAGTTTTAAAAATTTTAATGTTTTAACACCAAACACAAAAATAAAATAAGAATTTCATAAAAGTCGACACTCGGAGGGTCGCCTTCAAGGGTAAATCAATGTTTCTGTCTGACTAGCAAATTTATATTTTCTGGAAAATTTATTTCTACAGCTTCGCTACATTTTTGTATACATCCGCTTGCATTTGAGATTTGGAAATAAAAAAACTGTAATCGGTATTTACCGAAGCTAAAAAATAACACAATGCTGTTGAAACCCTTAAATGTTAAAAGTGAGTTAGTTTAACAAAGAACGATTATGTAATTAAAAATGTTCCAAGCACTTCGTGACAAAATGTTAAATTCAACTTTCTTTTAAATCTTAAGTTTGGAATTAGGGTTATTTATACGTTTATTTGAAAATAACCAGCAAATATGAAACGGCCCGAATTTTAATGTAACTCTTTCAGAAGAACTTACCCAATATATTTCCTCCGGTCTCCCTATAGATCATATGAAAGTTTGGATCAGAATGGGGATGAAATAAAAATTGAGCAAAATATCTAAATTACCATTATGGTGATTATCGGTATAAACAAGAATACTCTAGTTCCAAATAAAAATTGACTGAGGCTCATCACTCTGAATACAAAAACCATAGTACCAAACCAATCGTCCAATTACAATTTCGAACTATTCATAAAAAATATTATTTTAAAACACAATTCAACAATATTCGGACAAATTATGAAAAGTTATTTTACGTTTATGGCGATGTATACGTACACACATACAAGTAAGGAAAAGGTTCTTTCTTAACATTGTCTTTTAATAACAAAAAAACTTTAAGCAATAAAACCTCCATCAAGAATTTGATGGAAAATTCCAATACAAAACATAATACTCCATGGATTTACATATTTTTGGGACTTCGTCCTCTTCACAAAATCGATTATTTCAAAATAATACAATTCATCTGCTAGCTGTTACATACGAGTATACTTATGTGCGTCCATAAACAAACGAAGGTTTACTTTGTTGCTTTTCAAGGGTAAAATTTTATGTTAGAATTTTAGTTTGAGATATTCATTCTCACTGTACACCGAAAGCTAAATAATTTAACTTCAGATGCTGTTGTCATTGTTTATACCTACCCTTTATTAAATTTTCAACTATTTTCCTAGGTTAGGTTCTATTCGCTACTTCCGAATTCCTAGGCTAGTCACGGTCCGTTACAAATACCATCAGAGCCACCATAATTTACTCTGAGACACCATATCCCAACAACACCTTGCCCTTATTTATTTTACTTCACCTTTATTAAGTTTTTCTTTATTCACTTTCGATTTCTAATATTTATACACAGAGGTGGAGAGTTGAGTTCCAAAAAAGTTTTTTTGGTTCTGGACAATTGGCATTTTGATTGCAAGGGGCACTAGGGCCGTTTGATACACATGGCATCCAAATAGGAATTCTAGATGTGGTTTCCGATGTTGTTTTGGCTAATTTGAATCGAAGTAGACAATTTCTGAACACATTGGAAATGATCTCAGTTTGTGTGATAAAAATCAAATTCCAATGTGTTACGGATGTGATTCTTGAAAATAGGTAATTTAATTTAACCCATTTCTGAACCGATTGGGTTAAAACTCGTTTTAAGAAAGAAACTGGAATTTAATTCGATTTAGTAGTCATAAAGTAGTTATGAGAAATTGTCAGCTTAAATGAAACGAATCCAGTTTTTTCTCAGCCGACTAACAAGCACACGGTTCCAGAAAATGCCAAATTTGCTTGATACTAAGACAACTGATTGGGCTAGAAAAAACTAGATTTTTTCGATGAAAAAACAATTACATCACATGTTCTGCATTTGCTTCTGGACACTGGTACTTGGTTCGTTTGATAAAAATCTGTATCCAATATGGGTTCCGAAAGTGGTTCTAGAAAATGTTAAATTCTAAGTAAATTAGGCTATTTCATAACCGAGTTCAAAACGAATTCATGAGTGATTCTGTATAATGAATAATTTCAATGAAATAGGTAAACTTTCAAACGACTGACTAGTATAGGTGTCGATGATCAAAATAGAAGTTCAATATGAGTTTCACAAGTGCTTTTCGAAACTAGTCAAATTGAATGAATCTTGGCCATTATCATCTCGAGTGAGATGATTGTTTTATATCTTCAAAGCTAAATTCTTTGTACGTTGTATTCGATGGAGTATAATCACCGTAAATTTCCACAACCAACCGATAAGTTTTCACTGCACTTTTTTAGGCAATAAAATAATATATTAAAACTTCCCGCAAATGATGTTTATTTGGAACAAAATCCGACATTTTCAAGAAGTTAAAAATACTTGTCGTTTACACTTCTACAAAATGTCGCATACTGCACTCGACAGCTGACATCAAGGACTATAGAATTCCAGTATTGTCCATTTATAGTACACGTAAGAAGTATTAGTAACATCTATTGGAAAAAGGCGGAGTCATATTCACACACCCAATATATACTAAACTTAATTTGTTTTGAAATACCAACACAGGTATTTCCTTACCTAGAGAGCTTTACTTTATCCCTACTTATGTATTTTATTGTATTTTTTAATCTTACATTTATGAATTTGAAAGTGGTCGAGTGGTTAAGCCATTCACCACAATGTGTTACCAACTCTCAAAGGTCGCGAGTTCGAATCTTATCAGCGTCAATAAATTTATTGAGGCGATTACTATTCTAATCATGATCGATGTTGTCAGATCAAGTATTGCTCCAATACTAATTTAGATATGAATTTTAAAATGACATTCTATGTGGAGGGACAAGTGGGGATGGCGAAAGCAATTGTCAACGGTGGCGATAATCATCATCGAAACTACTAGAATTAACTACGGACGTTTAAACATCAGGAAAGGGAAAATGATGACGTGGCAATGGTTAAAAACCTAAGCACTTACACATCACAGCAGTTGGGGGAAAAGCTGCAGAGCATCGGACTTTCGACTGAAGCTAATAAGAGCGATCTGGATTCGAGACTTCAGAGCGCCATGGAGGAGGATAATCGTCACCGACGCCCCAGGACCATCAGGAATTCTGCAAAACAGTGAATGGAGTTCAGCTTTGCGAAAAAGAAATTTAAAATGAGAAAACCGGAGCGTTGGAGCAAAACGGAGCACCACGTAAAGCGGCCTACTCCCGAGCAAACATGTCTTGAACATAGGAGGGAGGAGAGAGACATACAGGCTTCTTTGTTTCAATTAAGAAAAATTCAATACCAAAGTGGAAAAATCGAACAGTAAGCCGCCAAATCCGAGAAGCCTTAAGTGCACAATTGGTTGAATTTCAAGCGGAGCAAGGTGCCAACTTTCACAATCAAAGTTCAGTCAAAGTTCACATTTGACCGAACTACGAGCAGAACAAAGGGGGCGGTTTTTCGAGTTAGACCAGAAGCTTAACCAAATTCAGCGTGCCCACCAAGAGATCACAAAGTTAAAGTGTTATGAGGGAAGGATGAAGTTTCTTGAGGTGTGAGAGTCGACAGCCAGTTCAACGATTCCGAAGGACAAACCAGACAGGAATTTGAAAATAAAAATGTGTAAGTGGAGGAAGGCCCGTCTCGAAACACACACATCGCAAGCTTATCCCAGAGGTCTAGCTAAATAAACCATTTTCAACCGAACCAGTTGCTTGCTGGAACCTCAAAGGATTTTAAAACCTCCGACATTCAGCCTCCACGTTTAAAGTGCAGTTTCAAGCAGCAGTACAGCACAATTGTTGAGGCGCAGGAGAGCAGCTCAACGCACTCATATTGGCCCATCGTGGGAAAGCTGCATATGTCTTGCAAACTGTCTCCTGGACAAAAAGGATCTATGCGTGGGTTATTACTAAATTGGAGCTAAGATATGGGCAGTCACACGTCAGAGAATTATTCAAGATTCAACTTCAAAGCAAACGGTAACTACATGGAGAAAGCCTGCAAGACCTAGAGAAGGAAGCAACGAAATTGGTGAATCAAGCATAATAGCAATGCACCTGCGGACGTGTTGAACGGACTAACAGTGGACGCGTTTATCAGAGGTGTCAATGACGATTACCTGAAGCTTATTTTAAGAATGAATGCGACTGGATGGAAGAACCAGAAAATTACAACAGTCAAGTGGTAAGCCAGATGACATCAAAAGTCAAAGAAAATGCTTCAGATGCAGGAAGTTAGATCACTATATACGAGAGTGTACGTAACGATGGAATGCTGGCTTTGCAACATGGATACTAGCGAGTGAAACAAACACCGAGAACAGAGAAAAATACAGAGGGTTCAAGAAACAACTAATACAAGAGGCAAAACGCTTGATTCTAGCTCGGAAAGTGTAAGTCGGCTTAAAGAGAGTTTATGGCCAGAGAAACGAGTCAATAGCGGAAAGCGTCCAGAAAGCCATGAAACGACCGATGTGTCAAGAAGTTGGAGGCCGCAAAAATAACGTAACTGGACTAACTGATGAAAGTATCATCGGACTAGATGTTGTGAAGAAATATCAGATGGTCGTGGATTTGAAGAACTAGGTGCTAAAATAGTGCAATGTGGAGGCCCCGCTTCATATAAACACAAGCCAACGAAATACATTGTGAGTTCGAAGACAGGGTCAAGATTCCACCGATGTGCGAAAAAGTTGCCAATTGACGATGACCTTGATAATACCCAGATGGGAATTCTGGGGCCTGTGAATGTAAAAAATAACGGGTTACTGTGCGGGAGAACCTTAGTGAAATTCCAACGGAAAGTGTCAATACGTGTTTTGAACATGAGTACATCAACAAATGTAAACTAGAAAGGGGTGGTCATCGGTACAGCTGACAGAATCAACTATATTGCCAAATGCCAGTCGAAGCAATGTCGTCGAACCAAACCATAGGCATGGATCACCAAACCATAAGCAAGAAGATCATTCGCTCACTGTGCAGCCATTTCCCAATGGAACAGTTAGATGTCGCAGTGGAAGTACTGAGCAAATGAACTAGCTTATGAACTTGGTCGTAATGATGATGAGCTAGGATAAACTTATATTATGTAACATAGAATTGACAAGCGAAACGTTACTCCAATCTAGCCAGCACCAAGATGAATATCGGTAGCGAAGTAGCAGGAGCCCCAAGACGAGTACCGCTCGCTAAGCAGCAGGAGGCTGCCGAGTTAACTAAAACAACGGAACGTGATGAAGTGAAAGAGGAATCTAGCAGCGCATGGAGTTCGTCGATTTTTTTTGTTCAGAAAAAGGACGGGATAACACGATTTTGTGTTGATTACGGTAAACTAAACGAAGTAACGAAGAAAGACAGTTATATATTACAGCACATTGACGACACCTTGGACACGCTGTCAGGGGCCCATATGTTCAGTATATTGGACCTGAAAAACGGATATTGCCCAGTAGCAAAGCAATCCATTCTGATGACAGAGAGAAATCGACGTTTTTAGCAGGAAACGGTCTGTATCAATTTACGATAATGCCGTTTAGATTATGCGCCTGCTACGCTTGTATCAATCTTGGAGGATGTTGCACGAAGCCTCCATCGCCTCCAAGAAGAAGGTCAGCCTTTTCAGTGGGACACAGAGCACCAAAAAGCATTTGAAGAACTAAAAATGAAATTTTGCAGCGCTCCTTTTTCCACAGGCCGATGGGACTTTTTTTTTGGATACAGAAACTATTAACTCGGGAATGCCTCTCCGAAGCAGAGACAAATTATTGAGTAACACGCAGAGAACTGCTATAGCTGTGGTGGACAGTGTTAAACATTTCAACAAATATCTAGGGCAAGAGCTTGTTCTTCGAGCAGATCATGTGGCACTCAAATGGTTGATGTAGTTTAAGGAACTTGAGGAGCAAGTGGCTAGATGGATCGAACGAATACATGCCTATACTTTCAAGACTGAACACCAACGCGGTATGTTGGACAACAATGCAGATGGATTATTAAGAAGGCCCTGTGCAGTTCAGTGTAAGACAGGAAAGAAATGAACTGTTCCATATTTCTCGTTTGAGCCGGAACGTGGTTGGGATAAACAACGTTTGAAAGTCGACCAGAAGGCTCATGAGTAAGTTACGCCAGTAAGAAAATGGTTTGTAGAAGCAAGTCAACCGCTTTGGCACGAAATTTCATCACAAAGCGCCACTGCGCCAGAAATACATGGCAGAATACAAATGAGAATCTGGGAAGCGATCAAAGGCGACAATAACAAATAGTACTCTCTGCTAATCGGTTACGAGAAGTGATACCAGAAACACACGGTGGAAGATCTGGAGAACATTTGGGAATCAATAAAACCTTGGATAAGATAAGGTACCGGTTTTATTGGGTTAATTGCCGCAAGGACATTGAAGACTAGTGAAAACAATGTGAGGTGTATGCTTCGAATAAGGGACTATAAACTTGGGCGAAAGGAAAAATGCATCAATATAATCTTGGAGCGCCATACGAACGAATATGGTAATCGTTACATACTTAGTGTGTATTAACTACTTCAGCAAGCGGGTGGCCTATCAGGATGTAAGTCAGGAAGCCCGGACAGTAGCCGACACATTTGTGAAGAATTGGACTTACAGATTTGGAGTACCGCAAGATCCACACTTGGATCAAGGTAGAAATTTCGAGTGGTCCGTGTTTCAAGATCTAAGCAAAATTCTTAACTTAAACAAAACTCATACTACATCCACAATCAGACTGAATGGTAGAAAGGTTTAACCGGACATTGGAGGACCATCTGCGGAAAGAAGTCAACACCAATCTGGAAGATAACTGGAATAGGTGTATACTCCTATTCATGTTAGGATATCGCAGCGCAATACACGATTTAACAGGAAATCCACCTGCAATGGTGCTGGTTTGCAGAGAGTCCCGCCAACCATGTGATATTAAGTTTGAGTTACCAGAAACGTACTAGTCGCGCAGCATGAGTACGTAGCCGATCTAAGACGGAGAATGAACTGCATTCATTATGAAGTAAGAAGCAAACTTGCAAAAGCCAGCAACAATATGAAAACGAGATATGATCTAAGAGCATATAGCGAAGGATTTGCAGAAGAAGATTTGGTTTGGCTCTATAATCTCAATAGAAAATAGGAATATCACCGAAACTACAATACAGTTGGGAAGGGCCTTATAAAGTCATCAAACGGATCGAGATGAACAGATTTAAGGTGAGGGTAGTGTTATGAATTATATTCTACACTAGCATATCACTCGCTGGTCGCAAGCTAAAGTTATAAAATTATAGTCTTCAACTGGGTTCAAACTTAGCTGAACATTGAGAACAAATGGACAAAAATCGAGCAGCAGTATAGAGAACAACATCAAGAACGCCAGAAGTAAAGTAGACACGCACGACGACTAGAGTGGACGATTTGATGCTGTACAAGATAGCGGAAATTTGACAGCGGAAAGCAGAAGATTTCGCTGCTCGCCGCAAGTGGCAGCACCATCAAGTTTATTTTGTTATATAATTACCAGCGGTAATATAAAAATAATAAAAAAAAATAAAAAAATAAAAATATTAAAAGTGATCCTTAAAATGATAAATTGATTGATCTCCGAAGTAAAGGAACTCGGTAAATAAAATCTTGAATTTAACAATATTCAGCATTTCCGCCATTTTTAAAAAATGTTATTATTTCAGTTTTTGCCCAATATTCAGTTTTTGGCCAATTCCCCAATATTTCCTTGTAGTCTCAATATAACCTAAGCTATTAGAAAAACAATCGAAAGTATTGGTTACTATTGGAAGTTTTGAGTGAACTGACACTGAAAATAAATTAATAACATTTTTTAAATTTTCAAAAGGATTGGTTATGAAATGGCCAAGCTTAGTCCAGCATGAACAGATCATAAAATTGTGTTTAAAACTTATTTTAAAATCTTTGATCAATACTACTATCCAAATTTCATCGTCATTCTTTAAGAAAAGCGGAAATACGGAATATTGTTAAATTTCGAGATTTCATTTACCGAGTTCCTTTACTTCGGAGATCAATCAATTTGTCATTTTAAGGATTACTTTTAATATTTTATTCCACTGGGATGTTTTATTTAGTGCAAAAAGAGATACAAAATGACTAAAAAAATTTCGCTGGTAATTATATAACAAAAAAATTCTCTTTTGTGATTGTGCTTCCACTTGCGGCAAGTAGCGTAATCACCTATTTCCCGCTATCTTATACAACATGAGGATTTGCCGATTTTCGACGAAATGACTTAGTGTGGCTGAATTCCACAAAGCGGAAAAGCAGATTTCAAGATGCAGTACGAGATTGGAAAGGGCCATACAAAATTGTCAAAACATCAGGGACTATTTGTATCGGATACAAGAACGTTTTGGAGGTGGACGGAAAATCATATAGAACGATAGACTAAAGCGATACGACATTGGATGTGTCTGTTCGGGACGAACAGATTTAAGGTGGGTGTTAGTGCTACAAATTCTACTCTGAACACGTATAACAATTGGTGGTGTATAGTTTTACTCGACCACCGAGTATACTTGTTTGACACAAATCATCGAGTTTTTCCACTATATGGTTGTGCTATGTTGACCTGTACTCCTGTGGAAGACGGTTGAGTGTTGAGTTCCGCACTTCAGGCAGGCAAGTTAGTTATCTAAATATTAAACGGCGATTAAAAATGTTTAGTCGTATTTGGTATTGCTCGATACTTTAAGTAAAGAAGCTTAAAGTTATAAGGAGTACCCGAAGCCCTTCCGCGAACCTTATAAAAAAGTAAAGCAGATGAAATGTCCCTGTGGATTGCCTTAATTTTATAGCTTTTAATGGCTGGATAATTGTATGTAACCTCAAATTGAAATAGAGAAATACACAGACTTACATGAGTATAGATTTTTGGTTTGAAACCAAACTTTTTGTGACCGTAGATTAGCAGATAATTCTATAATGAGATTTTCAAAACTATTTTCCATAAAAAACTTGTTTTATTATTTCTATTTAACCAACAAAATTTTATTTTTTGTGAATGCTATGTATCTGATTTTTTATGTCTGTTATAATTTTACAAAATCAACAACAACAAAAAATGATAACATGACATACACCCATTTCAGGAGCAAATTATCATTAATTTCCAGTTTTTGTTTTTATTTCGTTTAAATTTGAAAATCAATCAATTCAAAACATAACAATGGTACGTCTGGTGTGATATGTGGTATAATTAAATTTATCGATTTCATAATTATATGCATAATATAAATATTAGCCTGATTTTATCTGTGTAATGTGTATTAAGGTAGCATTATCGTAAATCGAAGGAAAATGCAAATAAGCAAAAACAAAAAATTACCATAAACCTTATTTACAATGGAATATTTTATGCGCATTTGAAACACCTTTGTTATCAACAATAAATATCAATAATTAAAATACATAAAAGCATGCATGTACATATTTCAAATTTGTCTATGTGGCTTTTGTGTTATAGGTAGGTAGATATGTGTTTAGAATACGAGTCTATGGTACCAGTGATATGTGTAGTGCAAAAGGCGGTTGAGCTGTTATTCCGTTCATCGTTAAAATCAGGATCTTGGTAATTGTGGTATACGAGTATACGTACCTAAACATTATTGTCGAGAGGCTACACAACCTTAAATAAAGTTTATAGGGAACAATAAATTCATAATATAAATTTTATGGTTTTTTAATAACCCCGATTTTATGTGAAAAATAATTTTGGTTTTCAAATACTTCATAAATTTTATGCCTTTATTGATATGCTCTAAAAATAATTATAACAATATTAATAGCAAATATATTTTGACTTTGTTTTACACAACGGTTCAGCGTTTTTATCCGCTATAAAATTATCATTCAATGGGGTTAGAAAACATCGCTTCATAATTTCAAATTTTTTTTTTTGAAATAATTATTATTTTTTTTCTCAGTCGATAATGACATTAATCCATTCCATACGGATGAAGAAGATTTAGAAAGGGAAACAAATTGGATGTTGAACCGGAATAAAAGACCAAGCAAGTAAAAGCGCAACACTCACCAGAAATGACAATAACTTTATCATCAACTTCAAAAGAGGTTTCTAGAAACCAGTTAATCATCAAGAAACAACTAGCTCTAGAACAACAACCTGCTAAACCAAAAGAAAAATCACCTCAACCAATAAATGTCGTCGGAATATCAAATTTCTCCACTATACAATCGATTATGAAATCGACTACGATAGCCGAGTACAAACTCGTATCTCTAAACAACGGCGTCTAGAAAATTACTGTAGTAGACTCTGAAACTTATAGAGCTTTGGTTACAAAGCTTAATTCCGAGGGGCATCCGTGGTTTACCTATGAGGATAAGAATGATCGCCCAATCAAAGTTATGGCTAGAGGTCTTCATCCAACCTGTTTAAAAGAGGAAATTATTGAGGATCTCAAGCAAAAGGGCTATCAAATAAAAAATGCCGTAAACATTATTAAGAAAGAAAAAATCAAAACTGAACAAGGAGTTCAAGTTAACAAAAGAGGGCTTCCACTATTTATGCTCACTTTTAATAACAAACAAAAAGTGGAAGATGTGTGTAATATCAAGGCAATACTTGACATGAGAGTTAAAATAGAGCGATTGAAAAAAGCGGGTTACTACCGCAGTGCAAAAAATGTCAAGGTTTTAATCATACGCAGAAATATTGCCAAAGAGAGACCAGATGCGTGAAATGTGCCGGAATGCATCATGCATAAGTATGCCCGGTTAGTAAACAAATTGCTGCAAAATGTGTTAATTGCAACAACCCACATCTCGCAAACTAATGAGGATATGAAATAGCTAAGGAGCTACAAAGTATAAGAAATGAAACGCGAAAACAAAGTCCCGGAATATCAGTAAAAAATTATCAAACTTCCACTAAAGAGGAACCTAAACCTCATGCTAGTAAAACGGGAGAACCAAAACCAAAACTGTACTCGCAAGTAGTCATGACAAAACCAAATATTTCGGAGGGCACTACCGAACGTACAGCAGTGCTCCAAAAGATACTAAGAATCATGGAAGCTCTTAACGTTCGTCCATCTAAACAAGAGAAATGCCTCCAAGCTCTAAGCAACAGGTTAGATAAGCAAGGCTCTCTAAATGAAATGAAATCCATGCTCTATTAAAATGATGCAAACAACAACAAATAAAACATTAAAAATAGTAATCTGGAATGCAAATGGGCTAATGCAACATATTCCAGAATTAGAAATTTTCCTAAATACTGCAAAAATAGATATATGCCTAGTATCGGAAACCCATTTTACTTCAACTTCATATCTTAAAATATATGGATACAATTGTTACCACGCCATTCATCCAGCAGGAAGGGCAAGAGGAGGATCGTCGGTGGTTATAAAAGAAAACATCAAACATTTTGTAGATCTTAAAATTGAAGAGGAATTTATGCAAGTAGTCACCATAAAAGTATTTATAAATAACAACATAGAATATATATAGTGTATCGTTAATATATTGCCCCCCCCCAGATATAATTTAATTAAACAAAACTATTGCACGTTATTAAAATCACTTGGATCAAGTTTCATAATCGGAGGAGATTTTAATGCAAAAGCACCTACTGGGGATCAAGAGTAACCTCTAAAAAAGGAAGAGAGCTGTTTGCAGCAGGAAGACTATGCAATTACGATTTTCATTCTGGAGTTCAAACAACTTATTGGCCTACGGATAGAAACAAAATACCCGATATCATTGACTTCTTTATCACCAAAGGTATAGACGAAAACTACATATACCTAGAAAGCAGCAAGAGGATTATGTCGGATCACACGCCTGTTATTATGACAATAACGCAACGATTGTTAAAAAAAACAAGTGCACCTTCGCTAACTAACAAAAAACCCGCAGGGAAAAGTTCTACCAACTTGTTGAGGATAATATTGATCTTCAGGTGCCATTTAAAAACCCGATACAGCTAAAAGAAGAACTAGAACAACTCAACAACAGTATACAAAAAGCGGCGTGGAGTAGTATCCCCTCAAGTTCAAAGAAAATGCGCCGAAATGCTATTTATCCTCTAGAAGTTAGGGAACTGGTTGCAGCAAAACGAAAAGCAAGAAAGGCCTGGCAAAGAAGTCGAGCGCCAGAATATAAAACAACTCTTAATTTTTTATCCAATAAACTAAAGTTGCTAATTAAAGAAATCAAAAACGAATCCATTAATAAATAAATACTTGAGTGGCCTTACTGGGGAAAAAGATACCGAGTACTCCCTTTGGAAAGCAAAGATGGCACCTGGGCTATAAGTGCAAAGCAAAAAGCTTCGTTGTTTGCAACCCACCTCGAGAACACATTCCAACCTCTACCTAGACAAACTGCAAAGGGAAGCATACCACCAGTATATAAAATGGATAACTGCAATATATCTCCTGTCACACTACAAGAATTAAAAGAGGAAACAATCTCAACCTAAATACAAAGAAATCTCCAGGATATGACTTAATTACAGGACAAATATTAAAAGCTCTTCCTGAAAAAGGTCTACGTAAACTACTCCAAATAATTAATGCAGTGTTCAGACTTAAACACGTTCCAAGTCAATGGAAAGTAGCAGAAGTAATTATGATACCTAAACCAAACAAACCACTTAATGACAAAAATTCGTATAGACCGATTTCCTTACTCCCAATAATTTCAAAATTATTCGAGAAACTACTCCCAAATAGACTCAAACCAATAATAGTAGAAAGAAATTGTATTCCTCCACATCAATTTGGCTTCAGAGAAAACCATTCAACAATATAACAAGTACACTGAATTACAAACATAATTGAAGACGTACTTGAAGAAAAGAAAGTAAGTTCAAGCGTCTTCTTGGATGTAGCACAGGCCTTTGACGGAGTGTGGCATAAAGGTTTGGAATATTAATTACAAAGAGACTTACCAAAGCAGTTTTATGAAATTCTAAAATCTGACATATCTAACCGACACTTTCGAGTTAAATTAGATGGCTAATACTCAGAAATAAAGAAAATATCAGCAGGGGTACCACAAGGTAGCGTTCTGGGACCAACTTTATATGTTCTATACACCTCGGACCTGCCAACGATAGACGAGACTAACATAGCGACGTTTGCGGATTATACGGCCATCTTAGCAGTTGCTAATTGCATAGTAGAATCTACAAGCAAATTGCAAAGAGCTACTAATATTGTCAGTACCTGGACCAAGAGATGGCGAATAAAACTTAATGAAACAAAATCTGTTCACGTAAACTTTACCAACAAGAAGGTCAACTGGATACCAGTAAAACTGAACTCTCAGCAAATTCCCTATGCAAACACGGCAAAATATCTAAAACAGAAAGAGCACGTGAGAACGAAAAAGAGTTAAAGAGTTAAACATCAAATACAGAAAAATGGATTGGCTCTTAGGAAGAAATTCTGAGCTAACTCTACATAATAAATTGCTACTATACCGACAAATCATAAAACCTGTGTGGACTTACGGTATTCAGCTCTGGGGCTGTACAAAGAAAACCAATGTCAATATCATCCAGTCATTTCAAAGCAAAGTCCTTCATGGAATAGTTAATGCACCGTGATACATAAGAAATGACAACCTCCATAGAGATCTGAAGAGGGATTTCGTTAGTGAAGAAATGCAAACACGCGAGAAAACACATGCAACGTATTATTCTACACCAAAATGCTGAGATACGTCGTATGTTGGATGATTCAAACCCAGGAAGAAACCGCATGATCTTTAAGATCCAATCAGTTCAATTCAAGATCTAATAAATAAATATAAAAAAAATCCAGATCTAATAAATAAAAAAAATTAGTCAAAGACTAATAAGCAATTAGACTAATATTCTAACTTTAAGGGTTCATCCATCGATGTACTCCTTAGCTTTGATATTTATCACAAAAGCGCGATCAAATATGCTTTTGTTATGTGCTGGATAGAGATTTGTTTTAGCTGGTGTAGCTGGCATGGTGAAATAGCCGTTGTTCATGACTTCTAGCAAATTTCATAATTTCGGTTTTGATGGATTATATGCCTAAATCTTTGTGATTGTCGCTATTTCTGACAAACCATGGTGCATTGACGATGTTTCAATACCGACAGGCTTCAATACTTGTTTACAAAACAGACGTTTATTAGGGATTGATAGATGAGAGTTTCGTCCCAGTAACCAATACATTTCATTGTATTTTAATCCTAACTCATCTCTTTTCTTTTTTACATGACCTTTTCAGCCAAGCTTAGCGTTTCATGTCATACCAAGATATTTGGCAGTGTTTGAATGTGGTATTTCTTGATTATTTAAATATTTCGGTTTGTGTACTAATCTCTTGTTTGTAACGTCGACATGTACAGATTTGGTTTCATTTAATTGTATGCGCCATTTTTTGTCCAGTTGTGTACTTGCTCTATGGCGGTTTGTAATTTCTCTGTTGTATCTGAGTTGTTATCACCTACTGCCATGATAGCTGTGTCATCGGCGAAAGTGGCTATCTTGTTGTTTTGTGGGATTGGAATATCTCGGGTGTATAGTAAATACAAAGGTGGCTCAAGTACACTTCCTAGTGGAACTCCTGCTCTTATTTTCTTAAGCTCAGAATATTCATCTTGGCGACCCGCCAAATATTATCCGATCCTATATTTCCGCTTCTATCGATTTTTAAATTCCTATACACTGAATTTTTTTTCTAACTTGGGAACGAAGCGACGGGAGGATAGCGACCCGCTTGATATTATCCGATCCTATATTCCCGCTCCAATCGATTTTTAAATTCCTATAAAAGAAATAGTTTTTTTTAACTCGGGAGCGAAGCGGCGAGACCGCAGCAGATATAAATAACCTGATGATATACTCCCGTTCCTATCGATTTGTAATTCCTATAAACTGAAATTAAATTTTCCGTTTCCAGAATGTACATTGCGAAGCGGCGGGAGCACAGCGACCCGCCTGATATAATCCGATCCTATGTTCCCGCTCCGATCGATTTTTAAATTCCTATAAACTGATTTTTTCTAACTTAAAAGCGACCTGCCTGATATAACCCGATCCTATATTTCCGCTCCTATCGATTTTCAAATTCTTATGAACTGAAATTTTTTTCTAACGGGAGCGCAGCGACCCGCTTGATATTATCCGATCCTATATTTCAGCTCCTATGGATTTTTAAATTCCAATAAACTGAAAATTTTTTTCTAACTTAGGAACGAAGCGACGTGGGCGCAGCAACCCGCCTGATATAATCCGATCCTATATTTATGGTGCTATCGATTTTTAAATTCCTATAAACTGAAAAAAATTCTAACTTGGGAGCGAAGCGCAGCGACCCGCCTGATATACTCCGATCCTATATTTCCATGAGGATTTTGGTTTTGAGCATTTTAAATTTGAGGATTTTGATTTTTGGATTTGATTTTGAGGTACGAACCCAACCCTTGGCTGAAGCCTCCAACTGAGTAGTTACTTATTCCTGACTCCAGTTGAAAGTGAGTGATATTCGCTTCCAGACTCCTCATCGATAACAATTACAAGAACATTTGAACGATGCGTATTTATTTAATAAAATTTCCTTTATTTTGTGTTCTCTTTCATGGTTGTCTATAAAATGTTTGGGAACAGAATGGCTTTGAAATTCTAAAAAGTCGACTTTCCTACTATACAAAAAGATAATTTCCCCTTCGAATACATTAAAGTGTAACACGTCAACATGTGTCCGATTTAAATGTTTCGTCTGTCCAAGTTTTAGAATATTTGGAATTTCAGAAGTCGTTATATATTCCAGAGATATCCGAAATTAGGTTTTTCTTTCATACAAACTATGAGCCAAAAATGAAATAAATAACAAACTTCTGATAATTCTTATGAGTTGTTGTTTTTTGTAAGATAATGCAATTAATACACATTAATACATATTTTATAATGTGGTACAATTTTCATAAACACGAAATTTACAGATTTCATATTCAAAAATGAATACGTAACCTGCTTTACAAACCATTCTATCAGTTAAATCATTTTATTCAAGCTCGATACACATATAACAATTTTCAAAGTTAGTTACCTTTCTTGATTTTTATATCTGACAATTGATTAAATTGATAGGTACAATTATTTGTTCACAACTCTTAAAATGTTTCTATTTTATGTCTGGGCAGAGAACCGCGAACATTACTTCAATTGAAACAGACTTACGTAATCAAAAAGATCCATCGATCCTGTGTAGAAATTACCTATTGATTGCAAACAGTTTTTAAATATCCGGATTTCTTTCATCATTGATATCTGCAGTAACGGTGATGATAGGCCTTTATTTACAGGCAAAATAAATATTGAATACCTTAGCGTCGAACTTTGAGTATTGCAATTTGAATAAAATTGACAGAACTCACGATTCAATGGATATAATACCGCATTTAAGAGAACTAAATTTTGACCGTCATATGAAATTCAACGTAGTATATTTTCAAACAATAAAATTATTTATTAAATTAAATAGCTTAGGGGATATGATCTGTAAATCAAAAATGGGGTAAACATAAATTTTCTTTCACACCAATTCAGCAGTTTTGCTGTAGAGAAGGCATTTATTCCACCATACACACATACTTTCTGCTCGGGCACGGATGCTTTTTAAACTTTCACTTATATTGAATGAGGAAAAAGTTCCCACGAAAATTGCATTGATATGAACTGCACCTTAGACGCTTAGTTCTGTGAAAAGTTGTGCTAATCAAAAATCGTCATTTTCACATCAGAAAACCAATTGTGTTCAAAACTTTGCCCAAATTGACCTAATTTATTATAATTATATTTATAAACAATTATAGAAGCTCCTAATGAAGCTGCTACTTCTGGTACACTGATTTCTGAAAATTTCACTAAACTTTTAAGGACCTATTTATGGTAAAAACTTACATTGGCAAGATCATTACGATTAGTCAATCTGCCTAATCATAATTAAGAAAGAATTTTGGTGAACAAATGTTGTTATCATAAAACAATTTTGTAAAATTGTTTGGGGCCAATTTTGTTGCAAATTTAATATAGGATAAATAAACAATTTCACATAAATATTAATTTCAAAATATTGGCAAACAACGAAAAAGCTTCTATGAAAACTTTCACTTCCGGTTTAGTCATTTCCACAAAATTTCACTAACTCTATACTTGCGGAAACGATTGAGGAAAAAATTCTGCAGACTCGTACTTAATGTATTAAAACAACAACAAAGTTAAAAATATTTCAACTCGAGTGTGAAACTAGTAGGCGAGGCATGAAGCATTTCACGAAATTTGATTGGTTTGGAGTGCGAAAAACCTTATAAATATGAAGTTTTGCCTCGATCGATCAATCTGCTTGGTATTTGATGTCGAATTTTGGTAGAAAACCAGTTTTTTCTCAAAAATCGGTTAATCTAATTTTAAAATGAAAAATATTTCTCGGGAGTTTTAAAAGAACAAAATGAGATATGTAACAGCCTATTTCCACATATGAACCGATTTCGATCTCTAAGGAATGATACATAAATTATTATGTACAGAATCATCTATTGCAAGTTGTGTATGAGTTGTTGAAGTATTTTCTACAATCTAGCAACCGTTGTTTAATTTGTTTGTATTTCAGAATTTATATTTAAAGATATCGCGTGGTGTTGATTACATTAGTTTGATAGTCTTCAAATTGGAAGGCATAACGTTTCGATAATTTGCAACGCAACTCACTCGCGACAAGGCTGTAATCTTTGAAGGATTTTACAAGTTTTTGTTTATTTATTTTTTTAAGTAAACAAAAATAAATGGAGAAAAACCATTCCTCTGTTGGCATATTTAACTTCCCAAAATCAGAGTCTTCTTTAAAGTTTTTAAAAAATGTAAGTTCAGAATCAACCAATCAGAAGGTGCGGAAATTTTTGAGTTTTGTACAGTAGTAAATTAATGGATTCCGCCTGCCTTTTAGAGCATTCTCACTTAAAGTTGCGGTCGTAATATTATTTTCCGGTTCCATAAACTCGGTTTCTGCTAGTTCTTCCTCAAAGTCAAAATCGGAAACCCCATTTAATTTAAGAATTTCCCGAAATTCGTTTTTTGTAACGAACAGTGGAGAACAGATTTTCTAACGAATCTTGGTTTAACCTATTAGTATACAAATGTATTTCCAATCATTTGATGCGAACAAACTATTAGCAATTAATAAAACTCCTTTTACTGTTTGCGAAAAGCCCGTAATACATGATATTTTTATTTTAGGGTTATTCGTTTTAAATTTAAGACTGGACAAATAACCAAGGTAGTTTTCGAATTTCCTTAGGACGTTCTCCGACTTTTGGACAGCATTGCTATTCGAATTTTTGCCATATAAACTTTTACTATTCAACACATCAAATATTTCGTTCAACTTTTCTAAAAAAATCAGCAGTATCGTGATGGAATTTTGCTACTTCAGGAGTAAATTTGTTTAGTTTTTCGATGGTTCTAATACTAGAGGCGGCACTTGAGCTAAATATCTGGACTGCATAAGCTACGAGTACTTTCATTTTTTGGAAAGTATTAGGTTGAATGTGCATTGGAGTAAGTCTAGGGACCAATCGAACGAAAGACTCGGAGTCTAATTTATATAATTGTCTAAGTACACTCCAGGAAGCTGTGTTATTTGGACTTCCAACTTCTAAATTGTACTTCATTAAATTGTTTCTAATCGACTTGATTAGATGAGGCACGGCATAATTACAAATTATTGTTTTGTCTTGTAATATATAATAAGGTTGCTCCGTTGTAACTCCTAAACTTGTGTAAAGTGACTGATTTGTTTTTCCTTGATCACAAACTAATCCCTTGACGTGCATACCGATGGAGCTCTGCGACAGGAGTTGTTATAGCAGGAACTGCGAATCCTATGATCCGCTTCCAGTTGTCTCGAATTGACCGCAACATAAAGGTGCAAATGGCTTTTCCAAATTTGCTACTTGTATTACCTTCTCCATAGTCAACAAATCCTTCGATATGGTCCATTTTAGAATTATATTCCAGCTATTTCGATATGTACATTTCATCAAAACACAACATAACTTGCTAGTTCCCGGGAAAATCTCTTGCAGAGGAAACCATCTATAAATGGAAGCAAGTGAAGGCAATTTGAATTGCAAATTGTCTCTTAACAAAAAATATGCGGCGAATGAATTAAAAAAGAAGCCAACGCTAAATCTTATTCCTCGTCTTATAAAAACTTTTGGGTGATGATGTGCCGACGTTTTATCTATTGGTTGAAACACTGTTTGTTGTTTCCTTGTTTTCATTCGAAAATTTAAAGAACGATTTTGAAACACGATCTTTCTCATTTTAAGATTTAAATATTTATTTAATTTTTTTAATATTTTGTTCTCTTTCACTAACAATTTATTTTGTAGTTTGAAACACTCCATTTCGCTTTTGTAAAAACTACAGTTTTGCTCACTTGTGAACCAAAGATCATAATCAGTTTTATTTACAGAATCTGAAGGATCCGCGTTATATTGCATAGCATCTTCTAAGTTTATTACAATGGGCATATCTTCGTCACTCGAATCGGTATTTCCTAAGTTTAAGCTTGGTATGGCTCCTGCATATAATTTTTTCTTGCCAATAAAACACTCTCAAAATGTTGATCACATATTGCATAGTTAAATAAGCCTGATAGTCACGTAGGTGTTATTAAGATTTATGGGTATCTGGCAACTGTCCTCATTTGACACTTTGAAGGAAACCAAACGTACAAAAGTTTATCAATAATAATGACATTTTTCTAAAACTACTGTATTTAAGTTTTGCTTAAGTATTTACCGCTCGCAGGACGTTTCGATCTGCTCAACTGTCAAATCAAATAAATATTATAACGCAGTATCTGATTTTTTGGTTAACACCTTATGGTTGCCCTGTTGTTCAAAATTCTATTTTTGGACTAACGAAATGAAAACAGATACGATTTTACCATATTTAATTTTAAGCAAATAATATTGGAAAATTGAAACCGAATAAAAAATTATGCAAATGTGTACGTCCAAAATAAAATATTCAAAAATATTGATAAAAATAACCTTTATTTCGATTTTTTGTAACATTAACTCAATGCTAATAAAAATTTAGTAAATAAATGTTTAATTAAAATATTTTTTCTACCCACATGAACGAGGAATATTGTTAAAGAGAATATTATCGACTCATGTAACTGGATTAAAATATTGTACGAGTGCTTAAATGAAGGCACTTTATAAAATTTTAAAACGAGCCTACACAATTTTTGCCGGAAGCAATGAGAACATTGTGTTCGAAGGCTAAATAATTAAAAGTCACTAAATAAAATTGTGTTCGTAACGTCGAAAAAATATAAAAACATAAAATATAAGGGCAATGGCTATATACCAGAAAATCGTTTTATTTAACAATCAATAAATCCCGAAAAAATACTTACTTTACTTTAATTTACTTTAATTAGCCAATACTTTTGAGAAACATATCCTGACGTCCTTGTACCATCCTGACCATTATGCAATTTAACAGTTGAGAACACGCTATGAAAATTTCTAGCACTATGAAATGAGTTCACTGATCATGATAGGGGACCGGAAAGCGCCAATTGTCTCTTCTTATTATTCCGCAGTAAGCGGGTTTCGACAACACGTGTGCTGTATTATTAAAATGTCAGCTGACTGCAAAAATCGATTTTATGAAAATTGTAGTTAGCAGTTTGTAAATTTAAACCATTTTCTAAATTTTTATTTGTAATGCCTTATGTTTTGCCATATGTTGTACGAGTTACCTTTTTCTCTTATCGGAAAAATTAATTTTTTACCGTTTTTAGATGGCAACATTTGGACATTTCTTGTCGAAAACATAATAACTTGGAAAAAATACTCGAATTAAACTAAACTGTTAAAAAGTTTATTTTGAAATTATCAACGTCATTTGCAAAATAAGGAATACCAGCAAATCAAAAACCACCAGCTTCATATGGTAATTCAAATCGAATCATTAGTTTTCAATTTTTGCGGAAAAATTTATCTGAACTGTTCGGTTTAGATCTTTCTAGAATTTTCGGCATTTTCTTATTTCCCCAATCTTGTAATTGTTTCGGGTACACCATTATACACGACACCATTTCCACCATTTGAGTACTCAAATTTGTTTCTGCTCATTGAAAATGCACTTGCAACAAGCTCAAATGATCACTGGTTATGTGCTTTAAATTAAATCCAGTTTTATTAGTATACTACTCTTTGGCCAGGATACATTTCTAATGATTTTAAAGTACGTACACTTGGGCATTAAACAACTTAATTCATTTGTCAGGCCCTGTCTACCGTCTCAACCGGCAATTTCATTTGCATTCGTTGGATGGAAATGTTTGGATTAAGATGTGTTTACGCCTATTTGTTGAATTTGGCTCAATAATTATTTCTCGTGTAACGCTCGGCAAATTAACTTACACCATAGGATTAGCAGCTCATGTGATTTTCATATTGTAAATAAGCGTACACCGGTAGCTTTCTTAACTTAAATCACAAGTGTTTATCACGGTCCGGTAACATTTCTTGATACGCCAAATAAAACGTTCATCGATAATCATACGATTTTAAATTCGCGGCTTTGAAAGAAATTCTCTGTGTAATGCCGACTGTCATGCACATATCCGAAGCGAATACTGCATCTACTTTCATTACCCAAGTTCCAACCATTTCTTAAGTAAAAGGCCGGCATACAGATTCGGCGGGTACACGAATGGGTTCTGTGTTCAATCGAATTTTATTGCCTGTTGGATTTACAAGCTACATATAAATTTTAGGTATTTGACTGATTTTTTGGGAATAAAATTTGTACAGTGTGATTGATAGCTCGTATTAATCCTTCGATAAATTTGTGCTCTTACATTTCATTGCGTGGCGATAGTTTTGTTCATTGATGTTCGGAGGCTTGAAGTAGCTTAATTTAAAAGCTCTGAACACATTTTTAATAAAGTTTATTGACTCATTTCAAATACTTCAAAATTGTACGAGTACTAACACAGCTAAGGTTTATGCTAAGAAATATTTTTGTTTCTTATTATTCCGTTTTCCGAGTATATCACCACATGTTATATAGGAGTATGTCGTTGCCATTTTAAAATTTAGGTTCGAGTTTTTAGTGTGAGGTAGAAATGAAGTAAAATGGTTCCAATAACAAAGGAATTCAGCAAAATTTGCTTATTGCTAACAGAAATATTAATTTTCGACACATTCTCTACATTATCGACGTCATTTTTAATTGTCTACATACAGTCTCTACACATGTAGAGTATTAATTATCTACGCGGTGTAAACAATACAGCACAACGCTGGAAACGAGGAAAGAATAACGACGAAATAATCAAAGTGTGGGACGGCGGAATTGTTCTTTCGCATCAAGTCACTTATTGGCATAGCAACTAACTAATTTTTCATGTTAACATCAGATTTTTGAAGTCACTTGGAGCGACAAATGATTCGACCAGCGCAATCGTGTTGTAAGTCTGAGTTTGAAATAATTAAGAAAATTCACTTTCCGGGAGAAGAACCACAAATCCAGACCATAAATATTCCTAGATTAGAACTTGCGGCGTACACACTTAGAAAACTTGAATGAAATATTAATGCAAGCCTTGCTATACCACTTATTTAATGCACTAGTAAATTATATTCCAAAGTTAGGCTTGTATTCCATATACCGGGTGTTTCTTTTAAACTGAGACGATCAAATATCTCGAAAAATAGCCACTCTACGGAAAAAATGTCCATAATCAAAATTTAATCATACCGCGGGGGAAATACATTAGTGCAAAAAAATAGTCCCCCACCCCCGCTTTGTAGGTGGGGCGGGGGTGACTTTTAAACTAAGATAGGAAGCCATATTTTTTATTGCAGATACGGATTCTACGACGAAAAGTACGTATGAATTGAATGAAATATTTTGTTCGGTTCATTATAGATGGCGTTGTAATCGACGAAATTGAATATTTTCAATTTCTCCTTCTTAGAACACACGCATTCGATTCTGCAATACGTTTGAAATAAAAAACATCACGTTTTCATTGGAAATACTCGAAATTCGTCATCAAAACAATTTATTGATGTAAATGGCAGGTGAATAAAATAATTTTACCTTAAAATAAGTGTTCAAAATGATGGCCTGCGACTTCAATGCACTTATTAATACGCATTTCAAATGATTGTATACAACTGAGAAGTGTGTCTGGTTGAATTTCAGCACATGGATTTCTGATTCGCTCAATCATGTTCTCACGTGTTGTTGGTTCTTGTTTGTAAACTTTGTCTTTGAGATAGCCCCACAAAAAGAAATATGGCGAAGTAAGATCTGGTGACCATCAACAACCATCATGTTGAAACCACATGTTCCGTCTCACTTCTAAGCTCAAATTTTCAAGTAATATTGGCAGTTGATTTTCCAAAATGTTTCGGTACATTTGACCATTCAAGTTGCCTTCAATAATGTGGGGATCTATGAGTTTGTTGCCAATTATTCCACACCACACGTTGACAGTCCAAGGACGCTGATGTTCAACTTGACGAAGCCAGTGCGGATTTGTAACACTCCAATAATGCATGTTGTGTCGATTAACCGTTCCATGGTTTGTAAAATACGATTCGTCAGAGAACATTACGCAACGAAAAAAATTGGGGTTTTGTTGTATTTGTTCACGTGCCCATTGACAAAAAGTTACCCGAATTTGGAAATCAGCGCCATGAAGATCTTGGTGTAAAGACACATGATATGGATGATACTTGTGCCGTTTTAAAATTCTCCAAACACTGGTGAGGGACAATCCGGAATCGTGAACTATTTCTCGTGTACGAACATGAGGATTATGAGCCACTGCTGCCAATACAGCAATTTCATTATTTTCTCCAGTGACTGTTGCTGTACGGGACCTCTTTTTCGGTTGAACATTTCCATCAGTGATAAATTGTTTCATAGTACGGCCAAATGAAGCACGTGAACGAATCCTATCCGGAAATCGTTGAGCGTAAATAGCAACAGAATTTTCAAGATTTCTGCCAGCTTCTCCATAAACCAGAACCATTTCAATTTTCTCTGGCACAGTTAAACGCTCCATTCTAAAGTTAGTTAGTTAAATTTTATCGTTTATTTTGCAATTACGAAAAACATGAAGATAAGAAATAACACAAACGTTAAATGTGATTTACAAAACTGAATAAATTGTTTTGATGACGAATTTCGAGTATTTCCAATGAAAACGTGATGCTTTTATTTCAAACGTATTGCAGAATCGAATGCGTGTGTTCTAAGAAGGAGAAATTGAAAAAATTGAAATTCGTCGATTACAACGCCAACTATCATGAACCGAACAAAATATTTCATTCAATTCATACGTACTTTTAGTCGTAGAATCCGTATCTGCAATAAAAAACATGGCTTCCTATATCAGTTTAAAAGTTACCCCCACCCCACCTACAAAGCGGGGGGTGGGGGACTATTTTTTTGCACTAATGTATTTCCCCCGCGGTATGATTAAATTTTGATTATGGACATTTTTCCGTAGAGTGGCTATTTTTCGAGATATTTGATCGTCTCAGTTTAAAATAAACACCCGGTATATGACTAAATCAATTGGTTTATATTTTAATGCAAGGTTAAATGTAATGAAATTTTAATTACAACTTTTTCTTATTTATTATTTTGTAATGAAATTATTTTATTTTAGAGTTAAAATTAACAATTACAGATTATAAAAATTAATTTAAAAGGGAAACTGTTGTAAAATCTGATAAACTTGGGATTTATTGATGATAATTCTAATTTTCAGCTATAACAAATTCCTAAATGTATATGTATTTTTATACAAAATTGGGCCCATACCACCACTTTCATAGATAAGAATGTGTTATACGTATACCATTGGTAATAAACTAAATTGTTAGTAACTGTTATAAATATTTAATTTAAATTTAATAAAACAATTATTTATTCCAATAAATACATTCATATATTTAGTTGATTTTTGTAGCTCACATCTCTAATTTAATGCTGAAATTCATACGGCAACTCTGATCTTTTGTTTTCTAACAACATTTAAACCAATCAGAGAGGTTTTTTTATGATTGCTTTCATTTTATACCGAAACTTTGTGTGAATAGTTTATATTTTATTGTAAGTGACTTTTACAATATAATTAGTGTTTTGAGTAAAAAATATTAAAACTATTATTAGTGTATTTATTAATAATAAATAATTATACCCATAATAAAAAGTTTTTAGTGAAAACAAATTTATTATATATACTTTACATATGAATATAATACAATAAAAAAAATTCAACATGGACAAAAGTGTGGTTTTTGTGAAATGTAATATCAACAAGCAGGAGGAAAATAGGGATTACAAAGATTTTTTGTTAGCAAGTAAGTACCTAAAGATATTTTAATAGAACTATAAATAATAATATATCTGGTAATCGGATGAATATGGAAAATTATAGTGCAATACGCATTTTTCATATGTAATGCAATGTATTGTGAAAATAAAAAAAATGTTTAGTTCAACATTTAAACGCCGAGTATTATAGCGCTAGTTTACGAGTATGTAATATTTTGTTTGTATGTACTTTTGTTACTGAAGTTGTGGCCCTTCAGGCATTTACTTCACATTTATCATTTTCAATAAAATATGGTGGGGGCATTGTGGTGAATTTCTAAGGAACAATAACATACAACACAATTTTTCTCTGTAGTAGGTATTCACGCTGATGTTTCGGTATATGATATCGAACATATTGCAGATGCAAAAGGGTGCGAAATCTCAGAAGAGTACTTCTTAGAAATATTGTTCCAAAATTTTACTAGTTCAGTTTTTATATTAGAACCAAAATTAAAAACTAAACCGACAACAACCTTAAAGAAACAAAATTGCTGTATAGGTCATGATATTTATATTTCGTCTGGGGTAAAACTTTTAATACGAGTTTAATAAAAATGTTTAAATGGTTATACAATTTCTGTTTAGGAACTTCAAAATTTTATAATGGAATCAAGTAATGCCTACGTGCTTCAAAAAATTAAGAAAGATCATTCTAATTCACCTGATTTATCAGACGTTGAAAGACGGGCTATCATAAGAGAAGGCGTTGCATTATTGGTGAAAAAATTTTCTTATCATCCTAACCACGTTCAGAAACTAGCACTCGCGTTATCAATGATTAAATTATTTCCTCAATTAAAAACGTCTAATAAAGATACCGATGGAGTGGTAATATTTTAATTATTATTATATTTCTATGCTTGCTTCATATTTCACAATGTTGTCAATATATTTTCATTATTGCTTTCAGGATCTGCTTTATAATAGACAGGAAATTCGGGGTTATATTAGCAGTAAGAAGGGGTTATAGAAGCAGTAAGTTCAACTGGCGTGGAGCCACCATCAAAGCCAAAGAGATTATCGGCCGGGGGAGTTAAATTACAAAATTTTCCAAAACCAACCAACAACAAAGATATTTCGTGCTCGAGTTTTGAAGAAAACTTATTAATTTTAAAACACTTAAATGTCTTCACACAGCTTGATTTTTTGAAGCAAAAACTCGTGAGCACAATAACCTTAAGAGAAGAAGCAATTAAAAATAATAAGTTTAATAACTTAGCCGAAGCTTTCCCATTTTTCTTCGTAAATCCAGATTTGGTCAGTAAATAACTATTTCATGTATTTATTTTATTATATACTCGTATAATTGTTGTAATTTATTTTGAAATTAACGCATTAACGCATTAACGCATTTAATATCTTTCAGATTTCTTTAGATTTTTGCAGTTGCACGGGACAACAACAACTGCAACAGTTGCTGGGATCATAGAAAAAGTTTGGAGAGGTTTTAAGGGCACGAACGACACCTTGCCTTCTGAGCTAGATGGTACTAGTTTTGATTATTTTAATTATATAATTATTATGGTTAATTATTTTTACTTTTAGAATGAATACCTTCATATCAAAAACTGTTCTTATTGCTTAACCTACTGCCGCAGACGTCAATGGGGAAAACATCAGCCAATACGAAACGGCAACCATTTAAAAATTGCGTAGATCGTCTTATTTTATTTAACAAGGTAGGTAATATTAATCGAATAAATTATTTACAAAGTGTTCCAGAATAATGTTTTCTTTTTGTTCAGTATTATATTTTGTACCTGGAACAGGAATGAGTTATTCTGAGACCCATTGTGTATTACAATCAATTTTATGTGGCATACAAGTAATTCCACGAAACATTGATAATGAAGTAAAAATATTCCAAAGTAATAAAACCGATGAAAACACAAAAGCATTGGTCGCTTTGTCCCATTATCTACATAAAAGTTATTAATTGTATTTTTGTAAAACTTGATGTTATAAACCATTTTTCTAAAATTTGATTTTTTGATTTTTAATTTTTTTCAAAGCTTAATATCCAACGACGCAATTAAAACCTCTACCAGCCTGTTTCACAATAATTGATGCTGTGGACTTTTTGTTGAAAGCTCATTTAAGCCCAGCTTTAAATTTAAAGCCCATTACAAAATTCCAATAAAAATAAAAGATGTGTCCACGAAATTGGATGTAGGAATTGCATCTGAACTAACAGAATCACTTGTAGAGAACGAAAATTTGACAGTGGTTCATGATTTTTAAATATCTTATATTTCAGAATTATTATTTTTTAGCAAATTTTTCAAAAAAATTTCCCTGTAACTGATTTTCAATTTGAATTTTATTAAATTTAGAGTTGCTTTATTTTTATGAAACATTTAATTTGATAATACGATCTATTGGAGTATTTGACATGTTTTATTGTGCCTATCATGTATTTGTTAACGAGGTGCCACCTATCTACAAAAAATATGACGACATAAAATATAAGAAAAGTTACGAAGGAATGTTTTGTAACCAAAATAGCAAAACCTACATTATAGGATGTAAAATTAATTTAATTTAAGTTCTTTAGTTATAATTTTTAACGATAACTGTATTTTTTTTTTTGTAAACTAGTATACATTATTATTTCAAGTTAAACATGTGAGTTTAATTTAAATACATTCATAGAAGTTCCAAATGAAAATTATGCGTTTTCTTAAACATGGTTATAATTATAATTAATTAATATTCACCACTTAGCTTACAAAAAATTTAGTGTATGGTCTAATACAAATCAAAGTGTATTGAATTAAAATGTATAGCATTTTCACATTAATATTTAAACCATTTTGCGTTAAATAAATAAAGCAATTAAAAATACTAACTAATGTAGATTGCTGTAATTTTTATCATGCAAATGCATTATATTTTAAAGTATTGAAGATTGATCTTTTTAATTCAATTTGTATTACTTTGTATTGCCTATTACAATAAAATTTAATAGGAAATAATTTACATTTTAAAGCAATATTTACATTATATTTTAATAAAAAATTCGAGGATTGTAATGTAATCTTACATTAAATATATTTTATTGCAAGGTGTTATTTAAATTTTAAAGCAGTTTTGCGCTGGACCCATACACATTACCGCTTGCATTACATATGCCTACTTTTTTCAAGTGTGTACATTTACTAAGTAACGATTAAAAAAAACTATTAAATAAATTTTTCTCACAAATTGCATGCAACGGAAAAACAAGAAAATCATTCGAAACAATACTGAGATGTGTACCAATTGGTCAAAACATCAGTAGGGAATTGTTTTAAAATTTGTTTCTTCCAATTCCTTAAGAGCATTCGTAAAAATTTCGACATTTTTTTGGCAATCTATTCTATTTCGACCAATGAAATTAAAAATTTTGATTGATCTGATTTTACGTTTATCGCTAATTGTAATGATTCATATAGGTCTGATGGTGTTGGGGTCTTTATTAGATCTACTTTTAATTTTCATTTTACTGCATTGAACTTCTCATCAGCTGATGTTATGAAACTAACAGTTCGCATTGACAATATCGATTTCTGTTTTATTCTAGTCTATAGATTGCATTTTATTTCTTCAGATATTTTTTTACATGAATTAAATGATTTTCTAGTTACTGGGGATTTAAATATTGATTTATTGAAAATGTTACTTGGGGATTTAAATATTGATTTATTGAAAGAGTCACTTTCTCTTATGAATAGCGTTACGATATCATGCTCAAATACATGTATTGATCATGTATTTGCTGAACCAAATATTTTAAAATATTCTCTTGAGATCAAAAGTATAAATTTCCAAGTGACTGATCATAATACTATAATGTTAGCATTGAATATTTTTAATCCAAAAAATAGTTTTTACGTTGTCAACCAAAATTCAATTTCAAACAAAAATTAATTATTGCGATTTAATGAATTCTTTAAATTCTTATGATTGGACTTCTGGGTTCTCTAATAACGACCCAAATTTATCTTATTCCATTTTTATTAATAAATTAACTGGCGAGTTAGGTAAAAACAAATCGATAAAAAAATCGGTAAAAACAAATCGATAAATCTACATTTTCCCTTATAAGTTTCTCCGCAGGTCTCACCGAATTTTGATTATTAGATGTTGGTGGAATTATGGTGCATGAGGTATTCATTGAACTATGATTTTGTTCTAGCTCATTCAATAAATTTTCAAGTGAGTGAAACGCTCTAAAGTAACCGTAAATGAAGTTTTGTTAAACTTTATTTACTTATTGTCTGACACTTACCTGATTGATCAACATCAAATTCTGGTACAGGTGAACTACTTTTAAAAAATTAAACACATGTTTTATGATAACTCTTAAATTTCTCTCGTAACGTGAATTTTTCTCGAGCTGAAATCCCCTTTTATGTAGATTTTAGTAGGACCGTTAGAAAAATAAACTAACTAGTAAAAAATATCAACGAATCAAAAACTCGAAAACTATATCAAGGGCTAGATATAGCTGCAAAAATCTCAATAAAAATAACAACAAAATTTTATTTGAATTTGGATATAGAAAATTCTATAGAAGGAAACTAAATTAGAAAATAAATTAGAATACGTATGACCAGCATATTAAAAGCATAACTGAAGTTACGCTATAACCCTTGATGGTTCGAGTAACTTAAAAAAAAGTATATATCTACTGTATTAATGTGCAAATATTGTTATTATATTGAAGTTATAAACTAGTTGAATTTAAAGAATGTTTTAATTAATAAGTAGGTAAAATAAGTAATGTAATTTAACTTGTCTATTAAATAAAAAAAGCTTCTATTACATCCTCCCTCTTGCAGGTGTTGTGTAGACCACCTGCAAATTTTTGGTTATTTTTAGCTTTGTAGGTATACCCCGTTTACCTCCTTCAGTGAGCTTTTGGCTAAAGCTCTATGCATCGGAATCTTTCGTGTTTACCTATCTTCCAAACATTATTGTTTAGTGCTACACTACTCTATAACCATTTGTTTAAACCGATTTCATTAACACCCTTATTCCTTTAGTCGCATCACTTCAGGCGACATGACTACTCATCTACTTGGTTACTAGATTATTAAATCGAACCTTACAAAATAATTAAATACAAAACTCGTTGCGGCTGTTTTTTAAATCTTAGTATGCTGCTTTATAACTATTTTCTTGTGACTTCTATCCCTTCAAACGACAATTTCCATCACTTGAAATTTTGATGCGACAAATAAATATATTTTTTTTTCAAACTATGGCAGCCAACTAAGATTTAAAAAATATTCACTGCTATAGTTGTGTACGAAATTATTCAGCATATTTCGATTTTACAATCTAGTAATCAAGAAGATCTATAGTCACGTCGCATGAAGTGATGCGCCTAAGGGAATAGAGGCCTAAAGCTTCGATATTCACATACTCTATGGTGGAACCTGTATTTTCATTGGAACCTTGCGTTGTTCTTGTCACTGGCGTTATTGAGGTGCAGGCACTGGTTCGTCAGATTAATTACCGTTTGCTTGCGAATACTCTTCAACTTCTAGCGGGCACTCTGCTCCTCGTTTTTCCCTAGATCGTTTCATTTGTTTGTGCATCCAATCAATTTTTCTTGTAAATTCGTCATCATCTTATGGAACTCAGCGTTACTACAGGCAATTGTACTGTTTTCGTAATGAAATTAAAATATAAAGAGCTACAGATAAGAATACAATTATCATTCATTGGTAACCAATTCCTAAATTTGACGACTATTTCATACTTTTATGATTCTTTGAAACATTTCTTAAACTGATTTACTTCGAATTTTACTATGGACAGAAATTATGTAACGTTCCCAATAAGTTATCTGTGAATTCTTACATGTGATAATAGAACACATCCATCATTAGATTGTACATATTTTTTTAAGAATGTTTTGTGTATTATGCTTCTGTTTAATTAAATATTATTTCATTTCGTTCCAGGTAAATTTACGATTACGACTTTATTTAATTAAATAACAAGGCAAGGTAAATACTAAAAATACTAAATTTTTATTATTATTTTTTTAAATCTAGATAGCTGTAATAGGATTTCGGAAGGTATTAAGTATTTAACTGGGAAGATGGGTAATAAAATATAAGAATATTAAGAATTTGTACATCGTTCATACATACATTAGGTTTTATTTAATGCAACCTGTTCTTTGGCGCGGATCTAACTCTATATCAAGCACAATAGTTGAATTCTCATTTTGAAGTTTTCTGCCACCTTATCACAAAAACCCCATTATCTATTTAAGGAGACGCACCTAATCGTATATGATGATTGAAATCATTGTTTATTGGCTGCTATTAAATATATTTTTTCCGAAGTTTTAATCAAAAAAAGAAATATTTATATGGCTTTTCTATTATTATTGCCATTTTTATTGTTTTCTACATACGAGCATAAGTATGTAATTTAGCAAGATCGATAATATTTTTTATCTCGTTTAAAAGTAATATTTTATGTACATATACCGAAGAATTTTACACTATATATTATTTGAAAGTATAAAAAACCATTAGAACTATTCTGAAGAAGTAAACATATTTGGCAGTTGGCAGTTACAAAATCAATTTAAGAGAATTACTTTGTTATTACGACAATATTACTTCCTACTATAGTTACTATTTGTACCCACTTCACAAAATTGAAGAATATTTCAAATTGTAATTCTAAGTATCTCAATCATTGAGTGATATACCTGAGAAAACGGCTGCACTATCAATTTTATCAAGTAAATTTCCATTTGAATTGTTTAGGCTTTCAAAAATTCTCAGCAATTTTTATATTCTTTAAGCTGATCATGTGTTGATTAGCTGACCTACCATCTTAAAGGTGGCCGCATTACAAGAAATATTTCTTTGCGATTTTGTACATTTACCGTGTTTTAGGGCACTAGAAATTTTCCGGTTTGATTTTTGATGAGCTCCATGCCAGTTTAAACTATACTGACATGCAAAATAAGTCAACCAATGAGTTCCTCATTCACCAAAGCAGTCATAGCATAGTTGTATTAAATGTCTCATAATTGTAACTTTTCTATCCCACCCTAGTATTTTGCATCGAAAACATGATCCCTTTTGCATGCTAGGGTAAACTACCCAGTCATGAGCCCCCTTAACATAAATTTCAACTGTTAGTCGTCTGTTATCATCCATTTTAAATAATTTTTATGTAATTTTTAATGTAAATTGCAGATTAATTACTTGAGAATAAAAATTCTTAGATTACTTTGGAATTATTTCATTAAGCAAAATTGATTAAAAAAACTGGATTTTTGCCAGTTGCGAGCCCCCAATTTCTAGTTGTTAGCCTTGTTTGATCCAATAATGAGCCACCTTAATAATCGATGCTTTTGAATTTAAAGAAAACAGGTTATAGGCAAGCAAATAATATTTCCATTTTATTGAAATCGCAAAATTGATTTCACTAACATCGGACGTAAAATAAAACAAACGAAAAGTGCAGTGTTAGTGCTTTTTGTTTTGTTATAATATATAATATACAATTGTAATTTAGTGAGTGATAATGTGAACATGAAGGCCCTTTTTTCCCCAAAAAAAACTTCTTCGAACACCGAAAGCCGAACACAATCTACATCAAACTTGAACCAGCTTCATGTAGAAAATTTAAATATTGCAAGTACAAGTGTAAATCAAGTGGGTAAAGTTCAACATAGTCCAAATAAAACACCTATACAAGTGATTAAAAGTGCTTCTTCGACAGAATTAGTTATACCGCCGTTTAAAATTATAAATCAAAACAGCGAAGAAAAAATTAATTCATCAGCAAATGCAATGCTAAACGAAAACAATAAGAATGAACTCAGTGCGACGAACTCTAGTGACCGTGGTCAGTTTGAAAATAATCTAGTGCAAACGGGATTGGATAGGTATATCACCGTTCAATCTAAAAGAAAACGTAGCCCGAGATCTGCTCAGTTTGCTGGCAGGAGCAAAGTGACACGGATTGAACTAGTTGTTAACCAAATACCGCTTAACAACCAATTTTCTAATTTAGAGGTCGGGGACCTTAATACAGCGCCGAAATCGAAACCTGAGAAACCGCCTCCAATTTATTTAAGAGAAGCATCTAACAATGAACTGGTTAAAAAAATCGCATCATTAACAGACTCTAAATTTTATATTGCCCCGCTCAAAAGGGATAATATAAACGAAACAAAGATTCAAACCTTCGAAATCGATGGCTTCAGAGCCCTAGTCAAACATTTCGACGAAGTTGGTAAAAAATATTACACATACCAGCTAAAAAGTCAAAAAGGGCTCATTGTTGTGCTAAAAGGAATTGAAAGCTGCGTAGATGTTAGCGACATACAAGCTGCACTTGCTGCGGAAGGTTTCCATTGTAACGATTTGTAATGGTCACCCGGTACGCATGAACTTTTTTTCTGTGCAAATATAAACGGTTTGTTTTTATTGTAGGGATGCAAATGTGAAATTAGATTTTTAAGATTAAAATGAAAAATACAAAAAAAAAAAAAAAAAAAGAATTTGCGGATCGATCAGTGGTCAGTCGAAATCAAATAATTAAATAAAAAATACCTGCAGCATTGACTGGGGTTTAAAATTGTGATAGTAGCTTAGTAGCTAATAGAATTAGTTAACATAAGAACCAAAGAAAAAAAAAGTTTAATAATAAGTAAATAAAATTTCATGTTATGGATAGTTAACGTGCTTCTGTAAAAATAGTTAAGTGCATGAGTGAATGAAGGTATATAGACCTGTGTGGTAAGAATAGTTAGTGTTAACGTGAAATTGAACTTAAATATACAAGTATTATAAAACTATATAACTATTCAATAAAGCAAGCCTAATAAAATAATTAGGTATTATTACTCGTGCAATACGTAACGGTTCATTCATCATTATTTGAAGAACGTGTTCGATAAGTCGCGAGCGTCTTGAAAACAATAACATAGGGTGTGTAGGAATAACCTGAATCGCACAAAGTTACTATGTTACGGTAATTAAATAATATAATATAAATAATAATAAGTTAATATAATATATAAGAAAAGCAGCAACACGAAATATTAATATTACTCCACTAAAAAAACGATTAGAAATAATTTACTGGTGCGATTAAGACGAGCTCGAGTAAACCGTTTGTCTGAATAATATATCTCATTATTTATATGAATTGGAACCACCGTAAAATGGGACGGAATAATATATATCATACTGTGGATTCTTCGATACCTGCCTTCGGATCCGCAACGCAACGTTGAATGTGTATTTGGGGTGCCGGCTTGTAAGTCTAGTTTAATTTAAGTTAGTTTACGAATATAAATAAAAATAATATTAACAAAATTTTTGAATTTAAAAATAAAATTATTATCAATCTTAAATTTTTTGTGTCATAGTTTTTTTTTATATATAATGATTAAATTTAGCTAGGTGAGAATGATTGGCGGCTGATCGATTAAAATCATTTCTAGTGATGATGGTGCCGAATAATAGTGCGATATTTTCTTTTTTTACACCTTTATAATTTATTTGTATAATGGCCATAGGCGTGAATAATCGAACCAACCGTGATTCCGGAAGATGCTATCCAAAAACATTTTTTTATCACGCGTTGCTAGACGGATATGCAACCCATTGTTACAAAATGGCGCCGAAACAGGGACCTAATGTGTCCACGCGTTATCTTTAATCGGAAAACGTGCTTAGATTTTAATCTTTATTATTCTCGACGATCCGTTGACGGTTCTTTAAATTTGGAATTCCGGTTCGTCGAGCATAATGGATATTTCAGTTTTAGCCATAACCTTTGCGGTAGTTAAAATAAAAATTCACTTTTTTTTTCTTTTCAAATTTTAATGTTCAACTTTCAATTCCGTGATTAAATTTTACAATAAAATGGCGTCAGAATGGGCATCAGCAATTGAACGATCTATCATTTAGATTACTTGCTGGGTTCACACTGAGTACATAATAACATTTTTCTTTATCGGTAGTAATTGATTAAGTAAACAATTATCCTGATTGACCCTCTGAATAATACAGTTATCTCATGGATGAATGGATGCTTTTCTCCTACCGAACATCGAAAATAAACTTAATTTTTTCCTGCGTACAAATTTTGTTATCGAAATTTCACGTGGGTATTTCATAATTATTTTTTTTGCACTTATTCGGTTACCCGTCATCATCACTAGAATAAAATATCAATTATTAATAAACGAATTTAATACATTTTTCATAATTTCACATTATAACCTTATTTGAGTTTAATTTTATTATTTTTACATATATCATTATTATTACATTATCGCCATATTTAATAATTTTCATTTGGTTCGGTTTTCATATTGCACAGGTAACTTGCGTTACCAATTTCGCTAGTTTACATTTTTATATTTTATTTTGCAATTTCCAAATTATAATTTTGCATAGTTATTTTGATTGTTGTAGTATAGAGCTTTTGCAATTTTAACAAGCCTTTGTCTTAAGCAACAACAGTCTCGTTTGCACTATGGACTTGTTAGAAAATTGGGACCCTCTTAAAGGGCTAACGGAGGAAGAAATCGACATAGAATGTATGGTAAGGGGAATTGAACGATCGCAATCAGAATGGGAAGAAACTTTAAATAATGCTCTTACTTCAGAACGAGGTAACCCCTCATTAAAACCCACTGATACACATGCTGGCGACGCCCAACAGGAGTTGAAACGCTGTTCGAATCAAATCCCCGTGTTAACTCGAATTTTGGAAGACGAGCGGGTTATAAAATTGGATTCATTAGCTGACATAAAAGGTCGAATAAAACATTGGAGAGACAGAACATTTCGATTAAAAGGTTGTTTCCACCAAGATAACGAGGTGGACAAACTGATAAACCATTGGCGACGTCTAGAACGTTTGTATCAAACATGCGTAGAAAAGTTGAAAGACTCTCAAACTGATCTAAAGGATTCACCCAATGATACGGTATTATCGGCAGTGACAGAAGCTCCAAATAATCTAACTATCGGTACTAAGTCCGTAGAATCAGTGACTCCTAATTTGCAACAACTACATATTCATCCGGTACCCACATCTGTTTCTTATACATCATCAGATAGTACAATTTTATCTCGGACACACGAATCAACTATGGTTACGTGGAGCACGAAAGATAATTTCACATCAAAAACTTTAGCGTACCAACTTGTACCTCACACTCGGAACCAGCATACTACTGAAAACGATAAAGCATTGGTGACCAAACCAATTCCAGGATACAATGTTCCAATCAATGACTTTAAACCTTTAAATCACGCCTCTACCTACCAGACTAGGCAACCTAATCGTAATCAAGATCCGCCCTTCGTTCAACATCCGTACGTTTCCAATAATTATCAATCTCCTGGATCATTTTCCGCCCCGACTAACTTTCCGTATATGTATAAATCTGAGCCAAAATGGAACATAACTTTCTCCGGACAACCTCAAGGCCTAGAAGTTCATGACTTCATATTTCGAATGGAGTCAATTGCTTGGAGAGAGCAGGTGCCACTGAACCAATTATATGCTATCATGCCGAAGTTTTTGACCGACGTGGCAGAAAAATGGTACTGGATTTTTATCCAAAAATATCCCGGAGCCTCATATCCCCAACTACGACAAGCAATAATACAGAGATTTAGTAGCATAGACACCGATCGCGCAACTCGAAGAGCGATTGAGACACGGAAGCAACGGATTAATGAATCTCTAAGCGACTTTCTCCTTGAAATAGAAAGTATGAATCATAGGTTGAATCGACCGTTACCGGAAATAGATTTGTTAGAGATCGTAAGAGAAAACATGAACTTCGAGTTACAACAGATGACTCTTCCTTTGTCTATATCCTCTATAGAAGAGTTAAGATTAATTTGCCACAGATACGAGCGATTGTGGGAAAATAAACGAACAAGCGACAGGCCGATCATAGATCGTAGAGTAAGGTTTGTAAATGAATTAATGGCACCATCTCAAAACCAATTCACTGACGTTCGACGTAGGATACCCCTCGACTATAGTGATGACAAGAGTAATTACGATTCATTTCACCCTGACGAAAACGAATATTATGTCGAGGAAATGGCCCCTAATATAAATAAAGCTTTGCGCCAATATCCAAAGGACAGTAACTACAGACAACAAAAATTAATATGCTGGAATTGTCACATGCCAGAGCACCGATACCAAGACTGTAATCTACCTCCTCAAGGAATATTTTGTTACGGTTGCGGAACAAAGGATATATTAAAGCCCAACTGTACCAATTGCCAACGAAGTTCGGAAAACTATTCACCGGGAGTGAGTCGAGCGGGATTGACACAACCGGTAAAGATTATGGCCCGCTCACAGAGGCCAGCAACTCCACCCATGAGATACGCGACAGATGCAGCCTCCAACACCGAACCGCCTCGTTATCGTTAGAACCACACCCGTATAATATGACCGCTAATAAGGAAGTATCTGGTAGTGATACGCCAATTCAATCTACTAGTTTTAAACTCAATACCTTATTAAAAACCTTTCAGAGAACTAGACAATATTGGAAAGAGAGACGTAATTTCATTCGCGCCTGTGCTGAGACTTGTATCGGAATGGCAAAAGACAATAGACCCTATGCGATTGTTGAGATTAATGGGACCCGTATTCGTGGGTTAATGGACAGCGGCGCCTCTCTTAGCATATTAGGACATCGGTCATTAGAATTCCTAAAGAAAATAAAGGCTAGTTACAAATGCATTGCAGCTGAAGTCTCTACTGCTGATGGTTCCAAAAACAAAATTGTCGGTTTTGTCGATTTGTCGGTAAAATTCAATAACCAAATTAAAATTGTTCGATTTTACATTGTGCCTTCTTTACTTGGGCAAGTTTATCTAGGAATTGATTTCTGGAATCTTTTCCAAATTAAGCCTCAAATAGTCGATTCCCTCGAACTTAGTTCCTCTATAACTACGGATGAGAATAAACATTCCCTAACTCCTGCCCAATCCACAGAATTCGATAAGATTTTAGCTTCTTTTCCATCGTATGAAAAGAATGGATTAGGTCATACGAATTTAATTGAACATCACATCGATGTTGGAAATAGTTTGCCAATAAAACAGCGACATTACGCTGTCTCTCCGGCAATCCAGGAACTGATGTACCAGGAACTTGACCGGATGTTATCTCTAGGGGTAATAGAAGAGAGCTCGAGTTCATGGTCATCACCAGTTGTGCTTATTCGCAAACCTAACAAAATTAGGCTTTGTCTTGATTCGCGAAAGGTCAATGCTGTGACGAAAAAAGACGCCTATCCTTTGCCTTTAATCAATGGCCTCTTAGGTAGATTAAACTGTACAAAATATATCTCCAGCATTGACCTTAAAGATGCCTTCTGGCAGATACCACTCGCTCCTACCTCTAGAGATAAAACCGCATTCACAGTTCCTGGTCGTCCATTATACCAATTTCGAGTAATGCCATTCGGCTTATGTAATTCTCCACAGACGATGTGTCGCCTGATGGTGGTGCCGCATTGTTACCATCAACAAATATTCGTATACCTTGACGACTTGTTGATCACTTCTGCTACAATTGAGGAGCACTTTAAACTGCTAGCCATCGTATCCAAACGCCTTAATGATGCGGGGTTAACCATAAATGTCAACAAGAGTCACTTCTTCATGAAACAAATCAAGTACTTGGGCTACGTGGTTGGAGAAGGAGGAATAAAAACGGACCCAGAAAAAGTGGAATCTATCAAAAATTTTCCCTCTCCTTCCACAGTAAAACAAACCCGTAGGTTACTTGGTATGACAGGGTGGTATCAGCGATTCATACCTAATTATGCCCAGGTGACCACCCCTATCACTAACTTATTGAAAAAACAACCCAAGTTTATTTGGACAAGCGAAGCTCAAGTTGCTCTAGAACAGTTAAAATACCTACTATCAACCGCCCCTCTCCTAACAAACCCAGACTATTCACAACCATTCTGGATTCGTTGTGACGCTTCGAAAACCGGAGTTGGGAGTGTTCTATTCCAAAAGGACATCGAAGGTAATGAAAGGCCAATAGCTTTCATGTCGAAAAAATTGAACCAAGCGCAGAGTAATTACTCTACGACGGAACTGGAATGCCTAGCAGCGGTGTTAAGCGTACGAAAGTTTCGCCCCTACATCGAAGGTTATCACTTCACAATAATAACCGACCATTCGAGCCTTAAATGGCTAATGGCTCAAAATGACTTAAACGGTAGACTAGCCCGTTGGAGCCTGAAACTTCAGGCGTATGATTTTGATATTCAACACCAGCGCGGTTCAGAAAATGTAGTGCCTGATACTCTATCGAGAATGTATTGCGACACTATGAACACAGAAATGATTTCTACTATCGATCTCTCCTCAACGGGTTTCGACGATCTCGATTACTGTCGACTACGCGAAAATATTAACAAATTCCCAGATAAATATCCTTCGTTCAAGATTGTATCAGAGCGGATTTACATAAAAATTGGTGCAAACTCCGATCCAACGTTGACCGATGTCTCGAATTGGAAGCTTTGGATACCACGAAGTATGACCGAGCATCTAATAAAACAATATCATGATGTCCCACTAGCTGCGCATGGTGGCATTATGAAAACTTTAACAAGGTTACGACAGCATTTTTATTGGCCAGGAATCAGAAAACAAGTTTATGATTACGTCAAGAACTGCGTAGTGTGTAAGACAACAAAAAGTGCTAACTCTTTCTCAAGACCTCCCCTAGGCCAATCTCTAATTGCATCAAGACCTTGGGAACATGTCTACATCGATCTAATGGGACCTTATCCACGATCGAAACAGGGCAATACATATATTTTAGTGGTTTTAGACCAATTTACTAAATTCGTACTTTTAAAACCCTTAACATCGAGCACTACTAATAAAATTACAACCTACCTGAAGAATGACGTTTTTCTGGTTTTTGGTGTTCCCAAACAAGTCCGTACCGACAATGGACCACAGTTTTTAAGCAAAGCTTTTCAAGAACTACTGACAGAACTACATATCGCCCACAGTAAAACGGCCGTATACTCACCACAGGCAAACGCTTCGGAGCGTGTGAATCGATCGGTCGTGGCCGCAATTAGAGCATACGTGCAAACTGAACATAAAAACTGGGATAAGTATTTGGGGGAAATTGCATGTGCCCTTCGAACCGCAATACACCAAACCATAGAACATTCGCCATATTTCCTGCTTTTTGGATACCATATGGTAACGAATGGTAAATCTTACGACATGTTACGAGAAATGCAATGTTTAGGAGAAGATATTGACGTATTACCAAATACTGACAGGATTTCAATATTACATTCTACGATAGGTAAACATCTTCGAGAAGCTTTTGAAAAATATTCCAAATATTATAATTTACGGACTCGACATGTTAATTTCACTCCTGGACAAACTGTGTATATTTTAGAACATCCCCAAAGCTCTGCTGCAAACAATATTTGTGCAAAATTTTGTCCGAAATATGTAAAAGCGGTAATTTTCAAAAAAATTGGAAATGTCACTTATATGTGCAAAGATGAAAACGGAAAACTATTGGGAAATTTCCATGCAAAGGATATAAAAGAATAATGGTATAATATACTGAACACTCAGATTCGAACTTCGCATGCTAAGCCTTGACATGCCTTTTCGAATCTGTCCTGTAACGATTTGTAATGGTCACCCGGTACGCATGAACTTTTTTTCTGTGCAAATATAAACGGTTTGTTTTTATTGTAGGGATGCAAATGTGAAATTAGATTTTTAAGATTAAAATGAAAAATACAAAAAAAAAAAAAAAAAAAGAATTTGCGGATCGATCAGTGGTCAGTCGAAATCAAATAATTAAATAAAAAATACCTGCAGCATTGACTGGGGTTTAAAATTGTGATAGTAGCTTAGTAGCTAATAGAATTAGTTAACATAAGAACCAAAGAAAAAAAAAGTTTAATAATAAGTAAATAAAATTTCATGTTATGGATAGTTAACGTGCTTCTGTAAAAATAGTTAAGTGCATGAGTGAATGAAGGTATATAGACCTGTGTGGTAAGAATAGTTAGTGTTAAGGTGAAATTGAACTTAAATATACAAGTATTATAAAACTATATAACTATTCAATAAAGCAAGCCTAATAAAATAATTAGGTATTATTACTCGTGCAATACGTAACGGTTCATTCATCATTATTTGAAGAACGTGTTCGATAAGTCGCGAGCGTCTTGAAAACAATAACATAGGGTGTGTAGGAATAACCTGAATCGCACAAAGTTACTATGTTACGGTAATTAAATAATATAATATAAATAATAATAAGTTAATATAATATATAAGAAAAGCAGCAACACGAAATATTAATATTACTCCACTAAAAAAACGATTAGAAATAATTTACTGGTGCGATTAAGACGAGCTCGAGTAAACCGTTTGTCTGAATAATATATCTCATTATTTATATGAATTGGAACCACCGTAAAATGGGACGGAATAATATATATCATACTGTGGATTCTTCGATACCTGCCTTCGGATCCGCAACGCAACGTTGAATGTGTATTTGGGGTGCCGGCTTGTAAGTCTAGTTTAATTTAAGTTAGTTTACGAATATAAATAAAAATAATATTAACAAAATTTTTGAATTTAAAAATAAAATTATTATCAATCTTAAATTTTTTGTGTCATAGTTTTTTTTTATATATAATGATTAAATTTAGCTAGGTGAGAATGATTGGCGGCTGATCGATTAAAATCATTTCTAGTGATGATGGTGCCGAATAATAGTGCGATATTTTCTTTTTTTACACCTTTATAATTTATTTGTATAATGGCCATAGGCGTGAATAATCGAACCAACCGTGATTCCGGAAGATGCTATCCAAAAACATTTTTTTATCACGCGTTGCTAGACGGATATGCAACCCATTGTTACACCATGTCAAATCTATTGGTAATATAGTAAACCGTGAGAAGGTACCCCAACCAATGTTCCGTTTGGAACTAGAGCCAGAGGAAGAAAAGTCAAAAGGAGTTCACAAGATTTACAACCTAAAATATTTGCTATATCGCAAAATAGTTATTGAAGAACCTAGTAAGAGGTCAGTACCAGTTCAATGCATAAAGTGCCAAGAATACGGACACACCAAAGCATACTGCACCTTAAATGATGTTTGTGTTATTTGTGGTGAACTTCACGACTACAAACAGTGTGACAAATCTCGCAATGACCCATCTGTGAAATGTTGCAGTAACTGCGGGGAAAATTATACTGCAAATTACAGGGGATGTGCAGTGTATCTGGACTTAAAACGGAAAATAAACCCTAAAATGAGAGCTGAGCAACGAATGCTCAATGTGCAATTTAATCAGAGGGCCATGTTACCAAAAAATACAATAGTCACCAAACCTGCGAGTGCAAACACACAAAATGATAACTTGGAGACGTTTGACAGCAGTTTTGCACAACCAGGTGTTTCTTATGCAAACATCCTAAAAGGTAACAAACCGAAAGCCAAAGTTCGTTTTAATGAAGAGGACCTAAACATTCCTTCCACGCTAAATAAATTAACCGAGACCATCCAAAGTTTCATGACGATGATGGAAAGGCAAATGAGCATGGTGATGCAAAATATGAATACGCTTATGCAAATAATAGTTAAAAATCAAAAATGACAGTTCTAAATAGCTATTTGGAATGCGAACGGGCTTCCGCAACATAAAGCTGAAGAACACATCTTTCTTATCGAACAAAATATAGACATCATGTTAATCCGGATGGAAAAGCACACGGCGGCACCGCAGTCTAGATAAAAAGAAGGTTAAAGCACTACGAGCTCCAGAAATATGCTAAAGATCACATCCAAGCTACAACAATATCGGCTGTTTACTGTCCACCGAAACATGCAATTAAAAAAGAGCAATTTATCGACTACTTTAATCAGTTGGGAATCAAATTTCTAGCAGGAGGTGATTACAACGCTAAACATGTGTAATGGGGTTCGAAGTTGACGTCACCCAAGGGCAAGCAACTCTACGAAGCAATAAATGAGAAAAACCTAGATTATTTATCATCTGGACATCCCACTTATTGGCCTACCGATAGAAAGAAAATTCCTGATTTAATAGATTTCTGTGTAATACGAGGAATAGCACGCACCAATGCTCAAGACGTTGACTGTTATGATTTATCATCAGATCACTCACCAATAATCGTAACACTAAGTACGCAAGCATTAAAAACTGAACCGCCCCAACGTTTAACAAACAAACTAACGAAATGGGTTCTGTATAGAAACATAGTAGACGTAAATTGTCATCTGGATGTCCCACTGCAAACACCAGAAGATATCGATGCCGCGATAGAAAACTTAAGACAAATAATGGAAATGGCTGCAAAAAAAGCTACTCCGGAGTACAAAAATTCTGAAAAAAATAGCAAGCTTTCAAGTAACATTCAAAAGTTATTGGCAGATCACTGGCAGGCCAATTTACCGGACCAGCTCTACCAATCCAGCGACCATTGAAATCACGATCAAGTATTGCACGTGCCACCACCGAATAGTGTGCAGGACAACCATCATGTTGAAACCACATGTTCCGTTTCACTTCTAAGCTCAAATTTTCAAGTAATATTGGCAGTTGATTTTCCAAAATGTTTCGCTACATTTGACCATTCAAGTTGCCTTCAATAATGTGGGGATCTATGAGTTTGTTGCCAATTATTCCACACCACACGTTGACAGTCCAAGGACGCTGATGTTCAACTTGAATGACGAAGCCAGTGCGGATTTGTAACACTCCAATAATGCATGTTGTGTCAATTAACCGTTCCATGGTTTGTAAAAGACGATTCGTCAGAGAACATTACGCAACGAAAAAAATTGGGGGTTTGCTGTATTTGTTCACGTGCCTATTGACAAAAAGTTACCCGATTTTGGAAATCAGCGCCATGAAGATCTTGATGTAAAGACACATGATATGAATGATACTTGTGCCGTTTTAAAATTCTCCGAACACTGGTGAGGGACAATCCGGAATCGCGAACTATTTCTCGTGTACTAACATGAGGATTATGAGCCACTGCTGCCAATACAGTAATTTCATTATTTTCTCCAGTGACTGTTGCTATACGGGTCCTCTTTTTCGGTTGAACATTTCCATCAGTAATAAATTGTTTGATAGTACGGCCATATGAAGCACGTGAACGAACCCTATCCCGAAAACGTTGAGCGTAAATAGCAACAGAATTTTCAAGATTTCTGCCAGCTTCTCCATAAACCAGAACCATTTCAATTTTCTCTGGAACAGTTAAACGCTCCATTCTAAAGTATTTTATCGTTTATTTTGCAATTACGAAAAACATGAAGATAAGAAATAACACAAACGTTAAATGTGATTTACAAAACTGAATAAATTGTTTTGATGACGAATTTCGAGTATTTCCAATGAAAACGTGATGTTTTTTATTTCAAACGTATTGCAGAATCGAATGCGTGTGTTCTAAGAAGGAGAAATTGAAAAAATTGAAATTCGTCGATTACAACGCCAACTATCATGAACCGAACAAAATATTTCATTCAATTCATACGTACTTTTAGTCGTAGAATCCGTATCTGCAATAAAAAATATGGCTTCCTATATCAGTTTAAAAGTTACCCCCACCCCACCTACAAAGCGGGGGGTGGGGGACTATTTTTTTGCACTAATGTATTTCCCCCGCGGTATGATTAAATTTTGATTATGGACATTTTTTCCGTAGAGTGGCTATTTTTCGAGATATTTGATCGTCTCAGTTTAAAAGAAACACCCGGTATAATCTACAAAATTATCACAAATTCAAGGTAATTGTTTCAGAGTTTACACTCTTTCATCACTCTACATTTTTAGTCTTTTTGTTTACTTTATGCATGAAATTGTGTAAAACAATTTCTGTCTTTATTAAGGCATAACGCGGTTGCACATTTACCTCACGATAGAAAGGTATAACCTTTACAATTAGGTAGTTTACACTGCAGACGCTTCTTGTTCCAGATCGGCCAGTGTCTTGTACTGTCGATTCTAATTTCCTTTACTGGGATTGATGAACTCGTCGCTATTTTCCGTTTCAATTCTAACTTCTTATTAATTTCAGAGGGCCGCCCAATCACAGTTTGTTTTTGTTGAAATTTACATAATATCTCTCCTAATTCTAGCCTATAGTCGGCTAAATTTAAAATTTGCTTTGGACCCGTATTGTGAGTTTGTTGAACTCTCTTATAAAGTAGCCACGAATTAACGACGGACATGTCTAACAGATGGTAAAATATTCTCATATACCACTTTTTCGATCTTAGCAATATTTTATATCTGCCAATAAAGCTTTCCAGCAAATCAACGCCTCCCATATATGTGTTATACTCTTTTATAATGTTGGGCCATTGTATTTGAATTCAAGATTTTGTTTGTTTATCATATCGGTCTGAGCTTCGGATTAGGTGACGTCCAGCGAAGTTCGAAATTAACGTTACTAAATGGTTGTCTTTCCACGCAACCGTAGTTAATTCAACATTATCCACTATTGCAGTATACTCAACCGATGTTCCTCTCTTAGACTTCTTCGTTTCCTTTTCCGTAGGAAATTTGCAACTCGGAATTCTGTTTCTACGAATTGTTGCTAAACATAAGATTCCTTGCTTAGATAACTCCACGACTAATGGTACTGAGGAATAGTAATTATCAAAATATACTCGATAATTTTGATGGCGAGGCGCTTCTCTTAGCATTCTAATTACTATATTGGCTCTAGCTCCTAAAACTTTCTCGTACGTTGGTCGTTTCAGAAGGTTGTTTTCCTGTCCAGTGTAAATCTCGAAGTTATATGAAAATCCAGAAATACCTGAGAGCTCGAACAGTTTAAATCCCCATTTATGGGGTTTATTAGGCAAATATTGCTTTATTGCAGTTTTGGCTTTCGTGGAGCAGAGCTGTTCGTCCACGGCAAGACACGATTCATTGGAATTTTGCGAAAATTATTTTGAAGCGCTTCAATTACAGGTCGAATTTTAAACAAACGATCGTAATCTTGGTGATCTTTCGATAACATCTCTTCGTTATTGTTGAAATGTATAATTGATTTAATCCGTTCAAAATTAGATAGCGACATTGTTTCTTGAATTAATTTATTTCCAGCTATAGGGGACCAATAACGGCGATAATTCGGGATTTGAATCACAGACATCAACACACATATTCCTAAGAATTTTCTTAATTCTGATTCAGTAATAAATTTTGTATTATTTATATTTTTTTCATTTGCATACGAATTCGATTCGTTAACGATTAATTTCAGCAAATTATCACCAAAAAAAATTTAAAACATGCGTATAGTGTGCATATATTCAAATATACTTCATCTAAAGACTCATTGTCTTGAAAAATTATTTCATTTTCATTCTTTAAGAATTCTTGACATCGCCATAATATTTTTGCTTTGTGTTGTACCTAATATTCGAAGGTTTTCAAACTTGCGTTAAATACTTGCCTTCATGAACCGTGGGAGTTATCTCTCTAGTCTTCTTATTAGTTTTTTTGTTACGAGAAATTTTCGGATTAGGATTAGCTTTTCTTTTATTTCTACTTTTGTAATATTTTCAGTCTTACGTTTACGATTAGCTTCTATTTGTTTTTGTTTCAAAATACATTTTTCTAATTTTTCCTTTTTTTGGTCTACCTTACGTTGTTCTAAAGCAGGTTTTTTGTCAATTTTAAGTTCCATTTCAAAAAGCCATTGCTTTTCAACATTCCGAATTCCTTTTCCAGCAGGCGTCTTTATAATTATTAAGAAATTTTCAATATTGCTTTGATTTGAATCATTTTGAACGTAAACTATTGGAACATCAGATACATCAATGACGTGAACATCAGCTACTGTATTCACCTAGAGTAAAAGCCAGAATAAGTAAATACCTATGTTAAGACGCCAACTCTGCTACTCACATCAAAAGTAAATTGATCTATTTCCTCCGTTGAATCTATTTCCGTGTTGAAAATCGTAATTTCGTGACCAATTTCAAGGTCGGATATTTCGAAGCTATTCGAATGTGAGTATTCTTGCTACTTGAACTACCATCCTAGATTTAAACAGTTTAATACCCAAGAGGTAATAATTTAAATGTGTGCCGAATTTAATTATGCATAGATTTGACTTACCACTGTTGGAACTGAATTTGTCTTTAATACATCATATATTTTTTACAAACACAGAGAATTGTCTGAATGGCTCCAGCTGCTCTGCTCGAAGGTCTCAAACTGTTTTATTTTGAAAGCACCAACCATTTCACTAAATTTTGAAAAATTTATTGTGTTTAGCTTTTCTTCCTGGACGGCTATGGTATTTACATCGCCAGTTTGATTTGAAACACTCGACTTTCCAAGGCACTTAGAGAAGTCAATAGCATTTGGATTGAACGGATACAGGCGACCTGTACGAAACCCATTTACTATTGTCTCACGTTTTATGAATTTATTTAACACTAGTTTTAATAATGGAGTAAAATATTTTTTTGTGAACTACTCGTTCAAGTTCGCCATTCTCCATAACTGGACTTCTTTTGCCCAACCCAATTTTAATGGTCTGAAGACGGCAACATCCGCTGGCTGTAAAATTCTCGTAGAATTTAGGTATAAGCAAATGAGAATTATCTTAAATTCCTCACATAACTTCGAAAGAGCATATATCAGGTGATTCTTATGACCATCGACATATAGCACAACAGGAAATTGTATGAAGTTATCTTTCAGCACAGGATAAAATATTTCCTTTATGTAATACAAAAATGCCTCAGACGTCATCCATCCCGAATCAGTTATAGCGTACTTAATTCGTTCCGGTATCGAGTACAAAACGTCTTTTGGTATTCGTTTATAGTGGAAAACGGTCATAGGGGTATACTAAGAGCATTAGCCGAAAATGTAAACATAACTGTGACACTCTCTTTGTCGCGACCTTTGTCGGTTTCGTAAACGTTGTTTGCTCTTTTTGGAGCCAAAACTGTTCTATCCTTAGGACACAATAAAAAGCCGGACGCATCTCCATTAAAAATTCGAGATGGGTCTTGTAGTACATCGGTTATATTTTTTACCTTAAAATAATCCTCAATATGATGAAATCATCCTCTAATATCTCTCTCCGAAACGGTGGCACTCGCGTTCATAACCGCTTATGGCACTCTAACAGCAATCTCTGAATGCCTCTTGAGAAACCGGCTATGCCACTTGTCCCCTCGCAAATTATCGACAAATATGTTTTTCCTAGGGCAAGCATCCAAGAATTCTTTGACAACCCCTCGAACTTCGTGCTTTCTGCGAGGAAAGCCTCTTGTGTGGTTTTCAAAGATCCAACTGACAGTTTGAGATTCTTCTAATTTGGTTAAAACTGTCGAGGGGCCAATAGAACTTTTAGTAGAGCGATTATGGATCCTATTTTGTAACGTCCCTCTAGGAATATTGTATTGCTTAGCAGCTGCGTGAATTGAAAACACACGTATCCAGAGCACACACGACGTATAGGTATATACAAAGTGAAATTTCTTGTTCGACTGACAATAAAAACCACAATTGGAAGAGAAAAGAAATAAAACCAAATAATTAGGGAATTCCCCGTTAAATATAAATTTATAAAATATTAAATAGAATGCAAGCTATAATTAGTAATATATCTAGTGAGGGCTCATCACTGGTAGGGGGCTCATTACTGGATTGTTTACTCTACCCTAACAGAAATCGGAGGCGTCATTTAAGGTGTTAAAGAGAGTTAATACCACATATAAAATAGCTTGTGTATAGGACAGACGCGATCGTTTTTTCTCTTACCCTATTTAATTTTCCGTACTTAGATTTTCTGGCACAGGTGTCACTTTGGTAATTTTTCGCACTTCGAAATAAAGTAAAGGAATAGTAAAAAGTTCATAATTATTGGTTGTCAAGCGTCAACTGCCAACCATAAAAACATATACATCACCTATAAATGTGATTATTATACGATGATGTGGAGGAAGAAGCACACCCAATGCAGGAATAGGAAATAGTAAAATAAGTGTAGTGTACTGTTTGCGTATAATTGGACAGCTCGTACATTCGTATGGCATTTAAAATCAATACCAATCGATTCAAAGGGATCGTGAACTTATTCCATTTGGTTGTGTTTTACCGAATAGTAAACCATAGTTACGGTATTCGCTGGCCAAATCTAAGACGTACAGAATTCCGAGACGGCTTGATGTGTCCTCAATATCGGCTAACACTAAAATACAACAAAACAAAATTTATTGAGAATTGGACACGATAATTTTCGAAACGAAGTAAAAATTCCATCTCAAATTGTCCAGTGAATATAAAACTTTCGAAATGCATCATTGGTTTACAGTATACGTTAAATTTTCAATATTATCAGACGAAAGAATAACTGATAATTGTATATAAGAAATTATCACATGTTTGTGTTATATCAAGGTGCTGTTCCTTAATATCACAACATCACATCTTACAGTACACCGCCTTTCAGTACGAATCGGTTGAGTTCCGAATTTGTTGTTTATATTGAATTTTAATTTATTTCGTGTTTCGAACTAATACTTAGCCGAAGTTTCTAGTATTTATCTTCTATTGCAGCAAATAGATGGGCGTGCCCGTACTAACTAAATTAGTAGTGGACCTTTATTTCTCGGGAACGATACAAGGTCAAACATGTAATCTTCCAAATTTCATTAACTTTTATATCGTTGAATTCTGATGTGGCTTTGGTAAATTTCTGTATCAAAATTGACGTATTGCTTCCTCCATTACGTTTATTGTAATTGCATACTAACTAGGCGCCTCACTTCTCGACTGATTAAGCGTGAACGCGATATGCTCCTTTCAACAGCCCTAGGAATCGGGTTAGGATTGAATGAATCAATCAATCATTTTAGCCGATGATAACCTAATTACACAATCTGAAAATTGAGGTGGCCATAACTCTCTAAACTAATCACAAAATGCACAATATGCAATTCAAAGTCATAAAATTGGATATTTTGTCAAGGATGGCTTAAAAGTGAAATATTCATTGAATATTTTTGTTCACCACTATAAATAAATATCAGCGGAAACAGACCAGTATCAATTTTTTTATCATCAAGTGGTCGTTAGATAAGTCGCTTTTCGAATTGAAGCCAGTTTGCGCATGAAGAAAAAGCCATGGATTATTGTGGAAGTATATATTCTATAATTAACGAATAATTTGTCAACAGTTCCAAAAAAGACGTATGTGGAGTTGGCCCGAAAACCATCCCGTAAAAAACATTTAATAAAAATGTTTGCGTCCTCGCTTGATTAAAGAAAGCCTTTCAGCCCGTAAAATATTACCTTCATGTTTCGACAAATGTATTTCAGCCCACATAGGCCAATAGATATCACAAATGTGGCATATGCTTCATAAGACTACCAGTAAAACGCATCTGGAAGCCTATTACCATACGATGGGGATAAGATGATACAATGGGAATAAGAGTCATATACAAGCCATTTGCTATCCAATGATTTTCACTGTGTGATGTATGAAAACCGCCATGTTTGACCATGTGTATCTCTAGTCACAAAGGTATCTGCAAACCGTAAACAAACAGTAAATCTCATAAGATTAATAAGCTCATCAAATATACAAATGGTTTGTATATGACTCTTATCCTCATCGTATGGTAATAGCCTTCCGGATGTGTATTGTTTTCGGCCTTTTTAAACAAATAACATATTCCGTTATATATTTAGACCTCTGTGTCCAATGACCCAAAATCATTGGATAGCAAATGGCTTGTATATGACTCTTATCCACATCTTATGGTAATGGCCTTGCGGAAGCGTTTTACTGCTAGTCTTATGAAGCATATGTTACATTTGTGATATCTATTGGCGTATGTGGGCTGAGATACATTTGTCGAAACAAAACATTAAATTTTTATTGATCTACATACTTAGTTTGAAAATTAGAAGATCATACTTTTGAGATCCTGAGGAAAATTTTATATACATTTTTTTCGGGATGGATTGTAATTTTCCGTTATTTTGTGTTATTTTTCGGGCTGAAAAGCTTTTTTTAAATTAAGCGAGGGCGCAAACATTTACATTAAAAGGTTTTTTACGGGATGGTTTTCGGGCCAACTTCACATACGTCCAAAAAAGGTGGTTTTACGATGGCTGCTTTGTCCAAAATCTTTCAAACGAAGAATCAAATTATTATCGCGGTAGTTTTAAGTATTTAGGCGCTTCATTTAAACTTATGACTTTGTGGAAGACCTTTTCGATGATTTGCTTAGGTATAGTTCAATAATTCACCACCTTTCAAACGATATATACACACGAGTAATAATACAAATAACTGTAACCCTTATAGTGGTGTTAGGCATTGCATTTAGAAGGAACACAATCTTCTTGCCGTTTACGTTTTCAGCTTTAGCAGACAACGTGATGGACGGACAAATTGTTGCTTAACATTATTGTAAATAGTTCGTCTTATTTTATGAATTTTTATTCATTTAAGGTCAATTCATTTATGAATACTGTTTTTTCCTTCACTCACATATCACCTCTTCACCTGTAAACTGACATGCGCACACCAAAGAAGATCTTGTTATCGCTTCGAAATTGCTTCTGAATTGTTATGTATTTTTAGTACTTAGATTCTGTGGTTTGTTCACTCATTTCACAAGATTGTTTTGGGTAACCACGGGTGAGGCCCAAACTAAAAACGCAAGTGAAAACACAGAAAGAAGTAAGGAAGTCGTAGTATGTATTCTACTACCTTAATATTTATTTAATCATTCTGTTTTATACAATTTTTCAAGTTTAAAATTGGTCGCATTGCATATACCTAATAACTAGTAATCACAATTCACAGGTCAATAACTCGTGGAAATGATAATAATTTTATTAATACAAAAGTGCATTACAATGCAATTAAACAACGATCCAATTTATTGGAGCTATGTTGAGCATAATGATGATGCGTCAACATTCTCCCCCACCTTGACAAGAGCTGTTGTCAAACTAGCATTGAACCTAAAACACTTCTGGCGTTGGCGATTGTGTTGTTTTGTTGCTCTTTTGAGTTGGAGAATCTAAAAGTGCATTCCTATGAATGCGAGCGTTAAGTTCAAACGTCCATGCTGAGTACTCTTATGTGCCCAATTGAAGACCAAACTGGTGAGATGACCCTTCAAAATTGGATCATGCACACGTGCTGCTATTCGAAGTACTCCATTCGTGTCCAGAAAGAGATATACGAAGAGAATCTTACTCTTGGAGCTCAGTGATCTATTTTCCTCTAATTTTCTTATATCGTCTTTAAACGAAGAAGCTTGTATTATTATCTTTACAAGCTGAATTTTAGCTGCGTCTAACTCTTTATCTGTTAGAGCCCCCTTCCGCTGTTCACTTTTATGGTGGCTATTCCAATAGATACGTCAAATATATGCGAGTAGAGTATTCGAATTGTTTTTGTGAGAGATTAGAAATTCTAATATTTTCGGTTCTGTTGTAGTTGTGCTTATGTTGCAGAGAGTGTTTTGTCGTTTTGTTTTCTAACTCGGTCTGTGTTATTATGTTACTCGATGATGACTTGATACTACTCCTAAGCCAGGCCTGGCCACGATAATTTATTATCACCCAGCTTATCAGGATCTACGAGTGGCACAATCTGCGGGATTTTCCTTTGATCATATATGTTTCCATATGTTCTATTTGCTACGGAAGTTTTTAGCGCTTGAGATTTCCATGGCCTCTGAAACTTGTCTCAGTAGTTTCGCTAACAGTACTGCGCCACAAAGTTCTAGTTGACCAGGAGCTCAAATTCATCTCGTTGGGGATTCCACAGGATTCCTAAAGTTTTTATGGATACATGGTCCTTATTTATGACTGTGGTTTTTTACTCCTTTTGTTCTTCAGGAATACCCCTTCAGGAATACCCTCCATTATGACTCCATTATGACCATTTGTTGACGCACTGCACGTACTCTGGTTTCTGTACCATAGAGAACATCCTCGACATATAAATCCTACAACTAAATTTCAGTGGCCAAATATGGAGCGTATTCCATTGTATTCTGTAATTTGAACGTTGGGGTCAGTTTTCCACAGTATCCTTTGTAAGTTCTGTTGTGTTTTGGTTACCAGGATTTGCCTGCACATTTTCTCAATGCCTGCGATTAATACGTATTTGTATTTCCTCTTGTTATAATAGAGAACTGATCGTGTTGTATTGTTGGACCAACTAGCTGGATATCGTTGAAACTGTCTCCGTTTGGTGTCTTCATTGATACATCAAAGACTACCCTCATCTTGGTTGTGCTACTTGACCGCTTGACCACAGCATGATGTGGTAGTTAACATGTTTGCCCTTGGGAAAATTCTGAATTTACCGGAACCATATGTCCTAGCTCTATGTATTCATTCATAAAGCTATGTTAGTCTTGTTTTAACTGTGGCTTCCTGTCTAATCTTCTTTCTACTTGAAGAAGTCTTGAAACCGCTCATTTTCTTGAGTCTCTTGTTTCCATTTCATCTTTAATGGTATAATGACCTCGTATCGTCCTTCTGGTAGTCTTCTGTGAGTATTTGCATAAGGTTGCTCACTCATCTCTTTTTCTTCTCAGTATGATTTTCCCTTGGGCAGCTCTTCCACAGATAGTTAATTCTGATTTTGTCGTGAGACCCAGGAGAATCCATCCTAACTCAGTTTTCTGAGCTACCGGTTGATGCGGCGATCTCGTTATTACATCGTCAAACAAGATGTTGGCGTATACTTCTTCTAAAATCAAATCGATTGGACCAGGTAAGTCAAAATTTGGATCAGTTTATTGGCGTTGTTGGTAGTTGCTTAGTTAAATTCGTACGATAAAATCTTCCACCCCTGCTTGTATGTCGAAGGGTAATCAGGTGAAATGGTTATGTGTACCTTATAATTTATTTTATTTGTTTTCATTCCTCCAATTCCAGTAACTTTTAAATATGCTTGGAATTTTGGTAGGTGGAGTAGTTCGGCCAAGCCTGCGTGATGATTGATGACTGAGAGCCTGGATCTATTAGCGCACGTATTTTAACCGGATATCCAATGTGCTTGTAGCATTGATCAATGTTGTAGCTAACAAGGGCACCTTATTATGTACAGTACATTTGACGTTCTTTTTTATCGCGGAATGGAGAGTTGTGGATGTTGTCACTTCCCTTCTGTGCAGCAATATGTTATGCCTTCTTTGACATACCACACGGGATTCTCTACTTTGACATGAACATTTGTTTTGCGTGGAGGTTAGACAAATACTGCATAAATTGTGTGCTGCTATTATTTTGGAACTTTCCAGAACTTGCATCTTCTTAAACACTGGACAAGTTGTTATTTCATGAGATGCACTGCTGGCAATGCATCTTTTTCAATTCAAGCAAAAGTTCTTCTTGGCAGTGGTATATTAAGTTGTGTGGTTGTTGATCTGCTTTGTTGAGCAGTCTTTGTTGTTTGCGATGCTTCTATAGAGACTGGAAACGACATTCTATAAAATTATGGGATTCACTGATTGAATTTCCCGAGGGTTCACCATAGTAACTTTATATAAATGATGTGTCTATCTGTAGAGCTTCCTTAACACTAATGGCCAGCTTTCTGTCCTCTAGCCGACATCTCATCTACATTTTGACTGATTCTATGATAAAGTTGATCGAGAAAGTACGAAATATTTGGTTGTTTCTCTGGTATTTCAACGATGATTTTTTCATTTAGGGTATCCATTTGTCTTCTGTTGCTCTCCAACTGTTGTAATTTTTGGATTAAATGAGGAGTACCACGATCCTTGTCTTTACATCTTCGAGCTTGCTGCAGTAAACTATTTATATGCTTATCTTTTACAGCGGCTCTTTTAAGTAGTTTTACTGACACTTCTTACAGCTTACTGATGTTAGTTGTATTTTCAGTGTTTTTTACAGGCTGTAGTAGTGGGAGGGTGTCCTCGTTGTTGTTAATTTTTTAGCAGGGTTGTTGCTAAAATGTTCAAATTTTTTGAGTCGAATAATTCATTGGAGTCCTCTAGCTTTTTGGTTTCAACTAGCTTACTTTCATGTTGACTGTGACTCGGAGGAGCCTCAAAACCAGGCGATGAACGTGGTTGTTCTTTTGTTGAAACCACATATCTTCCAGATTATTCTCAACAAGAGCAGAAAAAAAAATCATTTAACATTGTTCTGTATTGTTCTTCATTGACTGTTACTCTTCGACCATTTTCTTCAAAGAAATATGGACCAATCACTCCACCAGCATGAATTGCACTCCACAACGTGGCTTTATCTGGATGTAATGGTGTCTGAACAGTTTCGAGTGGATTTTCATCACTCCAAATTCTGCAATTCTGTTTGTTTACATAACCATTTAACCAAAAATGAACTTCATTACTGAATACAATTTTTCAATAAAAATGTTCATCATCAGAGCAAAATCAGAAAACAACGTGTATGGTGGGCTAATGGCCTCAGTTCTTGAACTAGTTGAATTTTGTAAGAATGCAAATCCAAATCTTTTCTTAAAATTCTCCATGTTGTTGTTTGAGAAAGATTTAATTGTTGAGAACGACGTGGAACCGATACACTTGGATTTTCTCTTACACTTGCTGCAACCAAATCAATATTCTCTTGTGTGCGTGCATTTCTTTGTCGTACTGGTACTCTTGTATCGTGTGAATAGTGAGTCGAATAATATCGTACATGAATTCTTTTTAAATTTCTCTCAGTATTCACAAATGAGCACTGATTTTGATAAAACGCTTTAACAATTTCCAAACGTTGTTGAAGCGTGTAACTTTCCATGAATAAATGACATAACCTACTGAACACAAATGACATAAGAAAAGTCAAAAAATAATACGCAGTGTTGCCATTATAATCATTTTAAATTGTATCATTCCTATGATAGGAATGATTCCTATCATTCCTAACGGTAAACCCGTTAATGGCCAAGTTTTTTTTCGCAAACTTCTGGGCGAAATTTTCTTCAGAATTTTCACTTTCGATTTATTTTTTAACATGGGTAGGGAATGGTGGACAATAAGTGATGCTGATATAGGTGGTGTGTTACTGCCAGCGATACTGCCAGTTGTTTCTGTGCTTGCTTACCGCTTATTGCATTTGCGATCAATCGCTCCATATAATGACTATTTCGGATGGTATTAGAAATGAATTTTTTGCATTCTTTATTAAACCGTATGTAAAATACATTTTTGTTTGTAAAAACGATCAAGTTGTTGTACTTCACATTCATTTGTACAGATATAATTTGTCTTATAGTAAATCATGAGAAGTATGCGTGATTTTTATATGACAGGATGTCGCTTTAGCTTATGGCAGATTATACAAAATTAAAGAGAATGTCTCCCATAGTGCTTCTATAGACGTATGTGAAGCTGGCTCGAAAACCATCCCGAAAAACGCCTTTAAAATGAAAAGACCCTTTAGCCCGAAAAATAAAAAAATATAGAGAAAATCAAATTCCATCCCCAGAACATAAAAACAATCCCACGTACACACAGCAAATTTTAAGTCTAAAATCTATAAGCAGAAGAGATTTACCATACTTAAAAAACCTAAATTAAAAAACTTTTAAAAAAATACCCACAAATAAATTTGATCGAAATTTTGTTAACGACCTTATTATTTCGATTCACGGGGGTTAGCAGATATCACTGTATATGCACAATTAATGCATTTACCATCAGCAATAAGCACACAAATGCTCATTATCTTACAGTGGGGATAAGGGCCTCACCAGTTTATTTAGCATTCGCTTCTGTTAGATTAGGTAACGGAATTATGCTCATATATCACCATACATTTCTCCGTTCACGCAGATTGACAGAAATTCTGTTCTTCACAAGAATGCCATTTTAGGTATGCGAGCTCCATTAGAATTTTAATCGGGTTGCCACAAGTAGAGTGCACATATGGGTATACCAGAATATTACAGTGGCATGTTTGCCGATCGGTGAAAATTTCGAAATATTAATTTTCTTAGAATCAAAATTTCTAAGAAATTCTGTTCTTCACAAGAATGTCATTTTAGGTATGCGAGCTCCGTTAGAATTTTAATCGGGTTGCCACAAGTAGAGTGCACATATGGGTCAACCAAACTATTATAGTGGCAAGTTTGCCGATAGGTGAAAATTTTGAGATATTAATTTTCTTAGAACCAAAATTTCAAAGAAATTCCGTTCTTCACAAAAATGTCATTTTCGGTATGCGAGCTCCATTAGAATTTTAATCGGGTTGCCACAAGTAGAGTGCACATATGTGTCTACCAGAATATTATAGTGACAAGTTTGCCGATCGGTGAAAATTTCGAAATATTAATTTTCCTAGAATCAAAATTTCTACGAAATTCCGTTCTTCACAAGAACGAGCGAGCTCCGTTAGAATTTTAATCGGGTTGGCACAAGTAGAGTGCACGTATGGGTATACCAAAATATTATAGTGACAAGTTTGCCGATCGGTGAAAATTTCGAAATATTAATTTTCTTAGAATCAAAATTTCTAAGAAATTCTGTTCTTCACAAGAATGTCATTTTAGGTATGCGAGCTCCATTAGAATTTTAATCGGGTTGCCACAAGTAGAGTGCAAATATGGGTCCACCAAACTATTATAGTGGCAAGTTTGTTTCCTAGAATCCAGGTTTAGGTATGCGAGCTCCATTAGAACTTTAATCGGGTTGGCATTTAAACCAACACAGTCTCATTTATTTTTATTTTTATTGGTTTAGGATTAATTTAGGATAAACTTCAATTGGGTGAATATAAACACAATCGTTTCGATTCGTCCTGTTTTTGCTTTGTAAACAACATGGAAATTGAAATAAAAAAGTTCAAAATCCAATACTGTGTAAACTGAAAATCAAAAATTTCAAAGTATATATTGGAATGTTTTGTTGCATTTTTGGTATAAATTTAGATATTTAGGTATTTACAGTATTTTTATTGATAACTGGAAAAACGCAATTAGGTCGACTTTGATGAAACCTCATTCATTTGAATGTTGCTGCAAACACTATAAATTGATTTTCAAATGCCAAAAACAATAAAATGAAAATTCTACCAAATCTATGTCAAATATCTCAAAAGCTACAATATTTTTGGGATTATCAAGATAAAACTATTAAATTGAGATGTCCAATGCTATTTATATAAAATTGTTTAGATTGAGCATCATGATTTTGGTTAATAGATAATTTTCCGGTCAGTTTATGTAAAAAAAAAATAAGTTTGCTTTATAGGCCATAAGAAAAATTATGGTTTAATCCGGAATAAATTAAATTTTTGTCAATTTCCGAAAATCTTGGGAAATCGGTTTTGTCGGTCAAATGAAATTATTCGTATTTTATAATTTAATTAAAATTTTAAATTAAAGTATATATACTATTTGGCATTATACCAACCGAGTAATTTATGGAACAAAAAATGGTAATATAGTTATTCTCTAATCAATTAAACATAAAACAATAGTGATAAGGTAAAAATATTACCTCGTATGTACGGGTAGTTTATAGTATTTTCGAACGTCATGCAAAAAAACAAATTTTTAATCAATAAAATATCGTGTAGTAGACGAAAAGAACGTTACAAGTATGTACCAAGATGAAAGCATGCTATATACCTTTGGTATGCACGTACATAAATCTATTTTACACAGTGTGATTTATCTGATTTAATAAGAAAAGTAGAATATGAAATGCTGAAGAGCAAAAAGAACTACCCATGTTGTTTCATTGCAAAATACAAACAAACGTTTCCTTAGCATAAAGCAAATTTATCTTTCGTTTACAATGTTTTGAGGAACATTGATTTTTGTCATCGTACTGTTGTTGTTGTTGTTCTTCCTTATTGCCTATTCTACTGTTCGGAGAACGAGTACATGTATGTACTATACATAAAATGCTTTCTTAGTACTTACATCCTACATACTCGGTAAGTATATTCATTTTGTTTACATACATTTTTTGTGAATTTTAATTTTATCATAAAATATATTTTTTTTTTTTGTGAAATACATAATCTATAATCTTTCATAGATGATTAGATATTAACATTTTCGTCTTCGCTTCGATGTTATTTTTTTGCGTTTCATTTCTTGTTTAGGTTGATATCTTGAAAACTCGAAAAAATTAAGATGTTATCATTCTCTTTAAATATAAAGGCAAAATCGAAATGGAAAATGAAGTAACATCTCAAATTTATATTTAAACAACAAACAGCGATTTTCTATTAATGAAATATTTTACAAGTCATTTACTGTGACATAACAAAATGTACAAGCAATGAAATATCGTTTAATGCTGAATTTTTGCTTTCATTTTTAAAGTTGATATGCCCAAATACTAATAAATCAAATATTTTATCGTGCGAACGATTTATTACTTGGCTTCTAAAATAACTTTAAAAAGTATTTTAAGTGGAACATAATTATTCAAAAATGTAGGGCTACAAAATCAATTTCTCGTTCACGCTAGATTTTCATCATTTTTTTTAAATAGGTATATTGATTGAAGGTGCGAAGCACAACTAGGGACTGAGAAAATTGTTTTTCGGGGTTTTGCGGCTTATTTGATGTATAATATTTAGTAGCTAATTTGTATTAAAGTAAAAAAAATAAATTGATTTTTCGTATATCCCTGTGTCAATTAAAGCGACAATGATTTGAACGTAAGCAGATATTTGCAAAAAGACGTTAAAATCCTTTTGGTATCTCCCCCATTACTATACCAAAAATAATAAATATTCAGTTTTATTTTAGAAATTCATGTACGAAAAACCTAAAAATAATAAGGTAACAAATACTTAGTACTTACTTGTAATCTAAATAATTAACTCTCAATTATAGTAAGTTAATTTTGAAGTAGAAAACTCAAAAATGATATCTAAAATTACCTCAGGTGAAAATTACAGGCCCCAGGTGTGAATATAGGTAGGCCGCCAAAAGGCGGACTGGCCGTCACACGGAAGAAACGATAATTCAGAAATACACGTTTGTATTTATATCGTTCTCGCCGTCGGATATACACCGTTTTCGATCCACTAATCGAAGGACCGTGTGTACGACGCCGCCACAGTACACAACAATTCGTTTCTTAGTTCTGCTGCCGTAGGAATGCAGTCACCCAACATAGACGACAGGAAAAGTGTTGCTCCAGCACCAAATAAAAACTTGTTTAGTTAATGATTTCTTTTTTTTAATCTTTGCAATCTTTTCTGGGGCCGATGCACTCCCAACTCTTTCGCAGTTTGCTTTTCACGTCCTTACCTTACGCAGTTGCCTGCCAAATTGAGGCCGACTCATGAGTTTTGCGCACTCCGACAGGGGGTCATAGTTGTGTTACATTTCATCACAGATCATAATCTGTTGATGAAAATTCCTTTTTGCATCCTGCCGGATTTGGTCGGTTTAGTTAATGATAACCGACTTTATTGTTATTGTTGATTCGATGTTCACTCATCGGTTGGTGGTACAAGAAGAGCAAAAAAAGTAATTTTTGACACAACGAATAGTTCATGGTTCACTACAACGTTACCAACATGCTAATAATGAAATTTTGTAGCTACCTTCATATAAATAATTTAACATATGAATTGATAATCGAATTATAAAAAATCTAACAAAAACAAGACAAGTATTCTAATACAATGCAATTATTACTAAAGTGAACTATTTAATAACATTGAATTACTTTTTTAGGTTATGTTTTGTAAACAAAAAGAAATTATTTGATCAACAAGTAACACTGGAGATGAGTACATTATTTTAACGTGGGTAACTGCAGCAGGGAAACTTTCGAATTTCAAAATGAAACTTTGCATACCGATTAAGCCCAATTTGTGCTAATTAGTGCTGACGGGAAAAAAGTAGTGCTAGTCCAGGAGCCGAAAAAACGGGAAAATAAAATTTCAAAATTCGCCTGAAAGACGGAATAAATAAAACTCGATTTCTAGACAAAACCAGAAATAGTTTAAGCCTAATTTTAAAACTTTCTAAAGGCCGCTAAACTGATGAAATTTGTGCTTATCATAGAAATATAATTTTCATAAATTTTCATTCATAAACATAAGCAATTCAGATAGTATATTCCTGTCAGGTAACATTGCCATCCGAAAAATATACTGGCTGAATTTGTGCTAATCCAGAATTGGGCTAATTCCATTGAACAACAACGACCGTTGAATGAACAATTTTCTGACAAAAAGTGTTCTAGAAACCAATGAAGTTGTTACTTCTGATTACATATTCCGATCAGATATGTTCATTGGCATTCGAAAGATATAGTGGCTGAGTTTGTGCTAATCCAGAATTGGCCTAATTCCGAAAAATATAGTGGCTGAGTTTGTGCTAATCCAGAATTAGCTCAATTCCATTGAACAACAACGACCGTTGGATGAACAATTTTCTGACAAAAACTGTTCTAGAAACCAATGAAGTTGGCACTTCTGATTACATATTCCGATCAGATAAGTTCATTGCCATCCCAAAAATATAGTGGCTGAATTTGTGCTAATTCAGAATTTGCCTAATTCCATTGAACAACAACGACCGTTGAATGAACAATTTCCTGACAAAAAGTGTTCTAGAAACCAATGAAGTTGGTACTTCTGATTACATATTCCGATCAGATATGTTCATTGGCATTCAAAAGATATAGTGGCTGAGTTTGTGCTAATCCAGAATTGGCCTAATTCCGAAAAATATAGTGGCTGAGTTTGTGCTAATCCAGAATTAGCTCAATTCCATTGAACAACAACGACCGTTGGATGAACAATTTTCTGACAAAAAACTGTTCTAGAAACCAATGAAGTTGGCACTTCTGATTACATATTCCGATCAGATAAGTTCATTGCCATCCCAAAAATATAGTGGCTGAATTTGTGCTAATTCAGAATTTGCCTAATTCCATTGAACAACAACGACCGTTGAATGAACAATTTTCTGACAAAAAGTGTTCTAGAAACCAATGAAGTTGGTACTTCTGATTACATATTCCGATCAGATATGTTCATTGGCATTCAAAAGATATAGTGGCTGAGTTTGTGCTAATCCAGAATTGGCCTAATTCCGAAAAATATAGTGGCTGAGTTTGGGCTAATCCAGAATTAGCTCAATTCCATTGAACAACAACGACCGTTGGATGAACAATTTTCTGACAAAAACTGTTCTAGAAACCAATGAAGTTGGCACTTCTGATTACATATTCCGATCAGATAAGTTCATTGCCATCCCAAAAATATACTGGCTGAATTTGTACTAATCCAGAATTGGCCTAATTCCATTGAACAACAACGACCGATGAATGAATAATTTTCGGATAAAAAGTGTTTTTGAAACCAATGAAGTTGGCACTTCTGATTACATATTCCGATCAGATAAGTTCATTGCCATCCCAAAAATATAGTGGCTGAGTTTGTGCTAATCCAGAATTGGCCCAATTCCATTGTACAACAACGACCGTTGAATGAATAATTTTCGGATAAAAAGTGTTTTAGAAACCAATGAAGTTGGTACTTCTGATTACATATTCCGACCAGATATGTTCATTGGCATTCGAAAGATATAGTGGCTGAGTTTGTGCTAATCCAGAATTAGCTCAATTTCATTGAACAACAACGACCGTTGGATGAACAATTTTCTGACAAAAACTGTTCTAGAAACCAATGAAGTTGGCACTTCTGATTACATATTCCGATCAGATAAGTTCATTGCCATCCCAAAAATATAGTGGCTGAGTTTGTGCTAATCCAGAATTGGCCCAATTCCATTGTACAACAACGACCGATGAATGAATAATTTTCGGATAAAAAGTGTTTTTGAAACCAATGAAGTTGGCACTTCTGATTACATATTCCGATCAGATAAGTTCATTGCCATCCCAAAAATATAGTGGCTGAGTTTGTGCTAATCCAGAATTGGCCTAATTCCGAAAAATATAGTGGCTGAATTTGGGCTAATCCAGAATTGGCCCAATTCCATTGTACAACAACGACCGTTGAATGAATAAATTTCGGATAAAAAGTGTTTTAGAAACTAATGAAGTTGGCACTTCTGATTACATACTCCGATCAGATATGTTCATTGCCATCCGAAAAATATAGTGGCTGAATTTGAGCTAATCCAGAATTGGCCCAATTCTGGATTAGCACAAATGGATCCACTATATTTTGCGGATGGCAATGAATATATCTGATCGGAATATGTAATCAGAAGTGCCAACTTTATTGGTTTCTAGAACACTTTTTGTGAAAAAATTGTTCATTCAACGGTCGTTGTTGTTCAATGGAATTGGTCCAATTCTGGATTAGCACAAATTCACCCAGTATATTCTTGGGATGGCAATGTTACCTGACAGAAATATACTATCTGAATTACTTACGACTTGGATTTTAGAACATTTTATTTCTATTGTTTAATTTGTTGTTCAACACAAATATTATTGAACGATATATCTCTGTTTTTTTTAAATAGTATCTTTCAGGGGCTGGTTTGGTTTTCCTCGATTTATGAATGAAAATTTATGAAAATTATATTTCTATGATAAGCCCAAATTTAATCAGTTTAGCGGCCTTTAGAAAGTTTTAAAGTTTGGCTTAAATTATTTCTGGTGTTTTCTAGAAATCGAGTTTTATTTATTCCGTCTTTCATACTGTTTACCCTCATGCCTTCCAATGTAAATGGTTCTGGTATACTCGACGTTGGGCTGCCAATCAGGAAAT